>CM062808.1:755860615-757060615 GCA_031772625.1 Pinus tabuliformis | reverse complement strand
TAGTGAGGGGGGGTCACTTGGGGTTTGAGGTGGACCCTATGTTAGGTTGGGCAGACCCACCTGTGGTTTTCTGCATGATTTTAGCACATGTTTTTCTTGGACGCGATGGTTTTTCGGTCCATGGTATTTGATGTTGCGGCATGTATAAATATGTATTATAACATTGAAAGGAAAATAACGAAAAATCAAGTTGGTAGTCCCAGTTTTCGGATCCAGGGGAAAATCTCTGTGTATATGTGCTTTATGTGTTATGCTCTCGCATTGTTTATTTTCTATGTTTTAGAATTCGTATGCAGGTAATTTTTGTACGGGGTTAAAACCTACAAAACAGAGTCTCCTTCCCATGGAGGCTCGAGACTATGTGATATTGAACTCCCTCTAGGATGATTCTCCAAGCTGTAGCCAGTTTTTCTTCCAGTCTGTAGCTTGAGTAGCATCAGTAGGCTTGGGGACATCTTGATCAATGAAGTCCTCAATGCCATTATCTTCCAATACTGCCTCCATGCAATCCTTCCAAGCTATGTAGTTTGAGCTGCCATCAAGGGCATACTCAAGCCTCAACCCAATGAAGGCCATCTGGATGAAATCTGAACTATGATGAGAACTAGATATCTATATCCTGAATAATAAACTTTGACTTTCTTTCTCTTGCTTTTATATTGTTCCATGCTTGATTAACTGTGCTTTGATACCATGTAGAATTTTTCTACAAATCAGATAGCTCTGATACCATGTAGAAATTTCACCTGTAGATCAAACTGTTAATGTAATGTACTAAAGCAAAACACATGATCTACTTCTACAAAACATTAAGCAGAAGCAAAATCGATTTCATGAGCAACATCAACCACAAACACATATAACTGATCAAGAGAAATAATCACACATAACACAGATATATCACTGACGAAAGCACCAACATAAAACCCTCAACACTGTATTATCAATCAAGTGGAAATCCTCTTCTGTTTACAAAAAATATCAGCTCAAGATCTATCATGTACTCTCTGCAATCAAAAGAAGAAGATGATAGACTCACTATGCCTCAATATGTAGGCCTCAAGTCCACAAATCCCCTATTTCCTTGCGCAATTTTGATTGGGGTCCAATTCATAACATGTGAGCATTGGCCCCAAATCATACATGCTGTCAACCATAGGTCCAACTACACAATCCTTGAGGACACTAGTTCCTCTTGCATGCAAGGAATATTCCATGGGAAGATCCAAGAATCTAATAGTACACTATCCCTCATCTGATCTCAACTGGGTCTCTGATAGAGCTGACATGCAATAGTTATCCATGAGCGAATGCTCATTTATCGAAAATAATAGTTTTCACATGCATGCAAGCATTAACAAACTATATTTTATTATTTTAACAACTTGTTAAAATAATCTAACTGCACTTGACAAGTAAGAACTAAGTCAATTGATTCTCTCTTTATAGAACTCATACTTAATTCCTCAATCAGTGGAGAGAATAAAGGATAAATTCCTCAATCAGTGGGACAACTAATTTGCGTCTTCTCACAAAGACTTTAAGTTTAATTTTTCCAACTAATTAACTCATGGAGATTAATTAGTTAATATTTTATACTGTTGTTAAAATCAAATTTGATTTTACTTCCTATAGATAGACCAGGGACTGCTATAAATAGGAAGGGACCCAGAAATTCTATTTTTAGAACTTTCTATTTTTAACAGTTTCACCTCTCACCCAAGGTGGCCAATGACCTCACTAGCCAAACTGCTACTTTTAGACATGCTATTTTTAGACATTCTATTTTTAACACATTCTAAATTTAGCATTTCTTGTTTCCCACTTTTCAACACTCCCTCTCAATAAGAAAGGGATTATTAGCAACCCTGATCCTATCTCCGTGGAACTCAAACTTGACTTTTGACAATGCCTTTGTCAAAATATCTGCATCCTATTCCTCGGTTGAAATGTACTGCAACATCATGATCCTCTTGACCACACAATCCCTTATATGATGATAGCGAATATCTATATGCTTGGACCTGTCATGAAACACTGGATTCTCAGGGGTTTAATGCAACTTTGATTATCACAATATATCACTATAGGATCCATCATCTGACCAAACAATCCCACTAGAATCTTCCGCATCCAGATGGCCTCACATGCAGCCTGACTAGCTACCATGTACTCTGCCTCTACTGTGCTAAGTGCAACTGATCTCTTTTTTCGGCTATACTAAGAAACTGCAGCTGACCCAAGGTTGAAGATTCCTCCAGAAGTGCTCTTCCTATCTAATGGACTACCTGCCCAATATGCATCTATGAAGCCTTGGAACTTCACTTCCTCTGTCCACTTGTACCATAATCCATATTGTGTAGTGCCTCTAAGATATCTCATCACATGCTTTGCTACCTTCCAAAATAACTTGGTTGGCTGAACCATAGCTTGACTCAGCTGGTTCACCCAAAGCACCAATCCGATCGTTTGTTCACCAAAGGAATGAGTGAACCCACAAGCTGGCTATAAACAGTAGCAGCTATTACCTCACCTGAAGTAGCATCCTCCTTCCTCCAGTTACCTGCTAGAGGATTCTCCATGGGCTTGCACATCTTCATGTGGAAGCACCTCAGTATCTCATTGGCATACTTGTTGTGAGACACAAATACTTCCCCATCTCTCTGCCACACATCCATGCCTAGAAAGCAGTGCATGAGGCCCATGTCCTTCATCTCGAACTCTCTTGCAAGATCCTTCTTGAAAGACTTGATCAACTAATCATCACCTGTCAAAATTAGATCACTGACATAAAGTACAATAATCAATAACTTACCATCTACAATGATGTGGTAGAGGTTTGCATCCGCTTCACTCTTGGTGAATCCCAACTCTGTGAAATAGTTGTCGATCTTGGTATACCAAGCACGGGGTGCTTGCTTCAGCCCATACAATGCTCGCTTGAGCCAACACAAATGTGACTCACGATAGAAGATCTCAAATCCCTCTGGCTGCTGTATGTATACCTCTTCCTCAATCTCCCCATTGAGGAATGTTGTCTTCACATCCATCTAATCGATCTGCCAACCCATCTGTGTTGATAGTGCTAGAATCAATCTAGTCGATGAGTACCTTGCAACAGGAGCAAAGGTCACATCATAGTCAATCCCCTCAACCTGTGAGAAACCACGGGCAACAAACCTTGCCTTGTGTTTCTCAATACTACCATCAGCTACCTGCTTTACCTTGTAAAGCCATCGGGAAGTAATCACTAACTTGTCCCCTAGTCTAGGAACAACATCCCATACATTGTTTCATATGATAGAATCATACTCCTCTACCATCGCATCCACCCAAACTGGTTGTTGCACTGCCTCCTCAAAAGAAGAAGGCTCGGTCACTACACACTCCCTAACCAGGGCCATGTAGCCAGTGTATCTACCAGGAGATCTCCTCTATCTACGCTGAGAGGATGGCTACCTGACATTCTCTCTCACATCGTACATCAATCTGTTAGCTTCCCGAGAGCGTTTCCGCCCCTCTTTGGAAGACTCTCCAGTAGTGGTGATCTCCACAACTGGAATCTTTGCATGCGGCTTCTCGGCTTCATCAGGAGGCTCCTCCTCCTTAGGAACTAATAATTCCTCATCATCACCATGCAACTTGATCTCCCTATCAAGTGATACTCGCCTGGCTCACTACTCATCGAACTTCAAATCCCTGCGCACTATAGTCCTCTAACTGGTAGGCAGAAACACATGATAGTTGTGAGGTGTATTCGTGTACCCCACAAGTATTCCCAACTCAGTTGTTGGGTCTAGCTTCTTCCAAGCATCTTTGGTCACATGACAGAAGACTGGTGATCCAAAGATGCGAAAGTGACTCACATCTAGTCTCTTCCCTGAAAAAGCCTCCATAGGTGTCTTCATCCCCAAAATATGATGAGGACTTCTGTTCTGAAGATATACTACTGTATTACATGCCTTAGCCCACAGATGAAGTGGTAGGCGTTGGTCATGCAACGTCGATTGAGCTGCGCCCACAATAGATATATTCTTCCTTTTAGCCACCCCATTCTGTTGTGGGTTATGAGGTGCCATGAGTTCCGGTTTAATTCCTTCTGAAGCACAGAAGTCCTTAAACTGCTGGGAACTATACTCTCCACCGTTATCACTTCACAAGGCCTTTACTTTCATCCCTGATTCTTTCCCTACCAAAGCTTTGAACTCACAAAACTTCAAGAAGGTTTGATCCTTATTTTGAATCAATTAGATCTAACATCTACGAGAAAAATCATCAACAAAAATAACATAATACCTTTGCTTTCCGATGGAGGCTGTAGAGAAGGGACCACATACATCTAAATGAACTCGCTCCAAAACTGCTCCACTCTACCATCCTGATCATGAAAATAAGATTTTGAATACTTACCAGAAGTGCAACCTTTGCATGTGCTCGCTTGCTCCAGCTTGCGCTTGGGTAATCCGGTAGAAATTTGTTGCATGATATTCAAGGTCCCATGATGCAAGTGGCCCAGTCTCCTATGCCATAACTCACCAATATCTTGGTCGTGCATCACCTCTACTTTGGAACTCAAAGTAGCATACTCTTCTATCTGTAACTTATAGAGATTCTTCACTCGAATCCCTATTTGTTTGGTCTGTCCAGTGACTATATGCCTTAGGAGAACCTTTCCCAAACTAAAGACTACATCGTAGCCTTTATCCTTAAGCAAAGCAATGGACACAAGATTCCTGTTTAGCCCTGGTACATACATAACATTAGAAAGAGAGAGGGGAGAACCATGCTCCCTCTGAAACACAATTGTACCTTGACCTGAGACACGGTACTTTCCATCATCGCCCATCTCGATCTGTATTTGGAGATTCTTCTCCTCCAAAGTGCTGAAAATAGTCTTCTCACCTGACATGTGGAAAGAAGCTCCACTGTCCATGTACCAAACACATCCCCTGCTAGATGAAACCATGCATGCAATAAGTGATAAATCCATCTCAAATTATGAAGCTAGAGCATCACCATTAGATTCCTTGGAGGAACCTTTCTTGGACTTCTTCCTCTTTAGGCAACTAGTAGCATAGTGACCCAACTCATGACAATGAAAGCATTTCACCTTCGACTTGTCAAACTTCTTCCCTCCTTGAGAAGAATTGGATTGGGATGTCTTCCCTTTCCTTTTCTTAGCTTTAGATGCTAAAGCCAAGTTCTCTTCATCATCATTCTTTGATGAAGAAGCTCCATCTCTGGTGTTTCGTCTGATCTCCTCCTGCATCAAATCCAACCACAATCGTTCCCAATCTGGCAGTTTGTCCCTTTCATTCATTGAGTCTGGGTAGCTATGCCAGATCTTAGGAAGGCCAAGGAGTGCTAGATTCACCATATCATCATCAGCGGTAGTGACCCCTACGCTTGCAAGCTCATCTCTGCAGTTGGTGAGCTTGTTCAGGAATGTAGTGATTGTATCACCATTCTCACACTTGATATTTTGAAGCTTGTCCTTCAGTGCCAGCTTCCTTTGATCACTGCTATTCTGATATAAATCTTTCAATGTTTTCCACATTGCAAACAGAGTCTTCTTCCCATGGAGGCTCGAGACTATGTGATCTCGAACTCCCTCTAGGATGATTCTCCTTGCCCTAGCCACATTCTTCTTCTAGTTTGCAGCCTAGGTAGCATTAGTAAGCTTGGGGACATCTTGATCAATGAATTCCTTAATGCCAGTATCTTCCAATACTGCCTCCGTGTGATCCTTCCAAGCTATGTGGTTTGAGCTGCCATCAAGGGCATACTCAAGCCTCAACCCAGTGAAGGCCGTCTGGAAGAAATCTAAACTGTGATGAGAACTACATAGCTATATCCTGAATAATGAACTTCAACATTATTTCCCTTGCTTGTATATTGTTCCTTGCTTGATTAACTGTTCTTTGATACCATGTAGAATTTTTCTACAAATCAGATAGCTCTGATACCATGTAGAAATTTCACCTGTAGATCAAACTGGTAGTGCAATGTACTAAAGAAAAACACATGATCTACTTCTACAAAACATTAAGCGGAAGAAAAATCGATTTCATGAGCAACATCAACCATAAACACATATAACTGATCAAGAGAAATAGTCACACATAACACAAATATATCACTGAGGAAAGCACCAACATAAAACCCCCAACACTGTATTATCAATCAAGTGGAAATCCTCTTCTGTTTACAAAAAATATCAGCTCAAGAGCTATCCTGTACTCTCTGCAATCAAAAGAAGAAGATGATAGACTCACTATGCCTAATATGTAGACCTAAAGTCCACCAATACCCTATTTCCTTGCGCAATTTTGATTGGTGTCTAATTCATAACATGTGAGGAATGGGCCCAAATCATACCTACTATCAACCATAGGTCCAACTACGCAATCCTTGAGGAGACTAGTTCCTCCTGCATGCAATGAATATTCCATGGGAAGATCCAAGAATCTGATAGTACATTGTCCCTCATCTGATCTCAGCTGGGTCTCTGACAGAACTGACATGCAACAATTATCCATGAGTGAATCCTCAGTTATCTAAAATAACAGTTGTCACATACATGCAAGCATTAACAAACTATATTTTATTATTTTAACTTGTTAAAATAATCTAACTGGACTTGACTAGTAAGAACTAAGTCAACTAATTCTCGCATTATAGAACTCATACTTAATTCCTCAATCAGTGGAGAGAATAAAGGATAAATTCCTCAATCAGTGGGACAACTAATTTGCATGTTCTCACAAAGACTTCAAGTTTAATTTTTCCAACTAATTAACTCATGGAGATTAATCAGTTAATATTTTAAACTGCTATTAAGACCAAATTCGATTTTACTTCCTATAGATAGACCAGGGACTGCTATAAATAGGAAGGGACCCAGAAATGTTATTTTTAGAACTTTCTACTTTTAGCAGTTTCACTTCTCACCCAAGGTGTTCAATGACCTCACTGGCCAAACTGCTATTTTTAGGACATTCTAAATTTAGCATTTCTTGTTTCCCACTTTTCAATATTATGCATTCCTATGATCCCTGTTTGAATGATAAGAAGAGGAAGAAGAAGAAATTTCACTTAAGGTCAGAGAGGGAGGGGGCTCTTCTGCTCCACCTTCATGATTTACCGAGGCATGATCATCTCATTTGTTCTTCTCTTTCTTCATTGTTTTCTCATATTTTGTAAACAATTTTTCCACTTTTTCTGCCATGGAATAGAAGGCCTTGCAATAGTTTCACTCTTTATCCAACTGAGAATTTTCATCTACCATATTCTTCCACCATGCTGCACAACCCACTTCTAGATCAAGGGACTTAAGTTTCCCTTCATATTTTTGGAGCTTTCCCCTGGTTATCATACACTTTTAATTCACATCAACGGAAGACCCGCTCTGATACCAAACTTGATCCATATCTTTTCACTTCAAATATGCATATGTAATTTATTTTAAAAGAGCATATGACCATGAAAGAATATCACATAAAGGGAGAAGAAATAAAATGAAACCATGAGAAATCAAAGGCACAAAACAACTTGATAATAGAGTTCACCCAATGTTGGCTACGTCTCTAGGCTCTGATCAAAGTCGGGAGGCCTTTTTCATTAACATTCACCAAAAATAAAATTACATGCATGTACAAATGACATATTATACCTCCACTTCTGGGAATGTCCTGAATATTCACACTTTACTGAAGATATGGACTACACCATTGAATTCCTGGTGCAAAATCGTGTCAAATGACTGTAAACTTGACCCCTTTCTACGTCAGTCAAAATACATACCTTTAGGAATCTCAAATATTCCTTAAATATTATTTCTTGTTGGTTGACTGGAATGATGCTACTCAAATGTCAAATATGTCTCCACCACTATGCTTCTTGCAAAAAACTATGTAAAATGAAGATAAAGTCAACCTAGTTTTGAAATTGTCAAAATTTAGCCATGGGGAGTCTTTCATATTCCTCATGATTCCACAAGTATAACTATGTGCAAGTTAACTAAAATTCTGCTGCTCAAAGCAAAAAATAGTTGACACCATCAAAATCTTGAGGAAATTTTGGTTTATTTGAGAATAAAGTTGGCATGATCCCATCACTATGAAAATTTGGCCCCAAGGGAATCTTTCATATTCCTTGCATATTCCCTAGGTTAGGCTTCCATTGTCTCGATTTTCATGTTGGATCAAGGTTCTTCCCCTCGATATGTGTGCATGCTCCTTTGCTACCGCAGGCGAATGAATTTTCAGGTTTAAAAATTTATTTCAGGCAGACAAAACAAGACCTACTACCCTAGTGTGATGGTTGGTAGTCAAAATCCTTGGGTGGAGGTCTCGAGGTGAAGCCCATGGGCCTCCCTCATAATGACGAGTTCTTGTGTTAATTTTTGAATTGGGCGCATTTTTTTTAGAGGTATACGGAGGCGCCACATGGGGTGGGTTGGCCACCCGGCTGACATGGGTTCGATACCCATCGGCCCCAATTTTATGTGGCTATTGTAACAGTCATGGGCCAATGTATAGGTGACAGGGGTGGTGGCCCAACACCCTATTTCTTTACCTATATATATATATATATATATATATATATATATATATATATATATATATATATATATATATAAAGAATGGTCAAAAACCACCGAACAAATTTTAAGGGTCATCGGAAAAATTAAGTATGTGACAATTTTGCCAGTTACGGCGGCCGGAAACTGTCGCCGCTAAGTGCCAAATTTTTGCCTCGTTATTGGCCTCACAATTTAGTGACTCTTCCAGATTTAGCTAACCTCCAAATTTAGTTAGTGCTCTGCTAACTTTAGCTAGGGGCCTAGTTTGACCAAAACTTTGACTGGCCATAAATTTCACATACAAATTCGCATTGAGGTGTCATTTGCGCTATTGGAGATCTTGCAATGAGCGCTCCGATCTAACCCTAGTTTTATGACAATCTAGTAAATTGTATTTTTGAGCCTTTTCTAAGTCCTGTTTGATCACTAAGCCTTTTTGGAGCCACCTAGATCATGTATTCAAGCCGAGCTTCCAATGTGTCCATTCTAATACCATGCTATTTTCCTAAATAAATAATAATGGTTATAAATATAATTAGAAACATACTTAATGGACTCATGTAAAATAGGTTATTTTATTATAATAAAGTTATTTGATACAATGGGGTTGATCATGGCTAGGTAGTTATAATATTAGTACAATGTAACACCCTTTTCTAAAAAATTCTAACTACCATATTTTATTCACTTATGAGTGACTGTAAACCAACATTGGTCTCTAATGGCATGTTGTTGGCAATGCAAACAATAGAAAGAAAAATAATGTGTTAACTTGGAGGGATGATTTGAGGTACTTAAAAAACTGAAATGTAGGAAAATAAATTATTTTTTAAAATATATATATATATATATATATATATATATATATATATATATATATATATATATATATATATATTGTTGGTTTGACCCATGGGGATCTCAACATTAATTCTCCTTGTTTACATAATACTTCATATCACAACAATGAATAATTCAGCTACACCCATGGGCTTTGAATATATATAAAAAAAAAATATTAGAATTTCTATACGATAATGTGAAATTTAAGATTTTGTAATAGTGGTATATTATTTTACTTACAAGATATAATGCATATATTCCTAGCAGTCGAGGTGTTTAGTACTAAATGATGGAATTCCCTTAAATTTTTTAGTAGAATTGTAGAGAACACATTTTTCTTGTTCAAGACTACTTTTTCAAAATTTATAATGTTAGTTTTCTATATTTCTAAAACTTTGAAATTTATTGTATCCTTAAAATTACAAGGCCAAAATTAGTGGAAGGTATGAGGGTCTTAACACACTCAAACTTTTTTTAATTGCAGATATTACTTTGTACAAGTGCATCATATAACTTTTTCTAAAACAGTTTGAGGCAATAAGAAGATACAAAAAGAAAATATAAAAATATGTATGTATTTCAAGTTTTTTTATAAATGTCAACACAGAAATAGTTTAAAAAAATAGTAATCTCTCTCTCTCGCTCTCTCTCTCTCTCTCTACACATACACACACACTATTCACAACCAATTCTGTATTTATATAGTTTCACTAATTCTATACAAAAATAACATGAAAAATAAATATATTGAGAGTCATTTAGAAAAATGTAGGTTTTGAAACCAACAAGTTTTTCATTACAAACTTGAAGCTAAAGAAACAAAAATAAAAAATAGCTTCTATGTTAAAGTTGTCAATCGATCCATAAAAAATGAATGAAAATAATACATGCTTACTCTAGATCATGCATACATTCTAGAGTGTGTGCACGTTCATGTAAGATGCACATGATATTTTGATGAAGGATAATTTTGTAAAAGGAATGCTCCTATAGGTCAAACAAAACTATTCTCTAGCAGAGTTGAACCTTCTTGGGCTTAAGGGACATGAACAAAAACTTATAAAAAAATATATCAGTTGTCACTAGAGGGTCCTTGTCCTTGTAGTTAGATATGGGTGACATTAATGTGTTTCACACAACATAGTTTAATATGGGTGCATCGACTATAGTGATGGTAGGAAAAAGAACATCTTGATGCACTTTGCATTGTTAATGGGATTGAAACAATAACCCTAGGTGCTAAACATAACTTCTTAGTTAAGTTATTTGATATGGTTGAGGGAAAAACTACAAGCCTTAACTAAAGAAAAAGGATTATATGAATATGTAGGCTAATGTTGTTAAACTTCCTTAAAAACTAGCACCTGACAGAAAATCTCAAATAAAGTCTAACATAGTTTCTTAGTTTATGCACAGCTAGGTTCTTAATGAAAATGCATAGTCGAAACAAAAAAATCATCATTGCATATTGGACACATGATATGCCCTAGAAAACCAACAAATAGGGAAAACTAACAAGCTTGTTTTATTAAGAACTTGGCATGCCATACCAGGGATAATGACCCATTAAAGGAAAGACACAAATAGTTTAAGCAACCTCATTGCTACTCCCTAACTTCCCCCTACTCCCTTTCTTTAGGACTTTCCCAACCTGCACAATTGAGCAGAATCCCTACACTCAAATGGTCTACAAGGTGCCTTCACTTCTCCCCTAGATATCCCTAACACATTAATGATTAAAACCCTAACCCTCAATCTCAATGACCAAAATTACATCTTTACATATCAAGATCAATGGTTGTGACTTAATTTCTCATTGAGATCACTCAAATGACTTAGGTGAATCAAGTTTATAATAAATTCACTTTTAATAATTAAGTATTAAAGGCACTTTATAAAATCACTTTACAAGGTTTATCATCTCGAGAGGCAATCTCCTGCGTGCTAAGACACCAAGCCATTTTGGTATTCATATTGAGTTACACAATCCAACAAACATGATGACATAAACCACCACACATAGCCCCTTGATGTTTTAGGTATCTTCTAGGGATTAAGGGTCATGAATTACAACTCAAATTACCATAAATAACATCTAAAATGGATCTTTGGCCTTCAAGTGGGTATGTAGGCATCTTAAGGAGACATTCGACACTAGGAATGCATGTTGGTTCCTTGAAAAGATTGTGAGGAAACATATTCATTAGGTATTAAAGGAATATTTTGACATTTAGGGTCATCAACCCTATTTTGTACACCATAAAAGACATTTCCAAGGTATGCTTAGTCTCTAGATGGGGATAATCAATATTATGATTTTTTGAACATTGATTATTAGCCTTTGGAGCCTAGATATGGGTATGATAATAAACACAAGAGTTATGAAATATAATAATATTATAGGATTTATAGGGCTAAGAATGACGCTTTGAACCTCCGTAAATGACATATTGAAGGAATACCTTACCTATTACACTTTTATCACAAGGTATGGCTCTCAACACCCTAAACATGGTGAGGGAAAGAAACATGAATAATAATCCCAATAAAAATATGGCCATCTATGGAAAAAATAGATGCCTCAAACAACCATATATGACCACTTGCGGGTATCATTCGTTTGTCATCAGTGATTTTGGTGCCACTAGGTGATTATGAATGTTACGTATGTGTCCCAAGGACTTGCAAATAATCTAGGGAGGATGGCCATGCATTAGTTCCTAAAAATATATTTGAGGTATCCAAATCCATGAAAAACACCTTGAATAATTACACATTAAATTTTGAGGGCATATTTCCCTCTAAGGAAAATATGTTGGTTCCCTCACAAGGTTTTGATCATTTGTTATGGTTCCAAGGCCTTGATATGATCAATGCATGAAACCAAAACTTAAATTGAATCACAACTCTTATAAGCATAGAGCAACAAAGAAAACACATTTAAATATTACGTATAACTATTAGGAAGGCTAATCCCTCTTATGGGCAAGACAGGTCTCCCTAAATCTCAAATGAAATCTAGTAACAGACAAGAAATAACTATTGCCTTTCCTTCGTTTACCATTGATTGAGACAAGTAATATGCTAGAGATCACTTACCAGCTTATCGAAAACCCTGTCGAAGTTCCTTTCAGTTCCTTTGATAGTTAGATTCTCCTTGATTCTTTAGATACCATTCTGGCACTTTCCATGACTTCTCCATGATGTTTCGAAGGAGATCTAAATAGACAGAAATACACAAAGTATAAAAGCATCTAGTATATAGAATGAAAGATAAATGAAACAATTAACTCAACATATATCATAAATTGAATCAATACCCAATCATAACCTATTTGGGTGATTGAAGAATCCCACAAATGATATCAAAAAAGACATGATTAGGAAAGAACAAGGGATTTTTTATTAAATAAAAGGGATAACATACTTACAACATCAAATCCTTGATGTTACAAGCCTCTTCTCACAATATCCAACACTCTCCTTGGATGAAAATACTCCTATCCTTATTTCTGCAATATAAGCCTACCTTCAATGGTCCTCTTCAATCCTATGGCATATGTTTGATTTATAGGCCAACATGAGAAGGTTTGGGATCCCCTTCCTAAAGGATGAGATCCACAAATGGTAGGATAATAGATCCACGAAGAGAGGGAAGTAGCTCCATGATGGGAGGGATTAGGCTTGAGTAGGCATCCATTCAAAGTTGTTAGTTGGGAAACGTTTGACTAACAAAGCTTATAGACTTTATTTTTTATTTTTTACTTGTGTTATGTCATGTGCACAGGCCATAGTGTAAGACAAAAAACTCTGTTATGTAGGTTCTAATGGTATCTTCTACGTATTCACAGAAATGGACTAGGGAATTGCGCAAGAAGCCAAACATAGGTTGTTGAGCATTGATATCCAAGAATTTCATTCTCTTTGGGATGTTTTCAGTTCTAGCCTTGCAAGGGGATGCCTTGGAACAATTTGGTTGATGCTGAAAGACCCAAACCATCGGTCATTTGCCTAATGCAACAAAATGACGTGTAACATATTTCTTCCTAAAGTGAAAAGTCATAAAATATGTTTGATGACTGAAGCGCTTTATCATGCCAAGGCTCGGGTTAATGACTACAGTTAGACACCTGAAACAATCAATCAAATGTTAGAATGAAATATAAAATCATCACTAAGGTAGGAATTCCCATAATCAAAGAATAAATGTATCAAAGAACTAGTAAAAAACTACATCTGAAGATCCATGTCAATAAATAACATAGTATGGATGCATCCATCAATGGATCTATGTTTACAATCATGAATATTTTATAACTCCATGCCGTCTAGATGGATGAAACTAGATCCAAGGTCTTGATCTCCATCTCTTGATCCATAGTATGAATCTAACCATGTGAGTGAATGTCTCATAGTTGAAGATGGTAGAAACCACTTGATTACCAATCAATGATGTGAAATGTTAATAGGTGCGAGAGACACCACCAATAATGAAAATTCTTCGCAAGGTACTTCCAGTACATTATATGAAGTGAATAGATGTGCTGAAGTTGAATACTCATCCAATCATTCAATCAAAGGTCAATGATGAGCACCTTTTGTCGAAGACGAGAAACCTTCCATCAAGGCATGTAGGTTCCAAGGTATCGAATGTTTATAGATCAACCTCATAGATAGTGAGCTGAAGTCGATAGGAAGTGACCCATCCCAGGAGGGCCTACGACACGAAATTCATGTCAAGTTTTGAAGAACAATAGTTTGGTGTAATCTAGGATTGACAAAAGTAAGGTCGATGTGATTGAAGGGTATGAATTGTAAGGTAATTTAAACTGAGGTTGGAATTCTCTTAAACATATTGGCGAGACGACTTTCTGACTTAGAAAAATTTGACTCAAAAATAATACCCAAACAATCTGAAGACTTTCAATGATGCATGGTCAATTAGGAGACAAATGGATCTCCCAACCTGAACAAAGAAAAGTGGTGGAGTGTTCTGTTCAAGAGTGACATACTGCTTTTTACAATATTAGCAAACGTTCTTTCCCAATTTTCCCCCACCATTACTGGAAAGTACCTCTTTATTTTTTCGAAAGCTTGAGGAGGATAACATATGCTTGTGACTGTAATCTCATCCTTCAGATGAGTCCTTCAAATTATTTTTAATGAAACCTAGGAAGGAGTGGTTCGGTCCCATCATGATTGACAAGTCCGACACTATTTAGGTTTTATGAGTCCAGTTCTCGATGTTGTTTTGATGTTTAAAGAGTTTAAAAGACACAAAAATCAAACTCATTTACTTATTTCAACGTAAAATTTTAATGATCTAGGAGAAAGTAAATTTAGTCCTTTTTTGTAAATTTAGTCCTCAAGCCCAAAAAAGGGTAAAATTATGCAGGAGAAAACTCTATTGACCATGATATGTCAATGTATACCTCTTTCATCAATAGTCTAGTTCAGTCCGTAAAAGGGGTAAACTTATACTGAATGGACGACTGTTAATTTACTTTACGAGTTTGAATAGTCAATTACTCGACAACCTTTTCATGTTTAAGGAGTCTGAAAAGGGCATAAAGAGAACTCCTTGTCTCACTTTTTCGTAAGTTTCTAATATTGCCAAAATGATTCACTTTCATAAATAACTTGTGTTCAACACACTTAAACTCGAAAGTTATCATCACTACTAAAAAATATAGTAAAAACATAAAAAAATTGGATTTCAGAGGCTAATAGGCAAAAAATAATATTTTAATGGGCCTAAAAACATATAAAAATCCAAAAAAAACATTAAAAAAATTACCATTTGTGTTTTTCTTACCATTTGAGAGTGATAGAGTGCAATTGTCACCAAGAACTTCGTAGGAAAATTTTGGGCAAACTGTTGGACCAAATCACGAGTCGTCTTCTCCAAGTAAACCATATCCATAATATCTTCGTTTTCATTAATTTTATTTTGCATTTGACCATGTATTTTTCTTTTTTTAGGGGGGTTTATTAAATAAAAATCACCCTTAGTGTGCACAGTTCATATTCATTGGGCCTGCACTCACCGACTGAGTTTTTAGCACATAAAACCAGGATTTGCACAGTTTCTAGGGCTAGAATTGTGCAAATCTACACTAATTTCCAAAACGATTGTGCACAATGCCGATGGATTTGAAAAATTAACTAAAAATGCCCAATTTTTTTGCAATAAATTTCTATAATGTTTTCTAATGATCCTCCATGTTTATTTGCAAGGTTTTGAGCTACAAAAATGAAGTGGAGAAAGAGTGAACACGAAGAACAAGATATAACTACGTTGAACCATCTAGAAACAATAAAGCCTCTAAGAAACAAGCGCATGTATAAATTTTTTGCAATACCAGGTATGAAGGCCCAACTAGACTTGCTAGAATGGATTGTGAGAAAGTGGAATGTAGGGAGGAATGTTTTGTGATTGGAGAACATGGACTCACTATCGATGTCGATGACATCTACCTCTTCTCTAGGTTCCAACGTCATGGGGTGGACATTTATCTATATGGACATAGACAAGGTGGTGAAACAACTGCCACATATCTAGTGCAACATTTCTTTCAAGGAGTTCCTCTCAAAGATGGGAGAATTGATCTCGAAACCATTGAGAGGCTCCCTTTTCGAGATATTGGGTTCAATGTTACATGATTATGTGGGAGTGAAAAACTTCAAACAGACAAACTCGAGAATTTTGGCTAGGTGCATTTTTTATCTCATTTTCTATAGAAAGGATCCTCCTTCTCACCCCACATGTAGCCATAGATGGAGGGGGACTGCAAGATCCTCACATGCTGAAGTGGGTCACACTAATAGAACGCCACAGAGGTGGTGAAGGTCCAATGCTTTGTTTTACTCCTAATTTCGTTGGATGGATGGAACGTCAAATCATCATGATTTAATACTTTCCATATGCATGTGTGGATTACACAGGTGATCCAGATATGCCACTACCGGCTAGAACACAGTGGAGTGACCTAGGTAAAAGCTTCACATTTTGGTGGTTTTATGTTTTTTAATTTTTTGTCATGCAAAACTAATTATCTGAAATGATCATGCAAATGTGGGCATGGTGAGTAGCCAGTAGCTCTCGCAATACAGAGCCCCGACACAATAGAGACATTGGCTGAGCTAGAGCACAGCCTAGAGAGGTTGACCCTAGACATCCCAATTGTTGGGATTGATGACTTGACTCTCCACTATCATAGGCACACTATGGGGGTTCCTGGACCGACTAGTCGCCTGCTACGATGAGTAGCTTTTGTTATTTTCCACTACCATGATCATCATGCATAACTGCTAGTCTTAGGGCTAGATAATTTTTTTATGATGTATCAGCACGTTTAGATAATAAAAGCCACGGGGCCTCATGTCTTTGGATGAAATTGTTGTAAAGCCGCACTTTTTACAGACATTTTAACTAATTAAAACTACTACTTCTATTTCATTCTAGCTTGTACAATCTATGGATTAATATTTCTTTTTCTTTCTTACAGATGTTTACAAATTCCAATGCATTAGTAATCAATTGTAACATAAGATAAATAGCAAAAGTAGTAGAAAATCATAAAAAGATGCTAAAAAGTTGTTGCAGACAAAACATAATTACAATGTATGCATGGAGAGGCATATGGCCCTCGATCTTTGCTTGATCTTCTTAAGTAAATAGTGAATTACGATTAGGAAGATGAATAAAGGTTAATTGATAAAAATCACATAAAAGACTCATTTTAAAAGGGACGTGTTTCATTTTTTAACGAGCTTCAAATAGAACTATGCTAGTGAACTTCATAAATTGGTTTCATTTTTATGCGATCTTGAAATGGAAATAACTATGCTCACAAGAACTTTATTTCATTTTTTAACGAGGTTGAAAAAATAAAATAACTATCCTAGCATTCAATTGTTTCATTTTTTAATCAGGTTGAGACAATAAAAGAAGCATCCTCTGAGGAACTTGTTTCATTTTTAGCGAGGTTCACACAATAAAAGAACCATCCTAAGAGGTATTTGTTTCATTTTTAACGAGGTTGACACAGTAAAAGAACTATAGTCACAGGTATTTGTTTCATTTTTTAACGAGGTTGACACAGCAAAAGAACAATCCTCACAAGTATTTGTTCCATTTTTCAACGAGGTTGACATAGTAAACGAACCATCCTCGAGGTTTTTTTCATGTTTGTATGAGCTTAAAAAAAATAACTATGCTCTTAAGAACCTGTTTCATTTTTAACAAGTTTGACACAGTAAAAGAACCATCCTCATAAGTATTTAGATCATGGCTTCCATTTGGAAGAAACACATATCAAGGGATGTTTCTCAGCCATGGATTCTAAGAGATCTTCATCAGGAGGAAGAATAACTCTTTGAAAAGAAGACATGTGAAGAGAATCAAAACGGCTAAGAAAATCCATTTAAAATTGCCCCATAAGGTTCCCAACGTCAATTATTAGATCTAATTCATAAGAAGTCAAGCAAATAGTGAGAGGCTTGCTTTCATTGGTAATTGAAAACACGAGACTAGTTGCCTCATAATTAACTCATGGCGAGGTAGATACCACTTAAATATAAGGAAAATTCAGGGATTTCATATGGTTGGTAGTCGAATCAGGATCAATTAATGAAAGTTGGTCAATAGTCACAATATTTCCATTATGAGCAAAAGACAACACTCGAAAGAGTGTCAAGACGACAACTTTCATGGCATAGACATAGTCTCGCCCAAGGAATAAATTGAAATCCAGGGGACCTTGGACTACCATAAGAACAATACAATTAATTTTACCTTCCAAAGTGATAGGTAACTTAGGAAGGATCCATATAGGCTTACAAATGGTTCCGTTAAAAGCCAAAATATTTTGTGCAACAGGCACAAGCTAAGGGCAACCCCAAAGCTTGCCAAGCAGATGAGGATATAATACTGATAGAAGAACCTTCATCTACATTTGTGCACCACACATTCTTACCACATTCTTTCCAAATTATTTGGAAAGGGGTGTAAGAGGGAGGACAAGGTCTTTTCAGCCTACTTCAATCAAAATAAATAGCCTCATAACTTGGAGGGGTACCAATGGAAACAGGTGAAATTCCCCCATGTGTAGAAGAATCTGAAGTAACAAGAAGAACCCTAGTGGTATTATATTCACTCTCTAAAGGGAGAATGGGATCAAATTAAAATGGTATCAAGTTGACCACTTGATCAACCTACGGCTCATGAACCTGAGTGATATGTTTTTCACTCTCCAATGGGATTGTACTTGGAATTAGATCATTCACTTCGTTAAGTGACAGTTGGTTGTGAGAAAGTTTGCATTAAGCAATTGAAAGTTGTTGTTATGAAATAGTAAGTTTTCCCAAAAATTTTGAAGCTTCATCCATATGAGGGAAAAAATGACTAGGTTGAATCCCTTTGCATAATCTACAAGGAAATCTATCTTTACCCTTTTTCCCAGGAACCTCACGATCACTAGTTGATGGATCAAGCGTAGGTTGATAACAATTTTCTAACCATATTTTTAAGACCTTAGCAATGCTAGACAATCAATAAGGAAGTGGTCAACCTTACAAAGCTTGCAAGGGTATATGGGCTAGCGATGCATGTTGGAAGCTTCCTCAACATTACTAATACTTACAGTCATGGCTGGTTGGTTGACATATTTCTTATCTTTTTTCTTCATCTTCTTCTTCCCTTTCTTCTTCTTCTTAGTCACCTGGTTACTAGCATCAAGGATTTTACCAAGTAAAGAAGAAGAAGGAGAAGAGGACATGTTGGGTGAAGAAGGTAAAGGGTCAACATGAGGTTGGTGATGTTGAGATGGTGAACTCAGTTGAGGTGAAAAACTTGGTTGAGGTGGAATAGTTTGGGTATTTTGGATCAAATAAGCTCAAAAGAAACACATTGGTAAACCTATCTTGAATCTGGGAAGTGAAAATGTAGCCATAGAAGGAGGATCGACATTTGCAAAGATAGGGAGAGGATTAAGATTCTCGTTAAAAGGGGGTTGTTTATTGGTAACTCCCGACATTGTTTTCATTAGATTAAACTCAGATAAAATGTTATCAATATTAACAATTGAAAATCACAATCCACACCTAAGGTCTGTAAAAAGTAAAAACAAGACAATAACATGTGTTGTTAAATCTAAGGAATCAAACCATGCAAACAAGATTTTCACACCAAAATCACTAGTTGGTGATGAAACCCAATGTCGCATAGATCAATGTGAAAAGTGGCTAAAGATAGAGTCGGTTGAACCAGTTACACTGACAACCTACTCAAGGTACATGATATGGTGCAAGTAAACTTCAATTATGCCATCTTGAATAAAGAATACTCTCCAAAAAGGTCCAAGTGAGTCTAGGAAATGTCGATTCTAGTTACCAAAGAGACTTCCCCTTGACCGTCACCATGGGTAATATCCCTAATATTACTTGATAACAGTTTGTAGAGTCTTTTTACTTTTCTTATGAGCTTAATATTTTTCTTCTTTTTATTAATGCATGTGTGTGTACTTCATCAAACTACTACCAAAACAAAAGAACAAGAACACAAGATGTTGGCTCTCTGCTAGGGCCAAAACCTCTCTTCTCTTGAGAGGAAAACCCTTTCGTGAATTTCTCTTATTGAAGCTTCTCTTGATCAATACCAAACCCTAGACCCTTGACAAAGAAGATCCTCCAAGCCAAAATCAAGTCCTTTTAAGATTGCTTCCTCTTGCAGCACTTTGTCTTCATCCTCTTATCACTTCTTCCTGGCATTTGTTATAGACTTAGGGCAGTAACAATGCAACCCTAATTCTATGCATGTGTGGATGATTTTCCTTCAAAAATATGTTAGATTTCTTTGCTTGCATACCCTTATTCCATGCTTAAGACAAAGACCTTGTAGGCCCAATTTGAACCTTGAACTAAGAGATATATGTGACTGTGATAGTGCAATTGTGATGACTATAGTCAGTTATTATTTACTCGCACGCGTGACTGTGATAGTGCTTCATATCAACCCTAATCACTTTGCTCTTCTTCCTTTCTCCTTCGCTTGAGTGAGAGGCACTTTAGATGTATGATCTTGGCCCAAATGATGAGATTTATGGTATTTTGGTAGAGGGTTGTTATAATAGTAGAAAGACCATTTCCTCCTTCACACATGTGACTATTTTCTGCTGTAGAAAATAATCCCTAAACTTCATTGAGTTTCCTCCTTTCTTTGTTGCACTTTTGGAGACCCTTAGACTTCCCTTACCATCCTTCTCGGCTTATCTTCTTCGTTGATTTTAGGGTTTGCATTATCATTTCTTGGATGATGAAATGACTCTTATATATAGGAGTCCACTCCTTCTTTTAGGTCGACTGGCTAACTTGAGGTCAACTTGACTTTTACTCTTTTGATTTCTTCCTTTTAGGATTTCGATGCAGAATAAGGCTTGTGACTTCACTTGGAGGACTTCTTATGACCCTAATACATATTCATACAAGGTGTAACATGCCCTTGAGCTCTTCAACATTTTCTTTTGATTATTTGACTCACCTATAGCACTTGAACTAGTGTTAGAACTAATTCAATGAGCAATAAACTCATTGACATATATTATAAAAATAATATTCTTTTTTCTTGAATAAGTACAAATATCAAAAATATATTTACGAATATCGAACCTAGTTACCTTAAACACAATTAAATAAATGCATATAGTGCAATAAATCCTATTCCCTTCCCCCACCTCCATTTAATCTGGAAAGATATTTTTAATCATTTACAAACTCAATATTAATAACAACTAATCCATCTAATGCAAGAAATAAAATAGGATTAGAAAATAACATCTACACTGAAATAGTGAATCTAATGCAAGTAATCAAATAAGCCTAGAAATCAACATCTATAATAAAATCCATGCATCTAGTGCAAGCAATCAAATATAATTAGAAACCAACATCTACATTGAAATCAATGCATATAGTGCAAGAAATCAAATATTATTAGAAAACACTATCTACACTGAAATCAATGCATCTAGTGTAAGCAACTCAATAGGATTAGAAATCATCATCTACACTAAAATCAATGCACCTAGTGAAAGAAATCTTCTTCCATCTCTCCTCCCTCCATCTATCTCTATATCTCCCTCCATCACTCCTCTTTTTTCTCTCTATCTCACCCCCCAGAACACACACATTTTGTCTCCATATCTATCTATCTCTCCCTCCCTGTCTCCCTGTCTCTATCTCTCTTATGCCCTCTGTCACACCCCCATATATATCTCTATCCCCTTCTACCTCTCCTTTGTCTCTCTATATCACCCCAAAAACATACAAACTCTTTCTCCATATCTATCTATCTCTCCCTCCCTCTCCCTCTCTTCCCCTTCTCTCTCCCTTCCCTCCTCTCCTCTCTCCCTCTCTCTCTCCCATATCACTCCCTCTCTCTCTCCATCTTTCTCTCTCTACGTCCTTCTTCTTAACTCCCTCTCTCTCTCCTCTCTCTCACGTCATCTCTCTCTTCCTTCCTCTCTCTCCCT
Source organism: Pinus tabuliformis (assembly GCA_031772625.1). Classification (NCBI taxonomy): domain Eukaryota; kingdom Viridiplantae; phylum Streptophyta; class Pinopsida; order Pinales; family Pinaceae; genus Pinus; species Pinus tabuliformis. Next base: position 757,038,658 of record CM062808.1, on the reverse strand, counting down.
TTCTCTCTCACCTCCCCCCCCTCTCTCTCTCTTCATCGTCCAATTCAATCACTATCTCCCTCCCTTTCTCCTTCTCTCCCCCCTTCCTTCCATCTCTCCTTTTTCTTTCCATCTCACCCCAAAAGATACACACACCATGGCACACGCTCTCTCCATCTCTCCCTTCTCAGTCCCTCTCTCTCTATTCACTTTATGTATTTCTTCTTTACTCCCTCTCCCCCACTCCAACTCCATCTCTTTGTCCCTCCCTCTCAAGTCCTACCTTTGGTCCTTCCCCTCTCTCCCTTTCTCTCATACCTCCTTCTCTCTCCCCTTATCTCTTTATTTCTCTCTCCCTCTTTCTCTCTATCTCTCTGCCCTCTAACCTTGTCATTATCTTCCTTGCTCTCTCCTCCTCTCTCTCCCCTCCATCTTTGTGCCTCCATCTCTCTCTCTCTCTCTTACCCTTCTCTCCCTCTCTCACTCATCTCTTTCTCTCCCTCTCTCACTCGTCTCTTTCTCTCCCTCTTCAATCCTCCTCTCCCCTATCCATTTTATCTCCATTTCTCCCTTGTCATTGCCTCTCTCTCCACCTCTATCACACTATGTCTTTGTTATTCCCTCCATATATATCTAGAGTTAATTATATATCATGATATATTAATATTATTATAATATAACAAATTTAATATTATATTAATCCAAAGTTATTAAATTTAATAATATTAATATTAATCTTTTAATATCAATATTAGATTTAATGATGTTTTTTTACAAGATATGATAACAAAATTTATAATATAATTATATCAAATTATTATGTATGGTTTTTCCTTTTGAAGATTTATTTTACAAATTTTTAATTAAACAAATTATTTTAAAAATATTTAATTAAAAGAAATATTTAAAAATTTTAGAACTTTGTGTTGAATTAACCTTTCTGCTTTATTTTAAGAAATGGTATTGGCTTTAATAGAGAGTAAAGATGTTTAAAATTTAACCTAATTTCTAACTTTAATGTGGCAAAATATTTTGTTAAAGGTAAATTTTTGATACATTCAAATTCACATATATGATAAAAGAGGTATTAAACACGTGATAATTTATTATTCATTCAAAATATATATAATAATACATTGTTTTATTTTAATAACTAATCTTAGTCTATTAATAAGATTAAAAAGCTACATATAATCTGAAGGTTCAAGTTATGTATAATTTAAGATTTAAACAAACGTTTTAGCTCACATTAGTATTTTTAATTATTTTTGAAAACTTGACATACTTACACATCGCATCATACTGGGTTGTAAAATACATGCCTCTCAAAATAATAATGTAAGAAATAAAAAATTAATAAATAAAAAAATTTAAATTCAAATTTCTATAATTCATATTGTTTTGAGATCACTCTTTTAAATTAATTATATTATTAATTTTTAATCTACTTTTCAAACTAAATAATATAATTTATTATAAAAAGAAATATTTAGAAATATTTAAATAATATATATTTAATGTTTTTGATAAAAAATCAACTAATAAATAAAATAACTTTAAAATTTTATTTTTAATTATTTTTGTTTGAAGACGACTAAAAGTTAAAAAAAATTAATAAAATCATAACGAAAATTTCTTTCACCAAAACCATCTCCAAAAGTAGTTGACTAATTCAATCGATACATAAAATGTGTTTGATTATCCAATAACAACTATATTTATATAGCTCATTTCGGTTTACAGAAAGGGTTAAAAATATTATTTCATTTATTTATTAAAAAAAAAGTGCAGAGGTGACAATTTTATTCTTATGGGTATTTTTTTGGTTGGAATTTAATCATTTTTTTTATTATAGTTTTTAAAATTATCTAAAATAAAAAATTAAATATTATTATTATTATTTAATTTTGAAGTTATATTGAAGTCAAATACTAAATTGATGTATAAGATTTTTTTGTTTGTGGGACAAAGGAACCACATCCATAGCGAAGTGATTGTTAAGTCTATGGAGTCATACATACTCTACAGAATTGTCTTTAATGCAACTTTTTTGAAGCTTTTCCGACCTAATTTCTCTAAAATCCTGCCTGAATTTATTGAAATCACAAGTTTGATGGCTAACCCATCCACAATCCAAGTACCCTAAGGTTTTCAGAGTGTTGAATCAATATATAAAATCAAAAAACCAGTTTAAATAACATAAATCAAAATCTCACCTCAAATTATTCCGAACACCAAAAAATCTAAAAAATCACACTAGAAACAACTCCATACTTTACTGTAAGTTTGAAAAAAAAAAACCAATATTTAAATCTAAATAAATTAAATTAGAAAATAAACAGAAAACTTTCTAAAAAAATCTCATTCAAAACTACTTTTAAATATAAAAATATGTCCTCTATTCACATTGATCTACTATGCACTCATCACAAAAGTTAGAAATAATATTTTATATTTTATATTATATTATAATCATAAAAGTTCAAATACTATTTTATATTTTATTTTATATTATAATCATATGCAGATAACTGAATAATTTATTTTATTTGGAAACAAATCATAGTAGACGAAAGAAACTTTAAGTCTACTCTCAAAGAAGCGGAAATCACGGGCAAATCACTGGAAGTTCGTCTCTTCTTTCCATGCAACATTCATCCTTTGACCACATTTCGAAATCCAGGGAGCCCTAACATATGGAACAGTGGGTTTGTCTGCCCACTTTTCAATAATTATTGGAAGCTGCTTCCATAGGTTGCGTGAGCAGACCGTCACTACATGTAACGCTTTCATAAGACGGCCAAAAAGTGGGATATGTCGGAATTTTTTATGCTTATAAAACACTTTCTTGTTAGGCCTAAAATAACACTCGAATAATATATTAGTTTTATTATTATAGTTAAACAATTTAAATAGTTAAATCTAGCTATTTTTTGTTCAATTATAGTCGTTTGTCTATTTTATCTTAATATAATCGTTTTTCAGTTAAATCTAGCCGACGATCTGCTCTCCCTATTTAATTTGCAGCCATGATCTGATTCTTCAACTTATCTGATGATGAACCACACTTGTTGGTTTGAAACAGATCGACAAATCATTATCATGTGATTTACACCGAAATTCTTTTCATAAACACTTTCTTGTGTTATAGCCGTTTTTCAGTTAAATCTAGTCGTTGGACGATCTGCTCTCCCTATTTAAGTTGCAGCCATGATCTGATTCTTCAACTTGTCTGATAATGAACCACACTTCTTGGTTCGAAACAGATCGACAAATCATTATCATGTAATTTACACCGAAAATCTTTTCATAAACACTTTCTTGTGTTATACCCACGGGCCCTATACTTTTTAGGTTTCGGGTGAGAGTGATGAAGCGCAGACAGTAGTTTTTAAGTTGGGGAGATATTTTAAGTTCGGCTGATATAGAAGTATAGCCCTAGGGCAGAGACTCGTAGAATACAGAGATCCATGGCTTCGGATGGCGATTACCAGAAGCGTGGGCCCAGACTGTTTGGAGTGGATCTCACTCAACTCTACACTAATTTAGGCCATGAAGACCGCCCAGTAAAGGCATTTTTAGGGGAAGAAACCCGTGCAAACAAGGAAGGCCATAATGACATGCCAGAGTTAAAGGGCTCTGCCTCCAAAATCTCCGCCCAGCGCTGTAAGGGCCGCGTCTTTCCTTGCCGGTATTGTTCAAAAAAGTTCTACGATTCCAAGGCACTGGGAGGCCATCAGAATGCCCATAGGATTGAGCAAAAGGCAAGCAAAACGAATCCTTTTCTGAATAGACTGCCAACTGACAGCTTTCAGTATCCTGCTGTTGTAGGGCAGCAGCCTACTCATGCTCTCCTCAAAACTAATCCTTTTCAGAATAGCCTGCCAACTGACACCTTTCAGTATCCTGTTGTTGTAGGGCAGCGGCCTACTCATCCTCTCTTTGCTTCCAGTAGTAGATTTCCTCACAATTTTGATTTGCAGAGAGCAGACGTATCAAATAATCAGCCTCACTTTGAGCAGTTTGCACAAAACTTTCACGTCAACTTGGCATCAAGTTCTTTGGCTTCCTTGAAAAAGATCAAAAATGACATGGAATTGGCGTCCAGGTGTTTACCTTCAGTGAAAAGGGTCAGAACAGAAGATCGGGCTCGAAAGGAAGATCCTGAGCAGCACAATACAACACCTGGCCGTAGGGTTACTCTTAATACAGAAGATGTGGGGCTTGACTTGTCTTTGCACCTTTGAGACATTCTGTAATTGCATTTTGAAACATTCTTTAGCTTTTCTCTGTTCCCGTGAAATCTGTGTAGTGCATTTCTTAAACATATTCTTTGTCATGATACAATAAGTGCACTTCACAAATATATTATTCCGAAATTAGGAAGGCCTGCATGCCACTTCGCTGTCCAACAGAAACGTAATTTAGGGGCAGTGTTTGTATAATCGCTTATATTTATCTGAGCTTTTGACCTTCCGTTTTTAAGTGTGGATCTATGGACAGCTTTGCTATGCTGACTAGATTTATTGAGGCTGTTTTATTTTAGATGGGTATTAAGTGAAGATAACTTTGAAAACTGCTTTTGTATATTGGTTTCGCTTTAAGCAATTGTAATTTCGTTTCGTAAGAATATGAAAATTATTTATTAGATTTATTTTATTCAATTTTAGAAGATTTGATTTTTAATTTCGTTAATAAAATATTCATTTTAAGGATGGATTTAATATGAACTTAGAGGATCAAATTTTTTCACTTACAATTTTTTTTGAAAATATATGTGTTATTTTTCAGTGTTTATGACGAGGAAAAAATTTGACCATAAAAACATAATTTTTTTTCTATATACAGATGAAGTTGATATGGACATAACATTTTTTTTCTATATATAGATATAGATAAAATTGAAATTATTTTGAAAAGTATAAGATTTAAAGGTCAGATATTTTTACTTATAATTACATTACAACATATTCCATTTTTTTAATTATAGTTGACTTTATTTTTCTATTTAGAATATAATTTTTATTTTTTATTTTTATTTTAAAGGGACACTGATGAATGGACAAACTTACACATCCCCTCATCATACCAGGCAGTCATATTGGGCTGTAGAATAAGCCTCCGAGATCAATAATATGCCACCGGTTCTTTATGTCACTTTTAAATGTCCATTTTTAATTAAATTGTTACATTGAGATTGGTCATTTTAAAATTTTTAATTAAATAAATTTATTTTTTATTTTTTATTTTTATACATTAAAACTTGATTTTTTAATTACATAAATGTAAATGCTATTTTTCTAATCATTAATCTGATTTTTTTTTTCTCATAAAAGTTATAAATATTTTATAATCTAATATTACAATATTATAAAATTTATATTTTTTATGTTGATTTTTTTTAAGCATTTATAGATTTTCATCCTAGTTATTTTAATCGCTTTTACAAGGTTAAAATAATTTAATAAAACAAATTTATCTTATTAATTTTAAAATGTCCTTATACTAACATATAAGATAGATTACTATAAAAGTGAACTTTGACATATAAGATAGATTACCATAATAGTGGACTTTCATGTAAATCTCTGAGTATTTAGGACATGCTATAGATCCATAGTAAATTAAAGAGGTGATGCCAACAATGTTAACTCATTAGCAAATCAGATATATTAGAGTTTACCAATTAAATATTGTTAAAATATTCTTGTTGTCTTGTCATCCTTGAAATATTGAGTAAGCATTGCCTATTTCTCTAAAACTACTAACCTTTATTATTCGCACGGTTGAATACACACTTTGTTAACATATTTCATTACTAAGGTACTAATATGAGGCTGTGAAGGAATTACTCCATCATTATAATATAATTTTCTAAATAAACAAGAAGAGTTGCAAATATGATTAGAAAAGTATTCAACTATAGCTACAATATATGTTTATTGGTTAAATATTACCTATAGTTTTATTAGTCATATATATGAATGTGAACTTATTACATCAAGTAGTTTTATATGGATTTTAACATCCATGTTAATGATTATGGTATAATTAGAAACATTAATTAAACATTTTTTAGATGCTTCTATTTTAGAAGCCCTATTTGAACCAAGTAAGGCTTCATCATAATATGCCATAACCCTGGAAAAAGTGGAGATTACAATCTAAATTACCATGTTCCTATATTGAACCACTTCCTTGATTCTCAAAACATATCTCTCCTAAATTAAATTATTGACAACAATCCATATGCATCTCCCGTATCTCCATTGTTGAGGAACAACTCCCAAAATCTATAGATTATAAACTATTTGACAATAATCTATATTATGCATCACCTACAATAGATCCCTACTTTTCCTACTAAGTGCCAACCTTTCATGATTATACTAGTCACTTAAAAGAACACACTATTAAAAGGTAATCTTCTTCGAAACAGTGTAACTTATGAAAATAAAATATTTACTTTTGAATAAATTTTACAATGGAAAAAAAATAAAACTATATATCTCCTACTTTTTTTTGAAATTAAATAAATTTATATATGTGCCTACATACTTTAATTCTAACTTTGGAAAATAAGAATTATATTTATGAAAACATATATAACTTGTCCTTTTGTGTCTTAGATAAAAGTGGAACACTACTATTATTTAGAGTTTTCCAATTTATTGGAAAAGTTTTACAATAAAGAAGAACTTGTATTTTTCTAAATTTATAGTTATTCTCATAAGTTGGAAAAAAACTAAAATACTTATAAGTCTTCTATCTTTCATGAATTGAGTTCATTTAATATTAAGGTCTAATAATCATGAGTAGAATAATATTGTTGACATCTCTTTGAATACAGATAATTCCTTAATTTTCACTAAATCAAAGGAATTGTAGATATTAACAATTTTGGTGCCCCCATGTTCTTCAATATTTGAATATTCTAAATTTCTATTCCTCATGATAGGGTCCTTAATCAATCAATGAATTTTATTTCCTTCATTGATTCTTTGGGGTTTTACTGACTATTTTTCCTACTACATACATTAATTCATGCTATTTTTCATTTGACTTAAATTTTGTAATGCCTCCCCCTATATCTACCCACTTTAACTGACATTCCTGGAGTAAACATGAGTTTAGGGCTACTATGAAATGAACCAACCTCCTGGATGACCTTAAGGAAATGGAACTGACAAAACAAGACCTTATTGACTTCCCTCAGGTGGTACAAACCCCCGGGAGCTAACCAATCATTCCAGGTGCCCAACCCCTGAGTTAAATTTCTTTTTCACTTACCTAGAGCCTCAGTCAATCCCATGACAAGGCTTACACATGAATGGAATCCTTTAGCCACTCACATAGGCTTTCTTCCCAGTGACTGCAGTCTTTTTCACTCAGTTCTGAGCAAGCGACTTCGAGATCTGAGCCACTTTTCCAGGGCTAGGATCTAGACCTCTACCCAGAACTTAAATAACACAGAGACAAAGCCTCTAACACAAAAATTAATTAAGGAATTGACCTAGCCTGACCTAATCATAATAGTCATTTCATCAACCAAATGATGAATGTAAGATCTATAGGTCATGAATTCATATCTAAACATAGACATCTGAAACTTGTTTGAGGTTTACCAAGAAGGACTAATGCCCTCTCACAATACATGCAATAAAATTTATTAGGTCATGAATTCATTACCCATTCATTTATCAATCAAACATGATAAGAGATATAGCTTGGATCTATCATAAAACCATGTTTATAACCAACATCTAACCACATAATTAACAACGATAGAAAATCCATTAAACCCACATAATAAATAATACATTTACTCATTAAATACAAGAGGAAATTAGCTCTTATTGACATATGCAAAAGATGACCAAGATAAGGACTTCCATGTACAACCCAACCATAGATTGAGCTGAACCAAATATCTCTTTCAACCAATTTACTCCATGCCATATTCCAAGCATGAATATGGGATCTTATGGGATAAACTGATGTATAACCAACCAAGGGAATCTAGAGGTTAAACCACCTCCACCATCACACTACCATGATCTCACCTAAATTAGTCTCAAGATCACAAAACCAAAATGAGCTTGGATGCCCAAGAATTACTTCACCATCTGTTAGGGAATTTTCCTATCTCCACCCTCCCATTGAGGGCTTCTTGGAGAAAATCATCTCCACCCACAACCCTTGGGTCCTGAGACCACCTCACCCCGATCCAAAACCTTTTATCAATCCAAATCTCAAACAAGAATGAATTGCATCACACCATGGCTATCTGGAAATGGAAAGGCAAGGCTAAAACCATTGTTGAAACCTAGAAAACCCAATTCCAATGATAACAAATGAACCAAATACACACATGCATATATCATGCATGCCAAAACTAGCTAGAAAATCATACATGCCACCTGTTACCTACAAGCATTCCCACTGAAGCTGCTTGATCCAACCTTTCTTTCATTTTCTTTCCCTTTTCTTCCTTTTCATTCTTGCTTTCCTTATCCTCTTGGTGCTCTTCTCCTATCTGAGACTAATTCCAAAACTAAATTGACTAAAGGCTAACCAAAAACTGTGAACTGATCCTCATAAGCCTTTTTACTATTGAGGCCTCTATTTTCTCCAATTCCCTCCATTTTTCCTTCAATTTCCTCCTCACATGCAATCTGTGACCTTACATCTCTCTTTTCTCCTATTTTCCTTATTTTAATAATTAAATGCCAATAATTGTCACTCTTGCTTTCTAATGCCTTTGCCAATGCCTTTTCCAATTTCTCCTTAGCCATAATAAATAATAAATGATGCCCACTAGGATGTTTTGACCAACATTCAATTTGGAATGCGTGTCCCATGGCCTTGATCTTATTTTTCCTCTATTAACTTTATTACATGAAATTTTAACATGGGTCTATTACAAACCACTCCTCCTTAGGGGAACACCACCATCAGTGTTCAGTGACACCTACAACCAACAAAACTACTGAAAAATCGAAACATACTGCCCATGGAGATTTATAACTTAGCTTGATGCAGTTTTTACAATGAACAGGATGCTCAAAAGTAAAAACCATCAAAATAAACATGACAACATGATGAACATACCACTTTGTTGGCTTATTAGACCTGACCCAGGTTTGGAAGAGTGATTATCCAAACAAATCCTGCAGCTACCGGTCCTTTTGGCAACAGCCTGGGGAACGTGAATTGAGGTCTCACTCGAGGTAGTAGGGGAGGGTGATGGAACCAGGTGTCTGCACCCTTGGGATGTCTTGATGTGGTCTGCAAGGGTTGTGAACTATTTTGTGGCCTCGTGCCACTCTGTACTATTATCGGGATTCCACGTAGATCCACGCGAGTGTAATTTCTTAGTAATGAAGTTATTATAGATCTGATCTTCTTGTTATAGTCTTTAAGCAAACATTTAACAATAAAACCCAGTTTGCACAATTATAAAAAGATATAAACTGATATAATAGATGCATAAACTAGAATACAATAGATCTGCGATATTTCAGAAACAAGTTATCTTTATTAATATCTTTATTTCAGTACAATCTTCTTTCTGCCCTATCCCCATAGCTGCAGGGGTCCGTGCACACAGCTGCAGACTCTATCAGGCCCCTACACACATAGCTGCGGAGCCTCTATCTACCCACTAACACCCTCGACTTGAACTTACAGATGTAGAACTGTGATTACTTTAACCAACCCATAATACATCAGATCTAGTCCAAAAACAAAAAGTGCCTTCTACCCTTGGAGCCTCACTCTATTTATACATTCCCATGGTCTACGAAACATGGGCAGACCAACTCACTTTCTATTATTCTATATTATTTTTGGGTGGACAACCCCTTGACTTGACCTATTACATTTCATGCTTCACGCATTTCAGAGATTTACAATATTATTACCGTAACTTCTAGGCTTTAAACCCGAAAAACATTATGCAGGGCCTTCGCTACCCAACAGGCCCCCAACACAATCATCATGACTCATCGCAAGTCACTCGTTGGTGCAGTGATATGCATTGCCTAGGTTTCATGGTTCACCATCCCTGTGAGTGATGCACTTCGTTCCACTGCTCCCTCTTTGTCTCCTGCAACTCTTCTTCTAGCTCCTATTCCATTGTCTCCATTAATTCACGCAACCAATGATCCTCATTCTGCTCTGCTTGGTTAACACAAAGCACCCCCTCATAGGATTTTATCTCTAGCTGGGGTGCCACGTACAGGAATTCTTCGTGCCAATGCAACAAGTTTCCAATTTTTGGTCTCCTATACACACTGTCTACTGTAGCTTGTGTTGATATTTTGCAAGACAATTGTTGCTATCTGTGAGATCCCAATCTTCAAGGTGCCTTAGAGATGAACTATTAACTGTAGTTCCATCATTTGTCTCTATATTGATAGTATTTCCCTTATCTTTTATGGTTCGCTGGCCATCCCATGGGTAAGGCAACGACATCCGAACTAGTCCTATTTCGTGTCTAAGAATTTCTGGCACATCCCCTACCGTTGGTGCTGAACTCTGTGCGGTGCCCACGACCGTCGACACCATACTCACCAGAAAGTCTGGCATCTTCGTTGGCCATATCACAACCCTTGGGCTTACTCCTTGAGTGTAAATAATGAACAGTTCCATATCGGCGAGAAGGCACAATAACTTACTTTCCTCAAAATCACTGATCGTTTGGCGGGTGCCCCCTTGTGATTTATAAGAATTTCAAAATTCAAATTCGTTAGTTCCCTCCTTTTCTGGTGCCATAACGTTAAGACTGCGACAGATTGTTCCATATTTGGCTCGTACCATCTCTCTTAATTGTCCGCTGCCCACTCCCTTTTGCCATAACTCAGACATCTTGTCGTGAATGGTGTCACCAATGGTCACCCTTCTGCTTGTACACACAGTAACACAACCCCTTCTGCGCAACCGTGACCTTGGTGACATACCAATTCTACGCACTCCTTGATTGTCACGTAGCTTCCCCATAAACTGCTTTAACGCCTCGCGCTCTCTTTCAAATGCCTGGAGTGGTAACGTTGTCCTTCGATCGGTTAGTCATGTAGTCAGCCCACCTGTGTAGAGCTTCAGGTGACTACCATTTACTCTGCCAGGGAAAGGTTTTCCATTCAGCTTGGAATGGTAGACCATGCCCCCATCTTTGACTTCTTGTACTACATAGGGTCCCAACTAGTGCATTAAGAGTTTTCTAGGGAATTTCTCGAACTTACTATTGTAGAGTAACACTAGATCATTTTCTTTGAATGTGCGCATCTTGATAATGTGATCATGCCAAATTTTTTCCTGCTGCTTCTGTATCTGCTGATGGAATCATGCCAGAAACCATTCCTCCTCAAGTTCTTCTAGTTGTACAATCCTTTCTTCCAAAGATGCATGGTCTACCATGCCTATCGTTACTGCTATTCGCAAACTAGGTACAATATATTCCATTGGGATGACGACTTATTTTCCATAAACTAACCGGAAAGGCATCTGGCCCATCAACTTCTTGCACGTTTTTCGATATGCCCATAACACAGCAGGTATGCACAAATCCCAATCATTCTGCTGCGGATTACATACCTTTGTCAATGCAGTCTCAAAGATTTTGTTGAAAGCTTCAACAGTCCCGTTTGCTTGTGGATGGTACGATGTGCTTTGTTGATGATATATCTGGAACTCCTCAGTGAGTGCACTGATAGTCTCATTCAGGAAGTGCATTCCCTGATCGCTTTATAGAATTTTTAGACATCCAACCTGTGTTAACACATTCTCAAACAAAAATTTCACAGTTGTAGTGTTCATGCAATCCTTAACCGGCTATGCTTCCACCCATCGGGTCAAGTACTCTATCGCAGTGATGATATAGTGTGCCCCCGTCTTTATTAGAGGTGTGACAGGACCCATGAAGTTGATTGCCCATTTCTTGAATGGTTGCAGTTTCGTCTATGGCTTGAGCGACATCTCGTCCCTTTGTGATGGTTTCCCTATTCGTTGACATACGTCACAGGCCTAATAGTATGCTTTTGAGTCTTGATGTAGAGTTGGCCACCAGAGTCCTACGCGAAGAATCTTTTGTGTTGTGGCATGTCCTGCATAATGTCCTCCAACAAACCCCTCATGTGTTTCGCCAAGGATCTGTCCTCACTCAAATTCCAGTACATATTTGCGTAATATTTCATCGTTGCCCATTTTGTAGAGGCGTCCTGCAATAACAGTAAAGTTTGCTTCGCGTATCACCAATTCCTTCTTCTATTGAACCGAGTACCCTTCTGGCATAGTTCCTATGGTTAAGAAGTGGATTATATCCTCAATGTGGCCATCTGTGACACGCACTGCATAGAGTTGTGCATCAAGTAATCCCTCCTCTAGGTTTGTGGGTTCTTCACCATTCTTAATTCAGGACAGGTGATCTGGGCCTGTATTTAGAAGCCTCGGCTTTAAAATGACTTCAAAATCATATTCCTGAAACAATAACAACCACCTACAATTGCGCCCCCCCAAAATAGGCTTATTCACTAGGTATTTTAGCACAAAGTGATTAGTATACATCTTAAAGTGCCCTCCGAGTAGGTAGTGGCGGTATTTCTAGAGCACGTATACCATCGCCAATCCCTCACGCTCATTAGTGGAGTAGTTCTTCTCAGCTTTGGACAATCGTTGGCTTGCGAATGCAATTAGGTGATCAATTCCTTCTGCTCATTCCTGTGTGAGTACCGCGCCCAGCGTGATACACGACACGTCAACATGCATGTGAAATTTGATGTCCCATTTTGGAAAGACCAATATAGGAGCTGATGCCATCTTTTCCTTGAGTGTTTCTAGACTTTTGTTACATTCCTCATTCCAAAAACAGGTAGCGTCCCTTTTCAACAATTGTTCCATTGGTTCCATGATCTACGCATAGCTCTTGATGAACTTTTGATAGTAACCAGTGTGTCCCAACGTGGCATGAGGCTGCATGACACTTTGCGGTGCTTGCAGATTGAGTATGACAACAATCTTTGCTTGGTCTACCATCAGGCCTTGCTTGCAGACCACATGGCTGAGTAAGTTCCCAAACTGGACGAGGAAAGTACAATTCTTTATATTTAGTGCAATCTAGTGCCGTCGGAAAGTATCCAGCATCAACCGTAAGCTCGTGGTATGTTTCTTAACTAGTCCGAATACGGTCCAATCAACAAGATATACCTCTAATAACTTATGTATAAATTCCTTGAATGCAACTACCGCAACATGGGAGAATATCGTCGGCGTGTTCTTTAGTCCAAAGGGAATCACCGTGTACTAAAAACAACCCCATTCAGTAGCGAACGTTGTTTTACTCTGATCCTCTATCACAATCTTAATCTGGTGGTACCCTGAGAAACCATCCGTAAAGGAGTAGGCTTCTTGCCCCTGAACATTTTCCAAGACTTTGTCTATAAATGGCGTTGGGAATGGATCGTTAACACATGCATCATTGAGCTTCCTGAGATCCACACAAATGCATATTTCTCGCTTCTATTTTTTCTCCTATACAACCATAGGACTTACCCAGTCAGATTCCTCTATGGGTTCAATTATTCATGTTGTAATCATTTTATCCAATTCTTCCTGGACCTTTACTTTACATTTTGGATTCAAACAATAGGGCCACTGCTCGACTGGCTTCGCATCCAGCTTCAAAGTTATCTTCATCATCCCTAGGTCGTCGAGGATTCCTTTTAACTCTGTGAATTTGGTCAAGAATAATCCTGATATTTGCGAAGTAACTCGACAATCTTATCCACCATTGCATCATCCCAATATTCCCCAAGCATTACATACTTTGGTTCCTCCTCTGTACCAATGTTCAGTTGTTTTGTTTTCAGCAGCGCGGTGATATTGGGGTCCTCGATCGTTGGTCCGTGCACCTCGTGACTCCCCCCTATTTCTGGAATATTGATGTTTCTGGGATCATCTTCATCATCTTCGACCTTTACGTTATAACATTCCAGGGCTCGGCTCAACTGGTGCAACCAATCGGGCTGCACTATTTCTTCTGGTTCCAATTTTACTTTGAAAGTGGCCACCTTTACTACTTGCAACGCATCTTCAATAGTGTCCATTCATTGGTCCTCAAATAAGAATGTTAATAAAAACCCTTTGTGCAAGATATCCCATTCACCTGTACCATGTCGGAGCTCTATTTCAGTGTACCAGTTCCTTGGGATGACATCCAGGGTATGATAAAATAAGTGAACCCACTCTAGTTGAGGCTCTTCTCCATAAGCTTGGGTCCATCTGGTAAGGTGCATACATGGGTCGTCACGTCCATCGTATTTCTTAGTTATTTGTAGTTCTTGCTTCCCAAATATTTTCTGCAACATGCGCCTACAGCCGCGCCAATCTTCGAAGGTTCCTTCATGTGTTCCCCACCAATGGGCAAGAATCTCGCACAATGCCCATTTTAATGCATCGAACCATTGGTACTCTGGTACTGTACTTTCAATCTTGGTCAGGAATTCATCTACGACTGTCAGCCCATCATACATCGACAGTTCACAACACTAAGCTCTTACGCAATAAATCAACCCAGTCATCATATTGCAGTTTAATGTTTTTACTCCATTGAATCGATTATGCCACCGCTCGTCTTCCTCCTCTAAATATTCGATGCATGACTCTACATGCTCCCACGATATTCTTCCTTCCATAGTTGGATTGACCCAATCTTGATTTTGTGCAGTAATATTGTAGATACAATCCAGTTCATCATCACTTCCTTCGTCGCGCACAGGTTCAGTGTAATGCAGCCCTTCAGCTGGGTCTCACAAAATGACTATGCGGAGTGACTTCTTCTAAATATCATTTTCTACTTCTTTAAATTAATAACCCCATTCATATCGGTGGTCCAGTCTATCCCTGACAATGTAGGGTAAGGGCTACTTTCATCCACAATTTCTATTACCTCAAAGTTTGTTTGGGTGCTCGCACCTTCTATATCTACTATAATTTCTTGCAGTCCTCCCATGGCCAGTATCTTATGTTGGTTCACCATCCGCAATTGAATAGGAGACCATTGTAGTGAGGACTTGCCCATACGCTCCCAAGTTTATTTGGGTAGTACATTTGCATCTGAGCCTAAGTCCAGAATAATTTGATCCATCTCATAGTTGCCAATCTACGTCGTTAATCATATTTCCCATCCAGCACATGAAGCATGTTTCCCCAATTTTCGGACCACGTGAGGTTCACCTGATGTTACGCACCTAGTTATCAACTCTTGTAATCCTTTAACTACCCTATTGTCATGAAGCAATTTCATGCATGTCTCTAAAAAGGTAGTTAGCATCGAGGGATCCCTTTCTAGCTCGGGTTGATCCTTACCACCTAGGGTAGAGACCTCCATGAAGCTCTTCTTAGCTCCTAGACATGTCTCCTTGTGAACCCTTATGTCTTCCTTGGTTAGTTCCCCCTATCCTCCCCTATGGCTGTGCCACTTCTGAGCATCATGTTCACATTACAGTCTTCCTCGTGCGGTTCAGACCTCATCATTTTGACGTTCTGCCTCGCCATAGGTTGTGCTACCCTTTTCTCATGAATCTGTGCTATCAGTGTGGGGCAATCTATCATTTCATGATCGAATTTCTCCTAGTAGGGGCACGATATTCTAGTTGAGTCGGTACAATCTCATGCGTAGTGTCCTGGTCCTCCATAGTTGTAATAGATTAGCTTCCCGCGACCCCTTCTTGGCCCCATTCCTCCTCATCCTTATCCTCGCCCTTGGAATGTAATGCACGCTATCGCCGCGGTTGAATCCTAACCTCGTGATTCAGTCTGCATCCTGTAGGCAGGGGTGCGATCCATCAGTAATTCATTACTACGGTAGTCATGTTCATTGTGGCCCACCAATCTGCAAAAATTGCAAAATAGCTACTAGGGGCTTTGGGTAAACTTTTGCAGTAAATGACAGTTGTATGTGTTGTGCTTTTCGCCCACCTGACAAATTGCGCACCAGTGCGAGGGTGTCACGCTTAGACCTGCTTGTGTGTCTGGTCACAACGGAATTTGTCCCCTCAGCGTTAAGTAGTTTGTGAATATTAGATAATGATCCTTATGGTGTGCCTAGCCTTTACACTTTATGCACCACACCTCCTCATGCACTTCTAGCCTAGCCACCTTTTCCTGTTTCAAACTCTACATTTCCAAGCTTAGATTTTGTATTTGCGCGTGGATTTACTGAACTCCCAACTCAGGATCCCATATTGGAGTCTCATGCAACCTCATCATTATTTCTAATGCTTCAGCCTTAGTCAAGATCTTCTACTATGACACCGTTGTCCTCAGGTGTGGCATTAGAGATGCCACAAACCACATGCGGTGTTGTGCATCCGTTAGCATCATGTTAGCCTCTCGGATCATACTCTTCAATCTCTAATCCAGATCTCCTTGAATCCTATAATCGACTGCGTTTTTTATTTCGGCTAACTAAACTCCTTTTTTAGCACATCTTAGATCTCTACTATTCCGGTATTAGGGTGATCGCTACAGTGCTTAATATACCAAGTCAGCGCGTGATTTTGTAGTGCACTTACTAGGGTAGCCTTTTTGATATTATCATCCGTAACTCCGTGCTCTTCCTACACTGCCCTTACTATGAACCAAAACTATTCTAGATCTTCACTTCCTCCTCCTTTGAATACGGGCAACTTGATAGCGTTTGCCATGCTAAAATTCCAGTTTGCGCGTAGGTGTGCTAAGGCCACTTACGGACTCGTACCACTTCTGATCCAATCAATATTCAATCTCTTTTTTCGTAGGGTTCCAAACTCCCAACATCAACCATCCCTTAGGAAGATCCCAATCCCGGCAATGGAACCATTTGTTGGCTTATTGGGCCCTGACCCAGGTTCAGAAGAGTGATTAGCCAAACAAATCCCGCAGCTACTGGCCCTTTCAGCAACAGCCCGTGGAGAGCGAACTGAGGTCTCACCCGAGGTAGTAAGGGAGGGTGCTAGAATCAGGTTTCTGCACCCTTGGGATGTCTTGATGTGGTTTACAAGGGTCACAAACTATTCTGTGGCCTCACGCCACTCTGTACGATTATCGAGCTTCTGCGTAGATCGGCACAGGTGTACTTTCTTAGTAATGAATTTATTATAGATCTGATCTTCTTGTTATAGTCTTTACGCAAACATTTAACAATAAAACCTAGTGTGCATAATTATAAAAAGACATAAACTCATATAACAGATGCATAAACTAGAATACAATAGATCCGTGATATTTCGGAAATGACTTATCTTTATTAATATCTTCCTTTCAATATGATCTTCTTTCTACCTTGTGCACATAGCTGCAGGGTCCACGCACATAGCTGTAGACTCTATCAGGCCTCCATGCACATAGCTGTGGAGCCTCTATATAACTGCTAACACCCTTGGCTCGAACTTATAGATGCAGAACTCTAGTTACTTTCACCAACCCATAATACATTAGATCTAGTCCAAAAACAAAAACTACCTTCCACCCTTGGAGCCTTGCTCTATTTATACATTCCCATGGTCCACGAACCATGGGTAGATCGACTCATATTCTATTATTCTATATTATTTTTGGATAGACAACCCCTTGACTTGACCTATTACATTTTTCACTCTGCACATTTCAGAGATTTACAATATTATTACCCTAACTTCTAGGCTTTAAGCCCCAAAACCATTATGTGGGGCCTCCGCTACCCAACAAACTTATTGGAGATTTTTAATAGATCTCATTGCGGTATTTACAATATTAACTAGACATAAATATGCACGTATATACCAAAAATCATTTTCCTCCACTAGAAAATAATGAAGGATACATATCTCACATTTGATCAACCATCTCCCATGTAGCTTCTTTGAGCCCCAAGTGCTTCCATTGCACTTTAACTTGCTCGATTGCTCGGTTCCATAGCATGAGTTATTTCCGCTACAATATACACTGAGGTTTCAGTTGAAGTTCTCCTTTTGGCTCCACCTGCAATACAAACCAATCAATCACATGATCAACATCCCTTACATATATTTTAAGCAATTAAACATGGAAAACATCTCTAAATTTCACTATCGAAGGTAGTGCATGTATGTAGGTCACTGGTCCAATCCTCTCAAGGATCTCGAAAGGCCCGCAGTACAGAGCTGCAACTTGACACATGACCCAATCCTCAAGGAGCTCTTCTTAGGATTGATCCATAAGTACACATGCTCCCCAACCTGAAACTCCTTAAATGCATTGTGTTGGTTTGATAACACTTCTACCTATCCTGTGCTATCTTTAGATTCTACGAGATAACCTGCATTTCCTGTTCCATTTTTTCCAATATGTTCAGTCCAATAATTACCTTGTTCATTATATCACTCCATCTGATGGGAGTATTACAACTATGCCCATAGAGTGCCTCAAATGGACTCATCCTAAGTGACTCCCGATACCCATTATTGTAATCAAACTCAACTTGTAGAAAATACTCCTTTGACTTCCATTGTTGATGCGTGGCATAGATCCTCAACATATCCTCCAGGATCCTGTTGACCCTCTCTGTTTGTCCATTTCTCTATAGATGATAAATTGCACTGAAGGAAAACTCTATACCCAAACCTATGAATAAGTCCTTCCAAAACGTAGAAGTGAACTTAACATCTCTATTTGGCACAATCTTCTTCAGAGCACCATGCAACCTCACTATCTCCATGATGAAGACTTGTGCTACGTAAGTAGATGAACAAGTAGTATTCACTAGAATGAAGTGAGCTACCTTGATTAACCTGTAAACCACAACCATGCTAGAATCATGCTGCATTGATGTCCTTGGAAAACCTATAATGAAATCCATGGAAAAGATCTCCCATTTCCATTCTAGAATCAGAATCGTCTATAGTAAACCACAGGGATTATTACACTCTGCTTTTATCTTTTGACAATTCAAACATCTAGCCACAAACTCTGCCACTTCCTTCTTCAGATTTTGCCAATTGTAGAACTTCTTCATAACTATCAACATCTTTTGATATCATGGGTGACCTGAGTATGACTTGACATGAAATTCCCTTAAGGTAAGATTCTTTAGCTTACTTTCATTCGACACATAGATCTTCTCCCTAAATTTGACCAAGCCATCTGTTGTGAGATGATAGTCCACATCCCATTCACCTGTACCATATCGTAACCTATGCTTAAGCTACTGGTAACTATCATCATGTTGTCTTGCGTGTAGGATCTATTCTTCTAAATACTTCCCATAAGAAATCATAGTTGCAACGTGGTTTAGCTACACTATGTTACTAAGAGCATCTACAACATTTTTCTCCTATCCTCTAATGTATCTGATCTCAAAGTCAAATTCACTAAGGGTAGCTAACAATATAGATTTCTTGACATTCAAATTCATTTAATCAAATAGGTACCTGAACCCACTTTGATTGCTCATTAGTACAAACCTTCTGCCAGGAAGATAGTTCCTCCACATATTCAATGCATGAATGATCACTACCAACTCAAGGTCATGAGTCACATAATTATTCTCATTCTCATTCATTTTCCTTGATTCATAACATACCACCTCTCCCTCCTACATCAAGACTCCACCAAGTCCTTTCTTGTAGACATTTGTACACACCACAAACTCTTTATCCATATCTGCAATCTTGAGAACTGGAGCATTTTTTAAAAATTATTTCAACTGCTAAAAACTTGTTGGAGATTCCTCTATCTACTCAAATATCTTCCCTTTTCTCTAAAAGGATGTGATAGGATATGAAATCCATGAGAATTTCCTAATGAATGTCTTGTAGTAACCTGATAACCCCATAAATGACCTTACATCATCGATATTACTCGGATTTTCCCATTCCATGATAAAAAAGGGAAGCGTTAGGTCGTAACTCCCAAAGACAAATCCTTAAAGTTGTAAGCCATGAATATTGGGAAGGTGAAGAAAGACATCGTTAAGTGGTGTGAGTTACATAAAACTACCACTCCAAACATGAATGAATGTTGCACGAAGCATGCACTAATGCCCGAGCTGAAAGACTCAGAGACAGATGCATGCTATGACTTTGAGTTGGAAACCAACAAGGGAACTAACAAGGGAAAGAAAATCATTTACGCTGAATCCACTGTGAAATTAGCCACCACCAAGCTCCAAAAGGTGGAACCTAAGGATCCAGAGGAGGGGAAGTGCCTCTTCTAGTCGCAGATGTGGGTAAAGTGTTTTCCAATTCAACTCATCATTTACGACAAGATCCAAAAGAAATTTTTCTATGTTGAGGTTGTTAAGAGATTGATGGTTCCAACAACATCACACCCATAATGATACACCATCGACTGGCTCCACCAAGGGTGAGATATTTGTGTCAGACAGTAGTGTTCACCTACCTTATAACATCAATCCCTTTGCAAATGAGGTAGTGTGTGATATTTCCGCTTTGGAAGTATGTGATGTTTTATTAGGTCAAGCATATCTATGGAAGCATCATGTTGTATATGGATATAGACATCGTTTTGTTATTATTACTTTGCACTAGAAATTGTATAGGATATAAGAGGTAGCACCGCCTACTGCCCTTTCTTTGATATCTCCTAAACAATGCATTAAGACCATTTCCCAAACTGGGAAATTTTCATTCCTTATGATTCAACCTCAGAACAACAGAAATATTGTGGTCACATCCACAGACAACTGACAGATCTCCTCTGCACAACAACAACATATGTACATTGCCTTCGAAGAGTATAGGAACATCCTCACCTCACCTACAGGGGTACCCGTACACTATTAGCTCAAGTACTCCATCGATCTAAACTTGGGTACGTTGCTACCCAATGGAACAATCTACCACTTCTGTATTCTAGAGAACGATGAGATCAAGAAGAAGATTCAGGAGATGTTGCAGAAAGCACACATCAAGCCAAGTTCATTACCTTGTGGGAGCTCGATCATGCTTGTAAAAAAGAAGGAAAAAACCTTGAGGCTCTATATTGACTGTCAAACACTCAATAATATCACCATCTAGAATAGGTATTCAATCCCACGGATCGATGACCTTTTGTACCAAGTCAACCGGGCCATATATTTTAGCAAGATTGAATTGAAGTTTGGTTATCACTAAGTACTATTTAAATCCTCTGATGTGTGGAAGATTGCCTTCAAATCCAAGGGGGGCCTTTTCAAATGGTTGGTCATGCCTTTTGGGTTGACGAATGCCTTTGCAAACCTTCATGTGATTGATGGATGACATCTTGCAGCCCTTCACCAACTCATTCATGGTAGTGTACCTAAACGACATACTGATCCTCAGTGAGAGTTGGGAAGAGCATATACACCATATTCGATAGGTCCTCCAAACCCGGCAACAACGCAAATTATTTGCCTATTTGGAGAAATACACTTTTGGTATGACATAGTTTCAATACCTTCGGTAAATCATTGATGACTAGGTTGTGCATGTGGACCTCGCCAACATATAAGTTATTCGGGATTGGCTAGCCCCAACCACTCTAATAGAGATCTACAATTTTCTGAGTCTTTCCAATTTCTATCGTAGGTTCGTGTTGGGATTCTCTCATATTAATTGGATTTTGGGTCACGTCACCAAGGTTGGAGTGAAAGAAAAGTTATTTTGGTATGAATCCCAAAAAAATGTGTTGTTCGAGTTGAAGCATCACCTCTACTCTGCACCAATTGCTCACATTAGGAGACCGGAAACAACCATTTGAAATTGAGACAGATGCCTCTGACTATTCTGTTGGTGCAGTTCTTACTCAGTAGTGGAATTCGATGGCATATCACATTGAGACACTTTTAGATATAGTCTGAAATTATCCCACCTATGAGAAGGATACGTATTCCATTGTGCAGGACTGGTGATAATGGAAGCATTATATTTTGGGGAAGGAAATGGTCATCCACACAAACCACCAACCCTTGTAGTTCATACAAACTCAAGAAAGTTGTAGAATGATTGCCATCATGAATGGTCCACATATCTACAATATTTCTATTTGAGCATTAAATATAAGAATGAAAGGACAAATAATGTTACAAACTACCTTAGTCAACCATCTATTATGGCAGTGACCACTGTGTTTGACTCTTTTGGACACGAGACTTCGGGATGGCCACATATTTACAAAAATGATCCAAAATTTAGCACCACATACCAGATGCTCCTAAAAGGTAAGCAATTCCTAGATTTTGACCTCCATGACACACTACTATGCCACTTGGGACACCTCTATGTTCCTTCAAGCAAGTGTGCCAAGATGATTTTGGAGGCACATTATAGGCGGGTCACTAGACATTTTTGGCTATAAAAGACAATGCAAATGTTTCATAAGTATTTTATTGGCTAAATCGTCAATAAGATGTTGGGAATTACATCACATCCTACACTGTCTATGCCATTGCCAAATCAACAATCAAGAACCAAGGCATATATACTCCTCTGTCAACTTCTAGTCAGCCCTGGGAATCCATCTCCATGGATTAGATGTTGGGCCTTCCTTCTATGAATCATGGAAATGACTATTTTTTCATGGTCATCGACAAATTCTCTAATATGTCCATTCTGTTGGCCCGCAAGAAGTGTATCACAGTAGAAGCCACTACCAAACTCTTCTTTGAACAAGTACGGGTACACTTTGGGATCCCACATTTGATTATCTTAGATCAGGATAATTAGTTCCTAACTGAATTATGGTAAAGCCTCTAGTTGTTATTAGATACCAAGCTCACTAAGTACACGACCTTCAACCCCCAAACTAATGGTAAACAAAGGTCATCAATATGATGATCGTGCACATCCTATGTGTGTACACCTCAAAGCACCAACACACATGCGATGAGAGCCTTCCCTATGTCCAACACAACTATAATAGGTCTCTCGATAGCTCAACTGGACACATCCCCTTTCAAGGAGGATTGGGATTCCGACCACCATGTCCTATTGATGTTGCCATACAATTTGTAGCTACTCAAGAAGATTTGGCTCATTTCCTATCTGAAGCTGGCATGGCTAACAAATTCATTGATTGCATCTAATACATTTTCGAATAGGTCCATGACACATCGTACAGAGAAAATTCTAAGTACAAATAACATCATGATCAACATCGGGTGTCACACAAGTTCTAAGTGGGTGACAAGGTTTGGTTTCATTTGGAGAAGGAGCATCTCACTCGGACCCACTGCAAGATTCGCTTGCTCTGATACGGGCCTTACACCATCACTAAGGATGTATGGGATAATTATTTCGAGCTCAAAATTCCATTGCTCCTTGGCCTACACCCAGTATTCAATGTGGATCGGTTGTGGCTATACTTTACCCCATTGTTGGACACATCCAACGTTGCTGATCAGCTGACACCAACAAAGCTCAACCAAGGCTGTCTCGAATAGGACACAACTGATAGGATCACGGAAACACAAATCAAGAATACTTTCCATTAGAGGATCCAGTTGTATCGAGTTGTCAAAGAAGGCCAACTCCTTCACTAACACAAGTGGCTCACTAGGGACCAAGTTCAACAGAAATTTCTCACCTCATGGAGGCTCTGTAGGCAATGGGGACCATTGTTGGCTAAGGTGGGAGGACTGATCTAGGTGGATGTTGGTGGCCACCCACCTAATCCACCTTTACCCCCAATTGGTTTCATCAGTTTCCTTAATTATAGTTGCATTTACTATTTTGAGCAATGTTTTGAGTCCTAAACTTAGTTGTTTTGACCCTGTAAATGGCATCTTTTTGAGGTCAGTAATAGGCCCATAGCCATAGGAAAGATCCTACCACAAATATTGTATTACTTGGAGATACCTTTCTAATGAGGTATCTTACACACGAAATATAGATTATATGACCAAGTTACGACCCTAGGAAGTTGGTTGCCTAACTAACCCCAATGGGGCCCACAAACTCTTTTTGTTCCATCTCCTAAGGTTATAGTTTTGGTTGTTTAGGGTTCCCATTTGTTTTTCAATAATAAAAATGCCTTTGAGCCTCATTGTAACATAGTCCAAAGGCATTTAGCTACCACATCTCTTCTCAGAGATAAGCTACCATCGCTTGAGCTAGTTTATTTCCATTCTATATGTAAGCATCTTGTAGTTCTTTCATATTAATGAAATGAGAATTTATGTTTGTTGCATTTTTGTGTTTATGTTTACATCTATATTTGTTTGTGTTCTTGCATAATTTTGGATCAATATATTTGTTTGTGTGTGGGGGGGCGGGTGGGGGTATGCCTGTAACATTGCATCTTCCATCTTATATGTTTCTTCTTTAGGGATGTAATAGGTCCACTAGACCTTTACCTAGCCTATGGTTGTATTCTAGAGCATTGTGAGCTTCCTATTTAGTATACACACTGGCTTTATCCTAATTCAGAGTCTAGTCAATAACATGGTTAAGATCATGCGCATACGTTTCTGATAATGACAAATGAGGTACATAATGCACTTTTGTGGAGGTATACAATGCAAGCATGTTTGTAACTAGTTCTATTCTATCCAATATATTGTATGGACTATAAAATATCATTACTATCTTATTGCATATTCTCAACTTCAAATAAAACTTCTTTGGATTAACTTGTAATAATAAATGCTCCCTTATTTTAAATTCCCCTTGTATCTTACTATTACAAATAAAATATATATAAATAATATAAATATAAGTAATTATGACAATTGTAATAATGATTAGTTAATTAGTAATTATTACTAAAGAGGCATGTCTAAATGGGACATGACCTTCCATGAAGAGGAACCTGCCTAAGGTATATAAGTAGGCCCTCACTCTCATTTGCAACATCATTCTCATTCATACATTTTAATATATATTCTTGTATCCTCAATGGATATCTTTATATTCCAAGTATTCTGGAGTATTTAACCTGAAGAATGAGCTTTGTTCGTTCCACTTACATTTATCCACATTACTCCTTTTGATCTCCTTTTATTTTGTTAAAATAAAAATTATATCTATGTGTCAAAAGAGAGAAAAGTTTATCATCGAGGTTTTTCTTACTTTGCACTAGCAATCCATACTAGTGATAAAACCTTAGGTTCTACAAAAGCCATAGACGAGAATTCAAATTTCTAAAAAAGGTTCTGAAAGACAGGTCCTAAGACCTACATTATTTAACTTGAAACTAAAGTATTCATATAAATAGAAAACCCAAGAGAAAAAATATAATAACACCATCCCACATTGAAGCGGAAGGGTCAAAAGGGACTACCTCAATGTGCATTCACCCCTTATGTAGAGAGCCACTTAGTCTAGGATTAAGGAGAAGTTGATCCTCTTATGACTGCAAACATTGGTCCAAAGATTTTATGGGAGGTTTTATATCATCCCACACTAGGAGAACCTCTTCCTTGGATTCATTTTCGTCCAGTAAGACTCTCCCCATCAATGCCTTCATTTACTAATAAATATCAAACATTTGCATATATTAATAATTTCTTCCATGGGTATGACTTGTGTTATGGACCCAGATTACCCCTTCTCTAGTCATACTTGTATCTGATACACAACCTCATTTTCCTATAATATCTCTCTCTAACTCAATTGGATTAGGTTTAATTATTGGTAATGTTTGGGAATTGTATTGGTTGGTCAAAGCTTCAGTTCTTTTACAAGTGTGTGAGCTTACTCGAACTTTATAGTAGTCCATACCTTTGCAATAAATATCTCTTTGTTGTATCATGGAGGGAACCTTGAGAATATAAAATCATAGAATAAACTATGAAGGAGTGGCAAGGGTGGCCATGTCTAGGAGGGGGAAAGATGGGGAGTGCATTATAGAAGGAGAAGATAAATAAATATTGACAAGAACAATGACTCCAATGGCAGGCCAGAAATGCAAGTATTCTCATCTGAAAGGAAGGAAACAAGATGGAATATTGTAGCAAAGAAGTACCACCTTGAAACTTCTAATAATGGAAACAAAGAAATAAGGGAGATATATATGAAAACAACTAGTCTAGATGGTAACCCAAGCAGTGGATCCTAGAGGTATCACTATTGAGGAACACTATCTAAACTACAAAGCCATAGCAAAGAAAAAGAAGAATGGATCAAAAATACATTGGATAATCATAGAATTATGCGGGGTTTAGGCTAGAGTAAATCCAATGGCATAGATAGAGTCTTGATTGCACAATTATGATAGGCACTACTTTTCAGCAAATGGTTTCATATTTTATACTGAAAAAAAAAAACTAATTATTGCCTAAAAATAACTAGAGTCACTTTTGAAAGATGAATTTTAAACTAAAATTCACTTATCCTGGAAGGGTGCATAACTCTGGTACCATTATAAAACCCTCTTTTTCTAGACAATCAACTCAACCATTATACCCAAACAACATATGAAAATCAATAATTCAACTAATATAAGTGATCTAATTATTAATATCAATATAAAATCCCTTCTTTCAAAATAAATAACTTAAGTATCATACCATAAGAAAAATATACCACAAGAACAAACTCAACCAATATTTTATTAATCTCACCTGGAATTACATACTAAAGAAGCCTTTTTAGTTACAAAAATAGATTTCTAGTTGCATGCTCCAATGGGCCTCTAAGTTACACATACATAGAGGCCCATTTGACCAATCTTCAGCACATTAAACCTTTCTTTTTGCATTAGATAACATATTTTTAACTTTAATATGTTCACTAGGAAGGTTTATTAATAATTCCATATTTGTGCCTAATATTATTTATTTTTGTGCAATCTTGTGAGAATATTGGGCAGATTATGAAGATTTGGAGGAGTTAATTTAGGGACTTGTTCTCTGGCACAGGAGGATCAATATTGGATAATAAATCAACAAGATATTTTAAATTATTGCACAAATTCTAGAGCTCCAATGACTGAGAAAATCTAGGAATGTGTTCCTTATCATTTAATGCATATTCCTAGTGTTGGGAACTAGATCCACTATTTGAGGGATTTGGAGGGGAAATATTCCTCCTTTCAAGGAGAATGCTTCCTCATAATCTTATATAAGTACCAATTTTAATTTTCCTCCAGGGGTGGATTTTTCTTAGTATTATTGTGGAGAGAACTCATATTTCTATAGCTCCACTTTCATTTGTTGCAGGAATGTGATTGTATTTATGGAAATAATGAAGATTGGTGTCATGTTTAGCTTCTAAATCTTGGTCTCCTTCATAGGACTCTGAGTTTCCTTGGGATCGGCCATCCTAGGAGCCTCAAATCCCTCACGTATAATTTACTTTTCTTCTTTTCGCTTCTTATTCACATGCATCTCTTGTTCTTGTTTTTCCTATTTCTGCATTTAGTATTGATGATTTATTGTTGTAGGGTTGGGTTAAATGGTTAAAGTAAGTTATTTTCAGGATCAAAAGCATGATTTCATCCTTGGAACAACTTTGGAAGGTCATAGTAATCATTTAGCAACTTGGATTAGTTTTCTTATTCCCAAATCTAAATTTCTGGAAGCCCCTTATGCTGAATAGTAGTAATTTTATGTGATTTATTAGAACATACTAAAGAGCTTCAATAAAGTTGATTCCACTTGTATTAGATCATCAAAACGTTCAAGTTAATAAAAAAAAATACCCGATTTCATTTATTCTTATTTAGGTTAGGCATTTGATAGATTAACTAACTCACTAGTTCTTGAATTTCTATATTTTAGACTAGTAATTTTGTGCTTTTTTTAGCAGGTATTAACAAGGGTATTTTTGAGTGATTCTACTTGGAATGCAGACCTAAGAAATCTTGTTCAATAAAAAAAATTGTCCCATCACATTTTGATTTTATTTACTTGGTCATTCGATGAATTATATCTTCCTGTAGAAAATATGTAACTTTCATTATCAGCTTCCTATAGCAATGTTCTAACATGTATATACTTGCCCATATTTGCTCAAAAATATTCATTTTTATCTCTTAGGGTTGAATCATAACCCTTAGGATATAAATAAGTTGTTGAGCAGGACTAAACACCACTTAGGACTTTCCCTTTTACCCTTGCAAAACATCTCAACAATTTGGGTTAATGGACATATTTATGAATTGGATAATACAATAATGATTTTCTCAATTTCCATATCCAATGAACTCTATCAATAGATCTAAGCTCTTTTCAATGTAATGATTGATATTTAGTTCATGATATTGAAGCTATGGAATTATAATAAGTTTTCATTCCTCCTGCAATAGGTTAAGGTTTCCATTTCAAGCATTTCCATTTCTACAATTAGTTTAGGATTTTATTACATTCACTCCATTAAATCATGAAAATAAAGGAAGGACATAATGTATGTTGCATATATAGTGTCAATACCTCTTAAGTTTGTACGAACCCTAGGTTGATAACTAAAGTTGGTAGTCCAAGTTGCAGCATTTTTGTTGCAATACTAAGGCTTGTCACTTCTCTGCACTGTTGTCGGGGAGGTTTCAAAGTATGAAACATTTTCTTCCCTAGTTGATTCATTTATTCTAATTTCTGAAAAAATACACAAAAATTGCATTAGGAATATTTCATTTCAAACACAGAAAATTGCATTGAATTAGTGTTTTCATTGAATCATACAAAATAAAAATTCTCCAACACCAACCCCTCCCATTTGATCACGTGATGCAGTAAGAGCCGCATCACCATCCAATTTTGCAGGCAGAAGAATAGGAGTTGATAGAGAAGGTAGCAGAAATGTATGAACATGTTGAAAATGAGGAAGATCCTCTTGGATTTCCCATTCAAGATACTGATGTTAGTGCACATGAAGAAAATCCATCCATCTTTTCTTCCAAAATTTCATGGTCTAAGGTCAGAGGATCCCGAAATCTTTCTCTTTGAATTTGAATTTTTTTTATAGATCTTATGGTTATTTATTAAACACTATAAAATTTGAGATTTTTCTGACAAAATTGAAAGATAGAGCTCTTAAATGGTGCATGAGTTTACGGACTAATTCAATAAGATCATGGAATGATATGCAAACGATATTTCTAGAAAGATATAAAGACCATGGTCTTAAGGAAAAATATTTAGAATAAATAAAAAGGAATATGAGAGCCTTGAGGATCTAATAGAGAGGTTCATCTATAGTGTTAAGAGGGTAAAGTTACATCATTTAGGATTCGACACGCTAAAAACCATATTACTTAGAAAAATTAGAGATGAGTGGATTTATATCATTGATTTGATGAGTATAGGTGATGTATACCAATTATCATTTGAAGAAATTTTTGATATATGCATGCACATCTCAAGAGGAAGGGCAAGAGTAAGTAAATCCACATCAAGATTGGTAAGTCAAGGTAAATGTAGGAATTTGTTTGATGACTTTAAAACAAAAATTCTTAGCAATCTAAGAAAACAAGTAGAAATATTAAGAATGTAAGATGAGGAAAAACAAGATGTTGATATTTGTGTTGTCCATGTGAAATCACATGCTATCAAATATTTCCTATCATTATCAAGGTTGAAGGAATTTTACCAAGAGGAAAATGGAGTAGGTGAATTTCCAATGCAACTATGTTATGTAGCTCCAAGAGGACCATGACAACCTATTCAACCTGATACGATGCAAGAGCCTAACTCACAATTTCAATCTTATTCACATTTTCTCAACATAATTGGAACATACCCTTTCCTTGGCAACCTTGGCCATCTCAACCCCAAAACCAATCTTGGCAACAAGGTTGGAAAGGAACTTATGGGAGCCATCGACAATATCCTTAATATTTTCCTCAATATCCTCCATACCCAACTCCATGCTGTCCCTATCATCCACCTCCACCATAACCTCAATCCCAACCACATACATCTCAAATACCCAATCCCAGTCAACTACCTATACCACCATTTCCGAACCCACACAAGGAAATAGATCAACTGACTTACAATGTTGAGGTACAATACTTCCAAAAATATCCTATTGATCTAAATGGTATTCATCTTAGATCTGGAAAGATATTGAAAAAATGAGATTCTATTGATGTCACTGAAGGACAACATTGAGAAAAAGAAGATTCAGATGAGAAGACCAAAGAATCATGGGTTGCACTTGATGAAGAGCAAGCATTAGAATCAAAGATTGAGAAAGTTCCCTTGTTTTTACAATCAGATCCTCCATGTGTTCAAGAGAATAATTTGGGAAAAGAGGAAGATTTGAATGTCATGGTAGAAGAATACATGAAGAATGATCCAAATCAACACGTGGACCAAGGGCATCACAACTATATTCAAATATGGTTCCAGATAGTCATTAAGTTGTAGCAACACACTCTTCTTCAACAATTCGTAATATCATCTCAGTCAAAGCATTTGGTATCTCACATTTGGGTACATGTCAAATAATATGTTTTGAGCCTACACATGATTTTATATGTCATCCTATTATGCAAGTGGCTCCATTGGAAATATTCCTACACTTGAAAATGATTTTATTTTTTCAAGTAGAGTAGGACAGAAAAATAATTAAAAAATAAAAAATAAGAGGAAAAAATAAAGTCTCAGGTGAAAACCTCATTTGAGGCTCCTGATATTGGATTATTTATCAAAAACCTCCATGAGGTGGTCAATAGGTTGAAAAAAAAAGAAAAAAGAGAAAAAAGAAAAGAACCTAAGTGAAAACCTCCTTTGAGGTGCATAGGAAGACATAATAGTTGAAACCTCATTGAGGTAGCTAGTAGGCCTAGAAAAGAAAAAACATTGCTCCATTTATCTATCTTTCATGAATGAAGGTTCTCTCCAACCTTTGGAAGGAACAAAAAAAAAGTTAGCACCAAAAGAAAAATGTTGGTCAAAGTTCTAGTCAAAGGAAGTCAAACTTAGACTTTCTCCCCTCTGTTCAATTGCTCCAAAAGGACCAAGGCCATGTTAATGGATCACCCTCATATATTTATGCCATCCACCTATCATTCCCAATATTTTACCATTCATTCTCATTGCTTTCCTAAAATGTTATAAGAAGACTCTGTTTTGCTACAGGAATCCAAAATACACAGAGTAGAAAATTATTTTTGTCATATCTTGAAAACCGTGCATCCATTTACTGAGTTGTTTTAGGGGGAGATGCATGTGTATAATGGTAACATGCTCAAGTAGTTTGAGCAAATTCCAGTGCAAACTTTTTGAGGAAATCGGCCTCAATCACCTACAACCATTTTTAAATTTGGTCAAGATTCGTGAATCCATTGGCCAATATGTTAGATGGGAAGGTGCATAAGGATGATGGAAACAAGATAAAAAAATTTCAAGTCAATCCATTCTACCGTTTTGGAGATATGGACAAAAAAATTCTACTATAGGAGGTTGTCCTGAATTGCTACAGGAAGATCATGAAGCACGACAGGATGGCCAAGAAGAAGCTACAAGAGGCAATCTGATTGGAATATTGGTCAAAAGGTCATGATGTTTTTAGTGAAGGTTCAGAGAGGTCCCCCAACACCAATTTCATCACTCATCCACTCCATTTCACCGAAACATGCTCAAAATGTTCACTCTGTCCTGCCTAAAAAACATACAAAGAGCATTATTCTCGATTTTCCCATTCTTCACATTACCTCCTCATGAATCCAACCCTATTTACATGGATTTTCATCACTCCTGTTAACACCACCATTCTGTCTCAAGACTAGAAGAAAGGATCAAAAGGCTGATACAAGAATAAACTCCTTTTATAGCAACCTATGTAGTCAGAATAGAAATCTCTGAGATCTTTTTTTCCCACCAACAGAATCATGATGAAGCCATGTGTGCAATTGGGAAGGCATTCCACCAGCAGAAGTTATGTAGACATCCGATAGGCACATACACACACAAGCAAAGCTATCGATCAATGTATAATCAAGTTTTGAAGACATGCACCAGGATATCATGATGTATATGGCCCAACGACAACATGCAATCACCTCCAACAATCTGATCCATAGGTAGGCACACGTATGAAATATTCTTTACCTCTCCTCTTGAGAATGTTATGGTTATAAATTTGTTGTATATGCATAAGAGATGAGGTTTTATAAGCTAAGGATGGGTTAGAAGCATCAACCTCCCTCAACAACACTAATCACAATTAAGCAATTGGCCTTTCAACAAAAGGAAGAATTAGAGGTAAATAAACAACATATTGAAGGAATAACCTCCCTCCAAGCTAAGGGGAAGTAGCGCAAGAATCATAGAGAAATCCAAACAACTGGGGAGCCAAGACTGACTAGATACAAGAGGATTATGCGCTGTTATAGGAGAAAACCAAGTTGCTACAGGAGAAATAGGGCTACTACAAGAAAGACAGACTATGCGCTAAAGGAAAATAGAGATGCTACAGGAAGATAAAAGTTGTTCCAAAGGACTTTGATTTTGAGGAATTTCACTCCCAAACCCCAGGATTTGAAGGACAATACCAAAATAAAGGGTAAATACATATTTCTCCTTTCCATATGTGAACAGGAAGCCTTCAGTACTACAACCTATGTGAAACTTTTGATAAATGTTTACAAAACAAAACAATGAAATATGGATGTTTCCTTTTAATTGAGCCTGATAAGATGGGGAATTTCAATTATTTATGAGTGAGCATGAAATCATCCTTCCCCCAGGAAATATGATAAAGTTGTTCTTTTTTCCTTTGTCATAAAACCCTCATTACACATGAATATCTAAAAATTCTAGCAGAAATCGACAATTGCGTTACAAAATTGGAAATTTGTATTGAAGGATATGGGGGGTGGATCTAACCATAGAAACCCCACAATCAAGAGGAGTGATAAGAAGAATCTAATGAAGAAGCAGAAGAATATGGAGAAGAGGGAAAATAGTGAAAAGAAAAACTCAGGCAGGAAGAAGGAAGAAAGGAACAAAATGAGCTAAAAACCAAAATAACAGTGCCTAAGAGAGACCTAATCAAAACAGAGAAATCCAAAGCCCATTAGGAAATCATTTAGGCCACAAAAGAGAAGAAGAAGGCAAAAAAAGGCAAGAAGATATTCACCATCAAAATAAAGTTCAAACCATAGTGATGAAAAGAGGATTTCTAAGAGGTCTCTTTAAAACTTAAGCATGAGGTGCAATTTTGGTCAAGATTTGATATATTTTGTGGTCTGGTATAGGTATACTACAAGATGCTTTGTGTTTCTACAAGATTTCATATGAGGGCGTTTTGAAGGTTTCAGAGGTGCCGAAATGGTGGAAAAAGGCACCAAGAGATTGGAAAAGGATGCAGAATACCTTGCTTAACTGAAAAGTATTCAAGGGGAAAAAGGTAGGCTAATGATCTCTAGAAACAATGTGATTTTTCTATGCACAAACAATTGGAAAAATGAGTTAAATTCGAATGAAGGTTTCAAGGGAGAGGATGTGAATTACATAGATCTATAGGCCAACAAAGTTTAGTTGCAAAGAGGAAAGTTATGTTTTTGTGCTTGAACAACTACTAAACAATCACGAAAAGAAAAAATACATTTTGTGATTTTCCTTTTAGAACCTGTAACCAAGCTTCTTAAGAGAAAGGACTGATGAATGTACAAGAGAGAGGCCATCAGAGCCATGAATGAGGCACAATGAGGTCACTAAGTTCCTCATAGGATGAGCGACACTTTCAACAAGGGGGTATGATGGGCCTCTAAACTAGAGATAAGTTAAGACCCATATGACCATCATTTAGCACATTAAACCTTTCTTTTTGCATAGCTAATGCATTTTTAACTTTAATATGTTCATTAGGAAGGTTTATTGATAATTGCATATTTGTGCCTAATATTATTTATTTTTGTTGAATATTGTGAGAATATTGGGCATATTATGAAGATTTGGAGGAGGAAATAATTTAGAGACTTGCTCCTTACTACGTGAGGATCAATATTGGATAATAAATCAAAAGATATTATGAAATTATTCCATAAATTCTGGAGCTCGAATGATTGAGAAAATCTAGGAATGTGTTCCTTATCAATTAATGTAGATTCCTGGTGTTGGAACCAGATCCACTATCTGAGGGATTTTGGAGGAGAAGGCTTCCTCCTTTCAAGGATAATTCTTCCTCATCATCTTGTATAAGTACCAATTCAAATTTTCCTCTAGGGGTGGATTTTTCTTAGTCTTCTTGTAGAGAGAACTCTTATTTTACAAGTCCACTTTCATTTCTTGCAGGGATGTAATTGTATTGATGGAAATAATGAAGATCGATGCCATGTTCAGATTCTAAATCTTGGTCTTCTTCATAGGAATCTGAGTTTCCTTGTGCTTGTCCATCCCAGGAGCCTCATATCCCTTTTGTACAATTTACTTTTCTTCTTTCTGCATGTTATTCACATGCATCTCTTGTTCTTGTTTTTCCTATTTCTGCAATTAATATTGATGATTTCTTGTTGTAGGATTGGGTTAAATCATTGAAGTAAGTTTTTTTGTAGGCTTACAAGCATGAATTCATACTTGTAACAACTTTGGAAGGTCATATTAATCATTGAGCTACTTGGATTAGTTTTCTTATTCCCAAATCTAAATTTTTGGAAGTCCCTTGTGGCGACTAGTAGTAATTTTATGATATTTTTAGAACATACTAAAGAGCTTCAATTGAGTTTATTCCAATTGAATTATATCATAAAAAAATTTAAATTAATAAAAAAATTTACCCTATTTCATTTGCACTTATTTAGGTTAGGCATTTGATAGATTAAGAAGCTCACTAGTTCTCAAATTTCTAGATTTTAGACTAGCAATTTTCTGTTATTTTTTAGCATGTGTTAAAAATGGTATTTTTGAGTGGTTCCACTTGGAATGGAGACCTAAGAAATCCTATTCAATAAAAAAATGTATTCCGTCCCATTTTGGTTTGATTTACTTGATCATTTAGTGAATTATATCTTCGTGTAGAAAATTTGTAACTTCCTTTAGTAGCTTCTTGTAGCACTCTTCCAACATGTATATACTTTCCTATATTTGCTCAAAAAGCTTCGTTTTTGTACCTTAGAGTTGAATAATAACCCTTAGGATCTAAACAAATGATTGAAGATGAATAAATGTCACTTAGGGCTTGCCCTTTTACCCCTGCAAAACATCTCAACAATTTAGGTTAATGGACATATTTATGAATTGGATAATAAAATAATGATTTTCTCGATTTCCACATCCAACAAAATTTTTCAACATATATAGAATATTTGAAATGTAATGATTGATATTTATTTCATTATCTTTACTTTATTCTATTAGAATAGATTTTCTTTCCTTGTATTTTCTTTCCTGCAATAGGTTAAGGTTTCTATTTCAAGCATTTCCATTTCTGCAATTAGTTTAGGATTTGATTACATTCACTCCATTACATCATGATAGAGAAGGAAGGAAACAATGTATGTTGCACATACAGTGTCAATACCTCTTAATTTTGTATGACCCCTAGGTTGATAATAAAAGTTGGTAGCCTTGAGAGTTGCAACATTCTTGTTGCAATACTAAGGCTCATCACTGTCAAGCTGGAAATGAGTTGAATCTTCAGCAATAAATACTTGTGAGAGATGTAAGTGATGTTTCCTTTTAATTAGTTAGGTTCGATTTGTTTCACCATCTAAACCAATTTCTAATAATTTAGGTGTAGGTTTTAACCCTATAAAGATAATAACTGCAAGAAAAAATCTAAAAAAAAAAGAAGAAAAGATATAAAATGGCTAGAAAAAATATACATAAAAGATTTTTCTCCTAGAACCCAAAACTAAGAAAACCATATTACTTTTTCATTATATTCTTTTTAATTTTAAAATGCATTATATACCTATCGAACCATTCATAAAACTCTAATGCATTATCCACGAATTATAATATAATCATAGTTCCTTGGATTGGTTATACAAAACCATGGGTGAAATTACCATCTGTAAAGCCATGTGCAAAACCATTTTGAAAAACTATCACCCCCCCCCCAAATAAGGGGGGCGGTGTCACCCCCTTGTCACGTCCCTTCCATGTGTAGTGTATTGTATCACATGTGGGGCTAGTTGTGTAAATAATATAAGACATATCGAACACTAGGGTGGATTCTTTCAACCACCAACACCGATTTGCTTATGAGTTTCACTCTTAGCACTCCAAAACTACAACTCTCCAAATTAATATGAGAAAATGATTATGCATTCCCCCAAGAGTGAGCTCCAATATATATTTTATCATAATAATATGATGGGTTTATATCATGGGTTACTAGAATATAATGGTTCTATATCATGGGTCATCAATGTATAATGGGTCCCTTTTATAACTTTTACCCAAATGATATTTAAATAACCAAATTAATTGTTTCATTTTTTTGGCCAACTATAGCCTACCTATATAAAATAGACTATTGAATCCTTGTCTTGGAGTGATTATTTGTAAAGGGAATGTTACATTTGGGAACATTTTATTTTTATTATATTTCACACATCTTGGCCTTGATTGGCACCTTTGAGTGCGCAATTTTTTAGTGATAATAGTTACTCTCTCTCTCTCCCCGTATCTCTCCTTCCTCCTTCATCTATTTCTCTATGCCTTCCTCATTCACTTTTTCCATTCTTCACAACAACCCCCTCTAAATCTCTCTCTCTCTCTCTCTCTCTCTCTCTCTCTCTCTCTCTCTCTCTCTCTCTCTCTCTCTCTCTCTCTCTCTCTCTCTCTCCCCCTCCTTCCTCTATTTCTCTATATTGCCCTCATTCAATTTTTCCATGCTTCACAACAACCCCATATAAATCTCTCCCTCTCTCTCTCGCTACCCTATAGCCATCTATATATCTCCATCCCTTTATCAGTTTCCTTCTCTCCCTCCCCCCTTCTCTCTTCCTCACTGCATTCTCTCCATCTCTATTTGTATCTCCCACCCACCCTTCTCTCTATACTATCCCCCCTCTATTTTTGTATATATCTATCCATATCACTGCCTCTTCCTCCCTGCCTCTCTCTCTTCCCCCCTCTTCCCTCCCTCCCCATTCCTCTATTTCTCTATTCCTCCTTTTGTCCCATACTTGGTCTATTCTTCACAACAATCCCCCTCCAACACTCTTTCTCTTCGTACCCTTTAGCTCTATCACTATCTCCCTCTATTTATAATATCTATCTCTTCCTTTGTCACTCTCTCTACCTGACTCTCTTCCCCTCTCTCATTCAACATAGTTACCGGTGAAATGGGAACTATTGCCCCAAAATAGGTACTCTAGCCCAAAAACCCCAAAACAAACATGAAAAAACGACCCAAAAACAAAAATTGTGTATGCTAGAACAATGTTTTTTAGGGTAAATTTTCAATATTTTTTTAAAATGGAATTAAAAACAATTTTTGTTTTGCAAAATGGATTAAAAAACACCCTAAAAAAATAAGTGTTGATGCTAGAATAAAAAAAAAATCGAGTTACAATTTTGACACCTTTTAGCAATGGAGTTAATGAGTCATTATCATGTATGAAAGACCATTTTGGGCATGCTACATATTGTAAATGAAATTTATTTGAGTTGGAAGAAATTCAAAAGACCCTCCAAGACCCTGTCATGGTGCAAAGATTACGTAACACTACATGAAGGGACAAGTTGACCTAAAGACAACAATTTGTACCCCTCAAAATCTTATAAATAAGAAGGAACATGACCTCATTAGCATAGTCACTCAAGAAAGTTTGATCTCCTCAAGATAGACACTGGAAAATGATCAAAAAGGACAAGAAGAGTGAGATCAACATTTTGGGCCTCTCTCTCTCTCTCTCTCTCTCTCTCTCTCTCTCTCTCTCTCTCTCTCTTGTGTTAGGGCTTCTACAATTACTTGGCAAGTCCAATTGTTGTTGGGTAAGTCGAAGTGTTGGAGGGAAAGTAAAAGTGTTTTTGGGAAATTCGAAGTCCTACTGGTCAAGTCAAAGTGTTATAGGGGAAGTTAGAGTGTTGTTGGCAAGTTGAAGTGTTATTGAGCAAGTCAAAGTGTTGTTAAGGATGTCGACATGCTGTTGGAAATTTCAAAGTGCTAGGAATAAACTGTTGGGTCAAAATTCTAGAAGAATTTGTTGGGAAGGTCAAAGTTCTAGAAGAATTTGTTGGGTGAGTCAAATTTATAAAAGAATTTGCTGGACAGGTCGAAGTAGAAGAAGAATTTGTTGAGAGGTCGAAATTTCAGAAGTTGCTAGAAGGAAAGTTGCGTTTGACTTAGTCTTGGAGGGTCTTGGTTAAGGTTCATAGGACTTGTAATTTATCAATTGAATATTATATAAGAAGAAAAATTCTTGTGGGTTTTTCTCTCAAGTGGAGAGGTTTTGTCCTTGGCTAATTACCTGTATCTCGTATCTTCTTGTTTCATTGTTGTTTATGGTTTGGTAGTTATTTGATGAAAATAACATAACAATAATGAAGGTAAAAGAGAATCTAATCAAGAAAAGTAAAAAGACATCACAAGAAGTTATCAGAGAGAAGAGAAATCACCTAAACATGTTTCCCCTAGATTTCTCAACATGGTATCAAAGTTAAGGTGACAAGACAAGGAATGCTATCTTAAATAAGGAGACTTGAGGGCTGAAGCACTAGATGGTCATAAATATAATTAAGAGTACTAGAACATCATCAAGAATGAAAATTCATCTTAAGGATCATCACATCTCAAATAAAGAAAACCTCAAAACCCTAGCTCATCCAAAGAATGGTTGTACACGAAGCATTCTTGAGAAACTCACATCATCATCACAAATATAATATCTACAAGATCCTACCTCCTCTTAAACTCATTGAAGCATATTGAATTCTATACATCCAAGGGAAGCAGGAAGAAACATATTCATCATCATCAGGGAATTAAGGTTATCTCCCTCTCTTTGAAGGATCACTTTTGAAGGAAGACATCTTCTATTATCAACACCATCATTAAAATAAAGAAGGCATTAACATGAAGATATTGTCACCAAGGGACATATTCACTTGAGAAGTAAGTACATCTACATTTAAGACTAAATTTGGTATCAAAATGACTTCATTTTTCAAGGAAAACAACATATTTGTTGGGTCATCAAACGGTCTTGCATGGAATAAGAGGAAAAATTTGATCCTCATAGAAAATTAAGTCATTCAACATGTTAAGGGTTCAATCATCAATCCTACAAAGGAAGAATCTGAAGCCCTATAGAAGTATAAGAAAGGAGAAATTAGGGCTTAAAGAATTCTTATAGAATCCATCAAGGATCCCGTCATTCCATATATAATGAAGTTGGAGACATCAAAAGAAATATATGACAAGCTAGTATAATTATTCTCCATAAGAACTACTAGAGAAGTGATATCTTTGAGAAACGAGGTATACAAAATGGAGATCTCAAAAGAAGATTGATAGTTAGCCTCATACTTTATGAAGGTATCAGAAATAAGAGACCAACTACACGAGTTCAAAGAAATAATGTCTGATAAAGACATGACCACCATAGTGCTCAATACACTACTGGAGGAATGGTGCAACTTTACATCAAGCATCTATGGAAACAAGGAATCTACTCCATTCAATAAAATTTGGTCATTGTGCAAGATTGAAGAAACTAGGTTGAAGGGAAAAAGTGATGTAGGATCAAACAGGAATGTCCAAGCATTTGTTTCCATGGCTAGTAGGAAAGGAAAGTTTAGAAGGCCCAATGCTCAGAAAAAGAACAAGGAGAATATGTCAAGGATCCAATGCTATGGTTTTCATGAATATGGGAACTACAAGAGAGATTGTCCTAAACTTAAGAAGGACAACAACAAATAGAAAGGGAAGAATCCCATATCACTGAAGAATTGGAAGAACCTGATAAGAAGAAATCAACAAAGGAGGAAGTGAGAGATATCTACTATGACCAACATAATCTCCTCCACTAAGTTATTTTCAGTTTCATAAATAATAGCTATCACGGAAGGAAGCATTGTAATTATGATACAATTCATCATATTAGGAGATGAAATCATGGTAGAAGCATATGGTTGAAGGAAGAGCTCATTATAGAAGCTTGAAAATGATAGTTGAAGTAGAAGTGTACATGGATGTTGAAATCATTATATAAAGGAAGTAGTTAATGAAGACCTCATTAAAAGCATGTGCAGTTCATATGGTTGGAAGAAAGTCATATAGCATGATAGAAGGAATTCATCATACATCATCATCATGAGAAAATATGACATCATCATGTTGGGCATGGAATCCCCCCACAGCATGGTTTGGGGCTCAAAGCCCAAGTTTTGAGTAATATTGTTGTAAATACTCCGCGAATTGCGGGCATGGAGTGTGAATTGTATGTTAGATTCATAGGGCTATCCACCATAAGTTTTTAATGTAGTGTCGGCCTACCCATGCTCCGCAGACCATGGGATTGTATAAATAGAGAGAGGCTCTAAGTTGTAAAAAAAATGAATGAAGGGATGGAATCTAATAGATAGAATAAGATAGCGAACATATAGCAAGAGTCTAAGTATATTTGGGCGTATTAGTAGGAACAGGCTATGCAACTGAGTGTGCAGAGGCTTAGTAGAGTCTGCCGTTGAGTGCGCGGACCCCTGCAGCTGAGTGCACAGGTCAAAGTCGAGTCTGTAACCGAGGAGGAAGAATAATAAAGAGAAGTTTTATTTGAATTCCGTATATCAGCTCTTATGTTATTACATGTTCGATATCAATTAAAAGTATAATGCTTATTTATTGTGCGCCTTTGTATGAATGGTGAACATTGTTACATATAACTGAAAGCATATAGATAAGCTAAGTTAATCAAATAATATCAGGTTACTAATAAGGCCTTGGGTAATAACGTTGTTCAACCCCCCGAGAACCGCGGTCAGTCTGATAAGGCAGTGAATTCCATGCCTACCACCTCCACCTACACTGCCACCGGTCTCACAATCTTCACCACCATCTCCGCCCACACCACCTCCACCACCACCATAGCTCAATTTGGCGAGCGTGATAAAATTGTCGGTATTCGGGGGAGTAGGGAATGAAGATCCAGACCAATTTTGGTTCGTGGTAAGGGCTGTATGGCAAGCACAAGGAGTCATGGATGACAATATAAAGAAGGCAATATTGGTGAGCACATTGCAGGATCGTGAACTGACATGGTACATTAAGAATTCTAATTACCATCCGAACACGGGGATCGTAGATATCTAGGTCGTGCTGAACAAGGAATTTAGCAGGCCAAAGTGAGAGACGCAATCAATTATTAGATTTAAGGAGATCGCGATGCTTCCAGGTGAGACGCCATGGGATCTGGATCAGAGACTAAAGAGTATGATTCACAAAGCCAACATGACCTTGACAGATGGGTAGCAATGTGCATGGTTTGTAGCATCACTAACACCACATCTAAGGATGGCGATATTGCAGTAGAAGTTATCCACCCAGGCCGAAGATTTGGAGATTGCAATGAGACTACACGAGACCCCAATACAAGATCCTGGCCTGGGAATCCAACAATTCCATGACAACTACAAAATTTGTGTCTAGAAATGCAAAGTTTGAAATAGGACAGGACAAATGAATCAGAGGCATGCGAGGAGGTATGGTGCATAAAATGCAAATGCTAGGGGCATGACAAGGACCATTGTCTAGTCTTCACAAACTACTTAATGGGAGGAGGTCCGATGCCATTAAGACCAAAGGCACAAGCAGGACCAAGTGCGGCACCTGCATTATGGTGCACAATTTGTCAAATAGGAGGAAAACATGCTACAGATAATTGTCATCTATTACAGAAGTATACGAAGACATCCCAGCAATTGTTTTGTAATTTTTGCAGGTCAGTAGGCCATGATGAGTGCACCTACAAAAGTTATGAGTTGTTGATGGATGAGACTCCAGCCTATAGAGTATAGACTGAAACACAAGCCCTTGATCCAACTGTAGGGATTGCATGCACAGGATTTCAGCGGCACGGACGAGGTCGAGGTGGACTAGGACCAGGAAGGGGTCACGAATAGCTGATTTGTTACAATTGTGGAGGGCCAGGGCATTATGCCCATGATTGTACAAATCTGATGAGAGCATCATGCTTATATTGTACTCAATTTGATAATGAGATGGAGGACTACCCTAGACTGATAGCGAGGTTGCGTGAGAAAGGGATGCTCCAGCCTCCCCCGACTCAGAATTTGCAAATGATGAGGTCTAAACCATGCGAAGAGGACCCAAATGTAAACATAGTGCTCAGAAGCGCTATCATGACAGGAGATGACAAAGATAAGTAGCCTGAAGAAAGTTTGTGGGTTCGTAAGGCTCCTACAAAGGAACCTGAATTTGATTTAGATCGTGCAAAGGAGACATTCATGGAAGCTAAGAAGAGCTTCATGGAGGCCTCCACTTCAGGTAGTAAGGATCAACTAGAGCCGGATATGGATCCTTCAATGATCACTACCTTTTTGGAGACAAGCATGAAGCAACTACATGACAACAAGGTTGTAAAAGGACTGCAGGAACTTATCACTAGGTGTGTTGGGTCAGGAGAACCTCACGTAGTCCAGAAGCTCGAGAAACATACATCGCGAACAGGAATGGAAATGTGATTGACTCCGCAAATAGGGGAGTATGAAATGGATTAAGTAATTCTGGATCTAGGATCGGATGCAAATGTGCTTCCAATGAAAACATGGGAGTGCATTGGTAGGCCTACGTTGCAATGGTCTCCCATTCAATTGTTAATGGCGAACCAGCAGAAGATCCTACCGATGGAAAGGTTGTAGGGGATAACAATATAAATCAAAGGTGTGAGCGCGCTTGCAGATTTTGAGGTGATAGAGATTGTCGATGAGAGAAATCCCTATCATACACTACTGGGAAAGGAATGGGCCACTAATATGAAGGGAGTAATAAATCTAAAGAAGCGCAAAATGATTTTTGAGAGAAGGTAACTACGCGTAGTGGTGCCTTTAAACCCTGTGGAAGGAGCGTGCTACATAGAGACAGTGCACGAAGACAAGAGTGACGATGAG
Source organism: Pinus tabuliformis (assembly GCA_031772625.1). Lineage (NCBI taxonomy): Eukaryota > Viridiplantae > Streptophyta > Pinopsida > Pinales > Pinaceae > Pinus > Pinus tabuliformis. The sequence goes on along the minus strand of CM062808.1, from coordinate 756,995,739 downwards.
CTAGACTGTATCTATCAGAAAACTGCTCAAGAACAAGATTGGGTGAATCCTGTTATCACTCAGGTTGTCCTTGAAGCTCCTTAAAGGATACGGCCAAGGTAACCATAAACCAATCTTTGGACTGCAGGTCCTAGCCTACCAGCAGTCAGAGAGGGCTCTCTCTTTAGGATTTAGCTTTGTTGATGACATCTGATTTTAGGCTAGTTATTGTGTACACGGGGTTTTGTTTGAGTTTTGGTGGGAAGGATGATGCTTTCAAGTAAAGAGGTAGGGATAGCATGAAAGTTTTAGAACCATTGGGCATGGAGTCAAGAAGTAGGACTGCTGGTGCATTTTCGTGGTCACAAGAGAGAAATATGGAGCAAGCTAGCTGCACATGAAACAATGATTCAAGCTTAAAAGGATGGAATGAGGGCTAAGGAATGAGAGGCAGTTAAGAATCTCTCGTTTAGCTTAACAGAGGGAAGGTGAATGAGCTCTATCTAGCAGCAGTGAAGAATCCCTAGATAAATATCAAACATGAGTGAATTAGGGGAAATATGAGCCACGGGGAATTCATATTAATTATTAATCTAGATGAAAACATAAAGAAACAACAGAAACTGAGCATAGAGGGCAATTAAACCAAGTCTAAACTATTCATTCTTTCTGTTATTTTAGATGGTATATCAATGGAAAACAAAGGTAAGAAACACTTATCGAGTCATGTTGCAACACAAGAATTCCATATTCGTCGTTCAACCATTAAACACATAGTAACCAGTCATTCCTCCAAGCTTTTCAGCAGTCTTTGATTAAGTAAAACATTATGTATACAGAGCGAGTCTCTCTTAGAGCTATACAACCAACCAACCCCTTAAACAGTGAATTAGGGTGGTTTTTATAAGTAAAATATCTATAAAAATCAGATCTCAGATAGATCTGCTGTAATAAGTGTCTTTAACCTAACATATGTCTGAAATAAATGCAAAAAAATATCTTCAAGCTGCGTTGGGGCAGCTGTAAAAAAAAGAGTTAATGTGTTGTCTTTATGGCTCCGTGCTGATCACTTAGCCATAACTGTGCTTTGGGTTTTGATCCATGCTCTTGAGTGGTTCTGAGGTGCATTAACTGTGATGGGAGAGCCTTGATATGGCTCCACCATTTTCTTTGACTTTGTTGGATGCCATTCAATGTTCACCTGTATTGGGAATAAAAGATTTCCATTAAAAACACTTGACTAATACTCTTTGCCGCTTCCTTGATATGCTTTGGAAATGAATGTGCGCATTTCTCACTTCTGATACTCTTTAAATTGTTACATCGACCTTTCATGGCTATTGTTCGGCCCTCTGTTTGCTTTAAAAACTGTCTTTGCCCCTTTCTGGATCTTGCGCGAAGAAATTCTTGTCATTTTGCGACTTTCGGGCCTGCTGGTGGCCAAGCCACGAAAGGGATTTCCATTTTGGCCTATTTCCCTTAGCGATGCGCGATTGGTGCTAGGCGCTAATCGCGCATGAAAAACTGCCTCATATTTTCATTCCGAGCTCTCTTGGCTGCGATTTGCGCCCTTCACGTTTTTTGATGATGACGTCAACATGACATCAGCAGTGGGTCCCAATACGGCGGTGACGTGGCAGGGTGACGTCAACAGTATGGCCGGGTGACGTGGCAGGGTGATGTCAGCAGTACGATCGGGTGATGCGGTGGTACGGTGGGGGAGATGATGTGGTAGTACGGTGGCAGCGACGTGGCAATGATGTGGCAGGGACACGGTGGCAAGAGGCCGATGCAGGATGATGACATCATCATGACGTATTGCTGACCCAGGAGGGGGGAAGGCGGTTTCAGGCACACTGCTTTTGTCCGCAGGTGATTTCGAAGGAGGGGGCTCCGCCACAGCCGAGAGTGTGACGCATGGCGGGAGTACGATGGGAAAACCGCCCATATCCCGGGTGCTAACCCTTGGCATGTCAGGGCACGAAAACACCCGCCCACCGTAGATCTCGGGTGCGCCAAATCTGATGGTCGGTGGCACTAATAACGCGGCGGATGGTTAGATACGGGGCCACGATGATTTTTATTTAATTGTTTTAATCCGACGGGGGGGGGGAACTTTAGGAAAGTGGGTTTTTGGGTTGTATACAAGCGGGGTTAAATATTTACAAGCATGACCTTAAGATAAGGGCAGGAAATGAGTATTGTAGGGTTAGGACTTTTGGGGGAAATGGTTATTAGCATGACCAGATGTCAGACTAACTCCAGGTTACGACATGGAAGGGTTAGTAGGAGCCCCAGATGGACTACTATTTCCCATACTTGATAAATATGGCTATAATGCTAAGGGGAAGGGGATATATAATATTTTGGGATTTTATGTATTTTTTGTATAATAGGGGATGGGGAAATGATCTAAGGAGCTAGATAATAGAGTTAGGAGTTAATATGAATTTTTGAGGTGAAGTGTAGGGAGAAAACTAAGTTTCTGAGCTGAAACTTAGACATAAGAAGTGCATGGATTGTGGAGACATGTTTTTACACAAGAAATGTGGCTTCTTTTCACAGAACAAAGTCAAAGCTTGACTTGGTGCTTTACACAAATAAAATGATAACAGGACTGGTTGGGCAGATCCCAAGGTCCTCAAGGGGATGTTAGTGAGTGATTTGGAGAACGAGAAGAAGGGGGAGTTAGACATGCCTCACTTGAGCTCCTCCAAATGGAAATTGCCTTACCTTGTGATATGAATAGATATAACACTTTGAAAAGATGAAATGGATCACACAGCTTGATTCTGCAACCACAAAACTACTTACCCAGCCTACTTACCTAGCATTTTTTCTCTTTCTTGCATGGGTGCACTTGGACTTGCAGACCCTAATTATCCTTTTTTCTTTCTGCTGTCCTCCTATCTAAATCTACACTTATTTCTTCTAAGGGCCCAGATTAAGCAGTTGGGCTCCTTTGTTTCTCTACCTGTCTACAAATCTGCAAAGATTAAACTGTTTGGACAGATAATGATTCTCTATATTCTAAAACAAGAAATTGAAACCTAGGGAGGCCAAGATTAAGCTATTTGGACTTCCCTTAACAGAAATTTCTTCAAAAATGGTTAACTCATCAAAATTGGGATACAGTAGTGGCATTTAGACTGGCACACTTTCATGGCCTCTTCTTTGGCCTCTTTTAGGAAATATGGAGCATTGCAGCATGCAAAGTATGACATATTTGGCATGTAAAAATGTCAATCATGAAAGATGAACACCTGTTGCAACAGGAGGCTAACAGTGGCTCCACTTGGGGATGGCTTTTCCTTGTGAAAAGCCAAGAACAATAGGTCAGACTGCCTTGATCTTCTATTGTTGCTATGGACTGAAAAAATTTCTTTGTGTTGGCTACTAAAAGTGTGAAACTTTGAAATATGAGCAGCCCTCTCCTCAACTGAAATATTGTGAAATACCTAGCACTACCTACTTTCTTTTGCGTGCTTGATATTATATATAGTGTTGCTTGAGCCTTTGAAATAGATCCAAAACATGGATCGAAAACTAATGTATTTCCCTTAGCCTTGGTCTAGAAACAGTTGCTGATGTGAAATCAAAAAATGCTCCTCTCTTATTGATACTGTTTGACTGAAGACTGCAATCTGCAAACAGTTTCTTTTTACCATGAATTGCTGTTATATGACAGCGCTACTCTTGCTGTTTTGATGAGACTAATGCAGAGACAAAGCTTTAAAAATGGAGCACTTGCATTGGTTGTGTCTTCACAAACTTTGTTGCTGCTCCTCTAACAATCAGATTGCTTATACAAAAAACAAAACAAAGCGCTGATATATACAAATATCAATGTACAAAGAGATATATACAGAGATGCATTGTATCCCTTAAAAGGGATCATGGTAATGTTTTAACATTCGGCCATTAATAGGGCCCTCTTCAGCAGTGCTGCTCTCTACAGATTTGAGGAAATATGTGTTATTTCCCTGAACAACAGAAATAACAAATGGCCCTTTCCATAAAAAATCGAATTTTGCATGTTTTCCCTTGTCTTCTCTTCGTGAGTCCCACCTTAGAACTTTGTCGCCAACACAGAAGTCCTCAGCCTTAGCTCTCTTATCAAACATCTTTTTGAACTTCTCTTGCAAAATTTGAGCTCTGTCATAATCTTGTTCTCTTGTTTATTGAAGATGAATGGTATGGTTGATTCTTCTTTGAATATCATTTGGTTCTGCTTGGATCTCTTGTAACAGTTTAATGATAGGAGTGCCCAAGGAAGATGGAAATCTGGCCTCCATGCCATACACCAGCTCATAAGGGCTCATCCCAATGGATTTCTTTGTTGAAAGTCTGTCTGCCGATAGGGCATTTGTGAGCTTTCTATGCGAGTTCTTTTTGTTTTCTTCTAAGGTCTTCTTGATAATATTAATCAGGCTCTTGTTAGATGACTCGGCCAAGCCATTACCTTGGGGGTAATAGGCTGTGGAGTGGCCCAAGGTAATGTGAAATTTATGGCAAAAACTAATCATCTTTTTGGATTTGAAAGTAGCGGCGTTGTCAGTGATGATCTTCTCAGGGCAGCCAAATCTAGAGAGGATATTGCACTCAAGGAATTGGATAATAATGGAGTCATTGGCCTGCCTACATGGGATGGCTTCAATCCATTTAGTGAAATAGTCGGTGGTTGTTAGAATCCACTTGTGCTGGCCTGAGGAAGAGGGATGGATTTCCCCAATGAAGTCAAGACCGCATTGTTGAAAAGGCTTTTCGGTTGAGATGGGCTTAAGAGGCAAAGGTAGCAACTTTATTTTGCCCTCAAAGATTTGGCATTTATGACATGAGATAGCAAATTCCTTTACATATGCAAACAAAGAGGGCCAATAGAAACCAGCCCTTAAAATTTTATCAGCAGTGGACTTCCAGTATAGATGTCCTCCATAGTCCCCTGCATGGAATTCTTTCATGACATTGTTAGTTTCATTCATGGTTAAACAGTTAAGCAATATGCCTTCATGATTTTTCCAAAATAATGCACCACCTATGACACAAAACTTTGAAGCCTTCATTTTTAAAAATATTTTCTTGGTTCTGGACAATCCTAGGGGAGCAAACAGGTTTAACAATACAAAACATATATCAGCATACCATGGGGATTACAAAAAGGTTTCACTGATCTGTGGAGTCGCCAGCTCCTGTTCATTGTCCAATTGGTTAATGTCTGAGGCTTGAAAGTTTGTTTTGGACATCAGTTTGGCTAAACCTTGTCCCTTTATGAGCTTGGTTGGTTTAATTTCTATGTCATACTCAAGGATGTTAGCAATCCACTTGCCTCTTTTGCCCTCTAACCCCTCTTGGGTTAATATGTCTTTTACAACAGCATTTGGGACATAGGCAATCACATGTGAATATAAAATGTAAACTCGGAAATCTTTTATTGCTTTAACAAGGGCATAGGCTTGCTTCTCCAAGATTTGGTACTTCAAAGGGGAATCTCATAAGGCTCAGCTAAAAAAAGCAATTGGCTTTTCAGCTCCTTGATCATCCTTTTGTAAAAGGACAGCAGCTATGGTGTGATCAGATGCAAAAGAAAAAATGATAAAATCTTTGTCAAATTGTGGACTTGTGAGGACAGGGGCTTGGGTTAAGGCAGATTTTATACTCTCAAAGGCTTGTTTGGTTTCAAGAGACCATTTTACCTTGGCATCCTTTTTTAACATGTTTCTTAACAATCTTATTAATTCAGCTAGATTTGGGATAAATCTCCTTAGGAAATTTATCTTTCCAAGGAAAGCTTGCAACTCTTTTATGTTTCTTGGATATGGGATTTGGAGGATGGCTTGGATCCTTTCAGGATCTATTCTAATACCATCTTTTGAGATGATATGGCCAAGAAGTTTGCCTTCTTCAAGGCCAAAGAGAGACTTCTTGGGGTTCAAGGAAATGCCATATTTCCTACATGTCATGAATATTTGCCTCAAATGTTTTAGGTGCTCTTGATCAGATTTGGAGAAAGGGGTTAAGTCATCAAGGTAGACAACTAGGAAATCATGTATTTCCTTGGCAAATGCAATATCCATTGCCATTTGAAAGGTAGCACCAGCTTTTTTAAGTCCGAAAGGCATCTTCACATACTTAAATGTTCCCCATGGTGTGGTAAAGGCTATCTTGTCTTGGTCATCCGGGTGAACCAGTATTTGATTGAAACCTGAAAAACCATCGAGTAAAGAGATTCTAGATGACCCCACTACTCTTTGTAGGATGTGGTCCATTTTTGGCAAGGGGTAGTGGTCTTTTAGGGAGACTTGGTTTAAATTTATTAGGTCTACACATAGCCTAATCTCACCTGTCTTTTTCCTTGTGGGAACAAGATTGGATACCCATTCAGAGAATCTGATGGGTGCTATGATACCTACTTCAAACATTCTTTTCACCTCATTTTCAATCAAAGGGAGAAGCACATGATTGATTCTTCTAATTTTTTGTTTGAAGGGCTTTTGGTTTGGTTTTAAAGGAATGGTGTGTTGGATCACTGAGGTGTCATAAGACTTCAAGTCCTCATAACTCCAAGAAAATACATCTTGGAATTCTTTGAACAAATCAACATATTTGGGTTTTTGATCGAGTGGTAAAGATTGAGACAGTTTGATCACTTTGGGCTTGTCTGTTGTCCCAATGTTGTGTTCTTCTATAGCAGTGTTTAGGGGCTGTATTTTTGGCTTTTTGGGAACATCATTAGCATCAAACATATCTTCTAATGGAGTGAGGCCAGCAGGGAGAAAGTTATCTTTTAGATCAACGATCTCGGCCTCTGTTTCTACTATTTCCTCCAAATGCATCTGTTTCAGCTCTTCTATGTTTGCATTGTCAAAAACAGTTCGGTTCAACATTTGTTTGGCTATTACAGCGGTTACAGCCTGCTGATTTTCATTTGTTTTTTGTTGTTCATCCGTCATAGCATCCATGTCAATGTTAATATTTGAAAACTCATGCTCAAGAGTGAGGAAGTTGTTAATCTGGGCATCACTTTCAAACACGTGCCAATCTTTAACATTATTTGGGATAGCAGGCCTATGTTTTATCTTTGCAGTAAAATGGTGATTTGGCTCAAAGGGAAGCTTACATGTACTAGCAAAAGTGGCTAGGCTGTGTGCATGAATGTTATGATCTCTTGAAATCTTGGCAAGCTTGGAATGTCAGCAACCACCACATCCATGAGGATTGTCTTGTTGGGATATTGGACTAAGGAGACACACAAGTCTTTGATGAGGCCTAAACACTCGACTTGGCTTGAGTCAAAGGAGAATAGATCTTTGTAGGGTCTTGTAACATCAAGGTTCAACTTTTCCATTACAGCTTTGGGCATAAGGTTGTGTGAGGCACCTGAGTCAAACATAGCATTGTGCAAGACTTTGTCATGTATCTGCAAACTGACAAAAAAAGGTAGAACAGATCCATATATTGATTTTCCATTAACTTCTGGACCGAAAAACAGTTCAGGTTGGTCGTCAAGCACATTTACATCATCCTTGACCTCTGGCATTTGAAGTGATCTTTGAATTTGTTGCCTATACACATCATGTTTGGAGATAAGGGGATGGATATCTTCAGTTTACCTATTTCTGCCTCTAAGTCAAATGATTTTTCAGATTGGGTTTTAGTATTTTGAGAGGCAAACTTCCCTTTTTCTTTTGGAGTATCAGCAATTTGGTATTGTTTATCAGTTTTAAGGGAAGTAATTGCTTGCTGTTTTTCAGTTTTAGGAGGGCTTTTTGGAACGTTCTTCGAATTCTCTTTTCAGGAAGAAGGTGGCAGAGGCTAATCATTAGAGGACTGCATGTCTGTGACATCCTCTATGGTGACATCTTTTGGATTAGGGACTATTTTATCAACAGTTTCTACGAGGGCAACCTTTTCTTTGATCTTCTTCGGCTGCTTGGTATCATTTGGCTTAACCTTTTCGGGCACATCTATGGTTCTAGTCCTCAGCTTATATTGTTTGTGGACCTCATACACAGCAGTATCATAGCCTTGTTTAAAATTAAAAGATTCACCATATTTAGTTTGAAATCGATTAAAGTCATGCTCATCTTAGTCTTGTTGAGTTAGGAAAATTTGTTGCTCGGCCTTCAAATCCACCAAGTTCTTGTGAGTGTCTTCTGTCTATTCACTAGATGTAGATGCTTCAGCGTAATTTTCATGAAAAGGAGGCCTTACATCATGGTCTGGGCTAGACCTACCAGCATTTGTATTCTGAGTTTTCTGGAAATTTGGGTTCCTTATGGTATTATGTTGTTGTCCTTCCCATGATGATTTCCTCTCAACACTCTCTACTCTGTCTCCTAGCCTGTGCATGCCACTGATAATAACATCCAGCTTTTGATCTAAGGCTGAGGGTTCCTCTTTAAAGGTGGTTCTTCTCTCAGTTCTAGCTCTGTTTCTTTTGGCAATTAGATTTGCCTCTACGCTAACAGCAACATTTTGCATGTCTGCAAGGGTTTGAGGGGCTCTTTCCCTTAACTGATAAGCCATGTCAGTGTCAAAACCATCAGGGAATTTATACAAAGCAAGATCAGGTGGAGGTCTTAAGTTCTATGGTATTGCATTCTAAACATTATTAAATCTTGCACAATAGTCCAAGACAGATTCCTAAGGGCCTCTTTTGATTGTGTCATATTCAGATAATATGTGCAAGGGGTCTTTCTTTTTCTCCCATCTGTTGATAAATGACTGGTATAAGGCTTCTGGGTCTGCTATGGAATTGGCTGTGAGTGCTCTAAACCAAGTTCTGACATCACCTGTCAAACTTTGGACGAAAATCATCATTCTCGCACTATCGTCATCTATCTCGTAGTTCTCAAAATAGTCTTGCATCTTCTTTGTATGCTGAAGGGCTGTGCAAGAACCATTTCCATCAAAACATGTGATTTTAGTTTGATAATCCTGAGGCATAGCCCCTGGATTAACAGGTAATTGCAGGGGTGCATATCTATTAGCCATGTTTACAGGGATAAGTAGAACAATAGGGACAGCTGGAACAGCTGTAACAGCAACGGTAATGGGAGTATGTGCAGTAAATGGAGGTGTGGAAGGAGTCCTTTGCGAGGTGGATGATGAACAAGGGGAAGTGGGGGTTGAACGGAATAAAACCTTGACAGGGGTTGGAACATAGCTTGGTTGAACTGTTTCAGGGCTAAAATCAACAAAATATTCTCTTTGCTCTAGCTTCTTGCGGTTCCTTGGGATTAAATTGGAATTTTCAAAAATAGTTGGGGGGTTTGGGTCTGGATTTGACCTTGTATAACGTGAATTCCTTTTGGGAGCCAGATTCTGAACTTGTTTTGGTATTTTCTGTGAATGTTTTTAGAATTGGCAAGGAACTAATCAAATTTTGGAATAGCTACGTATAACTTAAAACTAGCATGAATATTGACTGAAGCAGCATTCATTTACTCCTGTAAATGCAAAGCAAGAACAGTTTCAAAGGCTTCTTGGCTGACATTCAGGCTTCATCTGTAGTTTTAAGGAATATGCAGCAATTGGAAAATTCATTGTTTTCCCCAGTGGTGCTTTCCAATTTGATTTGTGAAATTAACTGAGGTTTTTCCCCAGACGAGTCGCCATTATGTTATCACTCAGGTTGTCCTTAAAGCTCCTTAAAGGATACGACCGAGGTAACCACAAACCAATCTTTGGACTGCAGGTCCTAGCCTACCAACAGTTAGAGAGGGCTCTCTCTTTAGGATTTAGCTTTGTTGATGATGATTTTAGGCTAGTTATTGAGTACAAGGGGTTTTGTTTGAGTTTTGGTGGGAAGGATGATGCTTTCAAGTAAAGAGGCAGGGATAGCATGAAAGTTTTAGAACCATTGGGCATGGAGTCAAGGAGTGGGACTACTGGTGCGTTTTCTTGGTCACAAGAGAGAAATATGGAGCAAGCTAGCTGCACATGAAACAATGATTCAAGCTTAAAGGGATGGAATGAGGGCTAAGGAATGAGAGGCAGTTAAGAATCTCTCGTTCAGCTTAACAGAGGGAAGGTGAATGAGCTCTATCTAGTAGAAGTGAAGAAAACCTAGATAACTATCAAACATGAGTGAATTAGGGGAAATATTAGCCATAGGGAATTCATATTCATTACTAATATAGATGAAAACATAAAGAAACAACAGAAACTGAGCATAGAGGGCAACTAAACCAAGTCTAAACTATTCATTCTTTCTGTTATTTTAGATGGTATATCAATGGAAAACAAAGGTAAGAAACACTTATTGAGTCATGTTGCAGCACAAGAATTCCATATTCGTGCTTCAACCATTAAACACATAGCAAACAATCATTCCTCCAAGCTTTTCAACAGTCTTTGATTAAGTAAAACATTATGTATACAGAGCGAGTCTCTCTTGGAGCTATACAACCAACCAACCCCTTAAACAGTGAATTAGGGTGGTTTTTATAAGCAAAATATCTATAAAAATTAGATCTCAGAAAGATCTGCTGTAATAAGTGTCTTTAACCTAACATATCTCTGAAATAAATGCAGAAAAATATCTTCGAGCTGTGCTGGGGCAGCTGTAAAGAAAAGAGTTAATGCGTTGTCTTTATGGCTCTGTGCTGATCACTTAGCCATAACTGTGCTTTGGGTTTTGATCCATGCTCTTGAATGGTTCTGAGGTGCATTAACTATGATGGGAGAGCCTTGATATGGCTCCACCGTTTTCTTTGACATTGTTGGAGGCCATTCAATGTTCACCTGTATTGGGAATAAAAGATTTCCATTAAAAACACTTGACTGATACTCTTTGCTGCTTCCTTGATATGCTTTGGCAATGAATGTGCGCATTTCTCACTTATGATACTCTTTAAACTATTGCATCGACCTTTCATGGCTGCTATTCTGCCCTCTGTTTGCTTTAAAAACTGTCTTTTCCCCTTTCTAGATCCTGCATGAAGAAATTCTTGTCATTTTGCGACTTTCGGGCCTGCTGGTGGCCGAGCCACGAAAGGGCTTTCCATTTTGGCATATTTCCCTTAGCGATGCACGATTAGCGCTAGGCGCTAATCGCGCATCAAAAACTGCCTCAGATTTTCATTCCAGGCTCTCTTGGCTGCGATTTGCGCCCTTCGCGCTTTTTGACGATGATGTCAGCATGACGTCAACGGTGGGTCCCACTACGGTGGTGACGTGGCAGGGTGACATCAGCAGGGTGACGTCAGCAGTACGGCCGGGTGACGTGGCAAGGTGACATTAGCAGGATGATGTCAGCAGTACGGCTGGGTGATGTGGTGGTATAGTGGAGGAGATGACGTGGTAGTACGGTGGCAGCGACGTGGCAATGATGTGGCAGGGACACGGTGGCAGGAGGCCGACGCAGGATGATGATGTCAGCATGACGTATTGCTAATGTAGGAGGGGGGAAGGCAGTTTCAGGCGCACCGCTTTTGTGCGCATGTGGTTTCGGAGGAGGGGGCTCCGCCACAGCTGAGAGGGTGACGCGTGGCAAGATTACGCCAGGAAAACCGCCCATCTCCCGGGCGCTAACCCTCGGCATGTCGGGGCACGAAAAGACCCGCCCACCGTAGATCTCGGGTGCGCCAGATCTGACAGTCAGCGGCACTGATAACGCGGCGGATGGTTAGATACGGGGCCCGTGGCACTTTTTATTTAATTGTTTTAATCTGGCGGGGGGGTGGGGGGGGGAACTTTAGGAAAGTGGGTTTTTGGGTTGTATACAAGCGGGGTTAAATATTTACAAGCATGACCTTAGGATAAGGGCGGGAAATGAGTATTGTAGGGTTAGGACTTTTGGGGGAAATGGTTATTAGTGTGACCAGATGTCAGACTAACTCCAGGTTAGGACACGGAAGGGTTAGTAGGAGCCCCAGATGGACTACTATTTCCCGGACTTGATAAATATGGCTATAATGCCAAGGGGAAGGGGATATATAATATTTTGGGATTTTATGTATTTTTTGTATAATAGGGGATGGGGAAATGATCTAGGGAGCTAGATAATAGAGTTAGGAGTTAATATGAATCTTTGAGGTGAAGTGTAGGGGGAAGACTAAGTTTGTGAGCTGAAACTTAGACATAAGAAGTGCATGGATTGTGGAGACATGTTTTTACACAAGAAATGTGGCTTCTTTTCACAGAAGAAAGTCAAAGCTTGACTTGGTGCTTTACAAAAATAAAATGATAACAGGACTGGTTGGGCAGATCCCAAGGTCCTCAAGGGGATGTTAGTGAGTGATTTGGGGAATGAGAAGAAGGGGGAGTTAGACATGCCTCACTTGAGCTCCTCCAAATGGAAATTGCCTTGCCTTGTGATCTGAATAGATATAACACTTTGAAAAGATGAAATGGATCACACAGCTTGATTCTGCAACCAAAAAACTACTTACCCAGCCTACTTACCTAGCATTTTTTCTCCTTTTTACATGGGTGCACTTGGACTTGCAGACCCTAATTATCCTTTTTTCTTTTTGTTGTCCTCCTATCTAAATCTACACTTATTTCTTCCAAGGGCCCAGATTAAGCAGTTGGGCTCCTTTGTTTCTCTACCTATCTACAAATCTGCCAAGATTAAACTGTTTGGACAGATAATGATTCTCTATATTCTAAAACAAGAAATTGAAACCTAGGGAGGCCAAGATTAAGCTGTTTGGACTTCCCTTAACTTAAACTTCTTGAAAAATGGTTAACTCATCAAAATTGGGATATAGTAGTGGCATTTAGACTGGCACACTTTCATGGCCTCTTCTTTGGCCTCTTTTAGGAAATATGGAGCATTGCAGCATGCAAAGTATGACATATTTGGTATGTAAAAATGTCAATCATGAAAGATGAACACCTGTTGCAATAGGAGGCTAACAAATCCTACAACAGATGGCTGGATTTCGCGGGAGTGCGAAAGCTCCTGCACATTAGATTTGGATGAGGAAATAGAACAATGGCAGAACCGGTTACACGAGGTAACCACGCTCAATTGCAACATGATGGTAAGATCATTGCATTGTGTGACAACAGAGGTAAGGGATCTACCTATGTATGATGGGGTGAGAGCAGTGGATGAATTCCTGAACAAATTTGAAAGCACAATTCCAGAACAACAGCGGTTCGATGCTCTGAAATGGGCACTATACGCGACACCAACAAGATGGTGGGGTATGCATCAGAGAAGTATTGAGAGCTACTGCGAATGTAAAAGGGCGATGCTTATATGATTTTGAAAACCTTAGCTATGGATGAGAGCCAATTATAAGGGGTGAAATAGCTTGTGCACCCACCTTTCTAGATGGGTGCAGGAGAACAAGAAGACGTGGACGAGGATACCCAACCGTTGCAATCTGCAGCAAAACAGCCTGGTTATGTCCCTCTATGAAAAGGGAAGACCAAAGTACTGAAGGATCTGGATGCAACAAAGAGTTCACTCCAGACCCTGCTCCTCCCTGATGGTATTGTATTTGAGGGCAGGCACCTAGGCCGCGCGCCGACCATGAAATTTAAAGACTGGTACCTTGCTGATAGTGAAAATTTCCCACACCTAGAGACGATGAATCCGATGAAGTAGAATACCGAGGGGGCGGTAATAGCATTAGAACTATGAAAATGGCTATGTCATGTGGAAAAGGCTAGGTTGCTGCACTTTCTATGGATTCCACATTTCCACAGTGTTCCCATCACCATTTTTGTCATCAGGGAGCTGCTTTTCTTGGTGCATGATGGGTATCTATGGTTGGAGGAGCCTATTCCCATCATGGCAGACCTCATCCACTGTATTTCTTAGCTTCCCTGTAAAGGAAAGGACCCCGTGACTATAGCCAGGAAAGGTAGTGATTTGGCCCTTGCAGAAGCCATGAAAGCAAAATATAAGCTGGAGAAAAAGAAGAGGCTCTACGTCATCTCTAGCATCAGGGACAAAGGGGTGCACGTAGCAACTCAACTCTTGGCCAGTAAACTAATGAGGAAATGTTGCACTGATGAGGTACCAATGCCGATGGTCACGTTGGCTGAGCAGTGCGTGGAGGGGGTCCAGTTAAACTAGGCCAAATTCCTCTACTAGGAGCTTTTGATCAACTATTGTGAAGCCCAGGAATACGGTAAGACCTTGCACTATGTGTGGTTGCTTTTATACATCTTGTTGGTAGCAGGAGAACTACCGAAGGATAGTTAGTTTCCCAACATTAACTGAGACTTACGAGAGGCCGCGAAGTATGGTTCGCTTTGGGCCACCAAGGACACGAAACAAATTCAAGATACAAAAATTTTCTAGGTGCTCATGGAGGTGAGCATCTGAATGTGGATCAACAGGAGGCCATGCTTGTCACCTACAGTGCATAATAGTCTACATAGTTTTGTAGACTTCAAGGTAGATATGCACAACACTTATATCAGGGTGCAAAAGGACCCAGTGAAGCAGTGGACAAAGCTACCATTTGTAACCACTGACGACGCAATCTTCATTGTATTGGAGACATGGCCTTCCGAGTGGTGCGCCCCAGATTTGGAGGAATTGGAGAAAGCGGCAACACAGAAAAAGAAGGATGATGCCAAGCTGCATGTCACCCAACTAGCTGCGAGAAGGTGGAACAAAAAAGCGACAGATGAGGTAAGGGCAGTACACGAAGTAGCACAAGAAGCCACAGAGTGGAAGAAGGTCGCAGAAGTAGTAGCAGCAGCACAGATAGTAGAGGCAACAATAGTAAAAGTAGAGGAGGGCCAAGAAATGTCCTCAGGGAAGGAGGCAGAGGACACAGAAATAACAAAAGGGAGCGCAGACCCAAGGACCACGTCCACACAACTCAAACGACCATGCATCACAGAGAGATTAGGTCCAAGGAAGAAGGTTAAGGCTTCGAAGCTTGCCATTGACCTGATCACCTTAACCGTAGGTGATCTCCATGACATTGGCGAGATGGTTCGCGATGTCACCAGTGAAGTGCTTCAAGAATTTATGACGAAGCACCATACTATGTTTGGGGCCCTTAGGGAACACTTGTAGGAGTTACAGGTTTGGCCTCCTCAGAAAGGTACCCTGTCTACCCATGCCATAGTGGGCACTTCAGCAGCATAACAGCTGTTGCACATAAGGATGGCAAAAATAATAGTGTTGCCAGAGGTAGCTCTAGTGTTGCCAAATGCAATGGATTGGATGTCGCTTAACTTGATGAAAGACATCGGCCTTAACCTAGCTTCCCTTCTCTGGGAAATGCTATATCAGTTACAGGATGGGATAACAGCAGAGCTGCAGGCTAGGGAGAGTAGTGTGATCTAGGTTCTCATTGAGCAGAAAATTAACATAGAATAGCTCAACTTGTAGTGCGATGAGTTGGTGTTGCTGAATGAATAGTTGGTGAATACGGTAGATGACACTTACTCACACATCCCAGAGCTAGCCATCGTGGCAGATCTATTGGTAGAAGTCCATATCCATAGTTTGCCAAGTGGAGTCTGTGACGCGAGAGAAGAGATGAAAAGGGTGCAACTCGAGCTTAATCTCCAAATCGCCGAGCTGTGGTTGAAGGCGCAGCCCTCCACTCCCCCAGAAATTAGAGAACAACGCACCAACAGTTTTGCAGCAGGGTTGGAAGCTATTGGAGGTGCAGTGTACGACTGTACGAATATGTTGGAATAGGCACTGGAGGTCCTCACAACTTTGCAGTAGGATCCCAACATCCAGCGGTTGGAGACAGAGGCTTACGAACTCTAGCAGCAGTATGACAACATCAAAGGGATTGAACAGATAGTAGTCCTCACTCAGTGGCTTGTGAGTATGTAGCAAGCCAAGGTGTTAAAGGAGCAGGTGGATGCGGCACACCACAACGAAGCAGTTCTCAAAGCATGTGTCCAGCCATCGATTAATGAAGCGTTCACACTCACAATAGATATTGAAGGGAAGCTCATTTAGATTCGTGGGATGCATGCACCGATACAGGGCAGTACGCCGAAAATAGAGGTCTCAGAAGAGAGAATGCAGCAGGTTCAACAAGCAACAGCTCAGTGCGCTACAGACATCAGCACCGTATAGGAACAGTTGGAGGAACTCTCCGCCAAGATCACCGCATCGATAGAGTGACTGGAGGGTGGGCCATGATGTTTTTGTTGGGGGGCAGTTGGGCATGGAATCCCCCCACAGCATGGTTTGGGACTCAAAGGCAAAGTTTTGAGTAATATTGTTGTAAAGACTCTGCGAATTGCGGGCACAGAGTGTGAATTTTATGTTAGTGTCATAGGGCTATCTGCCCTAAGTTTTGAATGTAGTGTTGACCTACCCATGGTCCGCAGACCATGGGATTGTATAAATAGAGTGATGCTCTAAGCTGTAGAAAAAACGAATGAAGGTATGGAATCTGATATATAGAATAAGGTAGCAAGCATAGAGCAAGAGTCTAAGTATCTTGGGTCATAGTAGTAGGAAGAGGCTCTGCAACTGCATTCACAGAGGCCTAGTGGAGTCCATAGCTAAGTGCGTGGACCCCTACAGCTGAGTGCGCAGGGCGGAGTGAAGTCTATAACTAAGGAGGAAGAACAATAAATAGAATTTTTATCTGAATTCTGTGTATATGTTCTTATGTTATTACATGTTTGATATCAATTGCAATTATACTATTTATTTACTGCGTGCCTTTGTATGAATGGTGAATATTGTTAAGTATAACTGAAAGCATACAGATAAGCTAAGTTAATCAACTAATATTGGGTTACTAATAAGGGCTTGGGTAAGAATATTGTTCGGCCCCCGAGTAGGACTATATGATGACAACATCACATGTTGTGAGGTACTGATAAGTGCACATAGCGACGAGCACAGAAGGTCAAATCACAGACCACTAGGAACCCATCACACATCCCAGGGTGTGAAAATCTGGTTCTAGCACCCTCTCATACTACTTCAAGTGAGACCTCAGTCTGTGCTTCGCAGACTATTGCCAAAAGGGCTAGTAGTACCAGGATTTGTTTAGCTAGATCATCTATGAACCTAGTTCAGGCCCCAACAAGCCAGCAAATATGATGCCAAGCTGCATGTCGCCCAACTAGCCACAAGAAGGTGGAATGAAAAACCAGTAGCTAAGGTAAGTGCAGTATGTGAAGCAGCACAAGAAGTTGCGGAGCAAAAGAAGGCCATAGAAGCAGGAGCAGCAACGCAGACAACGGAGGCACCAACAATACAGGTATAGGAGGGCCAAGCAACATCCTCAGGGCATGAGGCATAGGACACAAAAATATCAAAAGGGAGCATGGACCGAGGGAACTGCATCTGCATAGCTCAAACAACCATGCATCACACAGAGATCGGGTCCAAGGAAGAAGGTTAAGGATTTGAAGTTGGCCATTGACCCAAAGTAGTTAATGGAGACCTCATTAAAAGCATGTGTAGTGCATATTCTTGGAAGAGAGTCATATAGCATGATAGAAGGAATTCATCATACATCATCATCATGAGAAAAGATCTTCTACTAGATGAGGATAATGAATATCCTCCATTGGAATCTTCATTAGAAGGTTTGCATCTACTTGGAAGAAGAAAGTGTCTCCTTGATTATTCCACCTGAGTTGGGATACATTTTTTAGAAGGATGATGATATGATGAAAAAGGAGTGCAACAGGTCACGATGATTTAAGTAATCTCAATCATGGAGAGGAAGTTGCCAAAGGAAGTCTAGATGAACAAAAGAAGAAAATATATTTGTATTTGTTTGATATATTAAGTCATGTCATCATACATTTTCTCACAACATCGGTAAATACTCCACCTTGTGAGCATGATCAAGGATATAATTCTTTGAAAAATGCATCAAGGCATGGTTCACATATTGGAAAAGATGAAATCAATAGAATATGTCTTCATATGGAATATGAGGTAGTTGACAAAGATCAAGTAACTATGGGTGAAATTTCTTGGGGAGAAATTTGTGAAGAAAGAAAGAAGAGATTGTGAAAGATGCAACTTTGTCGTTAATTTTCCACATGGCATCCAACTAGTCCCCATGTGGCACCAAAGTAGCTATCCCATTTAACCTATTTAGTTTCACTTACCATGAGTGTATTGGCTACCAAACCATTCATACTTACTATCTATTAACCTTGAGCAGAGGGAACTTCCATCTTGGAAGGAAATCGATTGGAGAAAACAATCCTTGAGGGTTGAGAAGAGTGAAGCTATGATAAACTCTCGAGATCCAAGTTTTCGAGATCTTATAGAAAACCATCTCGGATGAAAAAATCTTGGAGGAAATCCTTTCTTGGTGATATCCTTTCTCGGTGAAAACTCTCCTTGGAGGAAACCTGCCTTGGAGGAAATCCTTTCTTGAGGAAAACTGTTCTTTGAAAAAACACATGTTTAAGCCCACTCCTACCACATCATCTCATGAATAACTTCCTTGGAAGAACAATCTTGAAGGAAAATATCCTTGAAAGAAACATGCATTTGGGACTGTTGTCGCCACATTATCTTGGAAATATCTTCTTTAGAAGTAACTCTTCTCGATGTAAAACCTCTTAGAGGAAACACACGTTTGGGTCCACTCTTGCAACATCATCTCGAAAAGAAGCTCCTCAGAAGAAACTCTTCTTGGCATAAGCCTTATCAGAGTAACTTCAATATACTACACACCAAACTGATGATATTAAGGAATTAGTCAAAAAATGATGGAATATGCATATGTTATGGCCACAGTCTAGCCATAATACTTTTTTCCCTGAATATCATGGAAATTCCAGCAAGATTTTCATAAAATATGGTAGAGATTTTTGCAAATCGAGGTTATAGCTATCAAAATTAAAGGTTTTAGGTGCCCTAAAGGTTTTTGATGCTGCTAATTCCATTTCCACCATTAGAAACATGATTCAGAAAATGTTGGTGCAAGATTTTTTGAATTTTTTTGTGGAGATTCCGACCCCTTTTGGTCATCTAGGAAATTCCTCTACCTTGATAGACACTTCCTATGTTATGTAACGAAAATAATTTTCATCTCTGGTGGTGACAAGTCAAAGCACAAAGGTAGAATCTAAAACATGACAAGTGATAGGAACCCCTTTTTCATCCTAGGACAAAATTCTTTAAGGTGATTTCCTGTCTTAGAATAGACTCTCATAGAAAACTCTGTAGGAGGAATATAAAAGGAATTGCAACATATTTGGTTCTAAAATGCTGAGATCTGATATTATGAGATCATAATCAATAGTGAAGGGCCATATGAGTTTAAAGATAAAGTTCTAAGGGCCAATTTCAATGGATTGTGCCCATAATGAATTATAAGCCATGTTTTATGGACTTATTCGACATCTCAATCATGTTGGTATTGTGACCATTTGGGCCCGTCTCTAGTACTTGACCATCACTATTAAAGTTTCTACATGGTTCACCTAGGAGCCATCTCTCCTAATATTTCTACCAGACTTATCCCTCTTGAGCTTAAAATGATACAACTAGCTTTATAACAATTCCTTTAACCAATGCAGTAATTTGGATTGGGTGACTTTCCTATTAAGATATACATAACAAGAACCTTAGTTCCTTTCATCAAATCATAGGAAACTTAACCATATTCCTCAATTACAACATAAATATATAACCATGTTGTTTTTAGTGATACAAAAAGCATACAAGTTGTGATGTCCATAACACATGCCAATCAAGAATTTCATTAAATATCTCCAACATAAACAAAGACTCATTTGGTCCCTCAAACAAAAAATCATCATGACTAATGCTCACATAACACACATGGAATTTCATACATTCCTTCAGGAAGTTATACAAAGAATTGAGTATCCAATAATGCATAGTCTTCTTAGCAAGAGTACCTGACACTCACATGGATGTATTCATATATGTATTTTTGCATGAAATACATAAGTACAAAACCATAACAAGCAAAAGCATTTATCATATTTTCAGTAGACGGTGATTAGAAATCACCATCCACACTGAAATAAATGCATCTAGTGCAAAAAATCTTATTCCCTCTCTCCCCCCTCCATCTAACTCGAAAACTATTTTTAATAATTTACAACCTAAATATTAATGACAACTAATCCATCTAACACAAGCAATAAAATAAGATACGAAAACAACATCTACACTGAAATAGCGCATCTAATGCAAGCAATCAAATAAGCCTAGAAATCAACATCAAGAATAAAATCCATGCATCTAGTGCAAGCAATCAAATATAATTATAAATCAACATCTACAATGAAATAAATGCATCTATTGTAAGCAATCAAATGGGATTAGAAAACACCATTTATATTGAAATGAATGCATCTGGTGCAAGAAATCTACTTCCCTCTCTACCCCCTCCATCTCTCCTTTTCCTCTCTATCTCATGACCCCATAGACACACATTCTCTCTCTCAATATCTATCTATCTCTCCCTCCCTTTGTCCTTCTCTTTATCTATATTCTTCCCTCTCTTCACCTCTGATCTATATCCATATCTCCCTTTGCCTCTCTGTTTTCATGCTATGTCACCCAAAAAACATACACACTCTTTCTCCATATCTATCTATATGTCCCTCCCTCTTCATCTCCCTCTCCCTCTCTCTTCCCCTTCTTTCTCTCTGTTCCAATTCTCTCTCTCTTCCTTCCTACTCTCCTCCCTGCCTCTTTCTCTATCTCCCTTATCACCAACCTCTCTCTCTTCACCTTTCTCTCTCTATGTATTTTTTCTTAACTCCCTCTATCTACCCCTCCCTCTCTCCTTCTCTCTCTCGCATCCTATCTCTCTTCCTTTCTCTCTCACCTCCCTTTTTGCTCCCCCTCTCTCTCTCCACCCTCCAACTCACTCACTATCTCCATCCCTCTCTCCTTCTCTCTCCTGTTGCTTCCATCTCTTCTTCATTTTCTTTTTGTCTAACCCAAAAAATACCAACTCTCTCTCCATATATCCCCTCTCACTCCCACTCTCTATCCACTTTTCTATCTCTAGGTATTTCTTCTTCACTTCCTCTCTACCCCTATAACTCCATCTCTTTGTCCCTCCCTCTTAATTCCTCTCTTTGATCCTTCCTCACTCTCCCTTTTATCTTCTACCTCCTTCTACCCCCCATCTCTCTCTCTCTCTCTCTCTCTCTCTCTCTCTCTCTCTCTCTCTCTCTCTCTCCCTCCAACCTTGTCACTATCTCCCTCCCTCTCTCCTCCTCTCTCTCCCCTCCATCTGTTTGCCTCCCTCTCTCTCTTTTACCCTTCTCTCCCTCTCTCACTCTTATCTCTATCTCTATTAATTTTCTTAGCATCAGATGTGTTCTAAGAACAAAACATTGTGGAGAGGATAAAATACAAGAGATCTCCAAAACCCATAAATTATTCCTGGAAATTCTGCTGAGAAATGAATTAATTAGATTATTAGCCAATTTTTAAATATTTCCTAAGTCTAAACTTAGGGAATATGGCTAATTGATCAGAATTAAGTAAGCGAAGGCATGAATGATCTAGAAACTCACACAAATTAACTTAAGGTTAATCCTAGCCATTGATGAATAATTAATCTTGGTTGTTGGAGTCCCAACTAAGGATTATAAGAAGATGTCAATGGGCACTTGGAGAGTTTAATTTCAGTGGCATATCAATTTCGAGAGTAGCAGTAGTTAGTTGCCGGAGAGAGAGCTAGAGAGATCGAAGCAATATAATGTGCAAAGACAATGATCCAGAGGAAAGATTTTCTAGATCTTGAGAGGTAGGATTAAGAGAGTCAAGTTACTTCAGAGAGGCAGCGCTAGGAGGCAGTGCAATCGCTTCAGTAAGGTAGTTTGATTTGGAGGAAGGAAAATTGTTCTCAATTCTAGAGTCCAAGAAGAAGTACTAGAAGGATGGAGAGGCAATTTCCCCAGAATCCAGAGGTTGAATGAATTCATCAGAACCCAATCCGAAGCAAGTCATCCATCCAGCTATCTAAAGTAGTGCAGAGGTTGACGCAGAGCTTCGGGAGGCTGAGTTTTCGAAAGGAAAGTTGAGCCAGATATTTCTTTTGGGATAAGGGTAATTCCCTTCAGTATTTTTCTCATATTTTATTGTTGTTTGGATATCTAGTTGGGCATCCATATATGTACTCAAATTTCACTGTTGCATAATAAATAAAAGGCTCACTTTTGCACTAGTTTTCCCAAGTTGGGTTTCCCAAGGACAATGGTCAAAAAACAACTATGTAAATCTATGTGTGTGTGCTAGAATTTCTTCCAACTTTTATTCTTCCTTAGTTTTATTTGTGTATGTTGTAGCGTGAGTTATTCATTATTTGTTGTAGGAAATAGTAAATAAATTGTTAAAATTAATTAACAAATAAGAGAATAATTTCTTGTTGCCACAATAGGATTTCAGTTTTTCAAATTTTCACATGGGATTAGAGCACATTTGATCACCTAGATATATTAGTAGTGAATATTGAAGGACTTTCCTTGCTAAGTGTGGGTAGCAGATCGAAACCCTAGAGGTAACATGGTTACTCTGTCAAGAGGTCAAGTTTCTTGAGGAGATACGATTTTATTTTAGTGAGGGACAAAAAAAATTCATTCTCTATAGATCAAGAGATTCTACAGGTAGAGGGAGCAACCTAGGTTTTTCATAGAGAAGATCTCTAGCTGGGCACAATATTTTTGTAGCAACTTGCTAGAGTAGAGCTAGCATCTGGTGGAAGGAAGAAGAGCACACATTGAGGGAAAATTTTCCTTAGGGACATTCTAGTCTCAAGAAGTTTGATTTTCCTTGCAGATCAACATTTCTTGTGAGAAAATTTTCTCACTTTAGAAAGGCGTGCTAATAGCTGAGCAACAACTGAATAGAAGGGAAGAGGAGATTTTGACATTTGTTGATATGACCACTGCTATACTTTGAGATAATGACAAGTTGGACGGAACCTCCAACTGTGTCATCTAGAAGGCAAGTATGTCCTTCCTTCTAGATGAATATGGTCTGAAGCCATATACTGTTGCAGCAGTAGCAGTGCCCCAGGATGCAGGTCAGTTGAAGGAGTACAGAAAGGATATAGCACAGGCAAAGAGGTAGATCTTATACGGATTATGGAATCACATTATTTCACACATAACTAGAAAATGTACTTTCCGAGAGATGTGGGAGACTCTCTCCATGCTATACGGGAGCACTTCGAGCATTGGAAGATGAAGATGAGATTCACTAGGATGTAAGAGGGGGAAATCATCTATCACTTCCTCACTAGGATTCAGGAGGTATGAGACTAGTTGTGCTATGAAACCAGCTCACAAAAAGATAGAAAAGATAGGTCAACACCTTAGAATTCAGCCTCTTCGAGGGGGCAACCTCCTTTACATTACACAAATGAATGATTCTTTGCTGATTCAAATGACAAAACCTCATTTCTATATATAGGAGTCTAAGGAGTCACAATATAACCCAGCTGACCTAAAAATAATAATATAAAGGCACAAAAATAACAATAGAGGGATTCTATGGGGCACAATAATAACAATATGGGGACAATAGGGGCACAACAATATTAATAAGGGATATAACTACAATAATAATGGGGTAATAACTAGTATTATAGGGACCTAACATGCCCCTCTCCTTCAAAAAAGTGTTTTCCTCAATGCCTGAGTAGTTCTGGATGCTTCTGTATAAAATTCTCATCCTCCCATGTGGAATCTTTAGCGGATAAGTTCTTCCATTTGATGAGATACTCCGAAATTGATCAATTTCGTAGCTGTCGAGTTCTTGTTTATGTGATTTCTTCTAGTTCCAATATAATTTTTCCTTCCTCATCAAGTTCTGGCAATATTGTTTGAACTGGGAGCTTGTCGCCTATAACCTTCTTTAAACATGAAACATGGAAAACTGGGTGCACTCGAGAAGCTGCTAGAAGCTCCAATTTGTATGCCATAGTACCAATCCTTTGCAACACCTTGTATGGACCATAATACTTTGGTGATAATTTATTATCCTTCTTAGCTTGCTTGAGGGACATTTGTTTATATCGTTGTAGCTGTAGGAACACCCAATCACCTACATAAAAATTGCTTTCACTACGATGTTGATGTGCCTGTTGTTCCATTCTATTCTACATCAACACGAGGTTGTCCTTTAAGAGTTGGAGGACTTGTTGTTGATGCTTGATGTGATGTTCCACTACTTGAACCTTAGGATTTTCTCTTAAATATGATGTGATGGATGGTGGTTGATATCCATAAAGTGCCATAAATGGGGTCATTTTAGTTGCTATATGGAAGGAAGTGTTATACCACCAATCAGCCAGAGGCAACCATTTGACCCATTGTGTCTATTTATCAGATACAAAGCAACGAAGATATCCTTCCAAACATTTGTTTACTATATTAGTTTTCTCGTCAGATTGAGGATGATAAGATGAGCTATGAGCTAACTGAGTACCGAGACAAGAAAATAATTCTGTCCAAAAATTTCCACTGAAAATGGGATCTCTGTCACTTACAATAATCTTCGGGTTTTCATGTAGCTTTTGAATTGTTTCCATAAATGCAATAGAAATTGTACTGGCTTTAAATGGATGTGATAATGCACAGAAGTGTGCATACTTGGTAAGTCTGTCAACTACCACCATGATGGCACTCTTTCCGTCAGACTTGGGTAAACCTGTGATAAAATCCATTGAAACCTCCTCCCAACGTTGGCTTGGAATGGATAAATGTTGTAATAGACTTGGGGTCTTAATTGTTTAAACTTTATTTTGTTGGCAAAGCAAACATTCTGCCACAAACTTTTGAATATCCGATTTAAGGTCATCCCAAAAAAATTCCTTCTTATCCCTGTGGTAAGTTTTTAAAAATCCTAAGTGCCCTCCTAAGGGAGAAGTGTGCAATTCCATAAGAATCTTTTGTTTGAGTTGGGAATTCTTACAGAGGTATAAGCGATCTTTGTACCATAACAAATCATTTTGCCAGCTAAATGTACCAGACGTACTTGAATCTTCTTATAACTTTTGAATAAGTGCCCACACTTCTTCATCATTCTTGCATTCCTCCGTTGCTTCGTTTACCCAATCTGGTTTGATAATAGAAATGGTGCACAACAATGCTTCCACATCCTCATCCTTTCTTGAGAGTGCATCTGCCACCACATTTTGCTTCCCTTTTTTGTATATGATTTCAAAGTCATAACCCAACATCTTTGTGACCCACTTTTATTGCTCTTCAGAGGATAATCTTTGTTCTAAAAAGTATTTAAGGCTATCATGATCCGTTTTTACCTTGAAGTGTCTTCCCATTAGGTAGGGTCGTGATTTCTTAGGTGCATGTAGTATTGCCAACATTTCCTTCTCAAAAATAACTTTGTGTAAGAACTTTCCCTTGATTGGACAAATTTCAAAAGTAATGGGTCTTTCATCTTGCATTAAAACAACACCAATTCCATTTCCTGAAGCATCACATTCCACAATAAAGGTTTTTGTGAAGTCTGGTGTAGCTAAGACTGGTGCTTGGCACATTGCCTCTTTAAGATGTTCGAAGGCCTTTGTTACTTCTAGAGTCCATGAAAATGCATCTTTCTTCAATAATGTTGTTAGAGGTGTTGCTATTCTCCCATAATTCTTAACAAACATGCGATAATACCCTACCAACACGAGAAATCCTCGCAGATGCTTTATGGATGTGAGGATTTTCCATTCCTTAATGGCTTTAATTTTGTTAGGGTCTACCTTAACTCCTTCATGAGATACAATATGACCTAGATATTCCACCTCTTGTACTCCAAAGAAACATTTGGATCTTTTTGCATATAATTGTTTCTCCTCCAATAGTTGTAGCACCATGTCAACATGTTCAACATGATGCTTCCAAGACTTGTTGTATATTAGTATATCGTAAAAAAATACTAACACAAATTTTTTAAGAAAGGGTTTGAAAATGGAATTCATCAAACCTTGAAATGTAGAAGGTGCATTGGTAAGGCCAAAAGGCATGACCAAAAATTCATAATGACCCTTATGAGTTATAAATTCTATTTTCAGAATGACTTCAATCTTCATTCTGATTTGATGATATCCTGAACAAAGATCCAACTTGGTGAAGTAAATTGATCCATTCAATTCATCCAGTAATTCATCAATGAGAGGAATGGGAATCTTGTCTTTAATAGTGAGCTTGTTGAGCTCCCTATAATCCGAACACATGCACCATGATCCATCCTTCTTCTGCACCAATACTAATGGAGTAGAGAAAGAACTTTGACTAGGTTGAATTATACCAGCTTCTAGCATTTCTACAACCATACATTCAATTTCCCTCTTTTGGGCATAAGGATATCTGTACGGGCTTATGTTTGGAGGAACACTTCCTGGAATAAGATGAATAGCATGATCATGATCACGAATAGGTGGGAGACGTTTGGGAGTCTCAAATACCTTGGAATGATTGTCCAGGACTTTTTGGAGATCTGGAGAAATAGATGATTTCGATGTGGAAACATCTAGTGAACATAGTTGTGCAATTACACCTCTTTTTTCCTTTTTTAGAAGCTTTGTCATACCGTTAGAGTTGATTATCTTTCTCGATTTTCCTGCAATACCCCTTAATTCAACTTCCTTTCCTTCCACAGAAAATTTCATGAAAAGTTCTTGAAAATTAAAAGCTATTGTACCCAAGGATTGTAACCATTGGACTCTTAGTACAACATCAGCACCTCCCATTAGAATGGAAAGCATTGGGCTAGTCAATACATATTCTCCCATGGATAGCTTGATATTATGGCACTTTCCAGAGCAATTTATTGTTCCTCCATTTGCAACCATCACTTGACACTCTGGTGCTGGATATAGGAAGCAATTCAATTCTTTTTCTACCTTACAATGCATAAAATTGTGGGTACTTCTTGAATCAATCAACATTATTACCCTTTTCTTCTTGATTTTTCCTTCTTTCTTGATGGTTTGAGGAGTGGTAATTCCCGCCAATGCATTACAAGATATGGTCGGATTCATTTCTTCTTTATCTAGGCTTTGTTCTTGGAGTATATCCTCTTCTTTTGACCTTTCTTGCTCCTTTTATTCTTCCTCTTCACAATCTATGTAGAATAATATCTTCTCAGCACACTTATGACCTTTAGTGTATTTTCTATCACAACTGCAACAAATTCCTTTTGCTCTTTTTTCTTCCAATTGTTGTGGTGTCAACCTTATAGGTTGTGGAAGACTAGGGGCAACAACACTTCCATCTTTATAGTTGTGAGTGGTATGCTTCCTGGTTTCCATAATTTTGCTTTCCATTTTTCTTGCTAACCTGAATTCATTCTCTAATGAATCAAGTTCCCAAAGGAAAACATCATGTTGGATATTATCCTTTAAAGTCCATATGAACACATCAATCCTATGCTCCTCTAGAATATTTTTTACCCTTATGTTTAATTTTTGGAACTCTTCAATGTGCTCCATTATTGAACCCTTTCGTTTGAGACTTATCAATTGGCTAAAAAAAGTGTTGCTTTTTGTATCCTCATAATGTGCTATCAATTCTTCTTTAAAAATTGCCCAAGTGATAATTTGTTTACAAGAGCAAAGCCATTGGTACCATACAAACTGATTTGGTTCCAAATATAAAGTTGCAATATGTACCTTTTGTGTGTTTTGCACATTATTAAGATTGAAAAATTACTCCATATGTAATATCCATGTTGCGGGATCCTTGCCATCAAACTTCTTCATATCGATTTTTGGAATATGGTGGGTCTTTGATCTAACATTAGAGTCTATGAAATCATGATTAACATTTCTTTTGTTCGCATCATGAGTTTCCTTTACTACCCTTTCACCATTTGTAATTATTTCTTGTAGAAAATTTGTCAAATCTGTCTTCAGATTTGCCATGTCTCTCTTCAAATCTGTCTTCAAATCTATCTTCAAATCATCCATCTTAGCTTCCACGCCATTCATCTTAGCTTCCATGCCCTTAATCTTAGATTCCACGCCATTTATCTTAGCTTCTATTAGCTTTTGTGAGAGTGACATTTGTTGCACTTGCTCTTGTAATTTTGATATATCATGTAGCATTTCTTCCTCTTCTTCATGAGTCATGCTAGAGCTTTTAGGTTGCTTACTAGGTGTTTGCATTTTCTTTCCTTGGGGCATCAGTTATCGATAATAATGCTCTACTATGCCCATTGAATTCCTTCAAAATAATTTTTCAAACCAAGCTTAAGAAAAAATTTAAAAGAATCTACACACCTTTTTTCACTTTGTAGGAGCTCGATATTGCGTCTGATGTATCTCTATAATTTTGAATCATCTAATTCTTAAATTACGACCTGCTATAGCCCTCTATGTTCTCTTTCTGATGCCACTAGTCTGATCCAAATTGGATTCTCCAAGGAAGAGTTATGCCAAATCTCCCACAGTGACCTAATTATAGACTAGTTCAGTAGAGTGCACTTGTACGACATGCCACGTGTCCCTGTTTCAACCTTTCGCTCTGAAAAACATATACAAGAAACTACAGTCAGTCCTCTTTCTGTACCTTCTTACGGAACTTCAATCCGATGCTTAGAGAGAAAGTTATGATGAATTTCCCCAGGTCACCTGTTTGGAATGTAATTCAAGAGTCTGCAAAAAGACCAACTTCCTCAGATGATATCTCTGCAAATATAGCGCGAAAAAACTCTGAAATTCTAACCCAAGGTTCAGTGCAATTTCCTCTTAAATGGGTTTTTTTCTCTTCTAAAACGTCACAGAAAAAAGTTATAGTGAAAATTCCACGATGACATATTTGGAGCAGCGAAACCCTAGAATCCAAAGCTCTGATACCAAATGTTATGAAATGAACTCACAAAAAGATAGAAAAGATAGATCAATGCCTTAGAATTCAGCCTCTTCGAGGGGGAAACCTCCTTTACATTACACAAATGAATGATTCTTTGATGATTCAAATGACAAAACCTCCTTTCTATATATAGGAGTCTAAGGAGTCACAATATAACCCAGCCGACCTAACAATAATAATATAAAGGAACAAAAATAACAATAGAGGGATTCTATGGGGCACAGTAGTAACAATATGGGGACAATAGGGGCACAATCATATTAATAAGGGATATAGCTATAATAGTAATGGGGTAATCACTAGTATTATAAGGACCTAACAAGTTGTTAGTTATTGGGGCAGCGCCTCAACCCATAGAGCTAGTGCGATTAGCACTAAATAGTGTCTGTGAGGAGTGCTAGGTATTTGTCTAAAGTATTTTGGGCAGAGATACATTGCCAAGTTGGGACAAGATGTGGGCCGATTGTAGCAGGGGGAGTTGAGGTGAGCTCTTTTAAAGAGCTCCATCAGTGGTTGCAGTAGATAGAAACAGGTGGAGAAGGAGGAGAACGTGGCCCTTATATTAAAGGGTCCTAATCAAGGACAAGGGGATAAACAAAATAATAGCAAGGACCTGTCAATGGTCAAGTGCTTCAGGTGTGGAGAGTTTGGCCACTAGAGTACCCAGTGTCCTATCAAGAAGGACAAAGAGAAGAAGTAGATCTAGGGGGCAACTCATGCCAATATTGATAAGTTGACGTCGAGATTCAATGAAGAATTTGCTATGATCACCGACATAGATTGAGGAGTGAGATGGGGTGATTTGGAGTTATAGCCCCAAAGTGCTATAGATGGGAAGTATCCTTGAGGAATCCACCTCATCGATAAATACCTTGTTATGGGACCCACAATTTTCAATAGCTGGACGGTTCAGTGACAGTTGATGCAGTTAGATGCCATAGTGACAGTTGTAGAATCTAGTAGCAGTCAGATGCTAGGGACCAGAATGAAAAGTTAGTAGCAGTGTAGTTCGCACAATGCAGAGTCAACAACAATGTAGATTCTTCAGTGACAGTGCAGATACTATCAACAGCCATAGACTCAGGTGGCAGATGCATTATACTGATCACAGTTGATTCAATATTTTGGATGTTTTTCAGTTGCACATGTTGTAGTTGCATCAGCAACAAATGAGAGGGAGTTGCGGTGTTGGCAACAACACTATAACACATTCCTCTCTAAGATGGAGTGTTAGTTTATGTATCATTGTATGTTTTCTAGCAACAAAATTTTATGGAGAGGATAGAATACAAGGGATCTCCAAAACCCAGAAACCGTTTCTAGAAATTCCACCTAGAAATGACTTAATTCGAATATTAGTTAATTTTTAGATATTTCCTAAGTCTAAACTTAGGGAATATGGTTAATTAATCATAATTAATTAATTCGAGGCATGAATGATCTAGAAAATCACACTGATCAACTTCAAGTTAATCTTAGCCATTTATTAAGATTTAATCTTGGTCGTTGGAGTCCCAACAGAGGATTATAAGAATAAATCAATGGGGACTTGGAGAGTTCAATTTCACTAGTAGATTGATTTCTAGAGTAGCAGTAGTCAGTTGTCAAAGAGAAAGTAAAAGAGATTGAAGCAGTGTGAGGGGCAAAGAGAGTGATCCGGATGAAAGATTTTTGAAATCCTAAGAGGCAACAACAAGAGATCCAAATTATCCCAGGGAGGCAGTGTTGATGGCCAGTGCAGTTGCTTCAACAAGGAATTTTGATTTGGACAAAGGAAAATCGTTCTCAGTTCTAGAGGTCGGGAAGAAGTCCCAGAAAGTTGGATTGGCAATTTCCTCAGCATCCAGAGGTAGGACAACTTCATTAGAGCCTAGTCCAAAGCAAGATGTCCAGCCAACTATGCAGAGAAATGCAGACACTGACGCAGAGCTCCAGGAAGCCAAATTTCGGTAGGGAAAGCTGAGCCAAAAATTGCTTGTGGGAGAAGGGTAATTCCCTTCAGTTGTTTTCTTAGATTTTCTTCTTTTTTGGATAGCCAGTTGGGCATCCATAGATGTACTCATATTTCACTGTTGCATAATAAATAAAATCCTTACTTATGCACCGATTTTCCCAAGTTGGGTTTTTCCAGGGACATTAGTCCAAAAATAATTGTGTAAATTTATGTGTGTGTGCTAACATGTCTTCCATCGTTTATTGTTCATAGTTTTATTTGCATAGGTTAATGTGATTTAATTAGCATTTGTTGTAGAAAATAGTAAATAAATTACTAAAATTAATTAACAATTAGGAGAATAATTTGTACTTGTTACAATAGGATTTTGGGTTTTCTAATTTCCACACTCTCTTTCTTCAATCCTCCTCTCCCCTCTTCTTCATTTTATCTCCATCTCTCCTTTTTCACTGGCTCCACCTCTATCATTGTATGTCTTTGCTCTTCCCTCCATATATATCTAGATTTAATTATATATCATGATACATTAATATATATTATAATATACCCAGATGCGGGTGTTAATCCTGTTAATTAATGTCATTAAATGGTCAACCAGCGGATAGGAGTGCCATATGGCTACTAGCATCGCCCCCAACGCTAACCTCAACCGAATTCATAACACATTGCAGAGGGCAATAAATGACGTTGAAAGCCGAGACACATTCACCTTCCTCATAGCCATGGTCCCTGCAGAGCAGTATCCAATTCCTCCTTTGCTCCATGGCGTCTGCCCTTCGTAGGCTGCTGAACCTTGCATTCGCACTATGACTGGCAGTTGATGTTAGTTACTTCCTTTCCTGGATCTTGGCAACGGATTTCATTTCTCTCACTCTAGCCTCTATATCTTAGACCACGCCCTGACCTCCCCTACTCACTCTCCGCGTCGAAACACATCCAATTGCTTTGTTGTCAACTTAACTCACAATCCTGCTATGGCATGCATTAGGCATCGTATGCGCAGCAGGCATGGTGGAACCTGCAGAGGCATCATCCACACTCTAGTTTCGACCAGCTCTACCACAGTTTCCCCTGATTCCTCCACTGATACGCTCAATCCTCTTAGCTCTCCCTCTCGTCGCTACCCAAATACCAGAAGTGGCAGGGGTCGTGCTAGATTCCAAGCCACTGAAGGCAGAGATGTAGTAGTCCGCTCTGCGGATTTCCCTCTTCCACCTTATCCTGCTCCCCACAACACTCAATTCCGTTTCCGCAACATCTTAAATAGGCCAATAATCACTTCTACTTTAACAATTTCCTTCGTGGAAGAGTTTGAGCTATAAGCTCCACCGTCTGCGCTCAAGGACAAGTAGAGCAGGGAGGCTTCACGTAGCCGTGACATCAACATTCCTGGCTATAGGCAACAAAACGAAGGCAAAGCGGCTCTGCATGGAAAGGATATAACTGGCAGTCCATCAGCTGAGGATGACAAACATAAAGGCACGAAGGCTTCGGGAAGCAGACCGAACGACACTTCTGAGATGTAGATGGGCACAGGTGGCATTGAGGAGGCTCCTCCAACTCAGGGACGTGGCATGTCTGACACGGATGATGACTAGTACCAATTCATGTGTAGGATCAAGGAGGAACCAGCCCCGAAGGATCCACCGACTTGACGTGTGGCTACCAGTTATTGTGTCTTTCTACCAGGTGGATGTGTCTAAGTTTAAGTAGTATTTTCAGTACTCCTGTTTTTTGAATCTAGACATGCAATTTCTCTCTCAGTCTTTTTTGGAAAAACAATGTTTACCCAGGTGTGGGATCTTTCTGGTTCAGTGGACTGGTTTCCCCTATGTTGGGGCAGTCTTTATAGTTCAATGGACTGGTTTCCCCTATGTTGGGGTAGTTCAAAACAGACATTCATTTTTGGTGATGATCGATGCTCAACAACTTTGAGGTCATGCGTCTCTGTAACCTCTTTTTGTAGCATATCAATAGAACAATATTACCTAGAAAATATATATATATATTATAATATAACAAATTGAATATTTTATTGAATTTAATAATATTAATATTAATATAATTATATTTAATATTAATATTAATATTAACGTGGTAATATCAATATTAGATTTAATGATGTTTTTTACATGGCATGATTAAAAAATTTATAACTATATCAAATTATTATATCTGATTTTCCCTTTTAAAGATTCATTTTACAAATATTTAATTAAAAAATATATATATTAAAAGATTTTGGAGCCAATTTTCAATTCTTTGTGTTGAATTAACCATTTTCCTTTGTTTTAAGAAATGGTATTGACTTTAATGAAAAGTAAAGATGTTTAAAATTTTACCTAATTTGAACTTTAATGTGACAATTTTTTTGTTAAAAGTAAATTTATGATCCATTTAAATTCACCTATCTGATAAAAGAGGTTAAACACATGAGATTATTTATTATCTATTCAAATTATTTATAATAATAAATAGTTTTATTTTAATAATTAATCTTGGTCCATTAATAAGATTAACAAGTTATGTATAATTTAAGATTCAAACTAATGTTAGCGAAAAAAAATTATTTACTTTTGAGGACCATATTGAAGGCATAGCCTCTCGGCACCATAAAACAAAAAAATAAAAAAAACTAATAGATAAAAAATTTTATGAGTTCAAACTTCTATGATTTATATTGCTTTGAGATCCTTCTTTTAGATTAATTATATTATCTATTTTTAGTCCACATTTCGAACTAACTAATATAATTTATCATCAAAACCGAATATTTAAATAAAAAAACATTATTTGTAATAAAAATACAACTAATAAATAAATTAATCTTAAAACTTTTATTTTTATTTTGTTTAACCATGATTAAAAA
Source organism: Pinus tabuliformis (assembly GCA_031772625.1). NCBI lineage: Eukaryota > Viridiplantae > Streptophyta > Pinopsida > Pinales > Pinaceae > Pinus > Pinus tabuliformis. The sequence continues at coordinate 756,962,185 of CM062808.1, read as the reverse complement.
CTTAAAAATAATTAAAAAATATAATAAATCATAACGAAAATTTCTATAACCAAAAACATCTCCAAAAGTCCTTGACTAATTCGTTCGAAACCTAAAAAGTTTGATTATCCCCCTAGCAACTAGGTTTAGATTTGTGTTTGCAAAGAGTCAAAAATATTCATTTATTACCAGATGAAAAGGTGTAGAAACCACAATTTTATTGAAATGGTTATTTCGTGATAGAATACAATAATAAATCAGAAAACTTTTCATAAAATCTTATTTAAAAACTACTCCTTTTCGATATATGAAACATGTCTTTGAACTACTATGCACTAATCAAAATCAAACATCCAACTAGAAAATAATATATTATATTATAATGATAATCCAGATAATCAGCGGGTCAAACCCTACTAGCTGAATATTTTATTTTATTTGGAAACAAATGATGGTAGACGAACTACTCTGAAAGAAGCGGAAGTCACGGGCAATTCACTGCAAGTTCGTCTCTTCTTTCCTTGCAACATTCATCTTTTGACCACATTTCGAAATCCGGAGATCCCTAACATACCCAACAGTGGGTTTGTCTGCCCACCTTTCAATAAATACTAGCAGTTGCTTCATAGTTTGCGTGAGCACACCGTCACTACATGTAACGTTTTCATAAGACGCGGCCTATAAAACTCTTTCTTGTATTATACCTTCCCGCGCTGTTCTGTTTTTTGGGTGAGAGTGAGGAAGCGCAGACAGTAGTTTTTAAGTTCGGAGACTCGTAGAGTACAGATATCCATGGCTTCCGACGGCGATTACCAGAAGCGTGGGCCCAGACTGTTTGGAGTGGATCTCACTCAACTCTACACTAATTCAGGCCATGCAGACCGCCCAGTAAAGTCATTTTTAGGGGAAGAAACCCATGCAAACGAGGAATTAGGGCATAACGAGGATTCCACTTCCAGGAGCGCCAAAAGCTCCGCCCAGCGCTGTAAGGGCCGCGTCTTTCCGTGTCGCTATTGTTCAAAAAAGTTCTACGATTCTAAGGCACTGGGAAGCCATCAGAATGCCCATAGGATTGAGCAAACCACAAGCAAAACGAATTTTCTTCAGAATACCCTGCCAACTGACAGCTTTCAGTATCCTGTTGTAGGGCAGCAACCTACTCATGCTCTCCTCAAAACAAATCCTTTTCAGAATAGTCTGCCAACTGACAGCTTTCAGTATCCTGTTGTAGGGCAGCAGCCTAGTCATGCTCTCCTCAAAACTAATCCTTTTCAGAATAGCTTGTCAACTGACGGCTTTCAGTATCCTCCTGTTGCAGGGCAGCAGCCTAGTAATGCTATATTTGCTTCCAGTGGCACAGTTTCTCACAATTTTGAGTTGCAGAGAGTGTACCTATCAAATTATAATCAGCCTCACTTTGAGCAGTGGCCTATCAAGTTGGCCTCCAATATTTTGTCTTGTGCGAAAACGAATCCTTTTCAGAATAGCCTGCTAAATGACAGCATTCAGTATCCTCTTGTAGGGCAGCTGCCTACTCATGCTCTTTTTGCTTCCAATGGCAAGACAAATCCTTTTCTGAATACTCTGTCAACTAACAGTTTTCAGTATCCTGCTGTTGTAGGGCAGCAGCCTACTCATCCTCTCTTTGCTTCCAGTAGCAGACTTCCTCACAATTTTGATTTTCAGAGAGCGGACCTATCAAATAATCAGCCTGGCTTTGGGGAGTTTGCACAAAATTTTCACGTCAAATTGGCATCAAGTTCTTTGTCTTCGACGAAGAGGGCCAGAAATGACATGGAATTGGCGTCTAGGTCTTTACCTTCAGTGAAAATGGCCAGAACCGAAGATCCAGCTCGAAACGAAGATCCTGAGCAGCAGAATACAACACCTGGCCGTACGGTTACTCTTAATACAGCAGATAATACAGAAGATGCGCAGCTTGACTTGTCTTTGCATCTTTGAGACATTCTGTAATTGCATTTTGGAACATTCTTAAGCTTCTCTCTGTTCCCGTGAAATCTGTATAGTGCATTTCGATTCTTTATCATGATATAATAAGTGCACTTCACAAATATATTATCGCTTATATTTATCTGAGCTTTTGACCTTCCGTTTTCAAGCGTCGATCTATGGACAGCTTTGGTATGCTGACTAGGTTTATTGAGGCTGTTTTATTTCAGATGAGTATTAATGGAAGATAATTTTGAAAACTACTTTTGTATATTGGTTTTGTTTTAAGTAATTGTAATTTTGTAAGTATATTTTAATCCATTTTAGAAGGTAAATTAAATTGTTGATTTTCAATTTAGTTAATAAAAGATTCATCTTAAAGATGGATTTAACATAAGCAGAGAGATCAAATTTCTTCACATTCTTCAGAGTGTAAAATACACTGTGTTATGTTATTTTTCATTGTATAGGATCAAATAAAAATTTTGACCATAATTTCTTTTTGTTTTTTCTATATATAAATATAGATGAAATTGATATAGACATAAATTAGTTAATGTAGATCTTCATATATTTTATTTAAGTCTTTTGTTGAAATCTTTTTGAAAAGTATAAGATTTAAAGATCATATTATTTTTATTTATAATTACTTTACAACATATTTTTTTTAAATTATAGCGGACTTTATTTTTTTATTTACAATACTGGGCTGTAGAATGAGTCTCTAGGCTCAATAATATACGGGATTGGTCATTTTAGAATTTTTATTGAAATAAATTTAAAATTTATTTTATATATTAAAATTTGATTTTTTTATTACATAAATGTAGAAGCTATTTTGTTAATCATTAATATGATTTTTTCTCTCTCATAAAAGTTCAAAATATTTTATAATCTAATATTAAAAGATTAAAGGATTTATATTTTTTTATCTTGATATTTCTTTTTCTTTAAAAGAAAAATAATAAACTTATTTGATTTTAAGTTTTTTTTACACATTTATAGACTTTCATCCTAGTTATTTTAGTTATTTTAATCCCTTTTACAAGGTTAAAATAATTTAATAAAACCAATTTATGTTATTAATTTAAAATGTCCTTATACTAACATATAAGATAGATTACCATAAGAGTGAACTTGAACATATAAAATAGATTACTATAAGAGTGAACTTTTATGTAAATATTTGAGTATTTAGTGCATGTCATAGGCCCATGGTAAATTAAGGAGGTGATGTCAACAATGTTAACTCATTAACTCATTAGCCAATCAGATATATTAGAGGTTACCAACTAAATATGGTTAAGATCATCTTGTTGTCTTGTCAATTTTGAGATATTGCGTAAGCATTGCCTATTGCTCTAAAACTACTAACCTTTATTATTGACCTTGTTGAATACACACTTTGTTAACAAATTTAATTATTAATGTACTAATATGGGATTTTGAAGGAATTATTGCATCATCATAATAGAATTTTCTAAATGCCTCACTCAGTGATGTTATTGGTACAATATAACTTCATTTCTTAAATATTACCTATTGTTTTATTAGTCATTCATATGAATGTGAACTCATTACATCAAGTACTTTTATATGGATCTTAACATCCACGTTCCTATATTGAACCACTTCCTCAATTTTCAAAACATAGCTCTCCTAAATTAAATTATTGGACAACAATCCATATGCATCTCCCATATCTCCATTTTTGTGGAACAACTCCCAAAATTTATAGATTTTAAACTATTTGACAATAATCTATATTAAGCATCACCTACACTAGATCCCTACATTTTCTACTAAGTGCCAACCTTTGATGATTATGCTAGTCACTTAAAAGAACACACTATTAAAAGCTAATCTTCTTAAAAATAGTGTAACTTATGAAAACAATATCTATTTTTGAATGACTTTTACAATGAAAAAAAATAAACCTATATATCCCCTACTTTTTCTATGGTAATTAAATAAATTTATATATGTGCCTACATACTTTAATACTTTAATTCTAACTTTGGAAAATAAGGAATATGTTTATGGCCACATATATAACTTGTCCTTTTTTGCCTTAGATAAAAGTGGAACACTACTATTTTTTAGAGTTTTCCAATTTATTGGAAAATTTTAACAATAATGAAGAACTTCTATTTTTGTAAATTTATAGTTATTCACACAAGTTGGAAAAAACCTAAAATACTTATAAGTTTTATATCTTTGAGGAATTGAGTTTATTTTATATTAGTGTCTAATAATCATGGGTACAATAAGATTTTTGACATCTCTTTGAATACAAATAATGCCTTAATTTTCACTGAATCAAGGAAATTGTAGATATTAAGAATTTTGGTGCCCTCATATTCTTCAACATTTCAATATTCTAAGCTTTTATTCCTCATGATAGGGTCCTTAATAAATCATTGAATTTTATTTCCTTCAATGATGCTTTGGGGTTTAACAACTATTTTTCCTACTACATACCTTAATTCATTCTATTTTTTATTTGAACTAAATTTTGTAATGCCTCCTCATATATCTACTCACTTTAACTGACCTTCCTCGGGTAATCATGAGTTCGGAGCTACGATGACATGAATCAACCTCCTATATGACCTTAAGGAAATCGAGCCGACAAAACACGACCTTAGGGACTTCCCTCAAGTGCTACAAAACCCCCAGGAGCTAACTAATCATTTCAGGTGCCCAACCCATGAGTTAACCTATCTTTTCATTGAACTAGAGCCTTAGTCACTCCCAAGAAAATGCATCCACATGAATGGAATGCTTCAGTCACTCTCATAGGCTTGCTTTCCAGTGACTGTAGTCTTTTTCACTCATTTTTGAGACAACAACCCTGAGACCTGATCCCCTTTTTGATGGTTAAGATTTAGACCTTTGCCCAAATCTTAATGAAACTTCTAGAAATGATAAATAACACAGAGACAAAGTGTCTAACCATTAAGGACTTGACCTAACCTGGTATAACCATGATAATCATTCCATCAAACAAATTATGAACATAATATCTACAAGTCATGAATGCATATCTGAACATAGATCCCTGAAACTTATTCTAAGTTTACCAAGAAGGACTAATGTCCTCTCACAATAGTTGAAATAACATTTATTAGTTCATGCATTCATTACTCATTCATTTATTAATAAAACATGACAAGAGAAATAACTTGGATCTGTCATAAAACCATGCTTATAACCAACATTTAACAAGATAATTAACAATGATATAAATCCATTAAAGCCACATAATAAAAGGTACATTTACTCATTAAATACAAGAGGAACTTAGTTTTTATTCACATATGCAAAATCAACCCAAGATAGGGACTTCCATGTACCACCCAATAATAGATTGAGCTGAACCAAATATCTCTTTCAGCCAATCTCCTACGTGCCATATAACAAGAATGACTATGAGATCTCATGGGATAAACTGATGTATAACCATCCAAGGGAATCCAGAGGTTAAATCACCTCCACCCTCACCCTATTGTGCTCTCATCTAAGCTAGTCCTGAGATCACAAAAACAAAATGAGCTTGGATGCCTAGGAATTCCTTCATCATCCCTTAGGGAATTTTCCTATCTCCACCCTCCAGTTGAGGGCTTCTTGGAGAAAATCATCTCCACCCCCAACCCTTGGGATTTTCCTAAGACCACCTCACCTAGATCCAAAACCTTTTGTCAATCCAAATCTCTACCAAGAATGAATCCCATCACACCATAACTATATGAAAATGGAAAGGCAAGGCTAAAACCATTGTCGAAACCTAGAAAAACCCATTCCAATGACAACAAATGAGCCAAATACACACATGCATATATTAGGCATGCTAAAACCAGCTAGAAAATCATATATGCCACCTGTTACCTACAAGTATTCCCATTGAATCTGCTTGATCCAACCTTTGCTTGCTTGGTCCTTGCTTTCCTTTTCTTTCCTTTGGCTTCCTTCTCCTTGCTTTGTTTGCTTTCTTTGCTTCTCCTCTTGGTGCTCTTATCCTCTCTGAGACTAACACCAAAACTGAATTGACAAAAGGCTAATAAAAAACTGTGAACTGGTCCTCAGAAGCCTTTTTATCATTGAGGCCTTTATTTTCTTCAATTCCCTACATGTTTCCTTCAATTTCCTCCTCACATGCAACCTATGACCTTATGTCTCTCTTTTCTCCTATTTTCCTTTATTTTCATAATTAAATGCCAATAATTGTCACTTTTCCTTTCCAAAGCCTTTACCAATGCCTTTGCCAATTTCCCCTTAACCATAATAAATAATAAGCGATGCCCACTAGGATGTTTTGCCCAACATTTAGCTTGGAATACATGTCCTCTGACCTTCATCTTATTTTTCCTCTATTAACTTTATTACATGAAATTTTAACCTATGGCTGTTACAAACCCCTCCTCCTTAGGGGAACACCATCCTCGGTGTTCAATGATACCTACAACTAGGAAACCCACTAAAAAACCAAAACATATTGCCCATGGAGCTTTATAACTTAGCTCGATCTAGTATTTACAATGAAAAAGCTACTCAAAAGTAAAAACCATCATGACAAACATGACAACATGATGAACATACCACTTATTGGAGCTTTATAATAGAGCTCATTACATTATTTACAATATTAACCAGACATAAATATGCACATATATACCAAAAAATCATTTTCTTCCAATGGAAAATAATGAAGGATACATAGCCCACATTTGATCAACCATCTCCCATGTAGCTTCTTTGGGGCGAAAGTGCTTCCACTGCACTTTATCTTGCTCAATTTCTCTGTTCCAGAGCATGAGTTGTTTCTGCTGCAATATGCACTAAGGTTTTGGCTGTAATTCTCCTTTTGGCTCCACCTGCAATACAAACCAATCAATCACATGATCAACATCCTTTACATATATTTTAAACAATGAAACATGGAAAACATAATGAAATTTCACTATCAGAGGAAGTGAAAGTATGTAGGCCACTGTTGCAATCCTCTCAAGGATCTTGAAAGGATAGCAATACCGAGGTGCCAACTTGGGACATGACCTAATCCTCAAGGAGCTCTTCTTGGGCTTGATGTGCAAGTACACATGCTTCCCAACCTGAAACTCCTTAAATTCAATGTGTCGGTTTTCATAACTTTTCTACCTATCTTGTGCTACCTTTAGATTCTACTCGATAAATTGAATTTTCTATTCTATTTCCACCAACGTGTTTACTACAATAATTAGTCTGCTCATTGGATCACTCCAGTTGATGCGAGTATTAGAAATCTGCCCATAGATCACCTCAAATGGACTTATCCTTAGTGACTCTTGATACCCATTGTTGTAATCAAACTAAACCAGTGGAAGGTACTCCTCCCACTTCTAATGCTTATGCATGACATACATACTCAACATATCCTCCAAGATCCTATTGACCCTCTCTGTCTGTCCATCTGTCTGTAGATGATAAATTACACTAAGGGCAACTTTGTACCCAAACCTGTGAATAAATCCTTCCAAAACCTAGAAGTGAACTTAAAATCTCTGTCTGGCACAATCTTCTTCGAAACACCATGCAACCTCACTATCTCCATGATGAAGACTCATGCTACCTAACTAGCTGAATAAGTAGTCTTCACTAGAATGAAGTGAGGTACCTTTCTTAACCTGTAAACCATAACAATGATGGAATCATGCTGCTTCGATGTCCCCAGTAAACATGTAATGAAATCCATGGAAATGGCCTCCCATTTCAGTTATGGAATTAGAATCAACTATAATAAACGACATGGATGATTACACTCTTCTATTACTTTTTGAAAATTCATACATCTAACCACAAAATCTGCGACTTCTTCATATTTAGCCAATAGTAGAACTTCTTGACAACTATCCACATCTTCTAATATCTTGGGTAACTTGAATATGGCTTGACATGAAACTCCCTCAAGATAAGGTTATTTAGCTTACTATCATTCGAAACATAGATCTTGTCTCTGAATTTAACCAAGCCATCTGTTGTGAGATGATAGTCCACATCCCATTCACTTCTACCCTATTGTAACCTATGTTTAAGCTGCTGGTACCTGTCATCCTATTGCTCTGCTTGTAGGATCTAGTCTTCTAAATCCATCCCATAAGAACTCATAGCTGAAACATGGTTTACTCACACTCTCCTACTGAGAGAATCTATAACCTTTTTGTACTTTCCTTTAATGTATTTGATCTAGTTTTTCTGACATTCAAATTCAATTGGTCAAATAGGTACCTAAACCCACTTTGATCACTCAACAATACAAACCTTCTGCCAAGAAGATAATTCCTCCACATCTTCAATCCATGAATGATTGCTAGCAACTCAAGGTCATGAGTCACATAATTATTATCATGCTCATTCAATTTCCTTAATTCATAAAATACCACCTTTCCCTCCTGCATCAAGACTCCACCAAGTCCTTCCTTGCATACATTTGTACAAACCACAAACTCTTTATCCATATCAACAATCTTGAGGACTAGAGAATTTGTTAACAATTGTTTCAACTTCTCAAAACTTGTTGCAAATTATTCTATCCATTCGAATTTATTCCCTTTCCTCTGCAAGGATGTGATAGGATATGCAATCCATAAGAATTTCATAATGAATCTCCTGTAGTAACCTGATAACCCCGTAAATGACCTTACATCATCCACATTACTAGGAGTTTCCCATTCCATGATAACAAAGGTAAGAGTTAGGCCACTACCCCCCAAGGACAACTCCTCAAAGCTGCAGGACATGAATAATGGAAAAGTGAAGAAAGCAATCATCAGGTGGTGTGAGTTCCACAAAACTCCCACTCCAAACATGAATGAATGTCACACAAAGCAAGCACTAATTTCTGAGCTGAAAGACTCAGAGATGGATGCGTGTTACAACTCTAAGCTGGAACCCAAGAAGGGAACTAACAAGGGAAAGAAGAACATTGACGCTGAACCCACTACAAATGTAGCCACCGCTAATCTCTAAAAGGTGGAACCTGAGGATTCAGAGGAGGGGGAGTTCCTTTTCCAATCGCAGATGTGGGTAAAGGATTTTCCAATGCAATTCATCATTGAAAATGAGAGCCAAAAGGACTTGATATAAGTTGAGGTCATCAAGAGATTGAAGTTGGCAACAACGACACACCCACAATCATACACAATCTAGTGGCTCCACCAAGGGTGATATATCTATGTCATTCAAATGTTTGCCTGCCTTATGGCATCAAGCCCTTTGCAAACGAGGTATTATGTAATGTTTCCCCTTTGGAAGTATGTGATGTTTTATTACGTCACCCATATCTACGAAAGAGTTATGTTGTATATGAAACTAGACCTCATTTTTTTACTATTACTTTGGGTAAAAAATTGTACAGGATACTAGAGGTAGCACCGCCTACTACCCTTTCTTTGATATCTCCTAAAAATGCATTAAGACGATTTAAGAGACCAGTAAATTTGTCTTCCTTATGATTCACCCTAAAAAAAATGGATATTATGGCCACATCCATAGACTCCTGATAGGGATCCTCCGCACAACAACAATAGATGGACATGGCCTTGAAAGAGTATAGGGACATATTCACCTCACCTGCAAGGGTACCCCTACACTATCAGGTCAAGAACTTCATTGATCTGACCCTAGGTGCGTTGCTAATGAATGGAACAATCTACAAATTCTCTGTTATGGAGAATGATGAGATCAAGAAGAAGGTTCTGAAGCTGTTGCAAAAAGGGCGCATCAAGCCAAGTTCATCACCCTATGGGAGCCCGGTCATGCTGGTAAAAAATAAAGATGGAACATTGAGGCTTTGTATTGAATGTCAGGCACTGAATAAGATCAATATCTATAATAGGTATTCATTCCCACTAATTGATGACCTTCTGGATCAGCTCAAAGGGGCCATATATTTTAGCAATATTGACTTGAAGTCCAGTTATCATTAGGCACCATTTGAAACCACTACTGTGTGGAACACTACTTTCAAATCCAAGGAGGTCCTTTTCTAATGGTTGTTCATTCCTTTCGAGTTAGCGAATGCCTCTACAAACTTCATACAAGCGATGGATGACATCTTGCAACTCTTCACCAACTCGTTGATGGTAGTGTACATAGACGACATCCTGATCTACAGCGAGAGTTGGGAAGAGTACATACAAAATATTCAATCGGTCCTCCAAACCCTGCAACAACACAAATTGTGTGCCTATTTGGAGAAATTCACTTTTGGTATCAGATAGGTTGAATATCATGGGTACATCATTAATGAGCAGGCTGTGTATGTGGACCTAGCCAAGATACAAGTTATTCGAGATTGGCCAACCCCAACCACTCTAACAGAGACCCATAGTTTTTTGGTCTTTCCAATTTCTATTGTAGGTTCATGTTGGGATTCTCTAGTATCAATTGGCCTTTTAGTCATGTCACCAAAGGTGGAGTGAAAGAAAGTTCTTTTGGTCTAAATCCCAAAAAAATGTGTTCTTCGAGTTGAAGCATCACCTATAATCTGCACCAGTGGTAACATTACGAGACTTGCAACAACCACTTGAAATTGAGATAGATTCCTCCAACTATTTTGTTGGTGCATTCCTTACCTAGTAGTGGAATTTGATGGCATATCACAATGAGACACTTTTAGATATAATCTGAAAGTATCCCACCTATGATAAGGATATGTATTCCATTGTATAGGCCTACCGATAATGAAAACATTACATTTTGGGGAAGGAAGTGGTCATCCACATAGACCATCGACCTTTGTAGTTCATGAAATCACAATGAAAGTTGTAGAATGAATGCCATCATAAATGGTCCACAGATCTTCAATAGTTCTATTTGAACATTAAATATAAGAATGGAAGCACCAATAATGTTGTAGACTGCCTCAATCGACCACAGGTTATGGAGGTGACCACTGTGGTCGGCTCTTCTAGAGACGAGACTTCGAAATGGCCACATATTTACAAGAGTGATCCAGAATTCGACACCACATACCAGATGCTCCTAGAAGGTAAGAAAGTCCTAGAATTTGACCTCCAAGACATAGTATTATGCCACCTGGGACACCTCTGTGTTCCTTCCAGCATGTTTCCCAAGATGATTTGGGAGGCATAGCATAGTCGGGTCACTGGATATTTTGGGCTAGAAAATATAGTGGCAGTGCTGCATAAGTATTTTTATTGGCTAAATTGTCAATAAGATGTTCGGAAGTACATCACATCCTACACTTCCTGTGCCATTTCCAAATCTACAATCAATAAGCAAGGCCTATATTCTCCTCTGTCAACTCCTAGTCGGCCCGGGGAATCCATCTCCATGGATTAGATATCATGAATTTCTTCTACGAAATATGGAAATGACTATTTTTTCATGGTCGTCGACAAATTCTCTAAGATGTCCATTCTGGCAACCTGCAAGAAGAGTATCACAATAGAGGCCACTTCCAAACTCTTCCTTGAATAAGTATGGGTACACTTTGGGATCCCACATTCAATTATCTCAGATCAGGATGGTCGGTTCCTAAGTGAATTATGGTCAAGCATCTGGTCGTTATTGGATACCAAGCTCACTAAGTCCATGGCCTTCCACCCACAAACTAATGACCAAATAGAGGTCATCAATAGGATGATCGTGCACATCCTATGCATGTACATCTCGAAGCACCCACGCACATAGAATAAGAGCTTCCCCTGTGTCCAACACAACTATAATAGGTCTCTCCATAGCTCAATTGGCCACGTCCCCTTTCAAGGAGGATTGGGATTCCAACCACTAGGTCCCATTGATGTTGTCATACCATTTGTAGCTTCTCAAACAGATTTGACTCATTTCCTATCTGAATCTGATAGGGCTAACAACTTCATTGACCACATCTAGGACATTTTCCAACAGGTCCATGACATATCGTACAGAGAAAATGCTAAGTACAAATAACATCATGATCACCATCGGGCGTCGCATAAGTTCTAGGTGGGCGACAAAGTTTGGTTACATTTACGAATGGAGTGTCTCATTGGGACCCACTGCAAGCTTCACCTACTTCGATACAGACCTTACACCATCACTAAGGATGTAGGGGATAATTATTTCAAGCTAAAAATCCATCACTCCTTGGCCTCCACCTAATATTCAATGTGGATTGGTTGTGGCTATACTTTACCCCATTGTTGGACACATCCAACGTTCCTAACCAGCGGACCCCAACCAAGTTCAACCAAATCTATATCGAACACGCCAAACCTGATAGGATCATGGACACAAAAATCAAGAACACTCTTCATCAGAGGATCTAGCTATATCGAGTTTTCAAAGCAAGCCAACTCCTTCACCGATGCAAGTGGATCACTACAGACCAGGTTCAACAAAAATTTCCTCATGTCATGGAGGCTCTGCACACAATGGGGACCATTGTTTCCTAACGTGGGAGGAATGATCAAGGTGGATATTGGCGGTGACCTACCTATTCCAACTTGACCCCTATTTGGTTTCATCAGTTTCCTTAATTATAGTAGCATTTACTATTTTTAGCAATTTTTTGAGTCCTGAACTTACATAGTTGTTTTGACCCCCTAAATGGCATTTTTTTAGGTCTGTAGCAGGCTCATAGCCATACAAAGGGCCTACTAGAAATATTTTACTACTCGGAGAGACCTTTCTAATGAGGTATCTTACACGCCAAATAGAGATCGTATGACGAAGTTACGACCATGGGAAGTTGGTTGCCTAACTAACCCTAACGAGGCCCTCAAACTCTTCGTGTTCCATCTCCTAGGATTATGGTTTTAGTTGTTTAGGGTTTCCCTTTGTTTTTCAATAATAAAAAGGCCCTTGAGTCTCATTGTAACATAGTTCAAAGGAATTTAGCTACTACATCTCTTCTCAGAGATAAACTACCATCGCCTGAGCTAGTTTATTTCCATTCTCTATGTAAAGATGACTTCATTTTTCAAGGAAAGCAACATATTGGTTGGGTCATCAAACAATATTGCATGGAAGAAGAGGACAAATTTTCTCCTCATACAAAATTAAGTCATTGAACATGTTAAGGGTTCAACCATTAAGCCTACAAAGGAAGAATCTCAAGCCCTATCAAAGTATATGAAAGGAGAAATTAGGGCTCAAAGAATTCTTATAGAAACCATCAAGGATCCCCTCATTCCATATATAACAAAGTTGGAGACATCAAAATAAATATATGACAAGCTAGTAGAATTATTCTCCGTAAGTACTACTAGAGAAGTGATATCTTTGAAAAACGAGCTATACAAAATGAAGATCTCAAAATAAGATAGAATATAGCCTCATACTTTATGAGGGCATCAGAAATAAGAGACCAACTACATGAGTTGGGATAAATAATGTCTAATAGAGACATGACCACCATAGTTCTCAATACACTAGTAGAGGAATGGGGCAACTTTACATCAAGCATCTATGGAAATAAGGAGGCTACTAGATTCAATGAACTTTGGTCATTGTGCAAGATTGAAGAAACCTGGTTGAAGGAAAAAATTGACGTAGGATCAAACAAGAAAGTCCAAGTATTTGCTGCCATGGCTAGGAGGGAAGGAAAGTTTAGAAGGCATGGTCCTCAGAAAAATAACAAGGAGAATATGTCAAAGATCTAATTTTATGGTTGTCATGAATATGGGCACCACAAGAGAGATTGTCCTAAACATAAGAAGGAAAACAACAAAAGAGGAAGGGAAGAATCCCATATGATTGAAGAAGTGGAAGAACTTGATAAGAAGAAATCAATGAAGGAGGTAGTGAGAGATCTCTACTATGATTGAGATAATGTCCTCCACTAAGTTCTTTTCAGTTTTGTAAATAATAGCTACCATGGATGGAAGCATTGTAAGTATGAGAGGATTGATCATATTAGGAGATGAAATAATGGTAGAAGCATATGTTTGAAGGAAGAACTCATTACAGAAGCTTTGAAAGGATAATTGAAGTAGAAGCATGCATAGCTATACCAATCATTATATAAAGGAAGTAGTTCATGGAGACCTCATTAAAATCATGTGTAGTGCGTATGGTTGGAAGAAATTCATATAGCAAGATAGAAGGAATTCATCATAGATAATCATCATGAGAAAATATCTTCTAATGCATGAGGATAATTAGTATCCTCCATTGGAATCTTGATTATAAGGTTCACCTCTACTTGGAAGAAGGAAGTGTCTCATTGATTATTCCACCTTATGTGAGATAAATTGTTTAGAAGGATGATGATATGATGAAAAAGGAGTGCAATAGGTCAAGATAATTTAAGTAATCTCAATCAGGGAAAGAAATTTTCCAAAGGAAGTCTATATAATGAAAAGAAGAAAAAATGTATGCATTTATTTGATATATTAAGTCATGTCATCATATAGTTGCTAACAACATGGGTAAATAATCCTCCTTGTGCGCAATGATCAAGGATATATTTATTTGAAAAATGCATGAAGACATGTTTCACATATTGAAAAAGATGAAATCAACAGAATATGTCCTCATATGGAATATGAGGTACTTGAAAAAGATAAAGAAACTATGGGTGAAAGTTCTTGTGGAGAAATTTGCGAAGAAAGAAAGAAGAGATTATGAAAGATGCAACTACATCATTAGTTTTTCACGTGGCATCCACCTGGTCCCCACGTGGTACCAAAGTGGCTATCCCATTTAACCTCTTCAGTTCCAATTTCCATGATTGTATTGGCTATCAAACCATTCACATTTACTACATATTAACCTGGTATGGAGGGAACTTCCATATTGGAAGGACTGTTCTTGGAGAAAACAATCTTGGACGATTGAGGGGAGTGAAGCTGTGAGAAACTCTTAAGATCTGAGATTTCGAGATCTCAGAGAAAACCATCTTGGCGAAAAAACATCAAAGGAAAGCATTTCTTGGTGATATCCTTTCTCGGTGAAAACCCTCCTTGGAGGAAACCTGCCTTGGAGGAAATTCTTTCTTGAAAAAACTATTCTTGGAAAAAACACACGTTTAGGCCCACTCCTGCCACGTCATGTCATGAATAAATTCCCTCAAAGAACTATCTGGAAGGAAAATAGTTTCTAAAGAAACAAGTGCTTGGTACTGCTCTCGCCACATTATCTTGGAAATATGTTCTCCAGAAGTAACTCTTCTCGATGTAAAACTTCTAAGTGGAAAACGCATTTGGGTCCACTCTTGCAACATCATCTCGAAAATAACTTCCCCGAAAGAAACTCTTCTCGGCATAAGCCTTATCAGAGTAACTTCAAGATACTACATACCAAACTGATGAGATCGAGGAATTAGTTGAAAAATGATGAAATATGCATATGTTATGGACGTAGTCTAGGCAGACTATTTTTATTCCCTGAAAATATTGGAAATTCCAGCAAGATTTTCATAAAATGTGAGAGATATTTTTGTAAATCTAGTTTATAGTTGTCAAACTTCAAGGTTTTGGGTGCCCCAATGATTCTTGATAGTGCTAAGGCCTTTTCCACCATCAAAAACATGATTCAGAAACTCTTGGTGCAAGATTTTTTGAATGTTTTTGCTCAGATTCCGACCCCTTTCGGTTGTCCAGGCAATTCCTCTACCTCAGTAGACACTTCATATGTTATGTAATGGAAATAATTTTCATCTCTAGTGTTGACAAGTCAAAGAAAAAAGGTAGAATCTAAAACATGACAAGTGATAGGAACCCCTTTTTCGTCCTGAAATAGAATTCTTGGAGGTGATTTCCTGTCTCAGAATAGACTCTCAAAGAAAACTCTCTACGAGGAATCTAAAGGGATATGCAACATATTTGGCTCTAAAATTCAAAGATCCGATATTCTGAGATCTTGATCATTAGTGAAGGGCCATATGAGTTGAAAGATAAAGTTTCAAGGGCTAATTCCAGTGGATCGTGCTCGTAATGAATTATAAGCTACGTTTTAGGGACTTATTCCATATCTCAATCATGTTGATTTTATGACCATTTGGGCCTATCTCTACGACTTGACCAACAATCTTAAAGTTTCTACATGGCTCACTCGGGAGTGATCTCTCCTAATATTTCAACTGAACTTATCCCTCTTGAGCTTAAAATGATACAACTATCTTGATAACAATTCCTTTCACCAATGAAGTCAGACTCGATGAATTTCCTATTAAGATATACATAACAATCACCTTAGTGCCCTTCATCAAATCATAGGAAAGTTATCCATCTTCCTCAATTACAACATAAATACATAAACATGTTGTTTTTAGTGATAAAAAAAACATACAAGCAATGATGTCTACAACACATGCCAATCAATAATTTCATTGAATATCTCAAACAGAAACAAAGGCTCATTTGGTACCTTGAACAAAAAATCATCATGACTGATGCTCACATAACACACATGGAATTTCAACCATTCCTTCAGGAAGTTATATAAGGAAGTGAGTATCCAATAATGCATAGTATGCTTAGCAAGTGCACCCAACACTCACATGGATGTATCAATATATGTAATTACTGCATGAAATACAGAAGAGCAAAACCATAGTAACCAAAACGGTTCATCATATTTTCAATACTTTGAAGCTCATGAAGATCAAATATACCATCATATTTTCGATAGATGGTGGCTATAAATCACCATCTACACTGAAATAAATGTATCTAGTGTAAGAAATCTTATTCCCTCTTTGCCCCCTCCATTTAATCTTGAGAAACATTTTTAATAATTTACAACCTAAATATTAACAACAACTAATCCATCTAATGAAAGAAATCAAATAGGATTAGAAAATAACATCTACACTGAAATAATGCATCTAATGCAGGCAATCAAATAAGCCTGAAATCAACATCTACAATAAAAGCTATACATCTAGTGCAAGAAATCAAATATAATTAGAAATCAACATCTACGATGAAATAAATGCATCTAGTGCAAGAAATAAAATAGAGTTAGAAAACATCATTTACATTGAAATCAATGCATCTGGTGCAGGAAATCTACTTCTCTCTCTCCCCACTCCATCTCTCCTTATTTGCCTCTCTTTCTCATGCCCCCCCCCACACAGACACTCCATATCTATCTATCTCTCCCTCTATTTGTCCTTCTCTTTATGTATCTTCTTCCCTCTCTTCACCATCAATCTATATCCCTATCTCCCTCTACCTCTCCTTTGTCACTCTATGTCACCCAAAAAACATAAACACTCTTTCTCCATATCTATCTATCTCTCCCTCCCTCTTAATATCCCTTTCCCTCTCTCTCTTCCCCTTCTCTCTCTTGAAATTCTCTCTCTCTTCCCCTACTCTCCTCCCTTCTTGTTTTTTTATCTCTCTTATCACTCCCCCCCCCTCTCTCCACCTTTCTCTCTATATGTATTTCTTCTTAGCTCCCTCTCTCTCGCCCTCCCTCTCTCCTTATCTCTCTTGCATCTTCTCTCTCTTCTTTCCTTGCTCTCCCTTTCTCTCCCACCTCCTTCTGTCTCTGACGTTCCGTCTCTCTTCCTTTCTCTCCCACCTCCCTCTGTCTACCCCCCCCGCCCCCTCTCTCTGTTTGCCCTCCAAATCACTCATTATCTCCCTCCATCTATCCTTCTTCCCCCCTTCCTTCCATCTCTCCTTTGTTGTCTTTTTGTCTCACCCAAAAACATACAAACTCCCTCTCCCTCTATCCTCTCTCACTCCCACTCTCTTTTAACTTTTCTGTGTCTATGTGTTACTCTTCACTCCCCCTCTGCCCCTCCAACTCAATCTCTTTGTCCCTCCCTCTCAAGACCTCCCTTTGGTCCTCCCCCTCTCTCCCTTTATCTTCTACCTCCTTCTCTGCCCCCCCTCCCCCAACATCTCTCTCTCTCTCTCTCTAGTTTCCCTCCAACCTTGTCACTATCTACTTCCCTCTCCCCTCCTCTCTCTCCCCTCCATCTTTGTTCCTCCCTCTCTCTCTTACCCTTCTCTCCCTCTTATCTTTCTCTATGTTAGTTTTGGTAGCATCGGATGTGTTTTAGCCACAAAAATACGTGGAGAGGCTAGAATACAAGAGATCTCAAAAACCCAAAAATTGTTTAAGGAAATTCCACTGAGAAATGACTTAATTAGATTATTAGCCAATTTTTAAACATTTCCTAAGTCTAAACTTATGTAATATGGCTAATTAATTATAATTAATTAAATCAATGCATGAATAATCTAGAAAATCACATGGATTGACTTAAAGTTAATCCTAGCCATTGATTAAGATTTAATCTTGTTCATTATAGTCCTAAGAGAGGATTATAAAAATAAGTCAATGGGCACTTCGAAAGTTCGATTTCATTGGTAGATTAATTTCCAGAGTAGCAATAGTCAATTTTGGGAGAGACAGTGAGAGAGATCGAAGCAATATGAGGAGCAGAGACAGTGATCCGAAGGAAAGATTTTCCAGACCCCGAGAGGCAGGATCAAGAGCTTCGAATTACCCCAGAGGCAACACTAAGGGGAAGCATAGTTGCTTCAATAATGCAGTTTGATTTGGAGGATGGAAAATTGTTCTCAGTTCTAGAGGATAGGAAGAAGTACCTGAATGTCTGAGGGGTAATTTCCTGAGCATCCAGAGGTTGAATGACTTCATCACAACCCAATCTGAAGCAACCTGTCTATCCATCCATCTAGAGCAATAGAGAGGCTGACATAGAGCTCCAGGATGCTGAGTTTTGGGAAGGAAGGATGCGCCAGAGATTACTTATGTGAGAAGGGTAATTCCCTTTAGTATTTTTCACATATTTTCTTGTTGTTTGGATATTTTTCACATATTTTCTTGTTGTGTTGAATTAACCATTTTCCTTTGTTTTAAGAAATGGTATCGACTTTAATATAGAATAAGGATGTTAAAATTTTACCTAATTTCAAATTTTAATGTGGCAATTTTTTTTAAGGTAAATTTATGATCCATTTAAATTCACCTATATGATAAAAGAACTTAAACATATGAGATCATTTATTATCCATTCAAATTATTTATAATAATACATAGTTATATTTTAATAATTAATATGGTCCATTAATAAGATTAAAAAGTTATATATAATTTAAGATTTTTATTTACTTTTTAGGACATGACATCGTTAGACATCGCGGGATAGCCTCTCCGCACAATAATATAAAAAATAAAAAAACCAATAAATAAAAAAGTTTATGAGTTCAAACTTCTATGATTCATATTGCTCTAAGATCATTCTTTTGGATTAATTACATCATATATTTTTAATCCACATTTCGAACTAACTTATATAATTTATCATCAAGACCAAATATTTAAATAAAAAAGCAATATGTTTTTAATAAAAATTCAACTAATAAATAAAATAATCTTAAACTTTTATTTTTTAAATTTTTTTGTTTAACAATGATTAAAAATTAAAAATATAAATAAAAATTATAATATATCATAACGAAAATATCTCTTACCAAAAACATGTCCAAAAGTCCTTTCCTAATTCACTCAAAACATAAAATGTGTTTTCTTATCACCCTAACAACTATACTTATATAACTTAAATTTGGTTTAGATTTTTGTTTACGAAAAATTAAAAATATTAATTCATTCATTTATTACAAAATAAAAAGGTGTAAAAGCCACAATTTTATTGAAATTGTTATTTTTTTCTAGAATACACTCAAATTAAATAGGAAAATAAATTAGGAAACTTTCCATAAAATCTCATTTAAAAACTACTCTTTTTCAATATATGAAACATGTGTTTGATCTACTATAGACTAATCATAGTTGTTTTCCATCTATCCAAGTAAATCAAACATCCAACTAAAATAATATTTTATATTTTATTTTATATTATAATCATATCTAGATAAGTATTGGGTCAAACCCTAATAGCTGAATATTTTATTTTATTTGGAAACAAATCATGGTAGAGGAAAGAAATGACAAATCCACTCTCAAAGAAGCGTAAATCATGGGGAATTGACTGCAAGTTCGTCTCTTCTTTCCATGAAACATTCATCTTTTCACCAGATTTCGAAATCCAGAGAGTCCTAAGATACCTAATAGAGTTCATCTCTTATTTCCATGCAACATTCATCTTTGACGAGGTTTTGAAATCCGAAGAGCCCTAACATACCTAACAATGGGTTTATCTGCGCACTTTTCAATAAATATTGGAAGTTGCTTCCATAGTTTGCGTTAGCACACGGTCACTACATGTAACACTATCATAAGACGCAGCCAAAGAGTGAGATATGTTGGAATTTCTTAAGCCTATAAAACACTTTCGTGTATTATACCTTCAGGCCCTGTCCTTTTCCGAGTGAGAGTGACGAAGAGCAGAAAATAGTTTGTATGTTTTATGTATATAGAAATATAACAATAGGACAGAGAATCGTAGAGTACAAAGATCCATGTCTTCCGACGATGATTATTAGAAGCATGGGCGTACATGGTTTGGAGTGGATCTCACTCAACTATACAAAAATTTAGGCCATGATGACCACCAAATAAAGGCATTTTTAGTGAAAGAAACCCGTGCAAACAAGGAAGGCCATAATGACATGCGAGAGTTAAAGGGTTCCTCTTCCAAAAGCTCCTCCCATTGTTGTAAATACCACGTCTTTTCTTTCGCTATGCACAAATTGTTGAAATATGTAACTAGGTTCAGTCTTCATAATGACATATGTAATCATGTTTTTATGTATGTATTGAAAAGATTATACTAAATGTATTACTGTTATTCTTAAGGCATGGGTTTCATGCACAAGGAAAAATCATTTTTAGGTCAAGCACCCATTGAGTGCTTCTAGGGCTTGTAATTGAGTTTACAAGTCAATTGAGTAATTGTCATGTATGAAATACCCTTTTGGGCATGCTACATATTGTAAATAAAATTTATTTGAGTAAGAAGAAAGTCAAAAGACCCTCCAAGAGCTCGTCATCGTGCAAATATTAAGTCAAACTACATGAAGGGACATGTCGACCTAAAGATAACATTGTGTACCCCTCAAAAGCATATAAATAAGAAGGAACGTGACCTCATTAGCATACTTACTAAAGAAAGTTCGATATCCTCAAGATAGACACTAGAAAATGATAAAAAAGGAGAAGAAGAGAAGGATCAAAGTTTTGGGCCTCTCTCTCTCTCTTGTGTTAGGAATTCTACATTTACTGGGCAAGTCCAATTGTTTTTGGGTAAGTCGAAGTATTGTAGGGAAGTCAAAGTGTTTTTGGAAAGTTAAAGTCCTGTTGGTCAAGTTGAAGTGTTGTAGGGGAAGTCAGAGTGTTGTTGGTAAAGTTGAAGTGCTGATGGGCAAGTTAAAGTGTTGTTGAGGAAGTCAAAGTGCTGCTGAAAAATTCAAAGTTCTAGGAATAGATTGTTGGGTCAAAATTCTAGAAGAATTTGTTGGGAAGGTCAACATTCTAGAAGAATATTTTGGGTGGGTCGAATTTGCAAATGAATTTTCCAGGCAGGTCGAAGTAGAAGAAGAATCTGCTGGGAGGTTGAAATTTCAGAAGTTGCTAGAAGGAAAGTTACATTTGACTTGGCCTTGGAGGGTCTTGGTCAAGGTTTTATTGTAATGGCTACAACCACCCTCCAAAATTTTTCCTCAGCTTTGTTTTGGAGCCTCCCTTCAAGCCTTTCAACAAGCCTTTCCATCAAAGCTTGTTGCATCCCCCTCATAGGCTATTTCACTAGAGTTGGTCTAGCTGCAGGTTGAGTAACACCCTCAAGAAATTGCGGAAATATGGAGGGAAACCAGCCTTCCCTTCATAAATTGCACAATTCTGTCTGGCAGCCTGCTGGGCTACAAAATTGCGCAAAAAAGTGTGTCACTGTTCAATGAGAAAATTGTGGAAGTCCTCCCAATAGGGCTGCTCAGCCCATAAATTGCACAATTTTGGGTAGCAGTTAGCTGCTCAACCTAGAAGTTGTGTAAACCTTCTAGGCAGCCAACCTAACTCCCTCCAAGAAATGCACATTTTTTCCCCTCAACTGAGCAGACTGTTGCATGTGCAGTTGTGTTGACCGGTTCCACCTGAGACCGAGAAAGCTTGACTTGGATGCATGGGTTTCTTTTCCTGGAATAGAAAAAGTAGCATACAAAAGCCATCCCTTGATTCAGGGATCTATTTTTAGTAGTTGGAGGTTACATGCAAGGATCATTTCAGAAACCTCCCACCAAGTGTGGCTTCTCTTAGATTTGTGGCATGCCCGTCACAACCTCGATTTCATCAAAACTCATCAACGAGACATTACAAAGCACATTCCACACATCAAACTTGTAGCTCTGACATCCCACATTACATCTATGAGCCATCTACATATTCTGCTTAGTTGTTTCTGGGTAAGCCCGCTTTTCATGTCTTGCACTGTGTTTCTGTCACTTTTTGTGTTTCACTTCATGTGAGTGATGTCTGCTTGATTTTAGTGAGTGCTCACTGTCATTTTTATGTATGTTAGCTTGTTGAAGCAACATTCTAGTTTTCTTTCGCATCTCACTATTGTTGCATGCATGATGCTATTTTGCATGAACTGTTGTCGTTGCAGTGACTCGCTTCACACACATGCATGCTTTCCCATTTTCTGAATCCTGCACTTGTTGTTTTCATGTATGATCATTTAGTCCTGTTTGCACTCATCTCATCATGCATTCAGACCTCTCATGTTTTTAGTTGCCTGTCTGCCGGTCTGGGTTGCCTTGGCCCAGATTGTGCCTTGCCCGGCTAGCACTGTGCATTTCCTGAAGCGTAGGCTCTGCCTTCCCTCCAAAAATTGTGCAAGCCTGGCCAAGCACTGGCCTCCAAGCTTGCATTACGCAATTCTTGTAGGCAGTGTCCTATTGGTCCTAGAATCTACGTAATGTAATTCCCTAGTTGTATGTCACTGCTGACTAAAATTGCACATTGCATAGTTTTATTCCTCAACATGCCAGGCTAGACTGTGCATTGTGTAGCTCCAGGAGTCAGTCAGCCTCATGACAGCCCGAACTATGCATTGCACAATTTTGGTAGTTAGTTTCCCGACCTATGGTGGAATTTGCGCAACCTTCACGTTCGATCACACAGCAGCACAAGTACAACGGCTTCCAAGAGAGCGAAGTCAAATACGTCGTTAAGAGTGTAGCTGGGGATGTAGTCGGTCAAGTGTCTCTAAAATTTCCTATCCATGAAGACATCAAGTTGTTAATGGACAAGGATATCAATATTAATGGCAACAACATCACATCAAGCATCACCATCAGCGACAACACACCTGCGAATGACGCATGCGAGAAGAAGGTTGTTGAAAACATAGAGGCAGAGCAAAGATGCAAGTTCAAAGTAGATCCACTGATGGCGAAAGCAGCTTTGGAGATTGAGGCTATGAGGTGACGACACGACAAGAAGATCATGCGAAGGCAGACAATGGATAGAGAAGGATTTGAATGTGCTGAAGAAACAACTCAAGGAAAAATAGGAACTCATAACCGAGAGAATGAGTTGCAGTAGAAATAGGTACAACAACGGGTGCAACATGCACAGATGGATGAAATTGCACCCGTACAAGTTATACATCCATCCTAGCAGCTGGCACGAAGCAAACAAGGTGAGCAATGTTGTTGATCACAGGTAAGGGAATTCAGCAGCATGCATGTCATTGTGTGCATGCATGCGATTCCCCCAATTTGGCACACTCACCAAGGCGAAGACAAGAAGCAAGTCCAACAAGAGCTGAACATTTATTTTGACAAGTTGATGTCCACAGCCACCAACACATGCTTGGAGATTAGTGCAAACACTATGCATCAACATGTTGCCGATTCGATCGCACCTAAGATGAACATGGGCATTCTATTAGATAAGTTGGATGGAGGAGCGATATCAATATACTCGGATGCAATGGAGGTAAAAGTTCGCTTCAGAAAGATGTCACCATTGAGCCCATGGACACTATCATGGACGATGAAGCTTGGCATCAGTTTGCCACCATTGACCATCACAAGGATGTCAAAGAGTTGGTCTAACCTCAATTGTCTGAGTCTTAGTGATGTCTTGCATGGCTTGCTCAAGCCATTTTGTCTGACATGGGTACATATGCAGATTATTTGTAACATCTTGTCAAGTGGAAGTTCAAGTGTTGATAGTTGGATGTAACAGTCATAGAGTAGATGAAGAGTCATGAGGGTAGATGAACCGTCATGAAGGGGAATGTCAAGGGCCACCCAACTCTTTGCTATAAATAGTCCCTCATACCTCATTGTAGAGGCTTTTGTTTAGCCAAGCTTCTGATAAGACTATCTTAGAGAGGGCTTGGAAAGTATTGTAATGCATCTTGGCTTCTCCAATACGTAGAGCTAGTATATCTCTTTGGAGGAGTAGAAGGTTGTGGTTGTAACATTCTGATGTCAGAACTAGTGGTTGGACATGGATGTATTGTATGACTGGAACTTACACTTCTTAATATAATAGAGCCAACATGTTTCATGCATATGTCATATTGTATTCCAGCTATCTTGTTTATTCTAAATGGTATATGTATCTATTTTCTTACGCATGCATGTATGGACTATTCTATATAAGTATGTATGAATCTTATTGAAATGTGTTGATTGGTTTAACCATCACTTTGGATTGTTATCTAACTTTCTTTCAAATTTGTGATGCATCTCTGCTCCTGTGTTCACTTCCAAGCCACATGCTATCACAGGTTTCTAAGGGGCACACTCACCAAACTCTCCATACGTTAGAACTGTTCATTCACCTTCCTTGTCTCGCCACAATTGTCACACCCATGCTACCAACAAGGAAATCTTACTTTCCTCTATGCAAAACTGTTGTCAAGGCATTACTTTATGACCCACTATTGGGACTCCTACACCAAAGGGTTTGAGGTCTAATTGGGACTTCTTACTGGTGAGATCCCCTAACATGTTGGCGGGTCCATCACCGTGAAAATTTATGGCGCTAGAAGAAGGGCCAGATGACAAGCTATGTCCCTTCATCCTGTTTTGAACCTTTGCATCTCTATCATGGAGTCTTGCACTCTACTCCCTCCACGATGTTTTTCACATGCCGAATCTGTCACCATAACAAGGGAGTTCTTTGATCTCTTGTCCACACACACGTATGATGGTGAAGATGAATTGGCTTGGCCTGAGTTCTTACATGACTTCCTTGCCTTGATTCATGAGGATGATCGATGTTCTAAAGAACATTCCAGTCTACTACTTGCATACACACTTCGCTAATCTCCACATCAGTGGTTGTGCAGCCTACCGACTGATAGCATGCACTCACTTCAGCACTTTTGTGATCTCATTGAAGATAATTTCTATCATTCTGATCTAGAATGTCTTGACCAAAAATTGTTACAATAACAGAAGGCTCTGCATGAATCGCCTATGGATTTTTGGCAGCGCTTCTGTGATTTGCAATTTCAAGCTCCAAAGAGACATATGAAATTTCCTTATCTTTAGTATCGATTCGAGTACTGTCTTAACAAGTCAATCCATCCCAAGAAGAACTTCAAGCTCAAACCCTGCTCAACATACATCGGTGATAGAGCTACACAATCACAGATGGATACAGTCATTGTCACAAGTTCCTTTCCATCGTCCCCTCATCAAATGGCTCCACGATCATAGAGTAATGTGGGAGAGCATGAACACACATTTGTTGAACCGTCACATCCTCCTGATATTTCACCTTTTGATTTTTGCGCAAACTTGGTTGTGAGTCCCATACGTCGTCACATGTATTTTGTACCTCAACCTCCATCTTCATATTTTGATCATCCTCCAAATGACATTGTCTTGTGTTCTTCCATTCCAGACTCTACACTTGTTTTGAACGAGGATCGATCTATCAATGGAGTTAGTGTTGCACAACCAACAT
Organism: Pinus tabuliformis; assembly: GCA_031772625.1. Classification (NCBI taxonomy): domain Eukaryota; kingdom Viridiplantae; phylum Streptophyta; class Pinopsida; order Pinales; family Pinaceae; genus Pinus; species Pinus tabuliformis. The sequence goes on along the minus strand of CM062808.1, from coordinate 756,936,403 downwards.
GCACTAGAATTCATGAAGAGTATGATGGGGAGCTTGAACATCCACTAATAGCAAAGCACCATCCCTATCTGTCTATACCTCCTCTATTTTTTCTTGACATCGTTGATGATCCTGCCATCCCTGATCTTTCATGTGTATCTCCATCCACGGATGCACCCATTATTGATCATTCAGACGATGCACCGTACGTCAACCCATCATTAGACAACGAAGAGGACCAATCGTCCATTTTTTCAGGAAACCTAGAGGGTGAACATCCTTTCTTTTCATCTACCCCTATGTGTGATTCATCAAATCATAAGGATGCTGACCAAAATCCTAAGTTTTCTGATCTTGGTTGTCATGATTTCTTTACCTCATCATCTGATCATGATGTACGTTCACTCATTGTTAATCTATCTAAGCCACTGATCCAGGATGATATATCTGTCAATGAAGTCGAAACCCTGTAGACTATTGAGGCACTTTAGCCCGAGCTGATGGTTATGTCAGGCCCTCGCTATCCTAAGGTTGGCCCCACTTTTGATAAGGAAATTGTTCAAACACTTGAGGCTCTTGATCACTAATATGTATGCACTGAAGAACAATCCAACACTCAAATTTCACTTCCTCCACTCGAACTACACGATCCCATCGCTCATGCATTGGAGGAATCTTATACAACAAGCACACTTTCACAATGTAAGTGGTCTACCTTTCTCACGTTTACTTGCATGTCATGGTCAAGGAAATGCATACGCCCAACATCTACATGTAGTGTAGCACAACACCATGGTAAGCCCACAAAGTGCATGTAATGCGCTTTCACTCTTTTTTGTTCTGTGGATGCTTGTAAGCAGGGAGTGTGTTTGTTTTCATTGTTGTATCTTTCAAATTTTCTAGTTTGCACAACTGTATTTTTTTGTGAACCATGCCTTCATCAACACGGGTCAACCAATGCACCGATGGTTTCATTGGAAATATCACTTCACATGATCAGGCCCATGCATGGTTAGCATAGGAGTAGGCGTATTGCTTTCTTTCAGTTTGCTTGCTTGCATGCTTGTTGGCTTTCTTGCTTTGCATGCTTGTTTGTCTGACTGTTTTCTTAATCACTTTTGTTTCACATTTACTTCTGCTTCTGATTTGCTTTATTATTTGTTTTCTTGTTTTTGTTCATAGGTTAGTTTTGCATGAAACCATGCATGACTCTTGAAACAAGCTGGGTAAAGTACAAGAGGCCTTGTGTAGCTATCACTACTTGGTTATATGTCATCCAACCTCTGTATGAAGAACTTGCTACTTTTAGTCCATGATAAGTTGATGGAAAATACGTACTGTTCAAAGTGAACCTTGGTGAAAACACAACGCTTGCATCCTACCTAGTGTCACCTACTGTAGTCGGTAGTTTTTGGGTTAACCCTTGGCAACTCAGTCAAGTAGAGTAACGTGAGGGGGAAAACATTAAAAAGCACATCATAAGTATATAATAAGCTACTTCTCTGAAGGAAAAACCTCTTATGCTCTCAATAAGTTGGGATCCCTCTTCTGCCTCTGAAATGAATAAGTGTTATGCATAGTTATGAGAAATGAAAAAATAAAGAATGAAAAATTTTAAAAATGAAAAATGAATAAGGAGAAAGAAGAGAAAGGCTTCCTACATAGATAGGTGATGCAACTAAATCCATCCAGGTACTAACCAGGCTCGCTGGCAGCCAAGTGATTCTTGTGTTCTTGCATAACTTTGCAGGGTACTATTAAGCCTTGTTAGCAGTAGAGCAACACCAGAGATGAAACTAAGACTCTAACGACTATACTACTTGTGCACCAATATACCCCTCAACCCTAATCGAAACAACTGTGTTGACTTGGCTTGGAATGTGTGTCAATTGGCCAAGAGCTTGGCAGATGCTACATCTTATAATCAAGCAAGTGTGGAAACCAAGATGGACCAAGAATTGAACAATACTTCCAGAGGTGTTAGACTTGATTTTTATGAAAAACATCCATTCAGAGAGCTAGAGTTATACCAATGTGTTGCCAAGTGTTGTAGGTGCTACAACACCCTCCAAAATTTTTCTTTAGCTTTTTTTTGGAGCCTCCCTACCAACCTTTCACAGTAGCATGTATTTTCTTGTCAAGTACATAAGCATCAGTGATTTTCTTGTAGAATGAGATCCTGTCCATCAAAGCTTGTTGCATCCCCCTCACAGGTTGTTTCACTGGACTTGGTCCAGTTGTAGGCTGAATAGCTCCCTCAAGAAATTGCACTATTATGGAGGGAAACTAGCCTTCCCTCCGTAAATTGTGCAAATCTATTTGGCAGCTTGCTGGGCTCCAGAATTGTGCAAATCTGCCTGTCACTGTTCACTAAGAAAATTGCACAATTCCTCCAAGCAGGGTTGCTCAGCCTAGAAATTTCACAATTCTAGGCAGCAGTTAGTCGCTCAGCCCAAAAATTATGCAAACCTCTAGGCAGCTAGCCTAGCTCCCTCCCAAAAATGCGTATTTTTCCCCTCAGCTGAGCAAGCTGTTGCATGTGCAGTTGGATTGACCGGTTCCACCCACGACTGAGAAAAATTGATGTGCATGCATGGACTGCTTTTCCCAGAATAACAAAAGCAACTTGTAAAAGGCATCCCTTGATTCAGGGATCTATGTTACATGCAAGGATCATCTTAGAAACCTTTGACCAAGTGTCGCTTTTCCCATATTTGTGGCATGCACATCATGACCTTGATTCCATCAAAACCCATCAACCACATGCTGCAAATCTCATTCATCACATCAAATTTGTAGCTCTAACATCCCACATTACATCTAGGAGTTGTCGGCACATTCATCTTAGTTGTTTCAGGGTAAGCCCGCTTTTCATGTCTTGCACTGCGTTTTTGTTGCTTTTTGTGTTTCGCTTCATGTGAGTGTTGTCTACTTGATTTCAGTGAGCGCTCATTGTTGTTCTAATGTATGTTAGCTTGTAGAAGCATCATTTTAGTTTCTGTTTGCATCTCATTGTTGTCACATGCATGACATTATTTTGAACGAATGGTTACCGTTGTGGCAACTCGCTTCACACACATGCATGCTTTCCCATGTTCTAAATCATGCACTTGTTGTTTACATGTATGATCATTCACTCTTTTTGCAGTCATCTCATCACACATTCAAACTTCTCATGTTTTCAGTCGCTTGTTAGCTGATTTGGGCTACCTTGGCCCAGACTGTGCCTTGCCCTGCTAGCACTGGGCATTTTCGAAAGCGAAGGCTCTACCTTCCCTCCAGGAATTATGCAAGCGTAATGAAGCACTGACCTCCAGGTTTGGATTGCACAATTCTTGGAGATAATGTCGTGATGGCCCCAGACACTGCACAGTGCAGTTTGCTGGGTGCATGTCACTGCTGACTGAAATTGCGGATTGCATAGTTTCAGTCCTCGGCAGGCTAGTCTGGACTGTGCATTGGGTAGTTCCAGTAGTCAGTAAGCCTTCTGACAACCTGGATTGTGCCTTGCATAGTTTTGGCACTCAGTCTCCTGACCTCCCAGCAGAAATTACGTAACCTTCACGTTCGATCACATAGCAACACAAGTACAATGGACTCCAGGAGAGCAAAGTCAAAGACATTATTAAGAGCGCAACTAGGGATGTAGTCAATAAAGTGTCTATGAATTTTCCTACGCACGAAGACATCAAGTTGTTCATGGATAAGGATATCAAGATCAATGGCAACGACATCACAATGAATAGCACCATCAGCAGCAATAGAAGGAAACATACCTGCATGCGACGAATGCGAGAAGAAAGTTGTTGATAACATAGAGGTAGAGAAAAGATGCAAGTTCAAAGTAGATCCACTCATGATGAAAGAAGCTTTGGATATTGATCCTATGAGGTGACGGCATGACATGAAGATCGCGTGAAGGCAGAGAACGGAATAGAGAAGGAGTTGCATGTGTTGAAGCAGCAACTCAAGGAAGAATAGGAGCTGCGTAGATGAGAGAATTAGTTGCAGCAGGAACATGTATAGCAAGGGGCACAACATGCACAAACAGATGAAACTGCACCCGTACAAGTTGTAGATCCATCCCAACAGCTGGCATGGAGCAGACAAGGTGAGCAGTGTTGTTGACCGCATGCAAGGGAATTCAACAGCATGCATGTCATTTTGCACACACATGCAATCCCACACATTTGGTACACTCACTAAGGCGAAGACAAGAAGCAAGTCCAACTAGAGTTGAACATGTATTTTGACATGTTGATACATGCGGTCGCCGGTACTTGCTTGGAGATCAATGCAGAAGCTTTGCATCAACATGTTTCTGGTCTGATCACACCTAGGATGACCATGTGCATGTTATCAAAAAAGTTGAACAGAGAAGCCATATCAGTGTACCCGGATGAAATAGAGGAAAGAGTTCTCTTCACCAAGATGTCACCATTGGGTGCATGGACACCATCACAAATGACCAAGCTTGGCATCAATTCGCCACCATCGACCATCATAAGGAAGTCAAAAAGTTGGTCTCACCACAATGGTCCAAGTGTTATTGATGTCTTGCATGGCTTTCTCAAGCCATTTTGTCTCACATGGGTACATGTGTAGATTGTATGTAACCTCTTATCAAGTGGAAGTTCAATTGTCGATAGTTGGATGTAACAATCATAGATTAGATGAAGAGTCACGAGGGTAGATAAATTGTCACGAAAGGGAATGTCAAGGGCCACCCCACCGTTTGTTATAAATAGCCCCTCACAACTCATGGTAGAGGATTTTGGTCAGCCAAGCTTCTGACAAGAGTATCTTAGAGAGACCTTAGACAATATTGTAACATGCCTTGGCTTCTCCACTACGCAGAGCTAGTATATCTCTTTGGAGGAGAAGGTGGTTATGGTTGTAACGTTCCACTGTCGAAACTAGTGGTTGGACATGGATGTATTGTATGGCTGGAACTTACACTTCTTAACATAATAGAGCCAACACATTTCATGCATATGTCATATTGTATTATAGCTATCTTGTTTACTCCAAATGGTATATGTATCTGTTTTCATACACATGCATGTATGGACTATTTTATATAAGTATGTATGAATCTTACTGAAATGTGTTGCTTTGTTTAACCATTAATTTGGATTCTTAGCTAACTTGCTTTCTAGTTTTTGATGCATCTTTTCTCATGTGTTCCCTTCCAAGCCGCGTGCTATCATAGGTTTCCAAGGGGTGCACTCACCCAACTCTCCATGTCTTAGAACTATTGATGCACCTTCCTTGACTCGTCACAGTTGTCACACCCTTGCTACCAATAGGGACATCTTACTTTCCTTTGTGTGAAACTGCGTCAAGGAATTACCATACGACCCACTACTAGGAATCCTACACCAAACGGTTTGAGGTCTGATTGGGACTTCTTACCAGGGGAGATCCCCTGACATGTTGGCGAGTCCAACACCATCAACAGGTTCATAGGTCTTGTAATTTATGAATTGAAGATTCTATAAGAAGAAGAATTCTTGTGGGTTTTCCTCTCAAGTGGAGAGGTTTTTTCCTTGGCTCATTGCCTATATCCTATGTCCTATTTTTTCATTGTTATTTATGGTTTGGTAGTTATTTGATGAAATAACATAACAATAAGGAAGGTAAAATATAATATAATCAATAAAAGTAAAAAGACATGACAAGAAATTATCAACGAAAAGAGAAATCACCTAAACATGTTGCCCCTAAATTTCTCAACATGGTATCAGAGCTAAGGTGAAAAGACAAGAAAAACTAGCTTAAATAAGGAGATTCAAGGGCCGAAGAACTAGAAGATAATCAATATAGTTAAGAGCACTAGAAGATCATCATGAAGGATAATTCAATTCAAGGATCATCAGATCTCAAATAAAGAATACCTCAAAACCCTAGCTCATCCTAAGAAGGGTTATACAGAAAGCATTCTTGAGAATCTCACATCATCTTCGCAAATATAAGATCTAGAAGACCCTAACTCCTCTCAAACTCATTGAAGCATCTTGAAGTCTATACATCCAAGGGAATCAAGAAGAAACATATTCATCATCATCAAGGAATTAAGGTTATATCCCTCTCTTTAAAGGATCACTTTTGAAGGAAGACATCTTCTATTATCAACATCATCATTAAAATCAAGAAGGCATCAACTTGAAGTTATTGTCATCAAGGGACATGTTCAATTGACAAGTAAGTACCTCTATATTTATGACTGACTTTGGTATCAAAATGACTTCATTTTTCAAGGAAAGCAACATATTGGTTGGGTCATCAAACGTTCTTGCATGGAAGAAGAGGAAAAATTTGATCCTCATAGAAAATGAAGTCATTGAACATGTTAAGGGTTCAAATATTAAGCCTACAAATGAATAATCTCAAGCCCTATCAATGTATAGGAAAGGAGAAATTAGGGCTCAAATAATTCTTATAGAATCCATCCAGGATCCCCTCATTCCATATATAGTGAAGTTGGATACATCAAAAGAAATATATGACAAGCTAGTAGAATTATTCTCTGTAAGAACTCCTAGAGAAGTGATATCTTTGAGAAACGAGCGATACAAAATGAATATCTCAAAAGAAGATGGAATAGCCTCATAATTTATGAGGGTATTAGAAATAAGAGACCAACTACACGAGTTGAGAGAAATAACTTCTGATAAAGACATGACCACCATAGTGCTCAATACACTACTAGAGGAATGGGGCAACTTTACATCAAGCATCTATGGAAATAAGGAGGCTACTAGATTCAATGAACTTTGGTCATTGTGCAAGATTGAAGAAACCAGGTTGAAGGAAAAAAGTGATGTAGGATCAAACGAGAAATTCTAAGCATTTCTTGCGATGGCTAGGAGGAAAAGAATGTTTAGAAGGCTTGGTCCTCAAAAAAAGAACAAGGAGAATATGTCAAAGATCCAACGCTATGGTTGTCATGAATATTGGCACTACAAGAGATATTGTCCTAAACTTAAGAAGGAAAACAACAAAAGAGGAAGGGAAGAATCCCATATCACTGAAGAAGTGGAAGAAAATCAACAAAGGAGGAAGTTAGAGATCTCTACTATGACTGAGATAATCTCCTCCACTAAGTTCTTTTCAATTTTGTAAATAATAGCTATCATGGAAGGAAGCATTGTAAGTATGATACAATTCATCATAGTAGGAGACAAAATCATAGTAGAAGCATATGGTTGAATAAAGAGCTCATTATAGAAGCTTGAAAAGGATAGTTGAAGTAGAAGTATACATGGATGTAGAAATCATTATATAAAGGAAGTAGTTCATGGAGACCTCATTAAAAGCATGTGTAGTGCATATGATTGGAATAAAGTCATATAGCATGATAGAAGGAATTCATCATACATCATCATCGTGAGAAAGGATCTTCTACTGGATGAGGATAATCAATATGCTCCATTGGAATCATCATTAGAAGCTTCACCTCTACTTGCAAGAAGCAAGTGTCTCATTGATTATTCCACCTCATGTGGGATAAACTATTTAGAAGGATAACGATATGATGAAAAAGGAGTGCAACAGGTCAAGGTGATTTAAGTAATCTCAATCACGGAAAGGAAGTTGCCAAAGGAAGTCTAGATGGCCAAAAGAATAAAAGATATCTGTATTTGTTTGATAGATTAAGTCATGTCATCATTTAGTTGCTGAGAACATGGGTAAATAATCCATCTTGGGAGCATGATCATGGATATATTTCATTGAAAAATGCATGAAGGTATGGTTCACATATTAACAAAGATGAAATCAACAGAATATGTCCTCATATGGAATATGAGGTAGTTGATAAAGATAAAGGAACTATGGGTGAAAGTTCTTGGTGAGAAATTTGTGAAGAAAGAAAGAAGAGATTTGAAAGATGCAACTATGCCATTAATTTTCCACGTGGCATCCACCTAGTCCCCATGTGGCATCAAAGTGGCTATCTCATTTAACCTCTTCAGTTCCACTTGCTATGAGTGTATTGGCTATGGAACCATTCATAGTTACTACGTATTAACCTTGTGTGGAGGTAACTTTAAACATGGAAGGAACTCTCTTGGAGAAAACAATATTGGAGGATTGAGGAGAGCGAAGCTGTGAAAAACTCTCGATATTTGAGATTTCAAGATCTCAAAAAAAAGCATCTCGGAAAAAAACTTTAGAGGGAAACCTTTCTTGGTGATATCCTTTCTCGGTGAAAACTCTCCTTGGAGGAAACCTTCCTTGGAAGAAATCCTTTCTTGAAGAAAACTATTCTTGGGAAAAACACATGTTTAGTTCCACTCCTACGATGTCATCTCATGAATAACTTCCCTGGAGGAACCATCTTGAAGGAAAATATCCTTGAAGGAAACACTTGCTTGGGACTGCTCTCACCACATTATATTGGAAATATCTTCTCCAGAAGTAACTCTTCTCGATGTAAATCTTCTTAGAGGAAACACTCGTTTAGGTCCACTCTTGCAACATCATCTCGAAAAAAACTTCCCTGGAAGAAACTCTTCTCGACATAAGCCTTATCGGAGGAACTTCAAGATACTACACACCAAACTGATGAGATAGAGGAATTAGTCCACAAATGATGGAATATGCATATGTTATGGCCATAGTCTAGCAAGACTACTTTTTTTCTCTAAAAATCATGGAAATTCTAGCAAGATTTTCATAAAATCTAGTAGATATGTTTGTAAATCTAGGTTATAGCTGTCAAACTTCAAGGTTTTGGGTACCGCAGAGGTTTTTGATGGTGCTTAATCCATTTCCACGATAAAAAAAATGATTCAAAAAATGTTGGTGAAATATTTTTTGAATTTTTTTTTGCCAGAATAGACTCTCACAAAAAACTCTCTAGGAGGAATATAAAGCGAGACGCAACATAGTTGGTTCTAAAATTCCGAGATCTGATATTCTGAGATCTTGGTCAACAGTGAAGGCCCATATGAGTTGAAAGATAAATTTCTAACGGTCAATTTCAGTGGAATGTGCCCATAATGAATTATAAGCCACGTTTTAGGGGCTAATTCCATATCTCAATCGTGTTGGTTTTGTGACCATTTGGGCCTATCTCTACGACTTGACAAACACTCTTAAAGTTTCTATATGGCTCACTTGGGAGCCATCTCTCCTAATATTTCAAGTGGACTTATCCCTCTTGAGCTTAAAATGATACAACTAGCTTGATAACAATTCCTTTAACTAATGCAGTAAGTCAGACTGGGTGAATTTCCTATTAAGATATACATAAGAAGCACCTTAGTTCCCTTCATCAAATCATAGTAAACTTAACCATCTTCCTCAATTATTGTTGGGTGTGCAGCCTAGTTATATTTTGTATTCAAAGATATTGCCGCATTGGACCCCAGTTCGTAATGTGGCGGCAACGCCATCCATAAAATGTGCACCGCTAAGGGGGTCCATGGGGGGTGATGATGATTTTTTGGAGTCCCCCTTGTAGGGAATCGGGGGCAGCACCCCTGAAGCTAAAAATAGATGTAAAATTTCCTTACAAAATGATGTAATTTCGTAGTCAATCTGGGCTATTCATTAGGTGGAGATTTGACAGTAGAAGTTATGCTTAATTTAAGGTTTTTTACCCCAGAAGGAAACCCCTTGCTATATATGAGGGAATTGTATTGCGTCTATGCAGATCAATAATCTGAGTGAGAAAGAGAGGATATTGTGTGAGAGAGAAGAGGGAATTACAGTGGATATGTTGTAGGTTGTATCTCTTCATTTTGCTGGATAATATAAAAGGAAGGATTGGCTATTTGTCTGTGGACGTAGCCTAAATTGGGTGAACCACATATATCTGTGTCTCTCTTGTATTATGTGTTTTCTATGTTTGTACTTTTGCAATATGTTTTATGTGTTCCATTGCTCTATAATATATAATTTTCTAACAATTACAACATAAATATATAACCATATTGTTTTTAGTGATACAAAAAGCATACAAGTAGTGATGTCCACAACACATGCCAATCAAAAATTTCATTAAATATCTCAAACACAAACAAAAGACTCATTTGTTGCCCCAAACAAAAAATCATCGCGACCGATGCTCACATAACACACATGGAATTTGAACCTTTCCTTCAGGAAGTTATACAAGGAACCATGCATCCAATAATGCATAGTCCTCTTAGCAAGTGCACCCAACACTCACATGGATGTGTTCATATATGTAATTCCTGCATGAAATACATAAATACAAAATCATAGTAACAAGAACCATTTATCATATTTTCAATACTTTCAAGCTTATGAAGATCAAATATACCATCATATTTTCAATAGATGGTGATTAGAAATCACCATCTACACTGAAATAAATGCATCTAGTGTAAGAAATATTATTCCCTCTCTCCCCTCTACATATAATCTTGAAAAATATTTTTAATAATTTAGAACCTAAATATTAACGACAACTAATCCATCTAATGCAAGCAATCAAATATGATTAGAAAACAACATGTACATTGAAATAGTGCATCTAATGAAAGCAATCAAATGAGCCTAGAAATCAACATCTACAATAAAATCCATCCATATAGTGCAAGCAATCAAATATAATTAGAAATCAACATCTACGTGAAATAAATTCATCTAGTGAAAGCAATCAAATAGGATTAGAAAACACCATTTAGATTGAAATCAATGCATCTAGTGCAAGAAACCTACTTCCCTCTCTCCCCCTCTATCTCTCCTTCTTTGCCTCTCTATCTCATGCCCTCATACGAAGACAAACTCTCTCTCCATATCTATCTATCTATCTCTCCCTCCCTTTGTCCTTCTCTTTATTTATCTTGTTCCCTCTCTTCACCTCCAATCCATATCTCTATCTCCCTCTACCTCTCCTTTGTGACTCTATGTCACCGAAAAAACATACAAACTCTGTCTCCATATCTATCTATCTCTCCCTCGCTCTTCATCTCCCTCTCCCTCTCTCTTCCCCTTCTTTCTATTTATTCCCATTCTCTCTCTTCCCTCCTACTCTCCTCCCTCCCACTTTCAAAATCTCCCTTATCACCCCCTCTCTCTCTTCACCTTTCTCTATATATGTCTTTCTTTTTAACTCCCTCTCTCTCCCCTTCCCTCTCTCCTTCTCTCTCTTCTTTGCTCTCTCTCTCTTCCTTCCTCTCTCTCCCTTTCTCTCCCACCTCCCTCTATCTGCCCCCCCCCCTTTGTCTCTCCACCCTCTAACTCACTCACTATCTCCCTACATCTCTCCTTCTCTCCCCCATTTGTTCCATCTCTCCTTCTCTCCCCCCTTTGTTGCATCTCTCCTTCTCTCCCCCCTTCATTCGATCTCTCCTTCATTGTCTTTTTGTCTCACCCAAAAACATACAATCTCTATCTCCATCTCTCCCCTCTCACTCACACTCTCTATCCACTTTTTTGTCTCTATGTATTTCTTATTCACTCCCTCTCTACCTGTCCAAATCCATCTCTTTGTCCCTCCCTCTCAAGAACACTCTTTGATCCTTCCTCTCTATCCCTTTATCTTCTACCTCCTTCTCCCCCCCCCCCCCACCAATCTCTCTCTCTCTCTCTCTCTATCTCTCTTTGTCTCTCTATCTCTCTTTTCCCTCCAACCTTGTCACTATCTCCCTCCCTCTCCCCTCATCTCTCTCCCCTCCATCTTTGTGCCTCTCTCTCTCTCTCTCTTACCCTTCTCTCCCTCTCTCACTCTTATCTTTCTCTCTGTTAGTTTTGTTAGCATCAAATGTGTTCTAACCACAAAATCTTTTGGAGAGGCTCGAATACAAGAGATCTCCAAAACCCATAAATTATTTATGAAAGCTCTGATAAGAAATTACTTAATTAGATTATTAGCCAATTTTTAAATATTTCCTAAGTCTAAAATTAGGTAATATGGCTAATTAATCAGAATTATGTAAGTCAAGGCATGAATGATCTAGAAACTCACACGGATTGACTTAAAGTTAATCCTAGCCATTGATTAAGATTTAATGTTGGTCATTGGAGTCCCAAGAAGGGATTATAAAAAGAAGTCAATGGGCACTTGGAGAGTTCGATTTCATTGGCAGATCAATTTCCAGAGTAGCAGTAGTCAGTTGTCAGAGAAAGAGTTAGACATATCGAAGCAACATGAGGTGCAGAGGCAGTGATCCAGAGGAATTATTTTCCAAATCCTGAGAGGAAGAATCAAGAGATTCAAGTTACCCCAAAGACGCAATGCTAAGGGGCAATGAAGTTTCTTTAGCAATGCATTTTGATTTGGAGGAAGGAAAATCATTTTCAGTTCTAGAGGCCAGGAAGAAGCACCAAAAGGCTGGAGAGGCAATTTCCTTAGCATCCAGAGGTTGAATGACTTCATCAGAACCCAATTCGAATCAAGTCATCCATCCATCTATCTAGAGCAGTGCAGAGGCTGACATAGAGCTCCAAGAGGCTGAGTTTTGGGAAGGAAAGTCAAGCCAAAGATTTCTTATGGGAGAAGGTTAATTCCATTCAATATTTTTCTCATATTTTCTTGTTGTTTGGATATCCAGTTGGGCATCCATATATTTACTCATATTTCATTGTTGCGTAATAAATAAAACTCTCACTGTTGCACTGACTTTCCCAAGTTGGGATTTCCCAAGGACAATGGTAAAAAAACAATTGTGTAAATTTATGTGTTTGTGCTAGAATTTCTTCCAACTTTTATTCTTCCATAGTTTATTTGTGTAGGTGGTAGTGTGAGTTATTTAGTATTTGTTTTAGGAAACAATAGATAAATTGTTAAAATTAATTAACAAATAAGAGAATAATTTATTGTTGCTACAATGGGATTTCAGGTTTTCAATTTTTCACATGGTATTAGAGAATATTTGATCATCTATAGAGCTTAGTAGTGAAGATATAAGGATTTTTGTTGTTCAGTGTCGGTAGAAGATCGAAACCCCATAGGCAACACAATTACTCTATCAAGAGGTCAAATTTCTTGAGGAGATTCGATTTTTTTCTAGTGAGGGATAGAAAAAATTTGAGCTCTGTAGATCAAGGGATTCCAGAGGTACAGGGAGTAGCCTAATATTTTCACAAATAAGATCTCTAGTTGGGAGCAGTATTTTTGTAGCAGTTTGCTAGAGTAGAGCTAGCATCGAGTGGAAGGAATAAGGGCACACAGTGAGGGAAAATTTTCCTCCGGGAAATTATAGTCTCAAGAAATTTGATTTTCCTTGTAGATCAACAGTCGTTGTGAGTAGAGTTTCTCACTCTAAAAGGGAGTGCTAATAGCTGAGCAACAACTGAGTATAAGGGAAGAGGATATTTTTGGCATTTGGTGAGATGGTCACTGCTAGACATCGAGATCAAGATAGGTTGGATGGAGACTACAACTATGTCATCTGGAAGGCAAGAATGTCCTTCCTTCTAGATGAATATGGTATGAAGTCATATGTTGATGCAGCAGTAGCTGCGCCGGAGGATGCAGGTCAGCTGAAGGAGTAAAGAAAGGAGATGGCATGGGTAAAGAGGTAGATATTATACAGATTATGGAATCACATTTCACACATAAGTAGAAAACGTACTTCCAGAGAGATGTGGGAGACTCTCTCCATGCTATACAAGGTAACTTCTAAGTAGTGGAAGATATACTTAGAGGAGAAGCTGAGATGCATTAGGATTCAAAAGGAGAAAATCATCTATCCCTTCATCACTAGGATTCAATAGGTCTGAGACCAATTGTCAGTTGTTGGGGCAGGGCATCAACCCACAGAGCCAATGTGATCAGCACTAAATAATTTCTATGAGGAGGTATAGGTAATTTTCTAAAGTATTTTTGGAAGAGATACCTTTCCAAGTTGGGACAAGATGTTGGCTGATATGTAGCAGGATTTGAGGTGAGATCTTTTAAAGAGATCCATCAGTGGCAACAATGGATGGAAACAGGTTAGGGAGGAGGAGAATGTGGCCCTTATATCGAAGGGTCCTAGTCAGGGGCAAGGGGAGCAACAAAAGAAGAAGAAGGACCTACCAATGGTCAAGTGCTTCAGGTGTGGAAAGTTTGGCCACTAAAGTACCCAATGTCCTCTCAAGAAGCATGACAAACAGGAGAAGTAAGAACAGGCAAAAACTCATGCTAAGATTGATAAGTTGTCCTCCATATTGGAGGAAGACTTTGCTATGATCATTGGCATACGTCCAGGAGTGAGATGGAGTGATTTGGATTTGTAGCCCCAAAGTGCTATATATGGGAAGGAGCCTTGAGGAATCCACCTCATGAATAAATACCTTGTTACGCGGGCCCACAGTTTTCAATAGCAGGATGGTTCAATGGTAGTTAACGTAGTAAGATGCCAGAGTGACAATTGTAGAATCTAGTAGCAATCAGATGCTAGGGAGCATAATGCAAAGTTAACAGTAGTGTAGTTGGCACAATGCAAAGTCAGTAGCAACGCAGATTCTTCAATGACAGTGCAGATACTAGAAACAGCCAGAGACTCGGATGATAGATGCATTATACTCATCCCAATTGATTTCGTATTTTGGATGCTTTTCAGTTGAAAATGTTGCAGTTGTGTCAGCAACAGATGAGAGAGAGTTGTAGTGTTGGCAGCAACACTATAACACATTCCTCTCTAAGAGGGAGCGTTAGTTTTTGTAGCATCATATGTGTTCTAGCAACAAAATTTTGTGGAGAGGCTAGAATACAAGAGATCTCCTAAAACAAGAAATCATTTCTGGAAATTCCACCTAGAAATGACTTAATTCAAATATTAGTTAGATTCTAAATATTTCCTAAGTCTAAACTTAGGGAATATGGTTAATTAATCATAGTTAATTTAGTCAAGGAGTGGATGATCTAGAAACTCACATGGATCGACTTCAAGTTAATCTTATCCATTTATTAAGATTTAAACTTGGTCATTGGAGTCCCAATAGAGGATTATAAGAATAAGTCAATGGGCACTAGGAGAAGACACGAGAGTTCAATTTCATTGGAAGCTTGATTTCTAGAGTAGCAGCAGTCATTTGCCAAAGAGAAAGTCAGAGAGATCGAAGTAGTGTGAGGGGAAGAGATAGTTATTTGGAGGAAATATTTTCGAAATCTGGAGAGGCAACAACAAGAGAGCCGAATTATCTGAGAGAGGCAGCGTTGAGGGGCAGTGCATTTGCTTCAGCAAGGTAATTTGATTTGGAGGAAGGAAAATCATTCTCAGTTCCAGAGGTCACGAAAAAGTCCCATAAAGCTGGAGTGGCAATTTCCTCAACATCAATAGGTAGAACAACTTCATCAGAGTCTAACCCGAAGCAAGATGTCCAACCAACTATGCAGAGCAATGTAGAGGTTGACGCAGAGCTCCAGGAGGCCGAGTTGTGGTAGGGAAAGCCGAGCCAAAGATTGCTTGTGGGAGAAGGGTAATTCCCTTCAGTATTTTTCTTAGATTTTATTGTTGTTTGGATAGCCAGTTGGACATCCATAGATGTACTCATAGTTCACTATTTCATAATAAATAAAACCCTCACTGATGCATTGATTTTCCCAACTTGGGCTTTTTCAGGGACATTGGTCCAAAAATAAATGTGTAAATTTATGTGTGTGCTAGCATTTATTCCATCATTTATTCTTCTGTAGTTTTATTTGTCTAGGTTAGAGTGTGAGTTATTCAACATTTGTTGTAGGAAAAAATAAATAAATTATTAAAATTAATTAGCAATTAGGAGAATAATTTGTAGTTGCTGCAATACAATTTTGTGTTTTCTAATCTTCACACTCTCTCTCTGCAATACTCCTCTCCCCTCTTCTTCATTTTATCTCCATCTCTCCTTTGTCACTCGCTCTATCTCTCCACCTCTATCACTGTATGGGTTCATTCTTCCCTCCATATATATCTAGAGTTAATTATATATCATGATATATTAATATATATTATAATATAACAAATTGAATATTTTATTGAATTTAATAATATTAATGTTAATATTAATCTTGTAATATCAATATTAGATTTAATGATGTTTTTTACATGGCATGAATAAAAAAGTTATAACTATATCAAATTATTATATATGATTTGTCCTTTTAAAGATTCATTTACAAATATTTAATTACAATTAATATTAAAAAATTTTGGAGCGGGATTTTCAATTCTTTGTGTTGACTTAACCATTTTTCTTTGTTTTAAGAAATGGTATTGAATTTAATGAAGAGTAAAGATCTAAAGATTAAAATTTTACCTAATTTCGAACTTTAATGTGACAATTGTTTTTGTTAAAGGTAAATTTATGATCCATTTAAATTCACCTGTATGATAAAGGAGCTTAAACATATGAGATCATTTAATATCCATTCAAATTATTTATAATAATAAATAGTTATATTTGAATAATTAATCTTGGTCCATTAATAACATTAAAAAGTTATATATAATTTATTTAATTTAAGATTCTAGCTAATGTTTTGGTCGACATTAGCGAAAAGTATTTTTATTTTTTTTTGAATATATAATCTAAAGATTCAAGTTATATATAATTTAAGATTCAAGCTAATGTTTTGGCCGACATTAGTGAAAATTATTTTTATTTATTTTTGAGAACGTGACATACTTACACATCAACGAATAGCCTCTCAGCATACTATAAAAGATAAAAAAAACTTATAAATAAAAAAATTATGAGTTCAAATTTCTATGATTCATATTGCTTTGAAATCATTCTTTTGGATTAACTATATCATCTATTTTTAGTCTACATTTAGAACTAACTAATGTAATTTATCATCAAAACCAAATATTTAAATTAAAAAGACATTATTTTTAATAAAAATTCAACTAATAAATAAAATAATCTTAAACTTTTATTTTTCAAATATTTTTGTTTAACCATAATTAAAAACATAAAAAAAATTACATCATCTATTTTTAGTCTACATTTGGAACTAACTAATATAATTAATAATCCAGGCCAAATATTTGAATTAAAAAACATATTTTTAATAAAAATTCAATTAATAAATAAAATAATCTTAAACTTTTATTTTTAAAATATTTTGTTTAACTATAATTAAATATATATATATATATATATATATATATATATATATATATATATATAATATAAAATTTCTATAACCAAAAACATCTCCCAATGTCCTTGACTAATTCACTCTAAACATAAAGTGTTTGATTATCCTCATAACAACTATTCTTATATTACTTAATTTTGGTTTAGATTTGTGTTTACAAAAATGTTAAAAATATAAATTTATTCATTTATTACCGAATAAAAGTGTAGAAATCACAATTTTATTGAAATGGTTATTTGTTGCTAGAATATAGTCAAATTAAATAAGAAAATAAATGTGAAAACTTTTCATAAAATCTTATTTATAAACTATTCTTTTTTAATATATGATATTCAGTCATTAGTTCAAAGTAGATCAAAGACACGTTTCATAAATGAAATGATATTTTAAGGTCTACGAGACTAAAAATAATTTATGAGACCATTAATTCCCTGTTTTTCGCTCTTTGCAATTCAGTCCTTTTACGATTCAGCTAATCATATCCAGATAATCAGTGGGTCAACCCCTAATAGCTAAATATTTTATTTTATTTGGAAACAAATCATGGTAGACTAAAGAAACGTTAAATCTACCCTCAAAGAAGCGGAAGTCACGGGCACGGGCAATTCACTGCAAGTTCGTCTCTTCTTTCCATGCAACATTCATCATTTGACCACATTTCGAAATCCGGATAGCCCTAACATACCGAACAATGGGTTTGTGTGCTCACTTTTCAATAAATATTGGAAGTTGCTTCATAGTTTGCCTGAGCACACCGTCACTACATGTAACGCTTTCATAAGACGCGGCGAAAGAATGAGATATGTTGGACTCTCTTAAGCCTATAAAGCACTTTCTTGTGTCATACCAACCGGCCCTATCCTTTTTCGGGTTAGAGTGAGGAAGTGCAGACAGTAGTTTTTAAGTTCGGGAGATATTTTAAGTTCGGCGGATATAGAAATATAGAGCTCCGATAGTACAGAGATCAATGGCTTCTGACGGCGATTACCAGAAGCATGGGCCCAGACTGTTTGGAGTGGATCTCACTCAACTCTACACTAATTTAGGCCATGACGACCGCTCAGTAAAGGCATTTTTTGGGGAAGAAACCCGTGCAAACAAGGAAGCCCATAACGACATGCCAGTGTTAAAGGGCTCTGCTTCCAAAAGCTCCGCCCAGCGCTGTAAGGGCCGCGTCTTTCCTTGCCGGTATTGTTCAAAAAAGTTCTACGATTCTAAGGCACTGGGAGGCCATCAGAATGCCCATAGAATTGAGCAAAAGGCAAGCAAAACGAATCCTTTTCTGAATAGACTGCCAACTGACAGCTTTCAGTATCCTGTTGTAGGGCAGCAGCCTACTCATGCTCTCCTCAAAACTAATCCTTTTCAGAATAGCCTGCCAACTGACGGCTTTCAGTATCCTGTTGTAGGGCAACAGCCTACTCATCCTCTCTTTGCTTCCAGTAGCAGACTTCCTCACAATTTTGATTTGCAGAGAGCGGACGTATCAAATAATCAGCCTCACTTTGAGCAGTTTGCACAAAACTTTCACGTCAACTTGGCATCAAGCTCTTTGTCTTCGGTGAAAAAGGTCCGAAATGACATCGAATTGGCGCCGAGGTCTTTGCCTTCAGTCAAAAGGGCCAGAAACGAAGATCCTCAAGAGAAAAGGGCCCGAAATGAAGATCCTGAGCAGCACAATACAATACAACACCTGGCCGTATGGTTTTTTTTTTTAACCACATGGTGAATCGGTAACTATCAAGTTTAATCCACGGGAGACCCAGGATCAAACCTCATTGCTGCCATTATAACACCAAGAGCATAACCAACCACCTGCAAGCAAGTCGGGTATACTAAGATCCTATGGTTTTAGCAAGAGCACACCCACGGTAGGGGGGCGGAAAGATCCTATGGTTTTAGCAAGAGCACACCCACGGTAGGGGGGTCCGCCCCTCTAGCCGCCACCACAGCAGGTCACTGTACTCAATGAGATTTGAACTTCAGACCTCCCGGGCTTCGCCCATATGTCTTACCGTTAAACCACACATCACTGTACTACACCTGGCCGTATGGTTACTCTTAATACAGCAGATAATACAGAGGGCGCGGAGCTTGACTTGTCTTTGCATCTTTGAGACATTCTGTAATTGCATTTTGGAACATTCTTAAGCTTCTCTCTGTTCCCGTGAAATCTGTATAGTGCATTTCTTAAACATATTCTTTATCACGATATAATAAGTGCACTTCACAAATATATTATTCCTAAACTAGGAAGACCGGCATGAAACTTCGCTGTCCAACAGAAACGTAATTTACGGGGAGTGTTTACGGGGAGTGTTTGTCACGATACAATAAGTGCACTTTACAAATTGTTAGGAAGGCCGGCATGCCACTTCGCTGTCCAACAGAAACGTAATTTAGGGGCAGTGTTTGTAGAATCGCTTATACATATCTGAGCTTTTGACCTTCCGTTTTTAAGTATGGATCTATGGACAGCTTTACTATACTGACTAGATTTATTGAGGCTGTTTTATTTTAGATGGGTATTAAGTGAAAATAACTTTGAAAACTGCTTTTGTATATTGGTTTTGTTTTAAGCGATTGTAATTTCATGTAGTAAATAATATGAAAATTATTTATTAGATTTATTTTAATCAATTTTAGGAGGTAAATTAAATTGTTGTTTTTAATTTCCTTAATAAAATATTCATTTCAAGGACAGATTTAAAACCAGTATAGAGGGATCAAATTTCTCCATTTTTAATTTTTTTTGAAGTGTAAAATGTACTGTGCTATTTTTCAGTGTATAAGACTAGAAAAAAAAATTGATCATAAAAACATAAATTTTTCTATATATAGATATAGATGAAATTGAAATTATTTTGAAAAGTATAAGATTTACTTTACAACATATTCATTTTTTTTAATTATAGCTGACTTTATTTTTCTATTTAGAATACAATTTTATTTTTATTTTTTATTTTAAAGGGGCACTGATTGATGGATAAACTTACACATCCCCTCAGAATAAGCTTCTGGGATCAATAATATGCCTCCGGTTCTTTATGTAAGTTTTAAATGTCCATTTTAAAATTAAATTGTTACATTGGGATTGGTCATTTGAGAATTTTTATTTAAATAAATTTAAATTTTTTATATATATTAAAACTTGATTTTTTAATTACATAAATGTAAATGCTATATTGTTAATCATTAATAATTATAGTATAATTAGAGACATTAATTAAACATTTTTTAGATGCTTCAATTTTAGAAGCCCTATTTGAACCAAGTAATGCCATAACCCTGGCAAAAGTGGAGATTACAATCTAAATTACCATGTTCTTATATTGAACCACTTCCTTGATTCTCAAAAAGTAGCTCTCCTAAATTAAATTATTGACAACAATCCATATGCATCTCACATACCTCCATTGTTGAGGAACAACTCCCAAAATCTATAGATTATAAACTATTTGACAATAATCTATATTATGCATCACCTACATTAGATCCCTACTTTTCCTACTAAGTGCGAACCTTCCATGATTATGCTAGTCACTTAAAAGAACACACTATTAAAAGGTAATCTTCTTCGAAATAGTGTAACTTATGAAAATAAAATATTTACTTTTGAATAAATTTTACAATGAAAAAAGATAAAACTATATATCTCCTACTTTTCTTGTAATTAAATAAATTTATATATGTTCGTACATACTTTAATTCTAACTTTGGAAAATAAGAATTATATTTATGAAAACATATAACTTGTACTTTTCTGTATTAGATAAAAGTGGAACACTACTATTTTTTAGAGTATCCAATTTATTGGAAAATTTTTACAATCAAGAAGAAATTGTGTTTTTCTAAATTTATAGTTATTCTCACAAGTTGGAAAAAACCTAAAATACTTATAAGTCTTCTATCTTTCATGAATTGAGTTCATTTAATATTAAGGTGTAGTAATGGTGAGTAGAATAAGATTCTTGACATCTTTTTGAATACAGATAATGCCTTAATTTTCACTAAATCAAAGGAATTGTAGATATTAACAATTTTGGTGCCCCCTGTTCTTCAATATTTCAATATTCTAAGTTTCTATTCCTCATGATAGGGTCCTTAATCAATTAATGAATTTTATTTCCTTCAATGATTCTTTGGTGTTTTACCAACTATTTTTCCTACTACATACATTAATTCATGCTATTTTTCATTTAAATTAAATTTTGTAATGCCTCCTATATCTACCCACTTTAACTGACCTTGCTGCAGTAAACATGAGGTTAGGGCTACTATGAAATGAACCAACCTCCTAGATGACCTTAAGGAAATGGAGCCAACAAAACAAGACCTTATTGACTTCCCTCATGTGGTACAAAACCCCTAGGAGCTAACCAATCATTCCAGGTGCCCAACCCCTAAGTTAAATTTGGTTTTCACTAACCTAGAGTCTCAGTCAATCCCATGAAAAGGCCTACACATGAATGGAATCCTTTAGACACTCCCATAGGATTTCTTCCCAATGATTGCAGTCTTTTTCACTTAGTTCTGAGCCAGTGACTCCAAGATCTTAGCCACTTTTTTAGGGCTAGGATCGAGACCTCTGCCCAGATCTTAATGAAACTTCTAGAAATGACAAATAACACAAAGACAAAGCATCTAACACAAAAATTAATTAAGGAAATGACCTAGCCTGACCTAGCCATAATAGTCATTTCATCAAACAAATGATGAACGTAAGATCTACAAGTCATGAATTCATATCTGAACATAGATATCTGAAACTTGTTTAAGGTTTACCAAGAAGGACTAATGTCCTCTCACAATACATGCAATAACATTTATTAGGTCATGAATTCATTACCCATTCATTTATCAATCAAAAATGATAAGAGAAATAACTTGGACCTGTCATAAAACCATGGTTATAACCAACATATAACCACATAATTAACAATGATAGAAAATCCATTAAAGACACATAATAAAAAGTACATTTACTCATTAAATACAAGAGGAAATTAGCCCTTGTTGACATATGAAAAAGCCGACCAGGATAAGGACTTCCATGTACCACCCGACCGTAGATTGAGCTAAACCAAATATATCTTTCAACCAATCTCTTCCATGCCATATTCCAAGCATGAATGTGGGATCTCATGGGATAAATTGATGTATAACCAACCAAGGGAATCGCAAGGTTAAACCACCTCCACCCTTACACTACCGTGATCTTACCTAAACTAGTCCTGAGATCACAAAACCAAAATGAGCTTGGATGCCCAAGAATTCGTTCACCATCCCTTAAGGAATTTTCCTATCTCCACCCTCCTGTTGAGGGCTTCTTGGAGAAAACCATCTCCACCCGCAACCCTTGAGATTTTCTTGAGACCGCCTCACCCCGATCCAAAACCTTTTGTCAATCCAAATCTCAACCAAGAATGAATTCCATCACATCATGCTATATGGAAATGGAAAGTCAAGGCTAAAACCATTGTTGAAACCTAGAAAAACCCATTCCAATGACAACAAATGAACCAAATACACACATGCATATGTCATACATGCCAAAACTAGCTAGAAAATCATGCATGCCACCTGTTACCAACAAGTATTCCCACTAAAGCTGCTTGATCCAACCTTTCCTTCCTTTGCTTTCCTTTTCTTTCCTCTTTCTTATTTTTCTTGCTTGCTTTCCTTCTCTTCTTGGTGCTCTTCTCCTCTCTGAGACTAATTTCAAAACCACACTGACAAAAGGCTAACCAAAAACTGTGAACTGATCCTCATAAGACTTTTTATTATTGAGCCGTCTATTTTCTTCAATTCCCTCCATTTTTCTGTCAATTTCCTCCTCACATGCAACCTGTGACCTTACATCTCCCTTTTCTCCTATTTTCCTCTATTTTCATAATTGAATGCCAATAATTGTCACTTTTCCTTTCCAAAGCCTTTTCTAATGCCTTTTCCAATTTCTCCTCAGCCATTATAAATAGTAAGTTATGTCCACTAGGATTTTTGACCAACATTCAACGTGGAATGCGCGTCCCATGACGTTGATCTTATTTTTCCTCTATTAACTTTATTACATGAAATTTTGACATGGGTCTATTACAAACCCTTCCTCCTTAGGGGAATACCATCATCGATGTTCAATGACACCTACAACCAACAAAACTGTTGAAAAAGCAAAACATACTACCCACAAAGCTTTATAATTTAGCTCGATGTAGTATTTACAATGAACAAGATGCTCAAAAGTAAAAACCATCAAAATAAACATGACAACATGACGAACATACCATTTATTGGAGATTTATAATAGATCTCATTGCGGTATTTACAATATTAACCAAACATAAATATGCACATATATACAAAAAACGCATTTTCCTCCCGTGGAAAATGGTGGGCCCCAGTATTGTAGCAATAATGCTACAACTCCTGGAACTCCCTTCTTTAATTTTATCAACCCGGTAGTTCGTAACAAACTTGGAAGTGACGGTGCTATATGCACAAGTACTAGCTCTTGCCGCAGCTGTCACTTGGTCAGCTGGCACAAGTCCGCTAGGGGCTCAAGCCAACTTCTATGAGCTCTTAGAAGAAGCTTTTTAACTGATGGACGAAAGCTAACTCAAAGGAAGCTAATCTACTTGCGGAAAGAAACTGAAAGCCAAAAAGAAATACAAACCCTAGAAAACCCTAATTCTACCAACTAGTCCTACTGATGCAAAAATGAGAATGCAAACTACGAGAAGAGATGCCATTACTTCTAGGAAGGTAAAATGCATGTGTCTAAGTTATCATTATCTGAAGAAAACATCTTTTTGTATTTTTGATTAAGTTATTAGAATTATCATGCATGTGCTTTTAACTAGTTTTCCACTGTGCAGGGATGGATCAAGGGATGAAATGCTTTGGGAAAGGTTGGGATGGTATAGAGAGGGTCTAAGGGATCCCTAACATTCTTTCTGAGAGTTTCACAAAGTCTGGATGCCATGCAACCGTGTTTATGAACTTCTACAGGAAGTCTGCAGGGGTTTCTACAGGATGTTCTGTAATTCTTCTACAGGATGTTTCGAAATGGGATTTTTGAGGATGGGTGATTGATGGAAGATGCATGGATGGTTATGGAGGTAGGATGGGGGTCTGAAGTGACCCAGGAACTGATGGATGGAGTGGTGAGATGATATGTGGAAGGCTGATTTGGCTTTAAGGTAGTTGAGACAACAATGGAGAAGAAGGTAGGGTTACATGGGCAAGAGGATGGGTGTGAAGCGAGAAGCCTAGGTATGGGATGAATCAGATGGCTCTGATGAAGCTTGACCATGTGAGTGAGTGATAGAGATGCCCTGCACAATTCAAATTCAACTGAATCAATGAATTCTTGCAAACAAACTAAGTCCTAGCTAACTTAATCTAACTGTCAATGAAATGAATAAATAGCAGCCTTGTTTGGAAAGAGAACCATGTACATCACGTGAGCAAGAACATTCCGAAAGATCTAAATGCATGGCAAACTCCTACCAATCGATTCCCAAACATAAAAAGCTACTTTAACCAACAAAAACAACCAAAATAACAAAGCAAGATCTAAAGAGCAGATTTTATTTTAAGAACGCAGCAAACACACATAAAGATAAATAGGGGAGGTACTGGGCGCTTGATATGGGCCCAACCCCAAGAGCTACCGCCTCCTAAGAGAGATTTAGAGCTGGTGCAAAGCTGAATTCATCTTTATTAATCAAGAATGAAGAGTTACATCAAAACTGTCCACAAGGAGAGCTTGAGAATGAGCTGAAAGCAAAGCTAAGCTATTGCATACAAATCGAATTACAAAATGACTACAACAAGGCTATGCAATGACTAACTACTAGCTACTATCTACTGGCTAACTAGCTAACATCCACTGGCTACACTGGCTAACCAAAATGAGGCCCTAAGCCTTCTTATTTATACAAATTGAGGACCCAACAGTCCTCCTAAACTTTAGGGACTCGGCTGCCCAAAACTTGGAGTTAACAATAGTCCTACTTGACTTGCTTGGCTGCCCTTGTGCTGATTGATTCGGTGGCCCTTGAACTCCGAGCTGATGGTGGAGAATTCGAGGTAAGGGCCCATGATTGAAGGGGACACCTTCCTACAAATCCTCTAGCTTGTTCTCCCACGAATTTGGCTGCCAAGTGCTCATTAAGACCTTCAATTTTGTCTCCAAGTTGACCAAAACGGCTACACAAAGCACCCATTAGACTTGTTGGCATAATGACTAACCAAATTCACTCTATTAACATAAATATAATAAAAAACATGCAATAAACTAATTAGAATGGTGGATTAAGTCAAATTAGGAGGTTGAATGAGCCCAAATAATTGTCCATTTTTGGGGCTCATCATCACCCCCCTACTGAAAGTGTTGCTCATCCTCTGAGCAACCAATCTCTCTCCTCATCTTTGATGGCCCTGGTGGCCTCCTTGGCTAAAATCTCAGCCGATTTCTCCTTTGGCTTCCCTCTTTTCAAACTTCCTGTAGAAACAGTTCGCTGGCTTCCTGTAGAAACAGTCCTCTGTCTTCCTGTAGAAACAGCCTGCTAACTGTTCTCTGTCTTCCTGTAGAAACAGTCGGCACTGTCTTAGCCTGCTTGGCTGAGGGTGTTTTTCCTTTCAGCTTGGCTGTGGCAGCCTTCGTCTTCTCTGTCAAAGACAATTCACCAGCATTTTGTGTGAAAGCAAATATACCATCAAACTATCACCTCTCAGCTCCAAAGTAAGATCTTCACAGAAATCATCAAAGATGAACATCTTGCCAACAATCCTCAAATGCTAAGTTGGACCAGTTAGCAGAATGAAGCCATCACCAAATCACCCCACTTTTCAAAGGCTTTGGTAAGCAGGTTATTGTGCTTAAGCATATTAGTAAAGGGAATAAGTAGCAATATACGAACACACCCAAGTCCCAAGTTGAAAACACCTTCCTCTTTTATAAATTTCACAAACATCAGTGAAACAAGGAGACACAAGACAATCAATCAAAACCAAGCCAAAATAGTGTTTTCAGGACTTCCTGTAGAAAGTCCTGTAGCTGATTTTTGGCTTCCTGTAGAAGCCGTTTTTACACTTCCTGATTTGGCTTGCATGGCTGGGGGTGTCTTCTTCTTCAATTTTGCTGATGCTAGTTCCAAGACCTTGAGACCTGACCCTCTAGTGGTGAATGCTACCTACACTAGCATCCTCAAGTATCAAACTTGAAAATTTTGAGAAATGTATGCAAATTTGACTCCATTTCAGCTACCTGTTCGTCAAGGTAAATTAAGAAGCTCTGATATGAGTTAATCCCTTTGAAAATTGCATGGAAGTAATCATCTTCGATCTTATCTCTCTTTGCAAAAAGGCCCTTGGTGTCTACTTTCTGATTTATCTTGTTGCCGTTTTCACCAGCATCATTTATAGCAGTTCTTAGAAATTCATCCATATTAGTATCCTTGCTGCCTGGATCCAATTGAAATGTTCTACTAATTTTTTGGCACAAGATGCAACTTCTTTGGAAGAGACAACTCTGGCTGGTCCCTCAGTCTCTTTTTCAATATCCATGTCAAAATTTGTAGACATCATCGTTTTAATTAATTGGGTTTCCTTTACTGAGATTGCCTCACCAAGCTTTGTCAAAGGCTCATCAAGAAGCTCCACGTGGTTTTTTACAATTCTCCAAAGCTTGCAGCACTTTCTTTTTTCCAGAAGCATTTCTCTTACAGAAGATTCCTTGCCAGCCTTTACACTAGCAGCAGCCTGGAGTTTAAGTTTGTCCACAGCTTCTGTTAACCTCAGAAATCGAGATCTTGCACGGTTTGCTCTTTCAGAACTGCAAACTCGATGAAGAAAAGTCCAAGCTTCTCTGCTTTGGAAGGATATGCCATACTTCCTATAGAACTTCTTCTTGTAGAACTCTCGTCAGCTTGTGAAGGATGTCACTGCGCCTCTAAATGAGCCCGGTACGTGGGAGAATTTCAAACTAGACCGAGAAGCTCGGTGGAGGACGACAAGTTAACAGCTTGTGCAAACTTCAATTGACGATGTGGCAAGTGCAGATGAACAACAATTCGTGAGATTCAGCCGAGCCTACTTTAGTTGCTGCGTGATTTGTGGTGAGCTGGCGAAAACATGTGCGCTGGCTTTTTAGAACTGCAGTGATGTTATGAACTGCATGTCTTCATCTATCTGTCAATCATCTGATGTCCTGTGCACTGGAGTTCAACAGATCTACCACTAACTGTGTTTTTCAAATTTTTCATGAATGACCATACACGTATGCTGCGTGATTTTTCCTTGAGCGCTAGAGAACTGGGTGTCTTGCTACATTCATGGCTTAATTTCACCATTCCATTCGTTCATGCAATGCTTAGACTAGATTCATGCAATAGATGAACAAGGTTTAGTCACGTACCTGAAGTCAAACGGCTGCTTGTGAAGCTTTTTGCTGCTGCATGCTCATGTTTTGCTGCTGCATGCTTGGATCTGTTGATTGCATGAGGGTTTGGCTGATGATTTTTTATTGCTTTTCCTTGTGCAGGTGTCCTCTGGCCGGATCTGAGCTGCATGCAATTGTTTCCACGTTCAGATCTGCACCTTCAAGCTGCTGCTGCTGCAATGTCACAGAACCGGAACTTGTTTTCGCCATTTCTCCCAAACGGTAAACCGGATTGATCTAAAACTTGCTGAGCGTGTTCCTATCATCATTATGCATCTCCCATAGCAAAATCGTGATCAATGGATGCACGGATTTCGAGAAAAATGGAAAATGGATGAAGATTTCAGAGATTGATTTCTCGGAAACCGTGCATCGGAATCGGCTGAAACTGCTTGGGTAGGTTACCATCACTCACATTCATATCCCCATGAAACAGGTTTTGAAATGGATTCACAAATATGGAGAAAATGCAAAAATGGCTGATGGTGATGGAGGCTGATTTCTTGGAAACCGTGCACCGGAATTGCATGGAACTTCTCAGGCATGTTGCCATCAACCTTGTACAATTCCCCATAAAACGGTTTGTCAAATGGATGCATGGTTCTCAAGTTATGGCAAAAACAAATTTTGTTCTATGTCTTTTTGCTTCAAGGCTTTTTGCAAGTGGTTGCATGGAAGGAAAAACTGAGCTTGGGCTGTGATGCAGGTATGGAGATGATGGAGGAGGAGTTGGAAGATTGCATGAGGACTTCTGAACCCTCGAGGAAGCTACCATGTTCGCCAAACCACTTTTTGAAATCCATGTCTAGTTTCCCACAATTTCTACAGGAAGTTCTGTAGAAGCACAATGAGGTGGAAAAAATGATGGAGAAAGACAAGGGATGGCCACACAAGTGCTTGCAGGTCTAATCAACAGATTCCCACCATCAGATTCACTTTTGAAATTGGATTTGGCTCGTCGAAAGGTTCTACAGGATGTTTCCTGTAGAAATACAGAGCTTCCTGTAGAAGGCACAAGAAAATTCCTTTGACCTTGATTTGAGTGCTCCTCCTGTCATGAAACGTCCTTCTTGCAACCTGCAATTAGCCAATGGAGATTAGTTTTATTTTTCTTTTCTTTTTCTCTTTTTTTTTTTTTTTGAAAAACAACTAGGGCGCCTCATGGAGGTTTTCACCCTAATTGCCTGCCCTGGGTGCCTCCAAGGAAGGTTTTCACCCAGGGATCTTATTCCATTTTTATTTTCTCTTTTATCCAACCCATTGACTGCCTCATGGAGGTTTTCAATCAATGAGCCAATCTAAGGCGCGTCCAAGGAGGTTTTCACCTTAGATTTTTATTTTTCTCTTATTTTCATTTTTTCTCCTTTTTTTTTTTTTTTTTTTTTTCTTTTACCCTACCCTACTTGAAAAACAAAATCATTTTCAAGTATAAGAATACTTCCAATGGAGCCATGTGCACATCGAGATTAGAGAAAAAATGATGTGAAGGCTCGAAATGCATGCTTGGACAAGTATCCAGATCTCAGAGACCAAATGATCTGGCGTTGAAGGGATCAAACAAAGCTGAGGGAGAAAGTACCGCTGCAACTTAGTGACCTTCTGAAACCATATCTCAATATAGCTTTGATATCCTTGGTCGTCTTGCTGATTTGGATCATTCTTCATGTCACCTTCTATCATGACCTTCTGATCTTCCTCTTTTTGTTGATCTTTCTCTTGAGTACATGGAGGATTTGATGATAACCATGAGGGAACTCTCTCGATCTCTGATTCTGATCTCTTCTCTTCATCAAGTGCAGCCCATGGTTCTTTGATCTCCTCTTTGGAATCTTCTTTTGCTTTTGGTCCTTCAATGTTGTCAATATAATCTCTGCTTTGCAACACTCTTCCTGAGCTTTGGTGAAGATCATTGGGCTCAAGAGGAGTTGTTTGGATATGTTGTGCCTTAGACTTGCA
Source organism: Pinus tabuliformis (assembly GCA_031772625.1). Classification (NCBI taxonomy): domain Eukaryota; kingdom Viridiplantae; phylum Streptophyta; class Pinopsida; order Pinales; family Pinaceae; genus Pinus; species Pinus tabuliformis. Next base: position 756,906,974 of record CM062808.1, on the reverse strand, counting down.
ATGGGGTTGAGCTACTCCATTGTATGGCTTTGGAAATGGTACGGGTAGTTGAGTGGAGGTGTGAAATTGAGATGGAGATGGGTGGCATTGTGGTTGGGTAGGCATTTGGGGTTGCCTTGATGGAGGAGGAGGCGATGGTTGTGGATGAGCAGGTGGTGGAGGAAAATGAGCGGGATGAGAGTTGTACTGGGGGCTCCACTCCTGATAAGGTGCATTCCACTGAGGCTGTGGCTGAGCATAAGAGTGAAATGAATGAGCAACTGGTAGGGCATAACATGGATCTGTGAAGGAACAAGGAGAATATGACCAAGGAGGTGGTGTAGACCAGGAAGGATGAGCAGGGGGACCCCAGGAAGGCATGAAAGTGGCTTGATAGGGGTCATAATAGGTCTGGGATGTACCTTGCATTCCTTGCTGGTAGGGTATGGGTCCAAGTGGCCTCCTTTGGTTCATATAACAGAGTGATTCAGTGGCTCCTTTGGCTCTCTGGTATGCAGCTTTGAGTCCAGGCAAGGAAGGGCACTGATTTGTAGGATGGTATTCTTCACAGACGAAACACACTTCTAGAGAGTGCATTGGACATTCGTTCCTAGGATGCTTTCTAGTGCGCCTAGGACAAAAAATGGCCAAAGCCCTCTTGGCTTCTTCTTGCTTCTTTTGGATCCACAGGGTATCCAATTGCATGGCAAGAAACTGCCTCATATCACTCTTGAAGTCTTCTATCTGATCTTCAAATTCGTCTTTGGACAAGGGACTGCTCCCAACATTTCTGCTTGTAGCCATTTGCTTCAGAGGAATGTTTCTTTCTTCTTCTCCCCAGAGGTTCTTTAAATATGCCTTGATGTCCATCTAGGGGTTCTTCTTGGTCACAGCCATCGAAGAAGAGAGAAGGTTGGTTGTGTGAAGCAATGGGGGGTGTTTTGCAATCATTTTTCTAACTTATCTCTACTCCTACAAGGCATGAAATGAAATCTTTTTGGTTGGTTTTTGCATTTTTCTTCTTGTACCTGCAAAACTAAAATAAGTTGAACTGCAACTAACTATCTTGCTGAAACGAAAATGCGGAATTGAAATGAAAGCATGAAAGGACTAATCTATTTTGCTCAATTGAAATTGCAGGAATGAAACGCTAGGCTACGCTTGCGAAATTGAAATGCTAATCTACGCTTGCAGAAATGAAATTGCGGAATTGAAATGCTAATCTATGAAAGCAGGAAATGTCTATGCTACTTTTGCAGAATGGAAATGAAATAAACTACTTGGCAGAAGGCGAGAGTAAGAAAATAGAAGAAAAGCAACAATTACTAATACTCTGACGCTTCCCCGGCAACGGCGCCAAAAAGATGGTTGGCCCCAGTATTGTAGCAATAATGCTACAACTCCTGGAACTCCCTTCTTTAATTTTATCAACCCGGTAGTTCGTAACAAACTTGGAAGCGACGGTGCTGTATGCACAAGTACTAGCTCTTGCCGCAGCTGTCACTTGGTCAGCTGGCACAAGTCCGCTAGGGGCTCAAGCCAATTTCTATGAGCTCTTAGAAGAAGCTTTTTAACTGATGGACGAAAGCTAACTCAAAGGAAGCTAATCTACTTGCGGAAAGAAACTGAAAGCCAAAAAGAAATACAAACCCTAGCAAACCCTAATTCTACCAACTAGTCCTATTGATGCAAAAATGAGAATGAAAACTACGAGAAGAGATGCCATTACTTCTAGGAAGGTAAAATGCATGTGTCTAAGTTATCACTATCTGAAGAAAACATCTTTTTGTATTTTTGATTAAGTTATTAGAATTATCATGCATGTGCTTTTAACTAGTTTTCCACTGTGCAGGGATGGATCAAGGGATGAAATGCTTTGGGAAAGGTTGGGATGGTACAGAGAGGGTCTAAGGGATCCCTAACATTCTTTCTGAGAGTTTCACAAAGTCTGGATGCCATGCAACCGTGTTTATGAACTTCTACAGGAAGTCTGCAGGGGTTTCTACAGGATGTTCTGTAATTCTTCTACAGGATGTTTCGAAATGGTTTTTGAGGATGGGTGATTGATGGAAGATGCATGGATGGTTATGGAGGTAGGATGGGGGTCTGAAGTGACCCAGGAACTAATGGATGGAGTGGTGAGATGATATGTGGAAGGCTGATTTGGCTTTAAGGTAGTTGAGACAACAATGGAGAAGAAGGTAGGGTTACGTGGGCAAGAGGATGGGTGTGAAGCGAGAAGCCTAGGTATGGGATGAATCAGATGGCTCTGATGAAGCTTGACCATGTGAGTGAGTGATAGAGATGCCCTGCACAATGCACATTCAACTGAATCAATGAATTCTTGCAAACAAACTAAGTCCTAGCTAACTTAATCTAACTGTCAATGAAATGAATAAATAGCAGCCTTGTTTGGAAAGAGAACGATGTACATCACGTGAGCAAGAACATTCCAAAATATATAAATGCATGACAAACTCCTACCAATCGATTCCCAAACATAAAAAGCTACTTTAACCAACAAAAACAACCAAAATAAGAAAGCAAGATCTAAAGAGCAGATTTTATTTTAAGAACACAGCAAACACACATAAAGATAAATAGGGGAGGTACTGGGCGCTTGAGATGGGCCCAACCCCAAGAGCTACCGCCTCCCAAGAGAGATTTAGAGCTGGTGCAAAGCTGAATTCATCTTTATTAATCAAGAATGAAGAGTTACATCAAAATTGTCCACAAGGAGAGCTTGAGAATGAGCTGAAAGCAAAGCTAAGCTATTGCATACAAATCGAATTACAAAATGACTACAACAAGGCTATGCAATGACTAACTACTAGCTACTATCTACTAGCTAATTAGCTAACATCCACTGGCTACACTGGCTAACCAAAATGAGGCCCTAAGCCTTCTTATTTATACAAATTGAGGACCCAACAGTCCTCCTAAACTTTAGGGACTCGGCTGCCCAAAACTTGGAGTTAACAGCAGTCCTACTTGACTTGCTTGGCTGCCCTTGTGCTGATTGATTCGGTGGCCCTTGAACTCCGAGCTGATGGTGGAGAATTTGAGGTAAGGGCCCATAATTGAAGGGGACACCTTCCTACATATCCTCTAGCTTGTTCTCCCACGAATTTGGCTGCCAAGTGCTCATTAAGACCTTCAATTTTGTCTCCAAGTTGACCAAAAAGGCTACACAAAGCACCCATTAGACTTGTTGGCATAATGACTAACCAAATTCACTCTATTAACATAAATATAATCAAAAACATGCAATAAAATAACGAGAATGGTGGATTAAGTCAAATTAGGAGGTTGAATGAGCCCAAATAATTGTCCATTTTTGGGGCTCATCAGAAAATAATGAAGGATACATATCTCACATCATATCGACCATCTCCCATGTATCTTCTTTGGGCCCAAAGTGCTTCCACTTTACTTTAACTTGCTCGATTGCTCTATTCTATAGCATGAGTTTCTTTTCGCTGCAATATGCACTGAGGTTTCGAGTGGAATTCTCCTTTTCACTCCACTTCCAATACAGACCAATCAATCACATGAACAACATCCCTTACGTATATTTTAAGCAATGAAACATGGAAAACATCTCTAAATTTCACTATCGAAGGCAGTGCATGTATGTAGGTGTTAGGCCCCTATAATACTAGTGACTCCCCCATTACTATTGCCATTGTATCCCTTATTGTTATTATTGTGCCCCTATTGTACCCATAGTGTTATTAGTATGCCCCAAAGAAACCCACTATTGTTATTTTTGTGCCCTTATGTTATTACTGTTATGTCAGCTTGATTATATTGTGACCCCTTAGACTCCTATATATAGAAGGGAGGTTTAGTCATTTGTATCATCCAAGAATTGTTCATTTGTGTAATGTAAAGGAGGTTTCCCCCTTGAAGAGGCTTATTTCTAAGGCGTTCATCTATATTTTCTATCTTTTTGTGAGCTGGTTTCATAACATTTGGTATCAGAGCTTTGGATTATAGGATTTCACTGCACCAAATAGGTCATCGTGGAATTTTCGCTATAGCTTTTTTCTGCAATGGTTCAGAAGCTAAAAAAAAACCCATTTCAGACGAAATTGCGTTGAACCTCCGGTCCAAATTTGAGATCATGTCTCGTTATATTGTCGGAGATACAATCTAAGGAATTTAGGGTTTTCGCAGACCCCTGAATTACATTCCAAACAGGTCAACATGGGAAAATTGTCATATCGTTCTCTCTGAGCATCAGATTGAATTTTCATTAGAAGTTACAGAAGAGGATGGACTGTAGTTTCCTTGGGTATAATTTTTAGAACCTAAGGTTCAAAGAGTGACTCGTGCCATGTCGTACAAGTTCGCTCTACTGAACGAGTATGTACTCAGGTCATTGTGGGAGATTTGGCATAACTCTTCATTGGAGAATCCAACCTTGATCAGACTTTTGGGGTTAGAAAGATTACTCAGAGGGTTACCACAAGAAGTAATTTTAGACATAGGAGATCCAAAATTAAAGAGATACGTTAGATTCAATATCGAGCTCCTACAAAGTGAAAAAAGTTGTGTAGTTTTTTTAAATTTTTGCATAAGCTTGGTTTGAAAAATTAGTTTGAAGGAATTCAAAGGGCATAGTGAAGCATTATTATTGGAAATTGATGCCCCTAAGAAAGAAAATGGAAACACCTAGTAAGAAACCTGAAAGCTCTAGCATGACTCAGGAAGAAGAGGAAGAAATGCAACATGATATATCAAAATTACGAGACCAAGTGCAACAAATTTCACTCACACAAAAAGTAATAGAAAGTAAGATGGATGGTTTAAAGAAATACGTAGAAGCTAAGATGGATGGTTTAAATAATGGTGTATAAGCTAAGATGGATGGTTTAAAGAAAGGCATAGAAGCTAAGATAATGACGTGGAAGCTAAAATGGAAAGTGTGGAAGCTAAGATGGATGGCATGGAAGCTAAGATAGATAGTGTGGAAGCTAAGATGGATGGCATGGAAGCTAACATGAATGGCATGGATGCTAAGATGAATGGCATGGATGATAAGATGGAAGAATTGAAGATAAATTTGAATAAGTTGCTACAAGAAATGGTCACTAATTGTGAAATGGTAATAAAGGAAACTCATGATGAGAACAAAAGAAATGTTAATCATGATTTCATAGATTATGATGTTGGATTGAAGACCCACCATGTTCCAAAAATCGATATGAGGAAGTTTGATGGCAAGGATCCCGGAACATAAATACTACAAATGAAGCAATTTTTTGATCTCCATAATGTGCAAAACACACAAAGGGTACGTATTGCAACTTTATATTTGGAACCAAATTAGTTTGTATGGTATCGATTGCTTTGCTTTTGTAAACAAATTGTCACTTGGAAATTTTTACAGAAGAAATGATAGCACATTATGAGGATACAAAAAGCAACACCTTTTTTAGCCAATTGATAAATCTCAAACAAAAGGGTTCAATGATGGATCACATTGAGGACTTCCAAAAATTGAACGTAAGGGTAAAAGATATTCCAGAGGAGCATAGGATTGATGTGTTCATAGGGACTTTAAAGGATAATATCCAACATGAGGTTCACCTTTGGGAACCTGATTCATTGGAGAAGGCATTCAGGTTAGCAAGAAAAATGGAAAGCAAAATTATGGCAACTAGGAAGCCTACCACTCACAAATATAAAGATGGAAGTGTTGTTTCCCCTAGCCTTCAACAACCTACAAGGTTGACACCACAACAATTGGAAGAAAAAAGATCAAAAGGGCTTTGTTATAGTTGTGATAACAAATACACTAAAGGTCATAAGTGTTCTAAGAAGAAATTATTCTACATAGATTGTGAAGAGGAGGAAGAAAAGGAACAAGAAATGTCAAAAGAAGAGGATATACTACAGGAACAAACCCTAGATAAAGAAGAAATGAATATGACCATATCTTGTAATTCATTGGCTGGAATTACCACTCCCCAAACTATCAAGATAGAAGGACATATCAAGAAGAAAAAGGTAATAGTGTTGACCGATTCGGGAAGTGCCCATAATTTTGTTCATTGTAAGATAGCAAAGGAATTGAATTGCTTCCTATATCCAGCACCAGAGTGTCAAGTGATGGTTGCAAGTGGAGGAACCATAAATTGCTCTAGAAAGTGCCATAATATCAAGCTATCCATGGGAGAATATGTATTAAATAGTCCAATGTGTTCCATTCCAATGGGTGGTGCTAATGTTGTACTAGGAGTCTGATGGCTACAATCATTGGGTACAATATCTTTTAATTTTCAAGAACTTTTCATGAAATTTTGTGCAGAAGGAAAAGAAGTTAAATTAATGGGTATTGCAGGGAAATCGGGAAAGATAATCAGCTCTAACGGTATGACAAAGCTTCTAAAGAAGGAACAACGAGTTGTAATTGCATAATTATGTTGAATAGAGGTTCCCACATTGAAATCATCTATTTCTCCATATCTCCAAAAAGTCTTGGACAATCATTCCAAGGTATTTGAGACTCCCAAAGGTCTCCCACCTATTCCTGATTATGATCATGCTATTCATTTGATTCCAAGAAGTGTTCCTCCCAACATCAGGCAGTATAGATATCCCTATGCCCAAAATAGTGAAATTGAACGTATGGTTGCAGAAATGCTAGAGGCTAGTATATTTCAACCTAGTCAAAGTTCTTTCTCTGCTCCAATAGTATTGGTGTACAAGAAGTATCGATCATGGCACATGTGTCCAGATTATAGGGAGCTCAACAAGCTCACTATTAAAGATAAATATCCCATTCATGTCATTGATGAATTATTGGATGAATTACATGGATCATTTACTTCACCGAGTTGGATCTTCATTCAGGATATCATCAAATTAGAATGAAGACTGAAGACATTCTGAAAACAACATTTAGAACTCATGAGGGTCATTATGAATTTTTGGTCATGCCTTCTAGCCTTACCAATGCAGCTTCTACATTTCAAGGTTTGATGAATTCCATTTTCAAATCCTTCCTTAGAAAATTTGTGTTAGTATTTTTTGATGATATATTAATCTACAACAAGTCTTGGAAGGATCATGTTGAACATGTTGACAGGGTGCTCAAACTATTGGAGGAGAAATAATTATATGCAAAAAGCTCCAAATGTTTCTTTGGAGTACAAGAGGTGGAATATCTAGGTCATATTGTATCTCATGAAGGCATTAAGGTAGACCCTAGAAAAATTAAAGCCATTAAGGAATGGAAAATCTCCACATCCATAAAGTATATGTGAGGATTTCTCAGGTTGAAAGGGTATTATCACAAGTTTGTTAAGAATTATGGGAGAAAAGCAACACCTCTAACAACATTATTGAAGAAAGATGCATTTTCACGGACTCCAGAAGAAGCAAAGGCCTTCAAACATCTTAAAGAAGCAATGAACCAAGCACCAGTCTTAGCTATGCCAGACTTCACAATAACCTTTATTGTGGAATGTGATGCTTCAGGAAATGCAATTGGTGTTGTTTTAATGCAAGATGAAAAACCCATTGCTTTCGAAAGTTGTCCAATCAAAGGAAAGTATTCACAAAAAGCTATTTATGAGAAGGAAATGTTGGCAATACTATATGCACTTAAGAAATGGTGACCCTACCCAATGGGAAGACACTTCACAATAAAAACGGATCATGATAGTCTTAAATAATTTTTAAAGCAAAGATTATCCTCTAAAGAGCAACAAAAATGGGTCACAAAGATGTTGGGTTATGACTTTGAAATCATCTACAAAAAAGGGAAGCAAAATGTTGTGGCAGATGCACTCTCAAGAAAGGATGAGGATGTGGAAGCATTGTTGTGCACCATTTTTATTATCCATCCGGATTGGATAAACGAAGCAAGGGAGGAATGGAATAATGATGAAGAAGTGTGGGCACTCATTCCAAAGTTACAACAAGATCCCAGTACATTTGATACATTTAGCTGGAAAAATTATTCGTTATGGTACAAAGATTGCTTATACCTATGTAAGAATTCTCAACTCAAACAAAAGATTATTATGGAATTGCACACTTCTCGCTTAGGAGGGCACTCAAGATTTTTAAAAACTTACCACAGGGTTAAGAAGGAATTTTTTTGGGATGGCCTTAAATCGGATATTCAAAAGTTTGTGGCGGAATGTTTGGTTTTCCAACAAAATAAAGTTGAAACAATTAAGACCCTAGGTCTATTATAACCTTTATCCATTCCAAGCCAACATTGGGAGGAGGTTTCAATGGATTTTATCATAGGTTTACCCAAGTCTGAAGGAAAGTGTGTCATCATGGTGGTAGTTGACAGACTTACCAAGTATGCACACTTTTTTACATTATCACATCCATTTAAAGCCAGTACAATTTCTACTGCATTTATGGAAACAATTCAAAAGCTACATGGAAACCAAAATATTATTGTAAGCGATAGAGATCCCATTTTCACTGGAAATTTTTAGAAAAAAATATTTTCTTGTCTCGGTACTCAGTTAGCTCATAGCTCATCTTATCCTCCTCAATCTAATGGGAAAACTGAGATAGTAAACAAATGTTTTGAAGGATATCTTCATTGCTTTGTATCTGATACACAGAAACAATGGGTCAAATGGTTGCCTCTAGCTGAATGGTGGTATAACACTTCCTTCCATACTCTAGAAAAAATGACCGCATTTATGGCACTTTATGGATATTATCCACCATCCATCACATCGTATTTAAGAGAAAATTTTAAGGTTCAAGCAGTGGAACATCACATCAAGCATCAACAACAAGTTCTCCAACTCTTAAAGGATAACCTCATGTTGGCGTAGAATAGAATGAAACAACAGGCAGATCAACATCGCATCGAAAGAAGTTTTGATGTAAGTGACTGGATATTCCTACGACTACAACCATATAAACAAATGTCCCTCAAGCAAGCTAAGAAGGATAATAAATTATCACCAAAGTATTATGGTCCATACAAGGTGTTGCAAAAGATTGGTACTATGGCATACAAATTGGAGCTTCCTGCAGCTTCCCGAGTGCACCTAGTTTTCCATGTTTCATGTTTAAATAAGGTTATAGGTGATAAGCTCCTAGTTCAAACAATATTACTAAAACTTGATGAGGAAGGAAAAATCATATTGGAATCGGAAGAAGTCACAGAAACAAGAACTTGACAACTATGAAATCAATTAATTTCGGAGTATCTCATCAAGTGGAAGAACTTATCCACTGAAGATTCGACATGGGAGGATGAGAATTTTATACAGAAGCATCCAGAACAACTCAAGCGTTGAGGAAAATGCTTTTCAGAAGGAGAGGGGCATGTTAGGCCCCTATAATACTAGTGACTCCCCCATTACTATTGTCATTGTACCCCTTATTGTTATTATTGTGCCCGTTTTGTACCCATAGTGTTATTAGTATGCCCCAAAGAAACCCATTATTGTTATTTTTGTGCCCTTATGTTATTACTGTTATGTCGGCTTGATTATATTGTGACCCCTTATACTCCCATATATAGAAGTGAGGTTTAGTCATTTGTATCATCCAAGAAGCGTTCATTTGTGTAATGCAAAGGAGGTTTCCCCCTCGAAGATGCTTATTTCTAAGGCATTCATCTATCTTTTCTATCTTTTTGTGAGCTAGTTTCATAATAGTAGGCCACTAGTCCAATCCTCTCAAGGATCTCAAAAGGCCCGCAATACAGAGATTCCAACTTGGCACATTACCCAATCCTCAAGGAGCTGTTCTTGGGATTGATGCACAAGTACACATGCTCCCTAACCTGAAACTCCTTAAATGTGTTGTGTGGTCTGATAACTCTTCTACCTATCCTGTGCTACCTTTAGATTCTACTAGATAACCTTCATTTCTTGTTCCATTTTTTCCAATATGTTCGATCCAATAAGTATCTTGTTCACTAGATCACTCTAGCTGATGGGAGTATTACAACTATGCCCATAGAGTGCCTCAAATGGAATCACCCTAAGTGACTCCTGATACCCATTTTTGTAATCAAACCCAACCAGTGGAAGATACTCCTTTGAATTTCGTTCTTGATGCATGACATACATCCTCAACATATCCTCTGGGATCTTGTTGACCCTCTTTGTCTGTCCATCTGTCTGTAGATGATAAATTGCACTAAAGGCCAACTATATAACCAAACCTATGACTAACTCCTTCTAAAACCTAGAAGTGAACTTAACATCTCTGTCTAGCACAATCTTATTTGGAACACCATGCAACCTCACTATCTCTGTGATGAAGACTTGTGATACGTAACTAGTTGAACAAGTAGTCTTCACTAGAATGAAGTGAGCTATCTTGCTTAACCTATAAACTACAACCATGCTGGAATCATGTTGCTTTGATGTCCTCCGAAAACCTATAATGAAATCCATGGAAAAGACCTCCCATTTCCATTATGGAATCAAAATCATCTATATTAAACAACATGGATTGTTACACTTTGCTTTTATCTTTTGACAATTCAAACATCTAGAAACCAACTCTGCCACTTCCTTCTTCAAATTTTCCCATTTGTATAACTTCTTCACAACTATCAACATCTTTTTATATGATGAGTGACCTGAATATGACTTCACATGAAATTTCCTCAAGGTGAGATTCTTTAGCTTACTTTCATTCGACACAGAGATCTTCTCCCTAAATTTGACCAAGCCATTTATTGTGAGATGATAGTCCACATCCCGTTCACCTGTACCTTGTTGTAAGCTATGCTTAAGCTGTTGGTAATTGTCATCATGTTGTCCTACCCGTAGGATCTATTCTTCTAAATACATCCCATAAGAAATCATAGTTGCAACGTGGTTTAGCTACACTCTCCTACTGAGAGCATCTACAACCTTTTTCTCTTGTCCTTTAATGTATCTTATCTCAAAGTCAAACTCACTAAGGGTAGCTAACCATATAGATTTCATGACGTTCAAATTCATTTGGTCAAATAGGTACCTGAATCCACTTTGATCGCTCATTAGTACAAACCTTTTTCCAGGAAGAAAATTCCTCCACATCTTCAATGCAGGAATGATCGTTGCCAACTCAAGGTCATGAGTCACATAAATTTTCTCATGCTCATTCAATTTCCTTGATTCATAACATACCACCTTTCCCTCCTATATCATGGCTCCACCAAGTCCTTTCTTGTAGACATTTGTACACACCACAAAATTTTTCTCCATATCTGCAATCTTGAGAACTAGATCATTTGTTAAAAATTGTTTCAATTGCTAAAAACTTGTTGGAGATTCCTATATCCACTCAAATATCTCCCCTTTCCTCTGCAAGGATGTGATAAGATATGAGATCCATGAGTATTTCCTAATGAATCTCCTGTAGTAACCTAATGACCGCATAAATGACCTTACATCATCCACATTACTAATAGTTTCCCATTCCATGATAACAAAGGGAAGCGTTAGGCTGTGACCCCCAAGGAAAAATCCTCAAAGCTATAAGCCATGAATATTGGGAAGGTGAAGAAAGACATCGTCAAGTGGTGTGAGTTCCATAAAAATCCCACTCCAAACACAAATGAATGTTGTGCAAAGCATGCACTAGCGCCCTAGCTGAAAGACTCAGAGATAGATTCAAGTTATGACTCTGAGTTGGAACCTAACAAGGGAAGTAACAAGGGAAAGAAAATCATTGATGTTGAACCCACTATGAAATTAGCCACCACCAAGCTCCAAAAGGTGCAACCTAAGGATCCAGAGGAGGGGGAGCGCCTCTTCTAGTGGTAGATGTGGGTAAAGTATTTGCCAATGCAATTCACCGTTGACAACGAGAGCCAAAAGAACTTGATCTAAGTCAAGATAGTTAAGAGATTGAAGGTTCCAACAACATCGCACCCACAATCATACACTATCGACTGGCTCCACCAAGGGCAAGATATCTGTGTCAGCCAGTAGTGTTTGCATTCCTTATAACATCAATCCCTTTGTAAACGAGGAAGTGTGCGATATTGCCCCTTTGGAAGTATGTGATGTTTTATTATGTTAAGCATATATATGAAGGCGTCATGTTGTATATGGATATAGACCTCCTTTTTTTATTATTAATTTGGGTCAGAAATTTTATAGGATATAAGAGGTAGCACCACCTACTACCCTTTCTTTGATATCTCCTAAACAATGCATTAAGACCATTTCCCAGACTCGGAAATTTTCCTTCCTTATGATTCAACCTCAGAACAACAGGAATATTGTGGCCACATCCACAGACTCCTGACAGGGCTTCTCTGCACAACAACAACATATGGACATGGCCTTCAAAGAGTATAGGAACATCTTCACCTAACCTGCAGGGGGACCCCTACACTATCAGCTCAAGCACTCCATCGATCTGAACTTGGGTATGTTACTACCCAATGGAACAATCTACCACTTTTGCATTCTAGAGAATGATGAGATCAAGAAGAAGATTCAGGAGATGTTGCAGAAAGGGCACATCAATACAATTTCATCACCCTATGGGAGCTCGATCATTCTGGTAAAAAAGAAGGACAAAACCTTGAGTCTCTATATTGACTTTTAGGAACTCAATAAGATCACCATCTAGAATAGGTATTCAATCCCATGGAATGATGACCTTTTGGACCAGGTCATTGGGGCCATATATTTAGCAAGCTTGAATTGAAGTATGGTTATCACTAGGTACCAATTGAACCCTCTGATGTGTGGAATATTTCCTTCAAATCCAAGGAGGGCCTTTTCGAATGGTTGGCCATGCCTTTTGGGTTGACGAATGCATTTGAAACCTTCATGTGATTGATGGATGACGTCTTGCAACCATTCAGCAACTCATTCATGGTATTGTACCTAGACGAAATCTTGATCCTCAGAAAGAGTTGGGAACAGCACATACACCATATTCAATAGGTCCTACAAACCCCGCAACAACACAAATTATGTGCCCATTTGGAGAAATGCACTTTTGGTATGACATAGGTTCAATACCTGGGGTAAATCCTTGATGACTGGGTTGTGCATGTGGACCTCGCCAATGTATAAGTTATTCTGGATTGGCTAGCCCCAACCACTATAACAGAGATCTAAATTTTTTAGAGTCTTTTGAATTTCTATCGTAGGTTCGTGTTGGCATGCTCTCATATTAATTGGCCTTTGAGTCAAGTCACTAAGGTTGGAGCAAAATAAAATTTTTTTGGTATGAATCCCAACAAAATGTGTTATTCAAGTTGAAGAATCGCCTCTACTCTGCACCAGTGCTCACATTACTAGACCTGTAACAACCATTTGAAATTGAGACAGATGCCTTTGACTATTCTATTGGTGTAGTTCTTACCCGATAGTGGAATTCGATATCATATCAGAATGAGACACTTTTATATATAGTCTGAAATTATCCAACCTATGAGAAGGATATGTATTGCATTGTGCAGAACTGCCGATAATGAAAGCATTACATTTTGGGGAAGGAAATGGTCATCCACACAAACCACTAACCCTTGTAGTTCATACAAACACAAGGAAAGTTGTAGAATGATTTCCGTCATGAATGGTCCACATATTCGCAATATGTCCATCACTAAGGATGTATGGGATAATTATTTCGAGCTTAAAATTCCATCGCTCCTTGTCCTGCACCCAGTGTTGAATGTGGATCGATTGCTGCTATACTTTACCCCATTGTTGGACACATCCAACGTTGCTAAGTAGCTGACACCAACAAAGCTCAACCAAAGCTATATCAAGTAGGCCATAAATGATAGGATCATGGAAAAAAAAATCATGAATTCATTCCATTAGAGGATCCAGTTGTATCGAGTTGTCAAAGAAGGCCAAATCCTTCACTAACACAAGTGGCTCACTAGGGACTAGTGTTACAGGGAAAAGTGTCTACACAGAACTACGTATCCCACTAAGGTGTGGTAGCTACCTTAGAAACAAACAAAGTAAAGTTACTTTCATTTTTCCTTTATGAAATATAGATGAGAGAAGAACAAAGGAGACCAACCTCTGTCTTGCGCTTATCTCCTAGTTTGATTCCTCTTTCTCTTGATAGTCCTTCACTACATGCTTCCTTGTACGCCCAGCTTCACAGAATACCTATAGGATCAAAGTAGCATAACACTATACAAGAACATGGATCTATAATCATAAACAATCTAGGATCAGATGTAAATTGACTATAAAAATGCATAAAACATAAATGACACAAGAGTATGGAGGAAAACTTGAATAGCTTTTATTGATAATCAAGAAAGCGCCAAGGGAGTTACAACCAGTTGTTCTAACCCAACATCATCCTCTCAGCAAGTAAGCCCTTCTTCGCCTCATACAAAGCTTAGATCACCCAACACTATGATGTTGTCTCAAGAAACCAACAGCAATTCCTTACAAGATGCAAAATTCCAGCCCCTGGATCTCTGGGATGAGGGATCCATATATAGATATCTGTAAGGGAGATGAGTCAGCTTGTGATTTGATAAGTGTCTTCCCTCTGATAGTTCTTGCTTCCACTTGGAGATTGATGATCTCTTACTCATCCTTGGTCGAATTCAGAGAGGCAAGTGTCACAGGATAGGTTTCTGGAAGATTCGATGCCTCTCCACCTCGTGGATTGACACTGCCATTTGTCACTTCTCGCCCATCGCACGCCATAGAAGGGCTTTTTGAAATGCAACGCACCCACAAAGTGTATTTAGGTGAGATGCAACGCACTTTACATATGGAGCAGCTGAAATGATCCTGTTTTGACCAGTTTTGAGCAGTTTTTCATGGAGAACTTCTGGGAGAAGCTGTAATCAGTTGACCTTATTCCTTTAGGGGTTAGAACAACACTTTTAGGGACTTAGGAGCCCTTGGTTTATGGACATTTTATGCTTGGGGTTGCAGTGCCCAAAAATGTCTATAACAGTTGCCCCCTAAAGCATGAGGTCGTTAATCTTTTGATGTCGGGTGAAATGCTTTATTATGAGGATCCGAAGTTCTTTCAAGCTGGGAGGAGACCTATAATAAGATACAATACAATACATTATCTTCATAATATTTTCATGATCTAGCTGAGGTGGACATTCCCATGCTCAGCTTTATAAATTCATTTTCATGTACATAGGACAGACAATCGTCTGAGTGTAGACTGATGATTCTGGTAGAGTCATCATCCCTTTGATTGGATGATTATCTATGCAGCAATGATGTACATTTGATGTCTTTATTTCCCTGAATATATATCGCAGCCCGGATGAATGAAACTAGATCCGAGGTCTTCAATCTCGTTTGATCTTCACTCTAAGTACAAGTCTATCCATGTGAGAGATGTTCTGGAGTCGAACATGGAAAGACATCGCCTGATTACCAGCCAATGATGTAAGCTGTTAACAGGCACGAGAGGAATCACCGATAATGATAATGACCCTCAAGGTACTGCAGTACAATTCACGTGGTGTGAATAAAGGACTTGGCGTCGAACATCACGCAAAATATTTCGGTCAAAGGTCATTGATGTAAACCTGTCGCCGGAAGTGAGAAACTTTCCATTGAGGCATGCAAGCTTCAAAGTACTGAATGGGGTGTTCCTAGATTGACTTCTTGGATAATGAGCTGATGTCGATAAGAAGCGATCCATCATAGGAGGGCCTTAATGAATCCCACATCAATGACATGGAACGGAGCAAATGATTTTAATGGAGGTGAAAACGATCTAGTGATATAAGGTTCATGGTGGTGGTCATGAAAGAATGGAGTGTAAATGTATTGCAGCGGGTGAGACATAGGTGAATTCTCTGAATGACTTCTCTTGAACATATCGGCGACACTGACGTGATGGATTGGTAGCATTAACCCTAAATGTGGATGGTGTGATGGGACCATGGTGATGTGACCGGTGAATGAAACAACCCAACCCGACTTGGATGCAGAGTGAAAGTGTCATGTTCAAGAGCGACTTGCTACCAACAAAGTTTCTTCAAGTTTTCTTCCCAATTTTTCCCCAGTCATTTCTGACCAGTACCTCTTTACTTTTGTCAAGCTTGAGGAGGATAACATATGCTTGTTCTATAATTTTCCCTTCAGGCAAACCCATCGATATGCTTTAACGAGCCTAGTGATGGTGAAACTCGTTCTTGTCTGATATGGACAAGTTTGTCGCTATTAAGTTTTAACGAGTTTAACGACAAAGATAACTCAGTCCTTTTCAATTTTAGAGAGTCTGAAAAGGGACGTAAAGGAAACTCCAAAATTCCTTTTTCGTCATCTAATCCCTTAACTCTGAAAAAGTATAAAACAATACAGAAGGGATGAATTTTTGATACTTTTAACGAGCCGAACAAAACAAGCGCTCGATCTTTTTGTGCAATAATCCCTCAGGTCCAAAAATATTAAAATCTAAAGGAGGGATAGCACTTCCGGTCCCTTTAACGAGCTGGAGAGACCAATGGCTTGGCAATCTTTTCATATTTTATGAGTCAGTCGAAAAGAGCTTAAAGGAGACTCGTCTTTTGAGGAACGAGTGATAAAATTGGGTAGCAGCTGATTCCAGGTAAGGTTTGGAATTTTCCAATCACGGTAGTGTTACAAGGATGGCTAGTGGGATCACTCTTCACAGCTGTTCCTCAAAAGGGGTAAACAATCAAATGGTGGTGAATGATCGGCCAATACAGAGTGGAGGTGATGATGAGAACACGACCAAGGCTTTAAAGGCTGAAGTACTACATTCAAGATGGTTATTTACCAGGAAATAGTTCATTTTTTAATGATCTTAAACGCGGGGTGAAACATTTGCTCATGACTTATGTTTATTTTTTAACGAGCTTGAACTATGTGCTAAAACTGCTTGATTAATCCAATCGTATAATAAGAATGTCTCATATATGAAAACGGAAATTTTTAGAGTTTTTCCCCACATCCTTTCTTTATGCAAGTTAGGAAACGACCAATCCAAAAAACAGATAAATGATCTTTCTTTGCTTGCATGCCAAAAGGTT
Organism: Pinus tabuliformis; assembly: GCA_031772625.1. Taxonomy (NCBI): domain Eukaryota; kingdom Viridiplantae; phylum Streptophyta; class Pinopsida; order Pinales; family Pinaceae; genus Pinus; species Pinus tabuliformis. The sequence goes on along the minus strand of CM062808.1, from coordinate 756,890,029 downwards.
TGCATGCCCCCAGGTATAAAATAAAGCTTCAAGGTCACCTTTCATTCTACCGACAAAACATTTGTTTTATCAGGAAAGTTCTACCTCTTTCAGGTTACCAAAGATTGTTCTATTCACATCGCAAACAAAACACTTCTTCGGCGATGTCTACCGAAATAGACAAAGGTGAGACAATCCACTCAAATAAATTTGATGAGGGAATCTTATTCTAGTCTAACCCCCTTTTCCAATCACGGATGGGAGTACAGACTAGTCATATATCTCTCGCGGAAACCTACCCTATACCCGAAGTTTTCCAGCCGAAGCAGACCAGGGTGCATGCCCCCTGGGTTTCAGTCATGTCCCCCGAATCACTCGCGCTCATCAGGTGGACGGACTGGGGATTGATGAGACATTCCTTGTGTGAAAAGACCATTCAGGGATGGTATATGACTATTTGCTATGCATGATCTGGGAAATGAAAGCTGGTCTACGAGCTTGACCACTCTTCGTTCGTGCGAAAAACACATTACTCTAAAGAGTGACGAGACAATGGCTCCCATGCAATAAATATAGTCTTGTCCAAGGAGTATATTATAATCTAGGGGTCCTTGGACTACCATTATTTTCATATGAACAGTTTTCCCTCTCAACGTTATGGGCACATTGGGAAGGATCCCTAACGGTCGACTGGTTCCTTTGTCAAAGCCTGTTAGATTTCTCATCTCAGGAAAAGGCAATGGCGAACCAAGCGCTTTCCAAGTAGTCGAGGAAAGGATACTCACAGAAGCCCCTTCATCTATGATGGTACCGGCCATAACCATTCTATATATTTGAGAAATGATTCAGAATGGTACACTAGCCAGTAAACGGGGTCTACCTAGTTGATTCCAGTCAAAGGAGACAACTAGGTTGCCTGGAGGTGGGACCGAATAGACGGCTGGGTACGACTCTGACGAACTTCATTCCTGCGGTAAAGGAATGGGTAAATTTCCCCCATGTTCATCGGAGTCTGTGCTTATGAAAAGAATTTGGACGGTGTCATCCTTATTCTCTTCTGTGACTATATCATCTGAAGATGGAACCTCTGAAGGCAAGACCGGGTCAACTGCCACCTCGACCTTTTGACTTTTGTCTGGTATGGGTTTAGATGGTTCGTCTTCAATGATAGATGCTTCGGCCGACCACCTGGGTGGGTCAACTGGATTTTCAACTAGTGGCGGACTAGGCAAGAGTTTTTTATATCCAGGAGGAAGTCGTAACGGTGAAACCGGATGATCGTCCAAAACTCTTTTAGCCTCGTCTAAGAAGGGACAACGGTGGATGGCATGATCACCTTCACACAGTTTACAAGGAAACCTATATTTTCCTTTTTGTCCTGGGGCTTCACTTTCACTAGTCGACGGTGTGCTTTCAACATGATCATCAGAGGTTGACGACATCGGGTTGTGCAAACGAGGAGACCAGTCCCTTAAGATCCGAGGGATGCAGGGAAAATCTCTATGATAATGGTCTCCTTTGCAAATGACACATGGAGATTTAGGCCTGGTCGGTGAAGTGTGTGGATTTTCGCTAGATGACGCTTGGTTGCCCCCTTTCGCTTTCGGCTCCTTCTTCTTCTTCTCTCTCTTCTTCTTTTCCTTCTTCTTCTCAGGTACTTGATTTTTGGCTTTACCAGCCCCATCAAGCGAAGAGGAAGGAGGAGAGGAAGAATTGGAGGAAGTATAAGGTTGGTGGGTAACTCTGGATTCGTCTAGTTGCTGACTCGATTGTTCAGGAATTGCAGTGTTCTGAACGACATAGGTTGAGAAGAGCCATATGGGGAAGCCGATTGTCAATCCTGGAAGCGACAATGTGGCCATATGGGGTGCACCAACATCTCCCCAAGAGGAGAAGGGACTAGGATTTCCTCCAAGGGGAATTCCTTGGTTGGTGGATTCCATTTTCTCAACCTAAGATCAACGTAGGAAAGGGTGATGATTATTCCATTTAAAATAAATTTTAGACGCTTTGACACAACTTGTTTTTTCAATTTTAAAGAGTCGAGAAAAAAAAAAAGATGACTCTAGTCGCCTTCAATTTTAATGAGCTTGAAGTGACAAATGCTCAGATGGACCTTTTCCATTAAGTAGTCTGAAAAGGAATGAAAGGGACTGCTCTGGAAATCTGGGCAGAGGGATTACCAAACCAATCGAAAAACTGCAGAATACTTTTTACGGTACGGCAGTAAATCTTCCCAAATGCTGTGTTCAGTGCATTGCGATCGATAGGGTGGCAGGCATGGCTTCCTATGGATAAAGGATTAAGCCTATTGTGGTCTCCCAAAATATACTTGACGGTACGTGGGAGCAAAAGTCCGTACTGACACTTATCATCTCAAAGTGGAGGAATCACCCAACCATCAGTGAGAACAACAGTTACCAGGCTTTACAGTGCCGGAATACATCTCTAGCCTAGACTTCTAGATGTTGTGCGTTAGGTTCCAAAGCGTTGTTAGATTCATTAAATTTATTTTATAGTTGATCTTGCTTAAGAAATTTTCCTTTCAAGTTCACCGCAAGATGTAGATGTAGAATTCCTAAAATGCAATCTAAGATGATAAACAGTCTTTTATCTTCTTTGTGCAATGAAAATCCTAGCTACTAAGGAAAGAGAGACAGTATTCTTTCACAAAGAGCAAATAGCACACACTATATGCACTGTCCTAAATCAAACCAATCAAATAGTCTAAATGCAAATGCACATGCATGTATTTTTTTTTGGCTTTCTTAGTATGTGAATGATAAAAAGAAAGCTAATGCGCAAATCTGAATTACTTTTCAAGTGACCATTACTAACAAGTTTTTTTTCAAAATAAAAAATGAAGACAATCACAACACTTTACAATTCGGAAATGAATACTTGCTTTCGACAGTAGAAAAACTACAAATTCAGACCAAATACAATAGTAATAGGGTAATCGACTATCAAGAGCAACCAAACTCTCTCCTATGACTAAAAACGACACTTGTGACACTTTCAAATCAAGAAATGACAGTACAATTACGTTACTTTTTGCAAAGGAGAACTGAAAATCGCTCAACAAATACACAAAAAACATTTACAGTTCTTTTGCACAATGGAGGCAGAATATCAGCAAGGAAATGGGTTTCAAACATAGATATACTGATTACAAACAGCAAAACTCATGAATAGAACTGAAAAGAATGGACACAGAAACCAAAACTGAGGAACAATGCCTAGTCTGATCAGCGCACCTGTAACACAGTGAACTTGAAATGTAGTGCACCTACTACACTCGAGAAGTGCGCTGAATTTCAGATTCACAGAACAGAGCCTGCGCTGGGCCAGAGATGAGAATTTGCTTGGGTTCCAGGTCACAGTTTGCAGTTCAGTTCAGGGGTTTTGGCCGAGAAAATGGTAATCAGTAAACCAACAATCAGGGGTAGATCTAAGGAGGTTACTGGAGCTACCACAGGGGCAATTAGAGAGTTTGTAAATCAGTTATTTTAATTCATAAACAAATCCCGGAGATTGACTGAAGCGGCATTTATCTACTTTGCATTTGCATAGCAAATGCAGTTCGAAAGCTACCTGGCTCGACTTCAAGCTCCATTTGTAAGTTTATAAAATAAACAACAAGGAAGATAAACAAACAACCTAGTCAATCCCCAGTGGAGTCACCATTTTGTTATAGGGAAAAGTGTCTACACAGAACTGTTTATCCCACTAAGGTGTGGTAGCTACCTTAGAAACAAGAAAAGTAAAGCTACTTTCATTTTTCCTTTATGAAATATAGATGAGAGAAGAACAAAGGAGACCAACCTCTGTCTTGTGCTTATCTCCTAGTTCAATTCCTCTCTCTCTTGATAGTCCTTCGCTACTTGCTGCCTTGTACACCCAGCTTCATAGAATACTTGTAGGATCAAAGTAGCATAACACTATACAAGAACATGGATCTATAATCATAAACAATCTAGGATCAGATGTAAATTGACCATACAAATGCATAAAACATAAATGACACAAGAGTATGGAGGAAAACTTGAATAGCTTTTATTGATAATCAAGAAAGAGCCAAGGGAGTTACAACCAGTTGTTCTAACCCAACATCATCCTCTCAGCAAGTAAGCCCTTCTTCGCCTCATACAAAGCTTAGATCACCCAACACTATGATGTTGTCTCAAGAAACCAACAGCAATTCCTTACAAGATGCAAAATTCCAGCCCCTGGATCTCTGGGATGAGGGATCCATATATAGATATCTGTAAGGAAGATGAGTCAGCTTGTGATTTGATTAGTGTCTTCCCTCTGATAGTCACTGCTTCCACTTGGAGATTGATGATCTCTTACTCATCCTTGGTCGAATTCAGAGAGGCAAGTGTCACAGGAGAGGGTTTTGGAAGATTCCATGCCTCTCCACCTCGCAGATTGACACTGCCATTTGTCACTTCTCGCCCATCGCACCCCACAGAAGGGATTTTTGAAATGCAACACACCCACAAAGTGTATTTAGGTGAGATGCAACGCACTTTGCCTATGGAGCAGCTGAAATGATCCTATTTTGACTAGTTCTGAGCAGTTTTTCATGGAGAAATTCTAGGAGAAGCTATAATCAGTTGACCTTATTCCTTTAGGGGTTAGAACAACACTTATAGGGACTTAAGAGCCCTTGGTTTATGGACATTTTATGCTTGGGGTTGCAGTGCCCAAAAAGTTCTATAACAACTAGGGTCAACAGAAATTTCCTCACCCCATGGAGGCTCTGCACGCAATGGGGACCATTGTTTTCTAAGGTGGGATGACCAATCTAGGTGGATATTGGTGGCCACCCACCTAATCCACCTTGACCCGCAACTGGTTTCATCAGTTCCATAATTATAGTAGCATTTATTATTTTTAGCTGTGTTTTGAGTCTTAAACTTACATAGTTGTTTTGACCCCCTGAATGGAATTTTTTTGAGGTCTGTAGCAGGCTCATGGCCATAGGAAAGATCCTACCACAAATATTGTATTACTTGGATATACCTTTCTAATGAGATATCATACACGCGAAATAGAGATCATATGACCAAGTTACGACCCTTGGAAGTTGGTTTCCTAACTAACCCCAATGGGGCCCACGAACTCATTTTGTTCCATATCCTAGGGTTATAGGTTTAGTTGTTTAGGGTTTACCTTTGTTTTTCAATAATGAAAATTACCTTGAGCCTCATTGTAACATAGTCCAAAGGCATTTAGCTACCACATCTCTTCTCAGAGATAAGGTACCATCGCTCAAGCTAGTTTATTTCCATTCTATATGTAAGCATCTTTCAGTTCTTTGATATTAATGAAATGAGGATTTATTTTTGTTGGATTTTTGTGTTTATGTTTATATCTATATTTTTTTGTGTTCTTGCATAATTCTAGATTAGTATATTTGTTTTTGTGTGTGGGGGGGTGGGGGTATGCCTACAACATTACATCTTCCATCTTACATGTTGCTTCTTTAGGGATGTAATAGGTCCACTAGACCTTTACCTAGCCTATGGTTGTATTCTAGAGCATTGTGAGCTCCCTATTTAGTATACACATTGTTTTTACCCTAATTCAGAGTCTAGTCAATAACATGGTTAAGATCATGCACATACTTTTCTAATAATGACAAATGAGGTAGATAATGCACTTTTGTGGAGGTATACAATGTAAGCATGTTTGAAACTAGTTCTACTCTATCCAATATATTGTATGGACCATAAAATATCATTACTATCTTATTCCATATTCCCAACTTCAAATAAGATTTATTTGGATTAAATTGTAATAATAAATGCTCCCCTATTATAAATTTCGCTTGGATCTTACTGTTACGAATAAAATATATATAAATAATATAAATATAAATAATGATGACAATTGTAATAATGATTAGCTAATTAGTAATTATTACTGAAGAGGCATGTCTAAATGGGACATGACCTTCCATGAAGAGGCACCTGCCTAGGGTATATAAGTATGCCCTCACTCTCATTTGCAACATCATTCTCATTCATACATTTTAATATATATTCTTGTATCCCCAATGGATATCTTTATATTCCAAGCCTCATGGAGTATTTAACTTGAAGAAGGAGCTTTGTTCATTCCACATACATTTATCCACATTACTCTTTTTTTATCTACTTTTCTTTTGTTAAAATAAAAATCATATATATATGTCAAAAGAGAGAAAGTTTATCATCGATGTTTTTCTTACTCTACATTGGGAAACCATACTAGTGATAAAACCTTAAGTTCTACAAAAGCCATAGATGAGAATTCAAATTTCTCAAAATCGTTCTAAAAGACAGGTCCTAAGACCTACATTATTTAAGTTGAAACTAAAATATTCATATAAATATAAATATAAAACCCAAAAGAAAAAATATAATAACGACATCCCACATTGAAGGGGAAGGGTCAGAAGGGACTATCTCAATGTGCAATCACCGCCTATGTAGAGAGCCACTTAGTCTAGGAGTAAGGAGAAGTTGATCCTCTTATGACTGCAAACATTGGTCCAAATATTTTATGGGAAGCTTTATATCATCACACACAAGGAGAACCTCTTCCTTGGATTCATTTTCATCCAGCAAGACTCTCCCCATCAATGCCTTCACTTACTAAAAAACATCAAACATTTGCATATATTAATAATATTTTCCATGGGTATGACTTGTGTTATGGACCCAGACTACCCCTTCTCTAGTCATACTTGTATATGATACACAACCTCATTTTCCTATAATATCTCTCTCTAACTCAATGGGATTAGCTTTAATTATTGGTAATGTTTGGGAATTCTATTGGTTGGTCAAAGTTTTAGTTCTTTTACAAGTGTCTAAGCTTATCCGATCTTTATAGTAGTCCATACCTTTGCAACATATATCTCTTTGTTGTAGCATGGATGGAACCTTGAGAATATAAAATCATAGAATAAACTACGAGGGAGTGGTAAGCGTGGCCATGTATAGGAGGGGGAAAGATGGGGAGTGCATTATAGAAGGAGAAGAGAAATAAATATTCAGAAGAACAATGATTCCAATGACAGGCCAAAAATGCAAGTATTCTCATACGAAAGGAAGGAAATAAGATGGAATAATGTAGCAAAGAAGTACCACCTTGAAACTTATAATAATGGAAACAAAGAAATAAGGGAGATATATATGAAAACAGCTAGTCTAGATGGTAACCCAAGTGGTGGATCCTCACTATTTAAATTACAAAGCCATAGCAAAGAAAAAGAAGCATGGATCAAAAATACATTGGAGAATCATAGAATTATGTGGGGTTTAGGCTAGAGTAAATCCAATGGCATAGATAGAGTCGTGATTGCACAATTATGGCATGCACTACTTTTCATCAAATGGTTTCATATTTTATACTGAAAATAACTAATTATTGCCGAAAATTAACTAGAGTCACTTTTGAAAGATGAATTTTAAACTAAAAATCACTTATCTTGGAAGGATGCATAACTCTAGTACCATTATAAAACCCTCTTTTTCTAGACAATCAACTCAACCATTATACCCAAACAACATATGACAATGAATAAATTCAAGTAATATAAGTGATCTATTTATTAATATCACTGTAAAATCCCTTCTTGCAAAATGAATAACTTAAGCATCATACCATAAGAAAAATATACCACAGGATCAAACTCAACCAATATTTTATTAATCTCACTTGGAATTACATACTAAAGAAGCCTTTTTAGTTACAAAAACAGATTTCTGGCTGCACGCTCCGATGGGACTCTAAATTACACATAAATAGAGGCCCATCTGACCAACCTTCAGCACATTAAACTTTTTGTTTTTGCATTAGATAACATATTTTTAACTTTAATATGTTCACTAGGAATGTTTATTGATAATTGCATATTTGTGCCTAATATTATTTATTTTTGTCGAATATTGTGAGAATATTGGGCAGATTATGAAGATTTGGAGGAGGAGTTAATTTAGGGACTTTTTCTCTAGTACAAGAGGATCAATATTGGATAATAAATCAACAAGATATTCTGAAATCATTGCGCAAATTCTAGAGCTCCAATGATTGAGAAAATCTAGGAATGTGTTCCTTATCATTTAATGTAGATTCCTAGTGTTGGGAACTAGATCCACTATTTGAGGGATTTTGGAGGGGAAGTATTCCTCCTTTGAAAGAGAATGCTTCCTCATCATATTATGTAAGTAAAAATTATAATTTTCCTCTAGGGGTGGATTTTTCTTAGTATTCTTGTGGAGGGAACTCATATTTCTGTAGCTCCAGTTTCATTTGTTGCATGAATGTGATTGTATTGATGGAAATAATGAAGATTGGTGTCATTTTCAGCTTCTAAACCTTGGTCACCTTCATAGGAATCTGAGTTTTTCTTGGGCTTGACCTTCCCAAGAGCCTCAAAGCACTTTTGTATGATTTACTTTTCTTCTTTTCACTTCTTATTCACATGCATCTCTTGTTCTTGTTTTTCCTATTTCCACATTTAGTATTGATGATTTCTTGTTGTAGCATTGGTTTAAATGGTTGAAGTAAGTTATTTTTTAGTATCAAAAGCATGATTTCATCTTTCGAACAACCTTGGAAGGTCATAGCAATCAATGAGCTACTTGGATTAGTTTTCATATGCCCAAATTTAATTTTCTGGAAGTCCCATATGCTGAATAGTAGTAGTTTTATGTGATTTTTTAGAACACACTAAAGAGCTTCAATCAAGTTGATTCCACTTGTATTAGATCATAAAAACATTCAAGTTAAGAAAATAATTTACTGTATTTTATTTACCCTTATTTAGGTTAGGCATTTGATAGATTAACTAGCTCACTAGTTCTTGAATTTCTAAATTTTAGACTAGTAATTTTCTGCTTTTTTTAGCAGTTATTAACAAGGGTAGTTTTTAGTGATTCCACTTGGAATGGATACCTAAGAAATCATATTCAATAAAAAAATTGTCCCATCCCATTTGGATTTTGTTTACTTGGTCATTCGATGAATTATATCTTCATGTAGAAAATCTGTAACTTTCGTTATCAACTTCTTGTATCAATGTTATAACATGTATAAACTTGCCCATATTTTCTCAAAAAGATTGTTTTTTATCTCTTAGGGTTGAATAATAACCCTTAGGATCTAAATAAGTGGTTGAGGAAGAGTAAACACCACTTCGAACTTTCACTTTTACCCCTGCAAAACATCTCAACAATTTGGGTTAATGGACATATTTATGAATTGGACAATACAATAATTATTTTCTCAATTGCCATATCTAATGAACTCTTTCAATAGATCTAAACTCTTTTCAATGTAATGATTGATATTTAGTTCATGATATTTACTTTATGGAATTATAATAAGTTTTCATTCCTTATATTTTATTTCCTGCGACAGGTTAAGGTTTCCATTTCGAGCATTTCAATTTCTGCAATTAGTTTAGGATTTTATTACATTCACTCCATTACATCATGAAAATGAAGGAAGGACATAATGTATGCTGCACATATAGTGTCGATACCTCTTAGTTTTGTACGAAACCCAGGTTGATAATTAAAGTTGGTAGTCTTGGGTGTTGCAGCTTTTTTGTTGCAATACTAAGGCTCGTCACTTTTTTGCACTGTTGCTGGGGAGGTGTCAATGTATGCATTGTTTTCTTCCCTAGTTGATTCATTTATTTTACTTGATGCAAAAATACACAAAAATTTCATTAGGATTCTTTCATTTCAAAAACAGAAAAGTGCATTGAATTAGTGTTTTCATTCAATCATAAAAAATAAAAATTCTCCAACACGAACCCCTCCCATTTGATCACGTGGTGTAGTAAGAGCCACATCACCATCCAATTTCTCAGGTAGAAGAATAAGAGGTGACAGAGAAGGTAGGAGAAATGTATGAAGATGATGACAATGAGGAAGATCCTCTTGGATGTTAGCCTGCACATGAAGAACATCCCTCCATCTTTTCTTTCAAACTTTCATGGTCTAATGTCAGAGGATTCGGAAACCTTTCTCTTTGAATTTGAAATTTGTTTGTAGATCTTATGGTTACCTATTAAACACTAAAAAATTTGAGATTTTTTCTGACAACATTGAAAGATAGAGCTCTTAAATGGTTCATGAGTTTAGGGACTAATTCAATAAGATCATGGAATGATATGAAAATGATATTTCTAGAAAGATATAAAGACCATGGTCTTAAGGAAAAGATCTTTAGAATAAATAAAAAAGAAGATGAGAGCCTTGAGGATCTAATAAAGAGGTTCATGTATAATATTAAGAGGGGAAGTTACATCATTTAAGATCTGACACGCTAAAAACCCTCTTACTTAGAACAATTAGAGATGAGTGGATTTATATCCTTGATCTCATGAGTAGAGGTGACATATACTAATTATCATTTGAAGAAATTTGTAATATATGCAAGCACATCTCAAGAGGAAGGGCAAGAGTAAGTAAATCTGGATCAAGATCGGTAAGTCAAGGTAAATGTGAGAATTTGTTTGATGACTTTAAAACAAAATTCTTAGAAATCTAAGCAAACAAGTAGAAATATTAAGAATGTAAGATGAGGAAAAATAAGATGTTGATATTTGTGTTGTCCATGCGAAATCACATGCTGTTAAATATTTCCTATCATTATCAAGGTTGAAGGAAGCCTACCAAGAGGAAAATGGAGCAAGTCAATTTCCAATGCAGCTATGTTATGTAGCTCCAAGATGACCATGGTAACCTATTCAACTTGATATGATGCAAGAGCCTAATTCATAATTTCATTCTTATGCACATCCATCTCAACATAATTGGAACATACCCTTTCCTTGGCAACCTTGGCCATCTCAACCCCAAAACCAATCTTGGAAACACGGTTGGAAAGGAACTTATGGGAGCCATCCACAATATCCTTAATATTTTCCTCAATATTCTCCATACCCAACTCCATGCTATGCCTACCATCCACCTCCAACACAACTACAACCCCAACCACATATATCTCAAATACCCAATCCCACTCAGCTACCTATACCACCATTTCCAAACCCACACAAGGAGGTAGATCAACCCACTTACAATGTTGAGGTACAATACTTCCAAAAATATCCTCTTGATCTAAATGGCATTCATCTTAGATAAGGATAGGTATTGGAAAAAGGATATTCTATTGATGTCACTGAATGACAACGTTTAGAAAAGGAAGATTCAAATGAGAAGACCAAATAATCATGGGTTGCACTTGATGAAGAGTAGACATTAGAATCAAAGATTGAGAAAGTGACCTCATGTTTACAATCAGATCCTCCATGTTCAGGAGAATAATTTGGGAAAAGAGGAAGATTTGAATGTGATGGTAGAAAAATACATGAAGAATGATGCAAATCAGCAAATGGACTGAGGGCATCACAACTATATTGAAATATGGTTCCAGATAGTCATTGAGTAGCAGCAACACACTCTTCTTCAACAATTCCTAATATCAACTTAGTTAAAGCACTTGGTATCTCACATTTAGGTACATGTCAAACAATATGTTTCGAGCCTACATATCATTTTCTTTGTCATCCTATTATGCAAGTGGCTCCATTGGAAATATTCCTACACTTGAAAATGATTTTATTTTTTCAAGTAGAATAGGATAGAAAAAAATTAAAAAATAAAAAATTATAGGAAAAAATAAAGTCTCAAGTGACAACCTCATTTGAGGCTCCCGATATTGGCTCATTTACTGAAAACTTCCATGAGGTGGTTAATGGGTTGAAAAAAATAAAAAAGAGAAAAAAGCAAAAAACCTAGGTGAAAGCCTCCTTTGAGGTGCATAAGAAGACATACTAGTTGAAACCTCATTGAGCCATGTAGTATGCCTAGAAAAAAAAAACATTGCTCCATTTATCTGTCTCTCATGAATGAAGGTTCTCTCCAACCTTTCGAAGGGACAAAAAAAGTTAGCACCAAAAGAAAAAAAGTTGGTCAAAATTCTAGTCAAAGGAAGTGAGACTTATACTTTCTCCTCCTTTTCTTAGATGCTCCAAAAGCACCAAGGCCATGTTAATCCATAACTCTCATCTATTTCTGCCATCCACCCATCATTCCCAATATTTTACCATTCATTTTCCTTGTTCTCCTAAAATGCTATAGTAAGGCTCTATTTTGCTACAAGAATCCAAAATACACAGAGCAGGAAATTATTTTTGTCATATCTTGAAAAATGTGCATCAATTTAATGAGTTTTTTTAGGGGGAGACACATATCTATTATTGTAACATTCTCAAGCAATTTGAGAAAATTCTAGTGCAAAATTTTCGATGAAATTGGCCTCCATCACCTACAAACATTTTTAATTTTTGTCAAGATTCGTGAATCCATTGGCCAAGATTGTTTATGGGGTGGTGCATAAGGATGATGGAAATAAGATAAAAAAATTTCATGTCAATCCAATCTACTATTTCAAAGATATGGACAAAACAAGTCTACTATAGGAGGTTGTCTTGAATTGCTACAGAAAGATCCTACAGCACAATAGGATGGCCTACAAGAGGCAATCCAATTGCAAAATTGGTCAAAAGGTCATGATGTTTTTAGGGAAAGTTGAGAGAGGTCCCCCAACACCAATTTCATCACTCATCCACTCTATTTCACCGAAACTTGCTCAAAATGTTCCCTTTGTCCTGCCTAAAAAACACATAGAGAGCATTATTCTCCATTTTCCCATTCTTCACATTACCTCCTCATGACTCCAACCCTATTTACATGGCTTTTCATCACGCCCCTTAACACCACCATTTCGTCTGAAGACTAGAAGAAAGGATGAAAAGGCAGATACAAGAATAAACTCCTTTTATAGCAACCTATGCAGTCACAATAGAAATCTCTGAGATCTTTTTTTCCCACCAACAGAAGCATGATGAAGCCATGTGTGCAATTGGGAAGGCATTCCACTAACAGAAGTTACCTAGACATCAAAGAGGCACATACACACACAAGCAAAGCTATCAGTCAAGGTATAATCAAGTTTTGAAGACATGCACTAGGATATAATGATGTATATGGCCTAGTGACAACATGCAATCACCTCTAGGAATTTGATCCATAGGTAGGCACAGGTATGAAATATTCTTTACCTCTCCTCTTCAACATGTTATGGTTAGAAATTTGTTTTCTATGAATAATAGATGAGGTTTTATAAGGTAAGAATCGGTTATAAGCCTCAACCTCCCTCAACAACCCTAATCACAATTAAGCAATTGGCCTGTCAACAAAAGGAAGAATTAGAGAGAAATAAACAACATATTGAAGGAATAATCTCCCTCTAATCTAAGAGGAACTAGCCCAAGCATCATAGAGAAAGCCCAATAAGTCGGGAGCCAAGACTGACTAGATACAAGAGGATTATGTGCTGCTATAGGATAAAAGAAATATTCTATAGGAGAAATAGGGCTACTACAGGAAAGACAGACTATGTGCTACAAGAAAATAGAGATGTTACATGAAGATCAAAGTTGTTGCAGAAGACCCCGATTTTGAAGAATTTCATTCGCAGACCCGAGGATTCCAAGGACAATACCAAAAGAGAGGGTAAATACAAATTTCTACTTCCCATATGTGAACAAGAAGCCTTCAAAACTTTTCATTTTTTTTTATTTATTTTTTATTTATTTTTTTTTTTTTTTTTTTTCAGTAGTACAACCTATGTGAAACTTTTGATAAATGTTTACAAAACAAAAAAATGAAATATCGATGTTTCCTTTTAATTGAGCCTGATAAGATGGAAAATTTCAATTATTTATGAGTGAGCATGATATCATCCTTCCACCAGGAAATATGAGAAATTTTTTCTTTTTTCCTTTGTCATAAAACACTCATTACACATGAATATCTAAACATTCTAGCAGAAATAGACAATTGCCTTGCAAAATTTGGAAATTTGTATTGAAGGTCATGGGGGGTGGATCTAATCATAGAAACCCCACAACCAAGAAGAAGGATAAGAAGAAGCTAATTAAGAATCAGAATAATATGGAGAAGCAGGAAATTAGCAAAAATAAAACTCAAGGAGGAAGAAGGAAGAAAGGAAGAAATTGTGCTAAAAACCAAAATAACAGTGCCTAAGAGAGACTTAATCAAAACAGAGAAATCCAAAGCCCATTAGGAAATCATTTAGGCCACAAAAGAGATGAATATGGAAACAAAAGTCAAGAAGACATTCACCATCAAAATAGAATTCAAACCACTGTGATGAAAAGAGGCTTTCTAAAAGGTCTCTAATCTTTTTCTATTTTTTTCCAAGGCCTAGAAGATGTTATAGAAAGGTAAGAAGCAAAAGTTAAGCATGAGGTGCAATTTTGGTCACGATTTGATAGATTTTGTGGTGCGGTATATGTTTACTACAAGATGCTTTTTGTTTCTACATGATTTCATATGAGGGCGTTTTAAAGGTTTCAGAGGTGTCAAAATGGTGGAAAAAGGCAGCAGGAGATTGGAAAAGGATGTGGAAGACCTTGCCTAACCAAAAAATATTGAAGGGGAAAAAGGTAGGCTAATGATCTCTAGAAACAATGTGGTTTTTCTATGCACAAACAATTGGAAAAATGAGTGAAATTGGAATGAATGTTTCAAGGGAGAGGATTTGAATTACGTGGATCTACAAACCAACAGAGGTCACTTGCAAAGAGGAAAGTTATGTTTTTTTGCTTGAAGGACTACTAAATAATCACGAAAAGAACAACTACATTTTGTGATTGTCCTTTCAGAACCTACAACCAAGCTTCTTAAGAGAAAGGAATGAGGAATGTACAAGAGAGAGGCCATCAAGGCCATGAATGAGGCACAATGAGGTCACTAAGTTCCTCATAGGATGAGAAACACTTTCAGCAGGGGGGTATGATGGGCCTCTAAACTAGAGATAAATTAAGGCCCATATTACCATCCTTCAGCACATTAAACATTGCTATTTGCATAGGTAATGCATTTCTAACTTTATTATGTTCATTAGGAAGGTTTATGGATAATTACATATTTGTGCCTAATATTGTTTATTTTTCTTGAATATTGTGAGAATATTGGGCATATTATGAAGATTTGGAGGAGGAAATAATTTAGGGACTTGCCCCCTACTATGTGAGGATCAATATTGGATAATAAATCAAAAAGATATTCTGAAATTATTGCATAAATTCTGTAGCTCCAATGATTGAGAAAATCTAGGAATGTGTTCCTTGTCATTTAATGTAGTTTCCTAGTGTTGGGAACCAGATCCACTATTTGAGGGATTTTGGATGGGAAGGCTTCATTCTTTCAAGGATAATTATTCCTCATCATATTGTATAGGTACCAATTCAAATTTTCCTCTAGGGGTGGATTTTTCTTAGTCTTATTGTAGAGAGAACTCTTATTTTACAGGCGCACTTTCATTTCTTGCAGGGATGTAATTTTATTGATGGAAATAATGAATATTGGTGCAATGTTTAGCTTCTAAATCTTGGTATCCTTCATAGGAATCTGAGTTTCCTTAGGCTTGGCCATCCCAGGAGCCTCATATCCCTTTTGTACAATTTATTTTTCTTCTTTCTGCTTCTTATTCCCATGCATCTCTTGTTCTTGTTTTTCCTATTTCTACATTTAATATTGATGATTTCCTGTTGTAGAATTGGGTAAAATGGTTGAAGTAATTTATTTTGTAGGATTACAAGCATGATTTCATACTTGGAACAACTTTGGAATGTCATATTAATCATTGAGCTACTTGGATTAGTTTTCTTATTCCCAAATCTAAATTTTTGGAAGTCGCTTGTGGAGAATAGTAGTAATTTGATGATATTTTTTCGAACATACTAAAGAGATTCAATCGAGTTTATTCCACTTGAATTATATCATAAAAAAATTCAAGTTAATAACAAAATTTACCCTATTGTGTTTTCACTTATTTAGGTTAGGCCTTTGATAGATTAACTAGCTCGCTAGTTCTCGAATTTCTAGATTTTAGACTAGTAATTTTCTACTATTTTTTAGCATGTGTTAACAATGGTATTTTTGAGTGATTCCACTTGGAATGGAGACCCAAGACATCCTATTCAATAAAAAGGTTTATCCCATCCCATTTTGGTTTGATTTACTTGACCATTCAGTGAATTATATCTTCATGTAGAAAAATTGTAACTTCCTTTAGTAGCTTCCTGTAGCACTCTTCCAGCATGTATGTACTTTCCTAGATTTGCTCAAAAAGATTTTTTTTTGTACCTTAGGGTTGAATAAATACCCTTAGGATCTAAATAAATGGTTGAGGATGAATAAACACCACTTAGGACTTGCCCTTTTACCCCTGCAAAACATCTCCAAAATTTAAGTTAATGGACATATTTATGAATTGGATAATAAAATAATGTTTTTCTCGATTGCCACATCCAACGAAATCTGTCAACATATCTAAAATATTTGAAATTTAATGATTGATATTTATTTCATGATATTTATTTTTTTCTATCAGAATAGATTTGCTTTCCTTGTATTTTCTTTCGTGCAATAGGTTAAGGTTCTATTTCGAGCATTTCCATTTCTGCAATTGGTTTAGGATTTGATTACATTCACTCCATTACATCATGATAGAGAAGGAAGGAAACAATGTTTGCTGCACATACAGTGTCGATACCTCTTAATTTTGTATGAACCCCAGGTTGATAATTAAAGGTGGTAGCCTTGGGAGTTGCAACATTCTTGTTGCAATACTAAGGCTCATCACCCTCAAGCTGGAAATGAGATGAATCTTCAGTCATAAATACTTGTGAGAGATCTAAGTGATGTTTCATTTTAATTAGGTAGGTTCAATTTGTTTCACCATATAAACCAATTTCTAATAAGTTAGGTGTAGGTTTTAACTTATAAAGATAATAATTGCAAAAAAAAATCTACAATATATATATATATATATATATATATATATATATATATATATATATATATATATATATATATATATATATATATATACATATACAATGGCGTGAAAAAAAATATACATAGAAACTTTTTCTCTTGGAACCCAAAACTAAGAAAACCATATTACTTTTTCATTATATTCTTTTCAATTTTAAAGTACATTATATACCTATCAAATCATTCATAAAACTCTAATGCATTATCGATGGATTATAATATAATCGTAGTTCTTTTGACTGGTTATACAAAACCATGGGTGAAATTACCATCTGTAAAACCATGTGCAAAACCATTTTGAAAGAATTTCACACCCCCGAATAAGGGGGGGTGTCACCCCCCTTGTGACCCCCCTTCCATGTGTAGTGTATTGTATCACATGTGGGGCTAGTTGTGTAAATAATATAAGACATACCCAACACTAGGGTGGATTCTTTCAACAACCAACACCGATTCACTCATGAGTTTCACTCTTAGCACTCCGAAACCACAACTCCAAATTAATATGAGAAAATGATTATGCATTCCCTAAGAGTGAGCTCCAATATAAATTTTATGATAATAATATGATGGGTTTATATCATGGGTTATTAGAATACAAAGGTTCTATTTCATGGGTCATCAAGATACGATGGGTCTCTTTTATAACTTTTACCCAAATGATATTTAAATAACCAAATTAATTGATTCATTTTTTTGGCCAACTATAGCCTACCTGTATAAAATAGACTATTGATTCCTTATATTGAAGTGATTATTTGGAAAGGGAATGTTACATTTGGGAACATTTGATTTTGATTATATTTGACACATCTTGGCCTTGATTAGCACCTTTGAGTGCACAATTTTTTAGTGATAATAGTTACTCTCTCTCTCCCCAGATCTCTCCCTCTTCCTTCCTCTATTTCTCTATGCCTTCCTTATTCACTTTGTCCATTCTTCACAACAACCCCATCTAAATCTCTCTCTCTCTCTCCCTCTCTCTCCCCCTCCTCCTTCCTCTATTTCTCTATGTTTCCCTCATTCATTTTTTCCATGCTTCACAACAACCCCATCCAAATTTCTCTCTCTCTCTCTCTCTCTCTCTCTCTCTCTCTCTCTCTCTACCCTATAGCCATCTATCTATCTCCATCCCTTTATCATTTTCCTTCTCTCCCTCCCTCCCTCTCTCTTCCTCACTCTGTTCTCTCCAACCTTATTTGTATCTCTCACCTACTCTTCTCTCTATACTATTCCCCCCTCTCTCTTTGTATATATCTGTCCATTTCACTCCCTCTTCCTCCCCGCCTCTCTCTTTCCCCCCCTCTTCCCTCCCTCCCCATTCCTCTATTTCTCTATCCCTCTCTCTTTCCCTTACTTGTGTTCTTCACAACAATCCCCCTCCAACTCTCTTTCTCTTCGTACCCTTTAGCTCTATCACTATCTCCCTCTCTTTATCATATCTATCTCTTCCTTTGTCACTCTCTCTGCCTCTCTCATTCAACATAGTTACCGGTGAAATGGGAACTACTACCTCAAAATCGGTACTCTAGCCCAAAAACCCCAAAAAAAAACATGAAAAAACAACCACAAAATGAAAATTGTGTATGCTAGAACGATGTTTTTTTTGGGTAAATTTTCATCATTTTTTTAATGGAATTAAAAACCATTTTTTTTTGCAAAATGGATTAAGAAAACACCCTAAAAAAATAAATGTTGATGCTAGAACAAAAAAAATCAAGTTACAATTTTGACACATTTTAGCAATGGAATTAATGAGTCATTGTCATGTATGAAAGACCATTTTGGGCATGCTACATATTGTAAATAAAATTTATTTGAGTTAGAGGAAAGTCAAAAGACCCTCCAAGACCTCACCATGGTGCAAAGATTAAGTCAGCCTACATGAAGGGACATGTTGACCTAAAGAAAACAATTTGTACCCCTCAAAATCCTATAAATAAGAAGGAATGTGACCTCAATTGTAGACTTACTCAAGCAAGTTCAATCTCCTCAAGATGGACAATGGAAAATGATCAAAAAGGAGAAGAAGAGAAAGATCAAATTTTTGGGCCATCCTCTCTCTCTTGTGTTAGGGCTTCTATAGTTACTGTGCAAGTCCAATTGTTGTTGGGTAAGTCAAAGTGTTGGAGGGGAAGTAAAAGTGTTTTTCGGAAATTTGAAGTCTTGCTGGTCAAGTCAAAGTGTTGTAGGGGAAGTTGGAGTTTTGTTGTTAAAATTGAAGTGTTGTTGGGAAAGTCAAAGTGTTGTTGAGGATGTCAAAGAGCTACTAGAAAATTCAAAGTGCTAGGATTAAACTGTTGGGTCAAAATTCTAGAAGAATTTGTTGGGAAGGTCAAAGTTCCAGAAGAATTTGTTGGGTCGGTCAAATTTGTAAAAGAATTTGTTGGGCAGGTCGAGGTAGAAGAAGAATCTGCTGGGAGGTCGAAATTTCAGAAGTTGCTAGAAGGAAATTTGCATTTGACATGGTCTTGGTCAAGGTCCATAGGTCTTGTAATTTATGAATTGAATATTCTATAGGAAGAAAAATTCTTGTGGGTTTTCCTCTCAAGTGGAGAGGTTTTGTCCTTGGCTAATTACCTATATCCCATGTCCTATTGTTTCATTGTTCTTTATGGTTTGGTAGTTATTTGATGAAAATAACATAACAATATTGAAGGTAAAAGAGAATCTAATCAAGAAAAGTAAAAAAGAGATCACAAGAACTTATCAAAGAAAAGAGAAATCAGAGCTAAGGTGACAAGACAAGGAAAGCTAGCTTAAATAAAGAGACTCGAGGGTCAAAACACTAGATGGTCATAAATATAATTAAGAGTACTAAAAGATCATCAAGAATGAAAAATCATCTTAAGGATCATCACATCTTAAATAAAGAAGACCTAAAAACCCTAGCTCATCCAAAGAATGGTTATACACGAAGCATTCTTGAGAAGCTCACATCATCATCACAAATATAATATCTACAAGACTCTACCTCCTCTTAAAGTCATTGAAGAAGAAACATAGTCATCATCTTCAAGGAAATAAGGTTATCTCCCTCTCTTTGAAGGATCACTTTTGAAGGAAGACATCTTCTATTATCAACACCATCATTTAAATCATGAAGGCATTAACTTGAAGATATTTTCACCAAGGGACATATTCACTTGCCAACTAAGTACATCTATATTTACGACTGAATTTAGTATCAAAACGACTTCATTTTTCAAGGAAAACAACATATTTGTTGGGTCATCAAACGTTCTTGCATGGAATAAGATGACAAATTTGATCCTCATAGAAAATGAAGTCATTGAACATGTTAAGGGTTCAATCATCAATCCTACAAAGGAAGAATCTCAAGCCCTATACAAGTATATGAAAAGAGAAATTAGGGCTCAAATAATTCTTATAGAATCCATAAAGGATCCCCTCATTCCATATATAACAAAGTTGGATACATCAAAAGAAATATATGACAAGCTAGTATAATTATTCTCCATAAGAAGTACTAGAGAAGTGATATCTTTGAGAAACGAGATATACAAAATGAAGATCTCAAAAGAAGATGGAATAACCTCATACTTTAACAGGGTATCAGAAATAAGAGACCAACTACACGAGTTCGGAGAAACAATGTCTAACAAAAGACATGACCACCATAGTGCTCAATACACTACTAGAGGAATGGCACAAATTTACATCAAGCATCTATGGAAACAAGGAAGCTACTCCATTCAATGAACTTTGGTCATTGTGCAAGATTGAAGAAAGTAGATTAAAGGAAAAAAGTGACGTAGGATCGAACGGGAAATTCCAAGCATTTGTTTCGATGGCTAGGCGGAAAGGAAAGTTTAGAAGGCCTAGTCCTCAGAAAAATAACAAGGAGAATATGTCAAAGATCCAATGCTATGGTTGTCATGAATATGGGAACTACAAGAGAGATTGTCCTAAAATTAAGAATGACAACAACAAAATAGGAAGGGAAGAATCCCATATCACTGAAGAATTGGAAGAACCTGATAAGAAGAAATCAACGAAGGAGGAAGTGACAGATATCCACTATGACTGAGATAATCTCCTCCACTAAGTTCTTTTCAGTTTCGTAAATAATATCTATCATGGAAGGAAGCATTGTAATTATGATACAATTCATCATATTAGGAGACAAAAGCATGGTAGAAGAATATGGTTGAAGGAAGAGCTCATTGTATAAGCTTGAAAATGATAGTTGAAGTAGAAGTGTACATGGATGTAGAAATCATTATGTAAAGGAAGTAGTTATTGGAGACCTCATTAAAAGCATGTGTAGTGATTATGGTTGGAATAAAGTCATATAGCATGATAGAAATAATTCATCATACGTCATCATCATGAGAAAAGATCTTCTACGAGATGAGGATAATCAATATCCTCCGCTGGAATATTCATTAGAAGGTTGACCTCTACTTGGAAGAAGCAAGTGTATCGTTGATTATTCCACCTCATGTAGGATACATTTTTAGAGAGATGATGATATGATGAAAAGGATTGCAATAGATAAGTAATCCCAATCATGGAAAGGAAGTTTCCAAAGGAAGTCCAGATGACCAAAATAGGAAAATATATTTGTATTTGTTTGATAGATTAAGTAATGTCATCATATACTTGCTCACAACATGGGTAAATACTCCACCTCGTGAGCATGATCAAGGATACATTTCTTTGAAAAATGCATCAAGGCATGGTTCACATATTGACAAAGATGAAATCAATAGAATATGTCCTCGTATGGAATATGAGGTAGTTGACAAAGATAAAGGAACTATGGGTGAAAGTTCTTGGGGAGAAATTTTTGAAGAAAGAAAGAAGAGATTGTGAAGGATGCAACTATGTCATTAATTTTCCACGTGGCATCCACCTAGTCCCCATGGCACCAAAGTGGCTATCCCATTTAACCTCTTTAGTTCCACTTGCCATGATTATATTTTCTACCAAACCATTCACACTTACTATCTATTGACCTTGTGCGGAGGGAACTTCCATCTTGGAACGAAATCTCTTGGAAAAAACAATCTTGGAGGACTCAGAAGAGTGAAGCTTTGAGAAACTCTCAAGATCCGAGATTTCAAGATCTTAGAGAAAACCATCTCGGTGAAAAAACCTTGGAGGAAATCCTTTCTTGGTGATATCCTTTCTCAGTGAAAACTCTTCTTGGAGGAAACCTACCTTGGAGGAAATCCTTTCTTGATGAAAACTATTCTTGGAAAAAACGCATGTTTAGGCCCACTCCTACCACGTCATCTCGTGAATAACTTCCATGGAAGAACAATCTCGAAGGAAAATATCCTCGAAAGAAACATGCGTTTGGCACTGTTGTCACCACATTATCTTGGAAATATCTTCTCCAGAAGTAACTCTTCTTGATGTAAAACTTCTCAGAGGAAACTTGCATTTGGGTCCACTCTTGCAACATCATCTCGAAAATAAGTTCCCCGAGAGAAACTCTTCTCAGCATAATCCTTATTGGAGGAACTTCAAGATACTACACACCAAACTGATGAGAGCGAGGAATTAGTCGACAAATGATCGAATATGCATATGTTATGGTTGTAGTCTAGCCATAATACTTTTTTCCCTTAAAAATCATGGAAATTCCAGCAAGATTTTCATAAAATCTAGCAGATATTTTTGTAAATCGAGGTTATATCTATCAAAATTAAAGGTTTTTGGTGCCCCAGAGGTTTTTGATGGTGCTAATTCCATTTCCACCATCAAAAACATGATTCAAAAAATGTTGGTGCAAGATTTTCTGAATTCTATTTGCCCAAATTCTGACCCCTTTTGGTCATCTAGGCCATTCCTCTACCTTGATAGACACTTCCTATGTTATTTAACAAAAATAATTTTCAGCTTTGTTGTTGACAATTCAAAGCAGAAAGGTAGAATCTAAAACGTGACAAGTGATAGGAACCCCTTTTTCATCTCGGGACAAAATTCTATGAGGTGATTTTTTGTCTTACAATAGACTCTCAGAGAAAACTCTCTAGTAGGAATATAAAGGGAGACAACATATTTGGTTCTAAAATGTTGAGATCTGATATTCTGAGATCTTGATCAGTAGTGAAGGGCCATATGAGTTGAAAGATAATGTTCCAAGGGCCAATTTGAGTGGATTGTGCCCTTAACGAATTATAAGCCATGTTTTAGGGACTTATTCCACATCTCAATCATGTTTGTATTGTGACCATTTGGGCCTGTCTCTAGTACTTGACCATCACTCTTAATTTTTCTACATGGCTCACTTGGGAGCCATCTCTCCTAATATTTCAACTAGACTTATCCCTCTTGAACTTAAAATGATACAACTAGCTTTATAACATTTCCTTTAACCAATGCAGTAAGTTGGATTGGGTGACTTTCCTATTAAGATATACATAACAAGCACCTTAGTTCCCTTCATCAAATCACAGGAAACTTAACCCTCTTCCTTAGTTACAACATAAATATATAACCATGTTGTTTTTAGTGATACAAAAAGCATACAAGTAGTGATGTCCATAACACATGCCAATCAATAATTTCATTAAATATCTCAAACACAAACAAAGACTCATTTGGTCCCTCGAACAAAAAATCATCATGATTGATGCTCACATAACACACATGGAATTTCTTACATTCCTTCAGGAAGTTATACAAGGAACTGAGTGTCCAATAATGCATAGTCTTCTTAGCAAGTGCACCCAAAACTCATGTGGATGTATTCATATATGTAATTCCTGCATGAAATACATAAGTACAAGACCATAAGAACTAGAACCATCAATCATATTTTCAATATATGGTGATTAGAAATCACCATCTACACTGAAATAAATGCATCTAATGAAAGGAATCTTATTCCCTCTCTCCCCCCTCCATCTAACTTGAAAAATATTTTTAATAATTTATAGCCTAAATATTAACGAAAACTAATCCATCTAATGCAAGCAATAAAATGAGATTCGAAAATGACATCTACACTGAAATAGTGCATCAAATGCAAGAAATCAAGTAAGCCTAGAAATCATCATCAACAATAAAATCCATACATCTAGTGCAAGCAATCAAACATAATTATAAACCAAAATCTATGGGCAAATAAATGCATCTAGTGCAAGCAATCAAATAGGATTAGGAAACACCATTTAGATTGAAATCAATGCATCTAGTGCAACAAATCTACTTCCCTCTCTACCCCCTCCATCTCTCCTTCTTTTCCTCTCTATCTCATGACCCATAAACGCACACTCCCTCTCCATATCTATCTATCTCTCCCTCCCTTTGTCCTTCTCTTTATCTATCTTCTTCCCTCTCTTCACCTCTGATCTATATCTCTATCTCCTTTTGCCTCTCTATTATCATGCTATGTCACCCAAAAGACATACACACTCTTTCTCCATATCTATCTATATGTCACTCCCTCTTCATCTCCCTCTCCCTCACTCTTCCCCTGCTTTCTCTCTCTTCCCATTCTCTCTCTCTTCCCTCCTACTCTCCTCCATCCCTCTTTCTCTATCTCCCTTATCACTACCCTCTCTCTCTTCACCTTTATCTCTCTGTGTATTTCTTCTTAACTCCCTCTCTTTACCCCTCCCTCTCTGCTTCTCTCTCTCGCATCCTCTATCTCTTCCTTTCTCTCCCACCTCCCTCTGTCTCCACCCTCCAACTAACTCACTATATCCATCCCTCTCTCCTTCCCTCCCCCATTCCTTCCATCTCTTCTTCATTTTCTTTCTGTCTCACCCAAAAAAATGCCAACTCTCTCTCCATCTCTCCCCTCTCACTCCCACTCTCTATCCACTTTTTTGTCTCTATGTATTTCTTCTTCACTCCCTCTCTACCCCTCCAACTCCATCTCTTTGTCCCTCCCTCTCAAGACCTCTCTTTGATCCTTCTCCGCTGTCCCTCTATCTTCTACCTCCTTCTCCCCCCCATATCTCTCTCTCTCTCGCTCTCTTCCCTCCAACCTTGTCACTATCTCCCTACCTCTACCCTCCTCTCTCTCCCCTCCATCTTTTTGCATCCCTCTCTCTCCCTTACCCTTCTCTCCCTCTCTCACTCTTATCTTTCTCTTTGATAATTTTGTTAGCATCAGATGTGTTATAGCCATAAAAAATTGTGGAGAGGATAAAATACAAGAGATCTCCAAAACCCATAAATTATTCATGGAAATTCCACTGAGAGATGACATAATTAGATTACTAGGCAATTTTTAAATATTTCCTAAGTCTAAACTTAGGGAATATGACTAATTGATTAGAATTAAGTAAGTGAAGGAATGAATGATCTAGAAACTCACATGAATTGACTTAAAGTTAATCCTAGCCATTGATTAATATTTAATCTTGGTTATTGGAGTCCCAACTAAGGATTATAAGAAGAAGTCAATGGGCACTTAGAAAGCTCGATTTCAGTGGCATATCAATTTCGAGAGTAGCAGCAGTCAGTTTCCACAGAGAGAGTTAGACAAATCAAAGCAATATGAGGTGCAGAGACAACGATCCAGAGGAAAGATTTTCCAGATCCTGAGAGGTAGGATCAAGAGAGTCGAGTTACTTAAGAGACGTAGCGCTAAGGGGCAGTGCAGTTGCTTCAGCAAGGCAGTTTGATTTGGAGGAAGGAAAATCATTCTCAATTCTAGAGGCCAGGAAGAAGTACCAGAAGGATGGAGAGGAAATTTCCTTAGCATCCAAAGGTTGAACAAATTCATCAGAACCCAATTTGAAGCAAGTCATCTATCCATCTATCTAAAGTAGTGCAGAGGTTGACGCAGAGCTCCAGGAAGCTGAGTTTTGGAATTGAAAGTCGAGCCAGAGATTCCTTATGGGAGAAGGGTAATTCCCTTAAGTATTTTTCTCATATTTTCTTGTTGTTTGGATATCTAGTTGGGAATCCATATATGTACTCAAATTTCACTATTGCATAATAAATAAAAGGCTCACTTTTGCACCGGTTTTCCCAAGTTAGGTTTTGCCAAGGACAATGGTAAGAAAAGTAATTATGTAAATCTATGTGTGTGTGCTAGAATTTCTTCCAACTTTTATTCTTTCGTAGTTTTATTTGTGTACGTTGTAGTGTGAGTTATTCAGTATTTGTTGTAGGAAATAGTAAATAAATTGTTAAAAGTAATTAACAAATAAGAGAATACTTTATTATTGCTACAATAGGATTTCATGTTTTCGAATTTTCACATGGTATTAGAGCACATTTGATCATTTAGATATATTAGTAGCAACTATAGAAGGACTTTCCTTGTTCAGTGTGGGTAGCAGAACAAAAACCTAGAGGCAACATAATTACTATGTCAAGAGGTCAAGTTTATTGAGGAGATATGATTTTTTTTAGTGAGGGACATAAAAAATTCAATCTTTATAGATCAAGGGATTCTATAGGTAGAGGGAGCAACCCAGGTTTTTCAGAGAGAAGATCTTTAGCTGGGCGCAATATTTTTGTAGCAGTTTGCTAGAGTAGAGATAGCATCTGGTGGAAGGAAGAAGAGCACACATTGAGGGAAAATTTTTCTCAGGGACATTCTAGTCTCAAGAATTATGATTTTCCTTATAGATCAACATTTTTTGTGAGAAAAGTTTCTCACTCCAAAAGGGAGTGCTAATAGCTGAGCAACAACTGAGTAGAAGGGAAGAGGATCTTTTGACATTTGTTGAGATGACCACTGCTATACTTCGAGATCATGACAGGTTGGACAAAACTTCCAACTATGTCATATAGAAGGAACGGATGTCCTTCCTTCTAGATGAATATGGTCTGAAGCCATATATTGATGCAACGGTAGCAGTGCCCCATGATGGGTTAGCTGAAGTAGTACAAAAAGGAGATAGCACAGGAAAAGAGGTAGATCTTATATGGATTATGTAATCACATTATTTAACAAATAACTAGAAAATGTACTTCTAGAGAGATGTGGGAGACTCTCTCCATGCTATACAAGGGCACTTCTAAGCATCAAAAGATGAAGCTAAGATTCATCAGGATGCAAAAGGTGGAATTCATCTATCCCTTGCTCACTAGGATTCAGGAGGTCTGAGACTAGTTCTCAGTTATTGTGGTAGAGACTCAACCCATAGAGCTAGTGTGATTGTCAATAAATAGTATCTATGAGGAGTGCTAGGTATTTGTCTAAAGTATTTTGGGCAGAGATACATTGCCAAGTTGGGACAAGATGTGGGTTGATTTGCAGTAGGAGGAGTTGAGGTGAGCTCTTTTAAAGAGGTCCATCAGTGGCTGCAGTGGATAGAAACAGGAGAAGGAGGAGGAGAATGTGGCCCTTGTATCGAAGGGTCCTAGTCAAGGAAAAAGGGAGAAACAAAATAATAACAAGGACCTGTCAATGCTCAAGTGCTTCAGGTATGGCGAGTTTGGCCACTAGACTACCCAGTGTCCTCTCAAGAAGAAGGACAAAGAGGAGAAGTAGGTCGAGGTGACAACTCATGCCAAGATTGATAAGTTGTCCTCCATATTGGAGGAAGAATTCACTATGATCACCGACATAGTTCCAGGAGTGAGATGGGGTGATTTGGATTTGTAGCACTAAAACAGTATAGATGGTACGTATCCTTGAGGAATCCACCTCATGGATAAATACCTTGTTATGGGGGCCCACAATTTTTAGTAGTTGGATGGTTTATTGATAGTTGATGCAGTCAGATGCCAGAGTGAGAGTTGTAGAATCTAGTAGCAGTCAGATGCTAGGGAGCACAATGCATAGTTAGCAGCAGTGTAGTTGGTACAATGCAGAGTAAAAAAAAACGCAAATTCTTCAGTGACAGTGTATATACTATCAACAATCAGAGACTCAGGTGACAGATGCATTATACTGATCATAGTTGATTCAGTATTTTGGATGATTTTCAGTTGCACATGTTGCAGTTGCATCAACAAGAAATGAGAGGGAGTTTCAGTGTTGGCATCAACATTATAACACATTCCTCTTTAAGATGGAGTCTTATTTTTTGTAGCATCATATGGTTTCTAGCAACAAAAATTTGTGGACAGACTAAAATACAAGGGATCTCAAAAACCCAGAAATCGTTTGTGGAAATTCCACCTAGAAATGACTTAATTCGAATATTAGTTAGTTTTCAAATAATTCCTAAGTCTAAACTTAGGGAATATGGTTAATTAATCATAATTAATTACTTTGAGGCGTGCATGATCTAGAAAATCACACTAATCAACTTTGAGTTAATATTAGCCATTTATTAAGATTTAATCTTGGTCGTTGGAGTCCCAACAGAGGATTATAAGAGTAAGTCAATGGGCACTTGGAGAGTTCAATTTCACTAGCAAGTCGATTTCTAGAGTAGCAGCAGTTAGTTGCGAAAGAGAATGTTAGAGAGATTGAGGCAATGTGAGGGGAAGAGAGAGTGATCCGAATGAAAGATTTTTGAAATCCTAAGAGGCAACAACAAGAGAGCCAAATTATCCCAGGGAGGCAACGTTGATGGGCAGTGTAGTTACTTCAACAAGGAAGTTCAATTTGGAGGAAGGAAAATCGTTCTCAGTTCCAGAGGTCGGGAAGAAGTCCTAGAAAGCTAGAGTGGCGATTTCCTCAACATCCGGAGGTAGGAAAAATTCATCAGAGCCTAGTCCAAAGCAATATGTCCAGCCAACTACACAAAGCAATGCAGACGTTGATGCAGAGCTCCAAGAAGTCGAGTTTTGGTAGGGAAAGCCGAGCCAAAGATTTCTTATGGGAGAAGGGTAATTCCCTTTAGTATTTTTCTTAGATTTTCTTCTTGTTTCGATAGCCAGTTGGGCATCCATAGATGTACTCATATTTCACTGTTGCATAATAAATAAAACCCTCACTAATGCACGGATTTTCCCAAGTTGGGTTTTTCCAGGGACATTGGCCCAAAAATAACTGTGTAAATTTATGTTTGTGTGCTAACATTTATTCCATCGTTTATTCTTCATAGTTTTATTTGTGTACGTTATAGTGTGATTTATTTAGCATTTATTGTAGGAAATAGTAAATAAATTATTAAAATCAATTAACAATTTGGAGAAGAATTTGTACTTGTTGCAATAGGATTTTGGGTTTTCTAATTTTCACACTCTCTTTCTTCAATCCCCCTCTCCCCTCTTCTTCTTTTTATCTCCATCTCTCCTTTTTCACTGGCTCCACCTCTATCATTGTATGTCTTTGTTCTTCCCTCCATATATATCTAGATTTAATTATATATCAAGATATGTTAATATATATTATAATATAACAGATTGAATATTTTATTGAATTTAATAATATTGATATTAATATTGTAATATCAATATTAGATTTAATGATGTTTTTTACATGGCATGATTAAAAATTATATAACTATATCAAATTATTATATATGAATTTTCCTTTTAAAGATTTATTTTACAGATTTAATTAAAATAAATATTAAAAGTTTTTGGAGCTCAGTTCTTTGTGTTGAATTAACCATTTTCCTTTGTTTTAAGAAATGGTATTGATTTTATTGAAGAGTAAAGATGTTTAAAATTTTACCTAATTTCGAACTTTAATGTGACATTTTTTTTTTGTTAAAGGTTATGATCCATTTAAATTCACCTATATGATAAAAGAGCTTAAACATATGAGATCATTTACTATCCATTCAAATTATTTATAATAATAAATAATTTTATTCTAATAATTAATCTTGGTCCATTAGTAAGATTAAAAGGTTATATATAATTTAAGATTCAAGCTAATATTAGCGAAAAATAATTTTATTTATTTTTGAGGACCATATCGGGGGCATAACCTCTTGGCACAATAATATAAAAAATAAAAAAAAACTAATATATAAAAAAGTTTATGACTTGAAACTTCTATGATTTATATTGCTTTGGAATCCTTCTTTTGGATTAATTATATTATCCATTTTAATCCACATTTTAAACTAACTAATATAATCTATCATCAAAACCAAATATTTAAATCAAAAAGCATTATTTTTAATAAAAATTGAACTAATAAATAAAATAATCTCAAACTTTTATTTTTTAAATATTTTTGTTTAACCAGGATTAAAAACATAAAAACAATGAAAAAATTATAATAAATCCTAACGAAAATTTCTATAACCAAAAACATCTCCAAAAGTCCTTGACTAATTCACTCGAAACATAAAGTATTTGATTATCCCCCTAACAACTAGGTTTAGATTTGTATTTGCAAAGAGTTAAAAATATTAATCCTAATCATACTTAATAAAAAGTGGTAGAAACTACAATTTTATTGAAATGGTTATTTCTTATAGAATACAATAATAAATCAGAAAACTTTTCATAAAATCTTATTTATAAACTACTCCTTTTCGATATATGAAACGTGTCGAGACGAAAGAAACGTTAAATCTAACTCTCAGAGAAGCGGAAGTCACGGCCAATTCACGGCAAGTTCGTCTCTTCTTCCCATGCAACATTCATCCATTGACCACATTTCGAAATTTGGAGATCCCTAACATACCTAACAGTAGGTTTGTCTGCCTACTTTTCTATAAATATTGGCAGTT
The DNA here is from genome assembly GCA_031772625.1 of Pinus tabuliformis. Classification (NCBI taxonomy): domain Eukaryota; kingdom Viridiplantae; phylum Streptophyta; class Pinopsida; order Pinales; family Pinaceae; genus Pinus; species Pinus tabuliformis. The sequence continues at coordinate 756,859,578 of CM062808.1, read as the reverse complement.
GCTTCCTTTAATATTAATCCTAATCATACTTAATAGTCCACCTTATTTAATTTACTCATTTAAATACAATTACTTAAAAATTACATAAATAAACCAACATTAACAACATTAATTGTAAAATAAGAAAAGTTATTTATTTTTTTATAACTATTTAATTTTATTTTGATAGATGCTTTTATGATAATTATTAAACCATAACAAATATTGATATATAATATTATTAACAATCTAGAAATTAAAACCAAACATACTTAAATTAATCATAAAAGTGATAATCAATTAAGAATATAAAAAAAGATGACAATGAATTTTTTTCTCATTAGACTATTAGCTATTAACTATTAATTGCTCTAAGCATTCACGGTCTCTCTTCTCAAAATGTAGATTACATTGTCGTGATGATGGACTTACTTAGTTAGTCCAAAACGTTGGCTATAAAAGGATAACAAGTTTTTTTCCACAAATTATTTTGAAATTCAACCAACGTGTATGGAGTCACTCTTTAAGTTTGTTTTATTATGAACTTGGCCTCCCATACCAGGGACAATGTCCCATTAAAGGAAAGACACAAATAGCTTAAGCAACCTCATTGCTACTAGGTAGCTGCCCCCTTCTCCCTTTCCTGAAGACTTTCCCAACTTGCACAATTGAGCAAAATCCCTACACTCAAATGTTTTACAAGGTGCCTTCACTTCTCCCCTAGATCTCCCTAACACATTAATGTCCAAAACCCAAACCCTCGATCTCAATGGCCAAAATTACATCTTTCCATCTAAATATCAATGGTTGTGACTTAATTCCTCATTGAGATCACTCAAATAACATAGGTGACTCAAGTGTATAATCAAGTCACTTTTAATAATTAAGTGTAAAAGGAACTTTATAAAATTACTTTACAAGGTTTATCATCTAAAGTGGCAATCTTCCACATGCTAAGACACCAAGCCATTTTGGAAGTCATATCGAGCTACACAATCCAACAAACATGATTCCATAAACCACCCCATGTAGCCCCTTGATGTTTTACGTAGCTTCTAGGGATCAACGGTCATGCATTACAACTCAAATTACCATAAATAACATCTCAAATGGATCTTTGGCCTTCAAGTGGGTATGTAGGCATCATAAGGAGACTTTCGACACTAGGAATGCATGTTGGTTCCTTGAAAAAGATTGTGAGGAAACATATTCATTAGGTATTAAAGGAATATTCTTGACATTTAGGGTCATAAACGATATTTTGTCCCACCATAAAAGACATTTCCAAGGTATCCTTGGTCTCTAGATGGGGATACTCAACATTATGATTTTTTGAACATTGATTATGAGTCTTTGGAGCCTAGATATGGGTATCATAATAAACACAAGATTTATGCGATACAATAATATTATAGACTTTACAGCGCTAGGAATGACACTTTGAACCACCATAAATAACATATTGAAGCCATACCTTACCTATAACAATTTTAGCACAAGGTATGGGTCTCAACACCCTAAACATGGTGAGGGAAAGAAACATGAATAATAATCCCAATAAAATTGTGGCCATCTATGGAAAAAATAGATGCCTGAAACAACCATATATGACCATGTGGGGGTATCATTTGTCTATCATAAGTGATTTTGGTACCACTAGGTGATTATGAATGTTAGGTATGTGTCCCAACGACTTGCAAATAATTTGAGGGAGTATGGCCATGCATTAGATCCTAAAAAGATATTTCAGGTACCAAATCTATGAAAAATACCTTGGAGAATTACAGATTAAATTTTGAGGGCATTCTTAGCCTCTAAGGAAAATATGTTGGTCCCTCATAAGGTTTTGATCATTTTTTATGGTTCCCAAGGCCTTGATATGATCAATGAGTGAAACCAAAACTTAAGTTGAAGTACAACTCTTATAAGAATATAGTGACAAGAAAAATGCATTAAATTACAACATATAATTGTTAGGCAGATTAATCCCTGTTATGGACAAGACAGATCACTTACCAACTTATCAGAAAGCCTGTCGAAGCCCCTTTCAGTTCCTTTAATAGTTAGCTTCTCGTTCATGCTTTAGAGATCGTTTGAGCACTTTCCATGACTTCTCCATGGTGTTTTGAAGGAGATCTCCATAGACAGAAATACACAAAGGATCGAAGCATCTAGTATATAGAATAAAAGATGAATGAAACACTTAACTCAACATATATCATAAATTGAATCAATAACCAATCATAACCTATGTGGGTGATCAAAGAATCCCACAAATGATATAAAAAAAGACATGATTAGGAAAGAAGAAGGGATTTTTTATTATATACAGGGGGGGATTACAACCTCAAAGCCTTGATGTTAACAACCTCTTCTAAGAATCTCCAACACTCTCCTTGGATGAAAATATTGCTAGCCTTATTTCTGTATCATAAGCCTACCTTCAATGGTCCTCTCCAATCCTATGGCCTATGTTTGATTTATATGCCAAGATGAGGAGGTTTGGGATCCTCTTCCTAAGGGATGAGATTCATAAATGATAGGATAGGGGATCCACAAAGAGAGGGAAGTAGCTCCATCATGGGATGGATCAAGCTTGAGTAGGCATCTATTCGAAGTTGTTAGTTGGGAAAAATTTGACTAACAAAGATTCTAGACTTTACTTTTTATTTTTTATTTGCATTATGTCATGTGTACAGGCCATAGTGTAAGACAAAGCACAATTTTGTGCAGCTTCTAATGGTATCTTCTGCGTATGCACAGAAATGGACTCGGGAACTATGTAGGAAGCCAAAAATAGGTTGTTGAGGATTGAGATCCAAGAATTTCATTCTCTCTGGGATGTTTTCAGTTCTGGCCTTGCAAAGCGATGCCTTGGAACATTTTGATGGATACCAAAATATCCAAGCCGATGGTCATTTTCCTAATGCAACAAAATGGCATGTAACAGATTGCCCCCTAAAGTGAAAAGTTGTAAAATATGTTTGATTACTAAAGCGCTTTCCCATGTTAAGGCTCAGGTTAGAGACTATAGTCAGAGACCTGAAACAATCAATCAAATGTTACAATGCAATATAAAATCATCACTAAGGTAGGCATTCCCATACTGAGAGCATAAATGTCTCAAAGAACTAGTACGAAGATACATCTAAAGATCCATGTCAATAAATGACATAGTATGGAGACAACCATCAAAGGATCTATGTTTACAATCATGAATATTTAATAACTCCAGATAGTCTGGATGGATGAAACTAGATCCAGGTCTTGAGATCCATTTCTCAATCGATAGTACGAATCTAACCATGTCAGTGAATGTCTTGTAGTCAACATGGTAGAAACCACTTGATTATCGGTCAATGATGTGAACTGTTAATAGGCATGAGAGAAATCACCAATAATGACAATGGTTCTCAAGTTACTTCTAGTACAGTCTATGAAGTGTGAATAGATGTGCTGAAGTCGAATACTCATTGAATCATTTGATTGAAGGTCAACGATGAGAACTTGTCATCGAAGGTGAGCAACCTTCCATTAAGGTATGTAGGTTCCTAGGTATCAAAGGTTTCTAGATGAAGTTCCTAGATAGTGAGTTGAAGTCGATAGAAAGTGACCCGTTGCAGGAGGGCCTATGACATGAAAATCATGTCAAGTTTTGAAGAAGAACAATTTGGAGTAATCCAAGACTAAAAAAGAGAAGGTCAATGTGATTGAAGGCTATGAATTGCAAGGTAATTTCAACTAAGGTTTGACTTCTCTTGAACATATTGGAAACACGATATTTTGATTTAGTAGAATTTGAGTCTAAAATAATACCCAAACCAACTGAGGACTTTCAATGGGGTATGGTCAATTAGGAGTCAAATGGATTTCCCAACCTAGACACACGAAAGTAGTGGAGTGTCATGTTCAAGGGTGACATACTGCTTTTTATAATATTAACAAACTTTCTTTCCCAATTTCCCCCCACCATTACTGGCAAGTACCTCTTTATTTTTGGAAAGCTAGAGGAGGATAAAATATGATTATCATGTAAGATAATCCTTTGGATGAGTCCTTCAAAGTATTTTCAGTGAACCGTAGGAAGGAGTTGTTCGGTGTCGTCATCATTGACAAGTCCTACACTGTTTAAGATTTACGAGTCACATGCTCAATGTTGTTTTCATGTTTAAAGAGTTTGAAAACACACAAAAAGAAAACTCATTTAGTTCTTTCATCATAAAATTTTAACGAGCCCAGAGAATGTAAAGATCGGTATTTTTTAGTTTTAGGGAGTTAAGAGAAAAACATAACTCCATATTGTCATTTTTCATAAATTTAGTCGCTCAAGACCCAAAAAGGGTAAAATAATGTAGGATAAAACTCTATTGACCATGATAGCTCAATTTATACCTCTTTCGTTAATAGTCTAGTTCATTCTGTAAAAAGGGTAAACTTATACTGAATAGATGACTGTTCATTTACTTTTACAAGTTAGAATAGTGAAGTAATCGAAAATATTTCCATGTTTAAGGATTATGAAAAGGGAATAAAGAGAACTCCTTGTCTCGCTTTTTGGTAAGTTTTTAGCGAGTTCGAAAAAGTGATAAAAATATATGCATCACCAAAATGATTCATTTTTGTAAATAACCTATGTTCTGCACACTTAAACTCAAAAGGTATCATCACTGCTCAAAAATATTGTAAAAAAATTAAAAATTTGGATTTCAGAGGCCAATAGGCCAAAAAAATATTCTTATGGGCCTAAAAACTTATAATAATCCAAAAACACGTAATTTGTTTTACCATTTGTGTTTTTTTTTACCATTTGAGAGTGATATAGTGCATTTTTCACCAAGAAATTCAAAGGCAGATTTTGGGAAAATTGTTGGACCAAATCACGAGTCACCTTCTCCAGATAAGCCATCTCTTTAATATATTTGTTTTCATTCTTTTATTTTTCATTTGATAGCGTATTTTGGTTTTTTTAGGGGGTTTTATTAAATAAAAAATCGCCCCTTGTGTGCACAGATCATCTTCATTGGGCATGCACACACCAACTGAGTTTTTAATATAGGAAAACATGATTTTCATAGTTTCTAGGGCTATAATTGTGCAAATATGCATTGGTTTCCAAAAACGATCACACAGAACGCTGGAGGCTTTGAAAAAGTAATTAAAATGCCAATTTTTTTTTAAAACAACTACTACAACATTTTGTATTGTTCCTCCATGTTTATTTGCAGGGCTTTGAGCTACAAAATTGGAGTGGAGAAAGCACGAACATGAAGAACAAGATATAACTACATTGAACCATCCATAAATAGTAAAGGTTCTAAGAAACTGTGGCCTGTATAATTTTTTCACAATAGCAGGCATGAAGGCCCAGTTAGATTTTCCGGAATGGATGGTGAGAAAGTGGAATGTACATGAAGAATGTTTTGTGATTGGAGACCATAGACTCACTATCGATGTCAATGACAACTACTTCTTCTTTGGGTTCCCACATCATGGGGTAAACATTTATATGTATGGACATAGACGATGTGGTGAAACAACTACCACATATCTAGTGCAACTTTGCTTTCAAGGAGTTACTCTCAAAGATGGGAGAATTGATATCAAAACCATTGAGAGGATCCCTTTGACTGCTATTGGGTTCACTATTGCATGGTTATGTGGGAGTACAACACTTCTCTTTATCACCAAGGCTCATATGTATATTTTTGTAGAGTTCTTGTAGCCTACAATATTCAACTGGTGTAAAGGGGTAGTTGCCAACCTAAAAGGGCAACTAACTAGAGTGAAAACTGACAAACTCAATAAGTTTGGGTAAGTGCCTTTGTTATCTTGTTTTCTCTAGAGAGGATCCTCCTTCTCACCCCATAGGTAGCCATAAATGGAGGAGGACCATGAGATCCTCGCATGCTGAAGTGGGTTACACTGATGGCATGCCACGAAGGTGGTGAAGGCCCAACGATTCGATATCTTCTTGATTCTTTGGATGGTTGGAAAATCAAATAATCATGATTGAAGACTTTACATATGAAGGTGTGTATTACACAAATGTTCTAGATGTTCCACTACCAGCTGGAACATAGTATGGTGACCTAGGTAAAAACTTCACATTTTGGTGGTTTTATATTTTTATATTTTTCTATTTTTTGGCATCCAAAACTAATTATCTGAAATGATCATGCAGATGTGGGAACGGTGAGACCATTAGGACTACGAAGAGTTTATAGGCGCAACGAGCAGGCAGTAACTCTCGCAATACATAACCCCAACGCAGTCGAGGCATTGACTGAGCTAGAGCACAACCTAGAGAGGTTGACCATATGATCCAAAATGTTGGGATTAATGACTTGCCTCTCCACTATCATAGGCACATTGTGGGGGTTCCTCGAAAAATTAGTTGCTTTCTACGACGAGTAGCTTTCATTATTGTCCGATACCATGATCATCATGCATAACTGCTGGTGTTATGCTTAGATTTTGTTTTTTGATGATGTGTTATCACATTGAGATAATAAAGGCCATAGGTCCTCATGCTATTGGATGACATTTTCTTAAAGCCACACCTTTTATAGTCATTTTAACTAATGGAAAATACTACTTCTACTTCAGTCTTGCTTGTACAATATATCGATGAATATTGCTTTTTCTTTCTTACAAATGTTTACAAATGTCAATGCATCAGTAATCAAATGTAATACAAGATAAATAGGAAAAGTAGTAGAAAATCATAAAAAGATGTTAAAAAATTGTTACACGCAAAACATAATTACAATGTATGCATGGAGAGGCATATGCCCCCGAGCTTTGTTTGATCTTCTTAAGTAAATGGTAAATTAGTTATGGTTAAACATACCATGTCATCTTTGACCCCTATTTGTTCATTATGCTTCTGGAGAATTTGTTGCGTTTCTGGACAGTATCTTTTGAAGTCAAGTTTGAGGAGGCTTAAATGATGATTTTGGATGGTTCAAAGATTCCAGGATGTAGAGGACATCCCAAAATTTCTTCACAGTAGCCATATATAATTGAGGAGAGCTCTGATGGTGCGTACACATGAAGGTATCGGCTAAAGGGCTTCACTGAGATTGACTGCAGCATCGACGCGGCTAGGGTTTTTTCAGATATTGCACAGCATCACCATTGCGGTCACTGCTCTGGGTCACTCTAGCATCTACTCCTCCATTGGATTCTCCACCCGTCGCTTTCGGTCACCGTTCAGGAGACAGTTATGGCAGACATTATGGAGCTAGAGGCGGTGGACTACTCGGAGGAACCTACACCGGACAAGGTTATATTCGGGAACCCTAGTTTCGCTGCTCGCTCTCAGTCCGCACCTTCTTCATCAGCGAATGCACCGGATCTGCCGCAGTACCCGCCCACCGTCTCGCTGCCCGCTCACTGCACTTCTCAGTCTATTGCAGGAGCGAACCCTATCGATTCCCCGCAATTTGAGGTGCCCCCGCTCTCACCGGGCTCACTCCATTTTCTGGCTACACACACTCCCCCTTCACCCTCATTTGTTCCGCTCTCCTACCCACTCCTTTCGGCGCCCTCACCCAGCCCGCCGGTACCCTCTGCAGCAATTCCATCATCTTCGGGAACCCGCCCTTCCGGCTGCTTTGAAACACCTGCTGTTAAAATCAAGCCCGCAAAACCCTCATCTCTGGAAGGTATAACTAATCCCTTGGTGGACCATCCATCGGCTCCTCGCACCTGCAAGAAAAAGACCAAGTGCATCAAGGCTACGTCTAAAGACATCACCATTAGGTTCGACGAATCCACGTCTCTCAGCGATCTCATGGACATGGCTAACACTGTACTGGTAGGGCATGTCCGGGGCAGGGCATACTCGGCAAAACGGCTCACACAATGGGTGAAGGAAATCTGGGGCGGTGTTCTATTCGACCTTCCTGTGGTCCATGTTCTCCCCAGAGGATGGTTTTCCCTACATTTCACCAAGGAAAGTCACACAAATCTGGTTCTGGCTAGATACTGGCATATTGAAATGGCCCCGGTCCTCCTCAAGAGATGGAGCCCCCTTTTTGATCCAGAACGCGAACAGATCGGAGCCGGACCGATATGGGTGCGCCTGCCTGGCCTCCCACTGCAGTTTTGGGCCGAAGAAGTCTTCATTAGGATCGGGAATGCCCTGGGTACATACCTGGATTACGATCGCACATTTGTTGAATCAAGGAACCGAACCCTAGCGCATATATTGGTACATTTAGACACCCGTGATGGACTCGAAGAACAGATCACACTACAGTGGGGAAGATGTATCAGGGTACAGATCCTTGATTATGAAGGAGTCCCCTTCCGATGTAGGTAATGTCACAAAGTTGGGCACCTCATCAAGGATTGTCCACTCATCAAGAAAGCAGAGGAATCTCCGAGGGTTACACCGGCTCCAACCAGAACGACATCTCCTATTACCACTCGACCTACCTCTTCGGGACTGCCCCAAGCGACAACCTCACCTGCGGTTGATCTGGGACTGCGGCAACCCTCTCCGCCAAGTACCAGGGCTCGTTTGGTAGCTGAAGCTGGTACGGTCTCGGTTACTCTTTCACTCCCCATATTTACTTCTTTTGATGTTATGCATGAATTTGGCTCCACCTCTCAGACCTCCATGGTTCACTGTGCATTATCATCCCCCCCCCCCTCATATGCACTACAGAGCCCACTTTTACCACTTCCTCCCCCATGGCTAGCCCCCCCCTATCACCCTCGGAACCCTCCCCTCCTCATACTTATTTCCTCCGCTCCAGGTCTCTTGCCAAAGAGCCACCCATCAGACATTCGGGCCTGGGCATTGCGGGGCCAGAGGTTGGGACCTTGCCTACCAGGGGTAGAAAATCTCATCTTTCAAAGGCTATTAAACAAGCAGGGGCAGAGGTTGTATCAGGTCGGCAATCCACCATTGACGGGGTCCTTAGAGCAGGCCATACCCCGAGAGGTGTTCCCCCATGAAGTGCCTATCCTTCAATTGCAGAGGATTGGCTAGTTCCTCCAAGAAACTAGCCATGAAGCGGCTCATAGAATCTGATCCTATTGATATTATCATGCTTCAAGAGACCCTCTGTTTTGCAGATCAGATTATTCAAGCCATGCAAGCCATGACACCTGGCTGGATCTACACTGCCCTTGATGCCGTCGGCCATTCTGGTGGTCTGGCCATTGGAATTAACCCTCGCTCTATTAAAGTGGACTCGTCTTGGGGGGGACAAGGATTTTTGGGGCTTGACATTTTCTCAGCTGAACTAGGCATGAACCTTCGCATAGTCAATGTATATGCCCCTTGCAACCAGAGAGAATCGTACTGGCAGAAACTTCTACATCTTACCATAATGAGCGAAGACCGGGTTGTTATCGGAGGAGACCTTAATTTCTCTTTGGGTTTCAGGGAGTCATGAGGATCGGCAGCACAAATTGACTCCATTACTGACTTCATGACCAATCTTCTCGAACTATCAAACTTTGTGGATATCCCCATGCAGAAATTTCTTCCCACTTGGAGGAACAGGCGGGTGGGGGACGCTGCACTAGCCCGTAGACTTGACAGATTCCTTATGAAGGAGGCATTGCTTCAGCGACTGCAACATTACAAACAATGGGTTGGCTCGGGGGGATGGTCGGATCACTCTCCAATATACCTGGAGATTCAGGGTCCCTTCAAAAAGCCCAAAGCACCTTACAAATTTAATCATACCTGGCTGAAGGACCCATCATATATCAAGATGATATCTGATTACTGGTCCTCTCACCCTATCAATGGATCAGAATCACTTGCTAAAGGATTCTGCAGAAATCTCTCGGAAATTAAGCATCTATCTATTGTATGGGCAAAGGAGAAACAGGCTCGAGACATCGCACAACTGACCCATATTGAAGCTGAATTATGCTCTCTCACCGATGAAAGGGGGTTGGGGTTCATCACAGCAGCAGACAAATGCAGGCTGATTGAATTGGAGAATCAAAAAGCAAAAATTCTCAAAGAGAGAGAGGAATCCATAAGATTGAGGAGTAGGGCATTATGGATACAAGCTGGGGATGATAACACGAAGTTCTTCCATAGCTTCGCTAAGGGCAGGAAAGTATCAAATACTATCTGGAAGCTCCCCACACCTGATGGAGAAATAGCAGACACTTTCAACAAGCTCGCTCATCTGGGCACCTCCCACTTCAGGGACCTCTACAAGTGTCCCCGTGAAGTTAATCTACCTGATATCATCAATGTGGCAAATCACTTCCCGAGATTTGTTGAGGAAGAGGATGTGGAGGCTCTAAATGATCCGGTTACGACAGGGGAGCTGGAAGGAGTACTGAAGTGGTTCAAAAAAGATAAGAGCCCTGGCCCGGATGGATGGACCATTGAATTTTATTTAGCCTTCTATGATGTCCTGGGGCAGGACCTTCTGAGTGTGGTGGAGGAGAGCAGAACTACAGGATCCATCTACCATGCCATCAATTCTACCTTCATTGCTCTCATTCCTAAAACTGATACCCCTGAATCCTTTGATGACTACAGGCCTATCTCTTTGTGCAATTGCCTCTACAAAATCATTTCTAAGACTATTGCAAATCGTCTTAGACCAATCCTCTCCAGGTCCATTGCCCCACAACAATTTGCTTTCCTTGAATCTAGACAGATTCATGAGGCCATAGGCCTGGCCCAAGAAGCTATACATTCTATATGGTCCAAGCACCTAAAAGGCATCCTCCTCAAAATTGACCTCTCAAAAGCATTTGACAGGGTCAGCTGGCTCTATATCAAAATGATCCTAATCCACCTGGGCTTTCCTCACTCCTACATCTCATGGATCATGGCCTGTATATCCTCCCCTACTTTCAGCATCCTCATAAATGGTTCGGCCTCACCCTTTTTTCATTCCGAAAGGGGACTGAGACAGGGTTGCCCCCTCTCTCCTCTGCTCTTCTTGCTGGTCATGGAAGGCCTAAGTCGTCTCATAGACTCTGCAAAGAGATCTGGAGATGTTCGGGGCCTTCGCATATCCGATATATGTTTCCTCACACATCTGCTCTTCGTGGACGATGTACTTATCCTACTTGATGGCAGTGTTCGAGACTCTCGGTCATTTTCAAAGATCCTTCTACTTTTTTCTGCTGCTACAGGTATGCTTCCAAATCAGACTAAATCCTCTATCACATGCTCCCGCACTTCGGTACAGGAATCCCAGCTAGCCCTTCAGGTATTTCCCTATAATGTTCTCCCTCTGGATAGAGGTCTCAAATATTTGGGATTCAGACTAAAGCCTACTTGTCAAAGAATTGCTGATTGGGTGTGGTTGGTCGCCAAATTGGAAAAAAGACTCTCAGGCTGGAGCTTCAGATACCTATCTAGGGCTGGCAGATTGGTACTCATCAAGTCTGTCTTAGAGGCTACCCCGGTCTTCTGGATGGCACTTGCGTGGATACCGCGGAATATTCTGGGACGATTGAAACAACTGTGCAACCGATACCTCTGGAATGGAAATCATGACAAAAGAATATTTGCATGGATAAGCTGGAAGAAAATCACCTTGCCCAAAAAATGGGGTGGCTGGGGTCTCAAAGACCTACCCGACTTCGCTATGGCTCTTGCTGCTAAGATGGGATGGACACTATTAACCAGCCAAAACCTATGGGCACAAGTATCCTATCACAAATACATTTGGCCTCAGAATATTCTGGATTGGGCTAGATTACCATCTTGGACAACGAAGGGATGTTCATCAATATGGAAGGCCCTGATACACTCCCTTCCCCTCATCCGAGATAATCTAGTCTGGAGAATAAACGATGGAACGCTGGGCAGGATTGGCCTGGATCCATGGATTGATAGTGGGGGCAGACACATCCTCAACAGAGATCTCATTTCATTTCTTCATGACCGGGACATTCGGAATTTTGCACATATTGCTGATCAACAACGCACAGACATTTTCACTCAAGCTTGGAAATCGGCTCAGCAACTTGACCTTCCACCGCAGTGGCATCAGGAATGGTGTGAATATGTTCTGGCATTAAACGAATCCCATATCCGCATCAAACAAGGACCGGACGAACTTATTTGGTGTAAGGCGGACAATGGTATCTACGCACCTAAGTTTGGGTACAGCGCTCTTATTATTCACAGAAGACCTGAACCATCGCCATCGTGGTGGCGTGACATTTGGAAGCTGAATGCCCCTCCACGCACCAGATTATTTTTCTGGTGTGTCCTCAAAGATATCATTCCCACGGGCGAACACCTTACTCGCAGATCCATCTATGGACCATCCTGGTGTTCTTTCTGCAAAGCGGCATCAGAGACTTCGGTCCATCTTTTCCTTCATTGCTCGGCAATTCGCACACTATGGAACAACATCTTCACTCATCTTGGCATTACGGGGAACTGGAATGGGGATGACATTACGGGTGCGTGGTCAGCCTGGAATCACTGCCACCCGGGCTCCAAGCTCCTAAACCTTCCCCTCGTGGCAACCTGGCACATTTGGTTAGCGCGGAATCGATATATATTCGAGGATCAGGCTGTGTGTTGGCCCCGTACAGAAGCAAACATCATTGCCGCGTATCAAGAATTACCTGACCCCCCTCCCACTCGATCCAGGACGATACAGCCACAGCCCATTATCGATAAATCGACCCCTTGGGCCTTCTTCGATGGGGCTGCAAATCAAACTGGCTGTGGGGGTGGATTTGTTCTGCATATCAATGAACACCATAGATACCTTGTAAAAATGGGATTCGTCAGAGGATCAAACAATTATGCAGAGCTCTTGGCCATTCGAAAACTAATGCATTACGCTTTGACACATCAGTATACAAATCTTAATATTTTCGGGGACTCTATGACTGTTGTTAATTGGATCAATAATGCCACTATATGTCATACACACACTCTCAGCAATATATTATATGATGCACATACACTCAAGGCAGCATTTAATCATTTCTCATGTCTACACATTTACAGAGAACATAACAGCGAGGCTGACAAATTATCCAAAGAGGTCGCGATACTTCCCAGAGGAGAATGGCTAATTGTGGAGCAGCAGGGGACTGAAGAATTCAGATTTTTCCATAGGCCATACATAGATCAGAGAGAACAGCGGGACAACAGTCCCGATAGCCGACAGTAATATAGTATTTTTGTCTTTGTTGAAAAACTGTACATAGATATGGTTATCATACTTTTTGCAAATAGATCCTGCGTGATCTCGAACAGGCTATACAGCCAGACTCATATATGTCCTATCTCATATTTTTGTTTATACTCTGATACATCACCCTGTGTGGTGGATTTTGTATGATCACTACAGCATATGCTAACAGCATCTACTATATGTAATTTTCTTAAAATAATGAAAATTACGGATTTTTCCAGTGGAAAAAAAAATGGTAAATTACAATTACGAAGACGAAATAATTGTTAATTGATAAAAATCACATCAAGTCTCAGTTTAAAATGGACTTGTTTCATTTTTTAACGAGCTTGAAATAAAACTATGCTCATGAACTTCATAAATTGATTTCACTTTTATGCGATCTTGAAACGGAAATTACTATGCTCACAAGAACTTTATTTCATCTTTTAATGAGTTTGATGCAATAAAAGAACTATCCTCACAGTCAATTGTTTCGTTTTTTAATGAGGTTGACACAATAAAAGAAGCATCCTCTCAGGCACTTGTTACATTTTTAATGAGGTTGAAACAATAAAAGAAGCATCCTCAAAGGTATTTGTTTCACTTATATCGAGGTTGACACAGTAAAAGAACTATCCTCACAAGAATTTGTTTCTTTTCTTAACGAGCTTGACACAGTAAAAGAATTATCCTCACAGGTATTTTTTTCATTTTTTAGTGAGGTTGACTAAGTAAAAGAACCATCCTGAGGGGTTTTTTCATGTTTATACGAGCTTGAAACAAAAATAACTATGCTCTTAAGGACCTGTCTCATTTTTGACAAGGTTGACACCGTAAAAGCACAATCCTCACAAGTATTTGGATAAAGGTTTCCATTTGGAAGAAACACATGCAAAGGGATATTTCCTGACCATGGATTCTAAGAGATCTTCATCAGAAGGAAGAATAGCTCTTTGAAAAGAAGAAATGTGAAGAGAATAAAAAGGGGTAAGAAAATCAATTTAAAATTCCCCCATAAGGTTCCCTATGTCAATTGTTGGATCTAATTCATAAGAAGTCAGGCAAACAGTGAGAGGCTCACTTGCATCTATAATTGAAAACACAGCACTGGTTTCCACATAATTAACTCATGGTGGGGTAGATACCACTTACATATAAGGAACATTCAGGGATGTTAGATGGTTGGTAGTCGAATCAAGATCAACGATTGAAAGTTGGTCAATAGCCACAATGTTTCCATTATGAGGAAAATACATCACTTGAAAGTGTGTTGATACAACAACTTTCATGGCATAGACATGGTCTCACCCAAGGAGAAAATTGAAATCCAAGGAACCTTGGACAACCATAAGATCAATACATATAGTTTTACTTTCCAAAGTGATAGGTTACATAGGATGGATCATTAAAGGCTCACTAATGGTTCTATTAAAAGTCAAAATATTTTTTGTAATAGGCACAAGCTGAGGGGAACCCAAAGCTTGTGAGGCGAATGGGGATAGAATACTGATAGAAGAACCTTCACCTACATTTATGCACTGTACATTCTTACCATATGCTTTCACGATGATTTGGAAAAGGGCGGAAGAAGGAAGATGAGGTACTGTCAGCCTACTCCAATCAAAAGAAATATCCTCATAACTTGGAGGGGTATCAATGGAAATAGGTGAAATTCCCCCATGTGTAGAATAATATGAAGTAACAAGAAGAACTTGAGTGATATTATATTGACTCTCTAAAGGGAGAGTGGGATCAACTGAAAATGGTATCAAATTGACCACTTGATCAACCAAAGGCTCGTCAACCTGAGTGATATGTTTTTCACTCTCCAGTGGAAGAGTGGGATTGACTGTACTCAGAATTAGATCAATCACTTCTTCAAGTGATGATAGGTTGGGAGAAATTTCATGGTAAGTAGTTGGAAGTTTTTGTTATGAAACATTAAGTTTCTCCAAAAAATTTGCACCTTCATTCATATGAGGGTAAAGGTGACTAGGTTTAATCCCTTTGCATAACCTACAAGGAAACATAACTTTACACTTTTTCCGAGGAACCTCACATCACTGGTTGATGGATCAAGAGTAGGTTGATAACAATTTTCTAACCATACTTCTGTTGGCACAAAAATGACATCAGGGAAAGACCCTGGGTTCACGCACAAGGCACCAATAAGGGACCGCTATAGTCGAGGACAATGCCAACATTTTCACCCTACCCCAAGGTGTAAGGAGTCTCACCCGAGGTGTGTTGTGATAGGAACTAAGAAGGGTTTAGAAGAGTATCAAGAATATCACAACCATCAGTCTATGTATAGATTAAATCATACAGTCATATACCATTATAGATATCACACTCATATGAGGAATGACCTTCAACATTTAAAACTTTTGAGTATGACTATCAGTCACAACATTACACACAGATAATACAATGCAACTCATCCAAGTACTCATTTATATTAATTCAACATAAGATCCATTATAATACATCTTCGGCATGAAGTCGTGGGTAAATACATAAAATACCATGACATAATGCTCTTGATCTCAGACCGAGCCCTGCTCTAGTCTTCCCACCACTGTTTCCCACCTCCTATTTAGGTTCCTCTATGCTCTAGATTCCCTCTAGTATCAAACCCTTCTTCATGTTGTTCTATCCTTTCTATCTATTCCTTCACTGCTCTGAAATGTTAGTTCCATTCGGATGGATATCCCCTCGGTTGCTTCTCATCCTCCTCCTTGTTCGCTCAGCTATTTCTTCTTGTTCCTAACACCTTGCCACAACTGTTCCACAACTTCATGGTCTTGCTCCATTTCCTAGCTATCTTCGCCATAACTTGAATGTTGCTCCCACCACCTGTTTTTACCTCTCTATA
This sequence comes from Pinus tabuliformis, assembly GCA_031772625.1. Lineage (NCBI taxonomy): Eukaryota > Viridiplantae > Streptophyta > Pinopsida > Pinales > Pinaceae > Pinus > Pinus tabuliformis. Next base: position 756,843,579 of record CM062808.1, on the reverse strand, counting down.
TCTTCAAAACTTTAAAAATTCAAAACGAAGGCCCCAATGGGCCCCGACCACAGTTCTTTGACTCTTCCCCGAGTTAATCTATGTCCAGTGTTGTGGGTCCTGTAGTGGTGATGCGACTATTTCTTCTTGCGACTGCTCCTGTTCTTCCCTCCGAGGGACAACTGTTTCATTTTCTCCTTTTGTAGTCTGTTGGCCTCCTTCTCCAAATGAAGGCCCCAACTCAGGAACAACTGTTGTCTTTTCTTACCTAAACTTTTTATATTCACTCAGTGTTGTTTTCCATGCACTTGCTATGGAGTCAACATGTTTAATGAATTCCTCTATTGTGTTGGATGTCATCTGACTCAACTTGTTGCTTTTTATTTTGTTCCATTGATCTTCATTGTTGTTGTAGACTTATTCCAGGGCAAGGACATGTTGGCGGACCGAAGGTTTAAGGTCTTTGATTTTCTTCTTCATTTTCACTGATTCCTCCTCTATCTGTTTTTATTGGGCCTCAAGTGCACTGATTTCTTCATCGATCTCTTTTAGTCGAATGGGATATGTGCATCCTTTTTGGTCAGCAAGTAATGCTTGGAATTGTTCTCTTAGGGGGTAGACATGATGATGCTTTATGGCCAGGTTTTCCGACCTACCATATACTTTATACACTAGGGAAAACCCATCAACCAACACTTGGGTGAGTGATTCTTTTGCAACGACAATGGTGCTTATATCCTCACCTATTGTCATAGCATATATTTTAGTCAAATACGGAAACATTGATCTAACGGTCTCCAATTTCCTCTTCATGTCTGCATTTGTGGCTGCCAAATTTGAACACGCCACCTGGATATGGTCACATCAATCAATCAATGTGTAGGATGTAATATCCTCAAGAGCTTCTGTGACAATACTTGATAGGTCGGCCATAGTAACAGAAATTTATTTGTGTCTTGATCTACTTGGGCCTATAGATCACTATTTTCTTGTTTTAGCTAATCTCTTTCTTCCGTGACCTCCTGCAATTGTCTTCTCTACTATTCATGTTCACGGACGACGTCATCATGTAGTTTTTCTACTTTCTATGTAGCTTGTTGGATGAATCCAAACAACTATGTTGATGACCAATGCTACAAGGTTTCTTCCTACATTGTATTTGGATCTGGAAAGTTACTTTGAATGGGTAGGTCGCTCACAATGGACTTGTGTGAGTGAGATGGGGGGGGGGGTTTCTTGTTGTGAAGATGGCGTGAATTGAGGCATAGGTGGAATAATGTTAGGGTTTGGAATAAATTGGAAATTGATAAGAAATGCAGTCCAGTACTGCTTATTTCCCACTAACTGTGGTGTAGACACCATTGGCTTATCTCCTGGTAGTGGGCCCGACCCTAGAAATAGGGATGCCATCGAGGATGCATGAGTGCCATTGCCTTGAAGAGGCTCACAATACTGCTCGGTAGAGTCCACCTCCATCTCTTCTATGGATACACACATACTAAGGGGGATTGTTTCAAACAAGGTTGCGGAGGTGGAAGCTATATTAGGGGATGGATCCTGCGACCTTGGTGAGACTCTGGATGAGGTTTGGGGATTCTCTTCAATAATTGGGGATGAAGGTAGGGATTGACCAGCCTCACTAGTGAGGTCAACAAATGGGACTATGGAGAGTTTACTTGTTGTGAAGATGCGTGAATTGAGGCATAGGTGGAATAATGTTAGGGTTTGGAATAAATGGGAAATTGATAAGAAATGCAGTCTAGTGCTGCTTAGTTCCCACTAACTGTGGTGTAGACACCATTGACTTATCTCCTGGTAGTGGGCCCGACCCTAGAAGTAGGGATGCCATTGAGGATGCATGAGTGCCATTTCCTTGAAGAGGCTCACAATATTGCTTAGTAGAGTCCACCTCCATCTCTTCTATGGATACACAAATACTAGCGGCGATTGTTTCAAACAAGGATGCAGAGGTGGAAGCTATATTAGGGGATGGATCCTGCGACCTTGGTGAGATTGTGGATGAGGTTTGGGGATTCTCTTCAACAATTAGGGATGCAGGTAGGGATTGACCAGCCTCGCTAGTGAGGTCAACAAATGGGACTGTGGAGAGTTTACTTGTTGTGAAGATGGCGTGAATTGAGGCATAGGTGGAATAATGTTAGGGTTTGGAATAAATGGGAAATTGATAAGAAATGCAATCTAGTACTACTTAGTTCCACTAACTGTGGTGTAGGCACCATTGGCTTCTCTCCTGGTAGTGGGCCCGACCCTAGATGTAGGGATGCCATTGAGGATGCATGAGTGCCATTGCCTTGAAGAGGCTCACAATACTGCTTGGTAGAGTCCACCTCCATCTCTTCTATGGATACACACATACTAGGGGGGATTGTTTCAAACAAGGTTGCAGAGGTGGAAGCTATATTAGGGGATGGATCCTGCGACCTTGGTGATACTGTGGATGAGGTTTGCGGATTCTCTTCAGTAATTGGGGATGCAGGTAGGGATTCACCAGCCTCGCTAGTGAGGTCAAAAGTTGGGACTGTAGTGGTTGTCTTGGGCTTCTTGGGGGTCAACCTTTTAATTCTCCTTTTCTTCTTTGGCTTTGGGATTGTTGGCCTTGATTATGCATGAGAACCACCAGTGGGAATTTCTATAGCTAGGGGAGTGGCTATTATTGGATTAAATAGAGTGGAAGCTTGAAAATTCATGGCTTTTGTTTCCTCACCTAAAGGTTTAGTGAAGTTCACAATTGTTTACTTGATGGCCAACATTCACTGCTCCATCTGATGAACCATTGGCTCCAGGTCGTCCTCTACTTTTCACTTCCTGTAACTCCCTGATACTTTGCCCATTTTTTGTTACAACCTCATCACTTCAACAAATACTTATATTTCATTTTGTTGATCTTGCATGCATCCCCCGGCCACGAACCAACCTCGCTGTGGAATGTTGCTTCCGATAGAACAAATATTTTCTACCTCATTTGAAATGTTTCAGGGTGGACACATCTTGGCCTAATGTATGTCTATCCATGCATAACCCCAAACCAGATATCTTGTGAAAAATCATCAAGCAGTTGTCTGGGTATTCTCTATGTCGTCCTGGTTGTGATCAGCATTAACTCATACCATTCAGCAAATGCGGCCTCATTAATCTGTTTTTTGTTGGGGTCCCCTAAAGCTCTCCATGGATCATATCTAAGTGCTATGTGTTGTTCCTCTCTGATTTGAACCATTCTCTTCCTTTCAGTGGTCGCCATTTCCACATTGCTAGAGTCATCATTATGTAGCCAAATATGAAATTCATGCTCCTTTTGTAAATGTCCTCATAGGCTTCAAATAGCTCATTCAATACAAAGGTTGACCAATTTATCATTCCCCTTGCCAGTAGTTTTCTGCAACCGAAATTATGTCCAGGGTACACTGGTTCCTAGAAAAGTGCCTCATTGTTTTTCCTGCTATTATGTAGGAGTAAAATCTGATATAATATTTGGTGATAAAATCAATCCTCATACCTCTTCTGCCATGCTTGGTGTTGTATTTCTCGTAATAATCCTTGGCTCCATCTTTCCTCACTGTCTTTATTCCTCCTCAAAACATTGTAGCCACTACATTTCCTCCTAAAAAGAGTTCTCTCACGTGATGTATGTCCTCAACATGAATGAAATATTCTTTGTCAAGCCATAGCAATCCCTCATGCATCATGTTGGCTAATAGCTTTGTGAATTGCATTTCTACCAATTGCATCTCGAAAACAAGCAAACTCTTAATATTTATCAGCATCGATCGATGGAGGCCTTTGAAATATTCTTTAATCTTGGTTGTGATTGTTCCATCTCCCTTTGGCACATCTTTAGTGTATAATTCCCTCTTCAATGATGGAAATTGGAAGCAATCCAAGAAATCATTATCCACTAGTGTTGATTTATCATATTTTCCATATAGATTCTCTCCCACTCTAATCTGCGTGTCTAGCTGATCATCTGAGACTGACATAATATATTTTTTCATCTTTGTGCTTCTCTAGTAGAAAAGAATTATCAGAGGCTTGGAGTCCTTCCCTCTCTGTTGCTACTGGTTCTTAGAGCGACCTTGAATTTTTTTTGTCATCTACATTTGAAATTCTAAAACTCCCTACATTTCCATGCAAATTAAGTAGACAAAATTGACATGACTTTTCTAACTGTACTTGATAACTAATTACTATGACAACTTTCCCTATGCTACTTAATCATGCTATGTCATCATCTGTTGACCTGGGTTTGACTAGTATGATGTAGCACCAGAAAGGACATAGTGGGCCGCATGGTTAATAAAGTTTCCACAATGGTGTGTAATTATTAGCTTATGTATTCCTTAACGGGAAAATATTTTACGAAACTATGTCTGACAGGTGTATTATTTCCTACTTATTATGGAAAAGACCCGTAATGTGATGGAAAATACTCGTGGAACATGTGACTATCCCCTTCTCGACCACAAGTGGGTTGCGGTGACATGATATGGTTACCGCAACTAGAATGACATGTGTTATTTATTTTTGAACAACAAAAACGAAAAGAAATATGAACTGTAAAGGAGTATGCTACTGACTCGTGTGACTCACTATGCATTTATTTTAGACAGGTTATGTATTATTGACTAAAACCTACTTGTGGGCTCGTTTCCAAGACCCCTTCAATTTGATGGTGCGATTATGGATTTGTGGAAAGGATTTAGGCATGTGGCATTCACCCATCCAAGCAACAGTATCCCATCCAATTATGCTAACTTCTTCACCCTAGAATCTTTAATCCTCGCAACTATGAACAGCCCCAACAAATGCATTTAAAGTTTTCCTGGAAACTTTTGAAACTTACTGTCATATAGTAGAACATGATCCCCTATCTTGAAGGTTTTCTTTTTGATGTGTCTATTGTGCCAAGCCTTCTGTCTCCTTCGTTCAACTGATTGGTGGAATTATGCCAAAAACCTTGATTCATCCAACTCCATCAATTGTTCTATTATCTTTTTCAATGCTGCATCATATGTCATTTTGGTGGCTCGTGAGATAAAAAGGGTTGGCAAGATGAATTTAGAGGGTACCATTGCCTCTCTACCATATACCAATCAAAATGTCATTTTCTTGTGTTTCCTTTTTATTGTTGTTTTGTAAGCCCATAATGTTGCTGGTACCCATTCATCCCAATCTTCTTGATTTGCTGACACAATTTTTGTCAGACCATTCTCGAGTATTTCGTTAAGGGCTTGAACCGTTCCATTGGCCTGTGGGTGGTGTGGGCTACTTTTGTGATGTTGGACCATGAATTTCTTCAGAAGAGAAGTGATAGTTTCATTAATGAAATGCATCCCTTGATCACTAGTTAAGCTTTTGGGACATCCAAATCTAGATATAATACACTGAAATATGAATCTTGCTACAATATCGGCTGTACAATCCTTGACTGGCACTGCCTCTACCCACCGAGTAAGGTACTCTATAGAGGTTATGATGTATCTAGCATGCGAATGATGCGTTGGTGGTGTGGTAGGGCTGATGAAATCCACTGCCCATTTCTCAAATATTTGTACTATGTGAACTAGATTTAGGGGCAATTCATCCTGATGTGATGGTTTTCTGAATCTCTGACATACATCAAACTCTTTGTGTATTATTTCATGTCCTTGTGGATGGTAGGCAACCACAACCTAGCATGCAGTATCTTTCTTGTGCTATAATTTCCCTTGACATGGCCTCCTGCAACCCTAGTATGGCACTCCCATAGTACTTCTTGTCTTTCATGTTGAAGGAGACAACATCACAGAACTTGATCTAGGCCCATCTTGTATATTTTTCCTACAATTAACTGATAATTTTCCGCTATCACTATTAGGTTTTGTTTTTTGCATCGGCGTGTATCTCTCCAAGCAGTATCCTGATGTTAATAACACAACAATCTGCTCTAAGTAGTTTGGAATGGCCTCTATTAAGAATAAGTCATAATCTAGAAGTTTGTCAACTTATGGTCCTTCACTTTTTCTTGATTCTAACCTTGATAGATGGTCTGGCCCCACATTTAACCTTCCTAGTTTGATGACCACTTCGAAGGTGAATTTTTGGAACAAAAGTAAGCATTGACAGATTCTACCCTCCAACATAGGCTTGTTCACTAGGTATTTTGAAGCTAAGTGGTTTGTGAAGGCCTTGAATGGTGACCCCAACAGATAGTGTTTGAATTTTTGCAGGGAGTAAACCATTAGCAATGCTTCCCTATTTGTTGTTGTGTAGTTCTTCTCAATTGTTGATAGTTTCATACTCACAAAGGAAATTGGGTGATCCATGTTTATTTCTCGAGGTTGTGCCAACATTTCTCCTAATGCTATCCCTGATGCATCAATATGTACATGAAATTGCTTATTCTAGTATGGGTATACAAGAATAGGGGCACATACCAGTTTTTCTTTTAGTTGTTAAGTGCTACTTAGCAGGCTTCTATCCATATGAAATATCTTGTCTTGTTCAATAGTTTCTTCATAGGAGCTGTAATTGATGCATAACTTCGAATAAATCGACGGTAATACACTGTATGGCCCAGTGTTGCTCACAATTTCTTTACATTATTTGGCGGATCCATATTCACAATTGCCACAACCTTTGTAGGATCGACACGCACCCCATATTTGCAAACAATGTGGCCCAGTAGTGTTCTGAATGGAAATACAAAGATACATTTCTTAATATTTAATGAGATTTGTAACTGCCTGCACCTTTCAAACATGACCCACAACAGACTAGGGTGTTTCTTCAGCAAATTCTACACCGTCTAATCATCCATGTACACTTCTAAGAACATGTGAATATAATCTCTAAATTCAGCGATGACAATTCGTGAGAAAACTGCTAGCACATTCTTAAGACCGAATGGAATTACATGATAAGCATATGACCCCCATTCTGTCGTGAATGTTGTTTTCTTCTTATCTTCCTTTGCAATGCGGACCTGATGATAACTTGAAAATCCATCGGTAAAATATTGTGCCTCATTCCCCACAACGTTGTCCATAACCTCATCACTGAGCAGCGTCGGGAATGGTTCATGTACACATGCATTGTTCAGGCTTCTGTAATCTACACAGACTCTGATTTCTGTGGCATCCTTCTTGTTCTATATTACAATTAGGCTAATCCAGTTGCTTCATTCACCAGGAAGATAAGTCCAACCTCTTACATTTTTTCAATCTCTTTCTTTGCTTTCTCTTTCATGCTTGGGTTTAGCCTATATAGTCCGTGTTTCACTAGAAGGGCATCTGGTTTTAGCACAATCTTCATTTCTCCAATGTCCCCCATTATCCATTTTAGTTTAGTTACCGAGGATGGAAATAAGTCTTGCAGTAGGTCGAAGATATCCCTAGTTTTCTACTCATCCCAATAATCTCTGATGGATTCCATCTTGGGTTTATTCTCTGAGCCGATGTTATGATTCCATAGTTTCATTGGGAGCAGGTCTGCAACATCTCTTGAGGGGCTTTCTAGAATATCCTGTCCATCTTCCATTTCTTGAAATGTCAAGTGTCTCAGTCCTTCTAGATCATCCTCCTCTGACTATGTGCCTATTTTTTTGCAAGACATGTATTCTGGATACCCTGATTCATAGAAATACAATAGGAATTTCTTGTCAACACAACCTTCCCATAATTTTCCTGGAGTAAATAGGATCCTTTTAATGGCATACAAGGTTTTAGTCATGTGTCGATCAATATCTTTGAAGGATAAATTGTTTTTCGATTGGATAGTCATGATATCCCAATCTATTGTCTGTCTACGAATTTCCTCCTATATATACCATGCTTGTGGGATTGTACCTAGGGTATGTATGAATAAATGCACCCAAAGTTCTTTTGGTACTTTCTATATTTCCTATTTCTTTGTGTAGTCCTCTAAATGTTTTATGGGATCTGAGTTTCCTCTATACTTCACCTTGTCATGTGGTTGGTCTCCTTCTTAACTAAACCTCTCTCGCATGGCTCGCTTGATAGTCTCCCATTCATGCAACGAGTTGCGATGTTCTTTCCACTACCTTTCTGAGGTGGCGTGTAACACAATATCTAATAGTGGGATTTTGTGATCTTCTCTTATGATTATGTCTACCTTAAAATGTCTACTAATTCAATACCGTGGAATGTAGGAGAGTAGCTTATCTCTGCCCCAATCCATTTTATCCTACATATCTTGGTGCAACATCTAGTATAAATCTCATATCCCCCTTGTTTCTATGCATCCCAAGTGGTTTATGAACCAGCTTTTGATCTTTGTATGCTCCTCTAGCTTACCGATCCTCCTACTGCGGGATTTATGTAGTCTTCTCTTTTTCCTGCTCTTAGCCTGTACAGCTAATCTAGGACTCCTAGCTCATCTTGTTCATCCACAGGTTCTGTGAACCTTAGTCCTTGATATGGATCTAACAATTTTATTACTCTCATTCCCTCTACTTAAAATATCATCAACTCTTTCTTCAGGTCAATGATAACATAGTTCTTGTATGCCTAGTCGATACCAAGAAGTGCTGGGTATAGGTCCTTATCACCTATTATATCAGTTTAAGTTTTCATGCCTGCTACATCCAATTATACATCTTCCAAACTTCCAATGGGAAAAATGAAATATTGATTCACCATCCATAGTTTTATTGGTGATTACTTAAGTTGCGGCTTCCCACGTGCTTCCCATGTCTTTCTGGGTAGAATATTTACATCCAACCCAAGATATAGCATTGTGTCCTTAATCTAGAATCCTCCAATGTGGCATCAATTCAGAATTCTCTACCGGTTCTCTTTTTTTCCACCGCACCCTTCACAAATGTCTTTCTGGCAGATTTTCTGATATGGTTTTTCCCTTTTCTTTGTCTTCTGGCAATACTTCTGTTAGACTCTTGGGCAACTCCTTTGACATTTGTTGATTATCAGCAATCTGCAAAAAAAACCAAAACCATTCTTCGATTGGTCAGTTGTTACCTGCTATGTGTGAGTCATGTTTCTTATCTCCTTTTATGTTTGTTAACCCATCAAATAGCTTGGCTGCTTCCTGAGAGTATTTCTTTTTTTGGGTAGGGTTGCATGATCGCTTTGGCGATGCTACCCTAACAATTGGAGGTTGGTCTATGGTACCTTGATTGTCCCCTGTCTTCTTACCCCCATTGGTAACTATATTTATATTAGTTACTAGAAGCGATTCAAAAGTTCGTCATTTTTTGTTGATCAAATTAGTCCCTCTCTGTCTGGTTCTTTCTTCCCATTTGTAATCATCTCTGGACAATCTTCTGTGGCATGTGCATTGAACCTACATTGGGAGCACCAAGGCCTTCTTGGGAGCAGACAGTCTCTGGCCACATGTCCCTCTTGATCACATTTGTAACACCTTATAGGCCCACTTCCCCCTGTTCTTCCTCCTCTCATTCCTCCTCCTCATCCCCCATGATCAGATTCATTGATTCTAAAGGTGGATATGTCTAGTTGCTCTGTGAAGGCTTCCAATGCTCGACATTGGTTAGTGTGGTGCGTTATGGATGTGCAGAACTCAAAATCACTATTTTAGGTACATTGGAATACTTTTGAAGTATCAAACATACTCGCGTAGAATGTCCATAGTTCCTACAAACTTCACAGTAGTCTTGCGTGTTTCAGTCTGGGAAAGAACCTTGTTCTCCTACTGCTGCAACTACTACTATTTGCAGTGCCCTTGATGATCCTCCAATTTCCCCTAATTTATTTATACCTCTTAGCCTCGGGCATCTAGCCACCACATGGCCTTCCACCAGCTAGTATGTACATCATACATTGGGTCTCACTTGTCGAATTGGCTACATGATCTTCAATTTCTCTGTTAGGTTGGCGATTTGATTTTGGAGGTGATCCCATCCATCCTCGATACTCATGTGGATATCCTGCCATGGCTTCTATGCGTGACACTTGTTCTAAATCACCTTGAAGAGTTCCGATCTTTTGTTGGGTCAATGGTGTTCTTGTAAGGGGTACCAGTGCTTTGATGAACCAATCTCTCTGGTGATTGTGATCTATGGTATATCTTAGCTTGCCAATATCATCCTTAAACCTCTGCATCAATTCCCAAGAAGTATATCCTTCTTTTTTCTTGATCTCCCATAGCTCAAACAATCCTTGCTGGTTTGTTTGCAACACTTTAAACTCCTGAACGAAACCTCTCTTAATATCATCCACTAAAGGATTTTGGTTTTGTTCTGCCCATTTGAGAAACCATCTTAAATCCCTCTCTCTTAATGTGGTTCGAAACTCGATTGACTTCTCATTATTTGGTATTTGGCATGCTCTCCATATATATTCTCACAGATACCAATATTATTCTATGTCTTCATTCCCTTTACCAGCAAACTCAGGATATCTGGTAAAGGACCCTGCCATGTTGATTCGGGTGTGTGCTAGGAGCACAAATCCTTGGTTTCTGGTTTGATGACATCCTTGTAACCCTAGATCACTAACACTATTATTAGATGTGTTACAACTCGTTTTGTATTTTTCATGCACACTGTGTACTCGTATTACTTTAATCAACTTTGCAACAATTTTGTCAGGGTTTTTGTAAAGCACCAGGGGAATGTCAAGGCAAACACTACCTGAGGTTTGGGGATTCTGTCTTTGAACTCTATTTGACATATCATCTTTAGTGAACAATCTTCTCATCACATCACACATTTCACCTTCTGTCTCCTTTTTGTAGTTGCGGCAAGAGCTTCCTTCTGGTATCTTCCGTGCAACTTGTAAGGGAGGATCCTTGTCATTCTCCTGGCTCCTATCTATCCAATCAACATCTCTTCCATATTCTGCATCTTCCTCCATACTCTTTCCTTCTTTCAGGTTCCTTAACACCTCTCCTGCTTGTGGGTTCCCATACATCTTTTTTTCAGCACTTGTACTGCTCTTTCCTGCCACTTTTATGCTAGTAGCGCTCTCCTCTGCACCCTAATATTTGTAGCTCTACGCAATCCTTCTATGTCCATTCCATCAGCAGCATCTACATTTCCCTAAACGATATCATTCTCCCCTTAGGACCTTCCCCCAATACCAGGGTTTTATGCTACCATAGTTACTTCGGGAAATGATAAAAACCCTTCTTCCACCATCAAAATCTTAATCCAGAAAGGCACTTCATTCACTAGTTTCCTTCTTAACCCTGATTTAAACACTGAGTCTATCTTTGGAAAGGACTAATAGTTTTTTGAGAAAATTTGACTACATACCCTTCTATGGTATTCTGTACACAAAAGTATACTTCCCTTGTCAGCTCACTATCCAAGTGTCGTAGTGTTTCCAGTTATATGACAACCTAGTCATGATGAGATGGTGTAACTCCTTCTGGTCGACTCTTTCCTTTCCACATCCTCAGCCAGATATACAAGTATTCTATAAGTTACACCAAAATATCTCGTACTGATAACTTTTAGCCTCTGAGTACAAAATTTATCCTCTCGCTTTAGTGATAGCTTGTCTTCAACAAGTAGCCTGCTATGAAATAAACCAATCTACTTAGTTATGCCACCAATCTCAAATCTTCTTTTTAAATATCCTTGACACCATATTCCAAACCAATTAGTGAGATTTCGTGTCCTAGAAACTGAACCGTTTGTTGGCACAAAAATGACATCATGGAAAGACCCTGGGTTCAGGCATAAGGGGCCAACGAGGGACCATTGTGGTCTAGGACAACACTGACATTCTCACCCTACCCCAACGAGTAAGGAGTCTCACACGAGAAGGGCCATGATAAGAACTAATAAGCATTCAAAAGAGTATCAAGGATATCACAACCATCACTCTATGTACATATTAAATAATATAGTCATCATGACATTATATCATTATATAGATCACATTCATATGAGGAAAGAACTTCAACATTTAAAACTTTTGAGTAGGCCTATCAATCAAGATATTAGAACATAGATAATAGAATGCAATTGGTTCAAGTACTCATTTATATTAATTCAACATAAGATCGATTACAAAACATCTTTGGCATTAAGCTGTGGGTAAATACATAAAATTCCATGATAGAGTGCTCCAGATCTTAGACCGAGCCCTGCTCTAGTCTTCCCACAACTATTCCACCTCCTAGTCAGGCTCCTCTGTGCTCCATATTCACTCTAAATCAAGACCTTCTTCATGTTGTTCTCTCCTATTTATTTATTCCTTCACTGCTCTGAACTGTTAGGTCCATTTGAATGTCTATCCCCTCAGCTGCTTCTCATTCTCCTCCTTTTTCACTCAACTATTTATGTTTGTTCCGGACACCTTGCCACATATGTCCCACAACTACATGGTCTTGCTCCTATTCCCAGCCATCTTCGCCACAACTTGACCATTACTTCGACCACCTATTTTTCCCTCTTCATATCTTCAAAACTTTCAAAATTCAAAATGAAGGCCACAACAACTTCTAAGACCTTAGGAATACTAGGACAATCAATAAGGAAGTGGTGACCCTTACAAAGCTTGCAAGGGCATTTGGGCTTCCAATGCATGCTAGAAGTTTCCTCAACATTACCAATACTTACAGTCATGGTTGGTTTGTTAACATCTGTCTTATGTTTCTTCCTCATCTTCTTCTTCCATTTCTTCTTCTTCTTAGTCACTTTGTTACTAAAATCAAGGATTTTACCAAGAAAAGAAGAAGAAGGAGAAGAGGAGATGATGGGTGAAGAAGGTAAAGGGTCAACATGAGGTTGGTGATGTTGATATGGTGAACTCAATTGATGTGAAAAACTCAGTTGAGGTAGAATAATTTAGGTATTTGTGATCAAAGAAGCTGAAAACAACCATAATGGTAAACTTATTGTGAATCCGAGAAGTTATAATGTAGCCATACAAGGAGGACCGACATTTAAAAAGTTAGGGAGAGGATTAGGATTCCAATTAAAATGGGGTTCCTTATCGGTAACTCCACGCATTGTTGTCATTATATTCAACTTAGTTAAATTTATTATCAATATTAACAATTGAAAATCACAATCCTCACCGAAGGTTTGTAAAAAGTAAAAACAAGAAAATAACATGCACTACTAAATCTAAGGAATAAAACCTTGCAAACAAGATTTTCACAGCGAAATCACTAGCTGCTGATGAAACCCAACATCACAGAGATAAATGTGAAAATTGGCTAAATATAGAGCGGGTGGAACCAATTACACTGACAACCTACTTAATGTACATGATATGGTGTAAGTGAAATTCATTTATGCCATCTCAAATGAAGAATACCCTCCAAAAAGGTCTAAGTTAGTTTAGCCAACGTTGATTCTAGGTACAACAGGGACATCTCCTTCGTCGTCACCTTGGGTAATAGCCCTAATATTATGGTGTCTAATATTACCACATCAAACAATTTAACTTGGGGGTACAGTCGCAGATAGAACGTACATGCAACAGAAAACTAACAAAGCTCAATCCCCTTGAAAATTCCTCACCACGGTTACCCTGAGGTTTACTTCCAAGTGACTCCAAAGTACCTTTTGGAACCATTTTAAATACTTGTAAGTAAATCTACCATAACCAATGAAGTGGGGTGGATCACTCCACTGGGTCCGACAAGATCTCATGCTTAAATCCTTTGTAAGGGGAGCTTCCCAGAGCCAAATTGCAGTAAATAGATTTACTCCCTTTCGCAAGATGATAATGTTTGTTTGCAGCTTTGGAAAATTAACTCACCTACCTATTCCAAATCCCTACAACCTTATCCAATGTAGGTGGAAAAGAGCCCTAAAATAATAAAAAATTCTAGATTGATTTTATTACCACTGATTTTAAGAGTTGTTACTTACCAAAAAGTGAATGGATGTGAAACTGATGGTGTTATAACTTGAATAAAAACCTAACGCGATAGAAAATGAAATTTTAATATCTTCTTTCTGACAGATTGCAACTAAAATAAGGGAATAGATTTTAATAACCTTTCAAAAATACAAGAATCAATGAATCTGTTTCAAGATAGAAATCAAAGGTAAATGGACATGACAAACAAGAAATAACTTTTACCTTTCCTTAGTTTATGAATGATTGAAACAAGTAATATGTGAGAGATCACTTACTAGTTTAGCAAAATGCCTCTCGAAGTCCCTTTCAGTGCCATTGATAGTTAGCTTCTCCTTGATGCTTTAGAGATCGTTCCAATGGTTTCCACATCTTCTCCATGATCTTTCGAAGGAGATCTGCATAGACAAAAATACACAAAGGATCAAAGCATCTAGTATATAGAATAAAAGATAAATGAAACACTTAAGTAAGAATAAATCATAAATTGAATCAATAACCAATCATAACCTATGTGTGTGATCAAGGAATCCCACAAATGATATCATAAAAGACATGGTTAGGAAAATACAGTTTCTTTTTTATTAAATAAAAGGGAGAACAAAATTACAACCTCAAAGCCTTTATGTTACAAGCCTCTTCTCACAATCTCCAACCATTTCCTGGATGAAAGTCCTGCTAGTCTTATTTCTACAGCATAATCATACCATCAATGGTCCTCGCCAACCCTTTCACCTGTTCTTTATTTATAGGCCAAGAGAAGGAGGTTTGAGATCCTCTTCCTAAGGTATGAGATCCACAAATGGTGGGATAGGGGATCCAAAAAGAGAGGGAAGTATCTCCATGATGGGAGGGATTAGGCTTGAGTAGGAATCCATTCAAACTTTTTAGTGGGGAATGATTGGACTAACAAACCTTCTAGGCTTTACATTTTAGTTTTTGCCTGCATTAAGTCATGTGTGTAGGATTTAATATAAGAAAAAGCACACTTTTGCACAACTTCGAATCGTATCTTCTGCGTACGCTCATAAATGGACTAGGGAAATTCATACGAAGACAAAAATAGGTTTTTGAGCCTTGAGATCTAGGAATTTCATTCTCTTTGGATGGTTTGGGTTCTAGCCTTGTAGGGGGATGCTTTGGAACACTTTTATGGATAACAAAATATCCAAACCAATGATCATTTTCCTAATGGGACAAAATGGCATGTAACAATAACCTCTTAAGGCATTAGGTAACTTTTAGGATTTAAGGTCTTAGAGCCTAGATTTGCCTCAGGCTGAAAAGACAAGTTTCTAGGTCCACATCAAACCACGCTCAGCCTCATAGCTAGCCCTACGAGGACAAGAGAGGGCTCTCTCCGGATCAACCTCAGCGAAAGATAATCATATGGGCTTGAGATGACTGATTTGGCAACTAATTTTAGGCTAGGTATTAAGTGCAGGGATTTGATTTGGTTTTTTATGAGTTTTACTGAAAAAATGGGAAAGGAAAATTTGGGTTCGGGGATGAGGCACAGTTTCTGCAGAGTTCTGATTGGGGCAAGGAAGGCAATAATTTTTATGCTTTAAAGTGAGCGAATGGATAGATCAAAATGGTAATGAGCTAAGGAGAGCAAGAGAGTCTCAAGAATTCTCCTTAAACTGATGAAAACATAGAAATTTAAACAAATTCAAAGGCAGAGCATAGTAATGGATTCTACCTTAATCACTCATTTGCTCAAATTCAGAAGAAGAGATAGGAAAATGATACATATAACAATAATGAAATTACAATTACTCAGAGAATAACACCATCAAAACATAAGGCCACATGGATCCCAAACAATGCTGCAAAACCCTGGTCTTTCCTTTGCCAAAAATGCAGAAGTGAAAGTACAATAGAGTGCCAAAATTTTCCCAAGAGTCCAACCCTTAAAATGACTTAGGAATTACATGATATAGACTAGCCCAGCCCATTCCCTTGCCTCTAGGGGTCGATCTCATCATTCTAGGAGTTGTTTCATCAAATTCTAAACAAAGCACTAAAATCTAGGCAATCAAAACAACTTACCTCTATAAGATAGGAGACTGATTCATTCATTAAATTTTCACTTTTTGGTGAATGAATCCTCTAGAACAAGTAAATAAGTGCCAAAATTACATCATTTTTACCCAATTACATCAAGATAGATAAAAAATTACATCAAAAAGCAAAACTAGTCAAACTGGCCGAATTTCTGAGCTGGAAGGTGAAAAACTAAGCAAAAATCCTTTATGCGTCGCGCCACTTTGAGGCTGAGTTTGAGGCACTTCTTGAAGTCAAAATTGAGCCCAAGATATCTCATTGGAAATCCCTACCTGTCGAATTTCCAACCCGAGTGGAATTTTTGGATTTGGATGTTATTTACCCCTCCAAAACTTCATTCTCCCAGGACTGCTTCCTGTGTGTCAAAATAGGGGCAGAAAGGTCATTTTATGAGTGTTTTTGACCTCCTGAGGACTCAAAACTTGCCCAAAATTCTTGTCCATGCACCAAAATTCATGTTTTTTCATGCCAAAACCAATTATGTAAACTTTTTGTAATTTGGAGCTCACTATAAAAAGCGCGCGCCACGAGGCACGGCGCATAGGGAGAAAAACCCTGTTTTTTATTACAAAAAATTTCAAAATGTCAAAAATTGCTCCAAATTTCTTGAAATTTGGGCTGGAGCTTCTCTATGAAGGTCATGCTAGGCCAAAGAGGCTTTGGCCAATATCTGAAGACGATCAAGCTCCCTTTGCCTCTTTTGCTTCCTTACTGCCTTCTTTAATTTCGCCTATAGATTCCTTATTCATGCCTCACAAACCTTGTTCTGCATCCTGTAGTGGAAATCCATGTGTCTCAGTAATACATTGTCCCTATCAATCTTGTCCAGCAGTTTCTCCAAGTGGTTTTTGACTCCCTCAAGATTAGACTCCCGATCCTCATTAATCTATTGCTCCAATGAAGTGAATTCAATTCTCCTCCTTTGGGCAGCTTGACGAGTTTGCTGAATGTTTTGTAACTCCATCACCTCCTGCTGATCCTCAAACATCTTGGTCCTTTGCTCCAAATACTAAATGGTCCACTGGGATCTATCTAAGTGAGTGGAAAAGGCATCAATGTCCACCTGCTGCACCCGAATGATGTCTTTAAGATCTGCATTTTGTGGGCCCATATCAGTCTCGTCATCCTGAATGAGAATGAAATCAGTCTCTCGTTCTCCTGAGGGTCCTTCCTCCTGTTGAGGCTCCTTGCCTCAGTCCTGAACCTGTTGTGCTGATGTCGGAAGCGAGGCCCCTTCCACCCTAGGTGGAGATAACACTCGCTTTGCTGCTGCAAATAACTGCCTGGTACCCTTCTGATAAGTAATGAATACTGGCATACTGGCAGTCTCATGCCACTCATACTAATGAGAAGGTCCCCCTATCTCATGCTTAACCTCTGACAATCCCTGTGAAGCTCTTAAGAAGTCACGAGAGATGAAATCATCCCAAGTGATGCCCTGTAATCCACGCTGATGAACCACCAAAATCTTTATAAGTGCAAAATGATAAACACTGTTAAGTTGCTGCTGAGGTGTTTTGTGCTGGACAAGTGTGGTCATCCTCTCTATGTTCCGGCAAATGAAATCCGGAATGTTCATCATCCGTACCCTGGTGAAATGCATGAGCAACCTGATGTGATAAACATAGAGACGAGAGAACCGTCCTTCACAATTGAAATACTTCATGATCAATTTCATTAGTGGAGCATATTCATCTTTCAAATATCGAAATGGAAACACTCTCTTAAGCTGCCTCAAGAAACCGATTTTATTGTATGGCTCATAATGCTGCTAGTCAATCTTCTTCCTCTTGGTCCATGGTTCCCCAATGTTTGGGATGCCTGTTTCCAATGAAATAGATTCTGGTGTAAGTGTGAAGGTAACACGAGCTAAGGTAGCTTGCTCTCCATGTAAATCCAGCACAAATAGACGAGCCAACTCATGATGAAATTGAACATTAGCCACCTTTTGACAAAACTCATAGCATGACTGATGCTGGATACAAAACATGGCAAGAGGGCAGGCCTGTAATTCAGTGAGGGTAACCGCTTCTTCTTTGATATGCCTACCTCCTCTATGAGGCATGCGCGGTGCATGTTCTTCTATCGGGGAGTCACTTTGGGTTTCCATTTCATAATCTGATGAATGCTCAGATGCCATGACTGCTGTTTTTCAAACTACCTTTGAGACAATGAAGCTGGTGTATGAAAGTTGTTTGGACTTCACCTTTATTGATGTATTTGAAATTTGCCACCAAGGGGAAAAATGCAACAAGGGACTGTTAGGAAGGGGGGGAAAGGTGAAGAGTTTAGGGAATATTAGGATACATTTTGTTTAGGGAAATGTACGAGGGTTTTGGGAAGTTTATCTAAGGTGGGGTTTGGGGTTTTTGCATTTGGAAAGTTGTGGAAGGGAATTGGGAATAGGAGTTTAGTAATTTTTTAGGGATAGGGAAGAATAAAATTTAGGAGAAATAGAATAAGGGAGAAGGGAATGATGGAAAGAAGGGAAAAATGGGATGGAGGGGGAACCTTGGTAGCAAAACAATGAATTTGCAACCCTAACAAAAATTGACTTGAGGAATTTTAGAGGTGGGGTTCGAGAGTTTTTGTTTCAACTAATAGCAGCCATAAACCACCATCACATTGGCACAAAAATGGATGAAACATTAAGATGGCGGTCCTACCTGGCAAATCCAAATGATTAAATGGCAATTTGGTGAAGCTTTGAACGAGTTTCAAGCTTTCAGGTGTATGCGCTATGCCGCATACCCAACGCGCCACGCCCTCCTGGTGCGCCACGCCTATGTTAATTTACACTGCGTTTTCTTCCCCAGTGTGCCGTGCCTCTCCAGTGTGCCACACCCCCTGTTCTATGCACCGCGCCCTCCAAGTTTCCTGCAACTTCACCCAAAACGTGCACTTTCTCACCCAATTGCTTTGAACTGTTAGCTCTTTGCTCTTAGCATTCAAAATGACCTTGACCCTCATGGAGAAGTCTTTATAAAGACATGGAGACATGGTTTTGATTTTTGATTCTCCAAAACCCATTTTTATAATGTTTGACATTGGCACTTTTTCACACTTTAATGCAACTCTGTTTTTCACACTTCCTTTTTTATTTTTGACTGAAATGATGAAATTTTTGGCAATTTTTTGCAGGGGTAGCTGACATGGAATTTGGCAAAGGAGACCAGGGTTGCACCTAAAGAAATCAACTGAAAAAACTTTTGAAAATTATTACAAAGGACAAAATGTTGACTTTTCTTCAAAACAGAGTTTTGAAGAACAGTCATAATCCATCAAGATGACGATGAAATTCATGAAATAAAAAACATATGTAGAACCTCCCTCAGGCCTACTGGCTTTTGGACACTTTAACGACTCAATTTGTGAAACCATAGACCTATGATTGACATGACTCATTTTCCATTAAAGATCAAACATTGACTTTCATGGAGTTTAATAAACATTGATGAAAATACCTAAGCCAACAGGTACAAGACATGAGGGGAATGAATGACAAAGCCCTTTCGACATATTTATGGCATGCTTCTAACGGAGTGCAACTGATCAAGCAAGATGGGACACCTAAATGAAATGCAAAAAGAGCTTTGATCTCTGACGGAGGGATGACCAGAACGACTCTAACATTGGCTCCAATGGGGATGGTAGCTCCTTGGAGGTGCCAAGAACGGAAAATCTCTGGAAGAGCTAGACAGTGCCTTCATCCATTGGGCTATGGAGTAATTATTTTGACAAACAACATAAGATTCTGACCCAATTTGTTTGACTAAAACTTGACTCAAAATGACTCGATGATAAAACTGAAATAACTGAAAGACTGACTCGACAAACTAAACTCAAAGATGAAATCTTTCTTCAAAATTATAGCCTTCACTTCAAGCCCCATACTGAAGAAAATATCACAGCACACACTTGCAATGAAACTGAAATAAAATGGTATTTACAATGACAACATAAACAATAGAAATAACTCAGAAAAGGTACCGCTTAAGCAACCGACCATTGACCGGCCCTCCGAGACAATCTTCCCCGTTCATATCCTTTAGAAGAAAGGCATTCTGACCCCGATACACTGCAATTTTGAAAGGACATTTCCAGATATTCTCAAACTTACCGTGCTTTCCCTTTTACTCATTCCTTGCATCCCACTTTAACACCACATATTCCAACTGAAAATGTGTCCGCCTTTTCTTTTGAGTCATAAATATTTTTAATTCTCTCCTGCAACTTGAATGTGTTTTGAAAAACATCTTCCCGTGTCTGCTGCAAATGGATCATTTGATTTAGTCTTCTCTACAGTGGGTCATCTTCACTACTAGCCTCTTGAAGCAGTTTGACTATCGGAGCTGCAAGAGAGGTAGGGAACACTGTATCAATTCCATAAACTAGCTCAAAGGGGGACATACCAATGGATTTCTTTTGACTCACTCGATCTGCCTAAAGTGCATGGACTAGCTTCTTATGCCAACTTTTCTTGTTTATTTCTAGCATCTTCTTAATGATATTAACTAAAGTTTGTTGGAAGACTCTGCCAATCCATTGCCTTGTGGATGATAGGTGGTTGAGTGCCCCAAAATAATGTGATATTTATTACAAAACTCAACCATCCTTTTTTACTAGAAAGTTGCTGCGTTGTCAGTGATTAACTTATTCGGGCAACCAAAATGAGACAAAATATTATTCTCAAGGAATGAAATTATTACCGCATCCGTAGCTTCCCTAGTGGGAATTGCTTCGATCTACTTCGTGAAATAATCTGTTGTCGTGAGGATCCATCTATGATGGCCTGAAGAAGCAGGATGAATTTTACCAATGAAATCCAACCCCCACTGCTGAAAAGGAGCACTCACCTCAATGGGCTTAAGTGGAAAAGGATATAATTTCTACTTTTCTTAAAAAATCTGACAGCTATGACAGCTTTTGACAGCCTTATATACATCAGCAAACAATGTCGGCCAATAGTATCCAGCTCTCAGAATTTTATTTGCCGTTCTTTTCCAAACAAGGTGACCACCACAGTCTCCTTTATGGAAATCCTCCATGACCTGCTTCGCTTCTTCTTCCACCAAACAATTTAACAAAATGCCACCGGGATCTTTCGAATAAAGTGCAGAATTCAAAACACAAAACTTAGTAGCCTTTAACTTGAGAGTTCTAGCTTTGTTTTTACCCATGCCGGGTGGTGGTGACAAATTTTGAAGCACATATACGACATTTAAATACCGTGGAGAAAGAACAAACATTTCAGATACCTGAAGTGATGAACTTTCCTCATTTTCAGCGGACATAGCAGCAATCATATTTGTGTCTGAGATGTGCAGATTTGTTTCAGCCATCAGCTTCGCCAATCCATGACCTTTCAAAAGCTTTGTGGGCTTGATCTCCACATCATACTCCAGCAAAGCTGCAATCCACTTGCCACGTCTTCCTTCTGGATCTGCTTGAACCAAAGTATCTTTGACAGCAGCATTAGGAACATAAGCCAAAATATGAGAATGCAGAATATACACGCGGAAATCTTTTAGTGCTTTGACAAGTGCAAGGGCTTGCTTTTCAATGATGTTGTACTTCAAGGCAGCATCTCTTATAGTCCGGCTGAAGAAAGCAATTGGTCTTTCATGCTCATCTCTTTTCTGCGTCAATACAACTGCCATAGTATGCTCCAAAGCAAATGAAAACAATATAAAATCCTTAGTATAATCCATGCTGATTAGAACTGGAGTTGAAGAAAGAGCCAATTTTACTAAATTGAAAGATTTTACAACCTCTTCCATCCACATCACTTCGTTGTCCTTCTTAAGCATGTTTGTAATCTCTCTTAGATGTTCAGCAAGATTAGGAACAAAGTGGCAGAAAAAAATCATCTTACCATTAAACGATTGAATCTCCTTCTTATTCCGGGGCAAGTCAATTTGCTGAATCGCTTCAACATGTGCTGGATCAATACGAATGCCATCCTTTGAGATGATGTACCCAAGTAGTTTGACTTCATCCATGGTGAACAAGCTCTTCTTTGGATTCAGCGACACATCATATTTTCTGCACTTTTGAAAGACAATCTTCAAATGATGCATGTGTTCTTCATCTGAATTGGAATACACCATCAAATCATCAAGGTAAACAGCCAAGAATACATCCTTATCATTTGCGAAAGCCATATCCATTACCCGCTCAAATGTGGCACCTGCATTCTTCAAACCGAAAGACATTTTGGCGTAATGAAAAGTCCCCCATGGAGTAGTGAACATTGTTTTGTCTCGGTCATCTTCATGGACCAAAATTTGGTTATATCCGGAATAACCATCGACTAGTGACATACGAGATGCTCCAACTACTCGCTGAAGTATGTGATCCATTTTTGGCAGCGGATAATTATCCTTCAATGAAACTTTGTTGAGATTCCTAAAATCAATGCACAACCGAATCTCACCGGTCTTCTTTCGTACGGGCACCAAACTAGAGATCCAATCAGAAAATCTGTTGGGAACAATGATTCTGGATTTGTATAACCTACTCACTTCCTTCTCAATTGATGGCAACAATTTTGGATTAAGCCTTCTTAAATTCTGTCTGAAAGGTTTCTGATTAGGCTTAATAGGAATTGTGTGCTGAATTATATTGGTATCATATGTCTTCAAATCAGAATAGTCCCAAGCAAACACATCGGCAAAAGATGACAACAAACTGATATATTTGGCCTTTACCTTTGGTGGCAATGTTTTGGACAACTTTACCATCTTTGGATTTTCAGCAGTTCCAATATTTACCTCTTCGACTCCCTTCTTCATTGGCTACAATGTTGGTTTGCGGGCTACTTCATCATGATCAAAGAGTTCCTCTAAAGGTATCAAGCCTTTAGGAATCACATTATCCTTGAGCTGCAACACTTCCATTTGATTGATCTGCACATCATCCTTACCATCATCATGTTCTACATCAATTGAGGTATCTTTAAACTTACCTTTGTTTTGCAGAAAATCATTAATCTCCTCATCATCTTGGAAAACTTGCCAATGTCTCTAATTGTCCGGGATGGTCGGACGATGCTTCACATGGATTTCAAATTTATTGCTTGAATTCATAGGAATCTTCAAATTATTCGCTGCCTTAGCAAGTGCATCAGCAATACTGTTTTGAATACGAGGCACACACGTCAAAGTATAATCTGAAAACAACTTCAGGATGTCTAGGACAGCATTCCGGTATGCCCGCATCCGAGGATGCTTTGCTTGATATTTTCCTTTAACTTGTTTAATCACCAATTCAAAGTCGCCATATACAACAATCCTCTTAGCATTCAGCTTTCTTAGAATTTTCAGGCCAACAATCAATGCTTCGTACTCAGCCTCATTGTTTGAGCAATCAAAAGCAAGCTTGTAAGATCATACCCGCACATTACTAGGCACTTTGTTCGGAGCATAAAAAGGACTACGCACCCAAATTCCAATTCCAGCACCGTCATTTCCCACTGCTCCATCAAAATCCGTGGTCCATAAACCATCTTCCTCTTCGTCTAGGTGTTGAAATGATGTTTTCTCTGTTTTTTCTCCTTGTCCATTATCCTTTTCTGATTGTTGAATGGTATTGTCCTGTTCTTGACTTTCTTTCTTCAAAACTTCTCTAAAATTCTTAGCTATTTCTGGGATATCATCTGCTGCAACTAACTGACTATCAATCTCATTGAAACTATATGAATACAAAACAAAAGACTCAAGATCTACATGTACATAATTAATAGGATGATTAAGTGGTTTCTCCTTGCTTGTAATCATGTATTTCATTTTTTGCTCCCGATAAAGTTTTCTCATTTGGCCAAACAATGGAATCATTGCATAGGAGAAATCAAGCTGCATAGTTCCTTTGATCTTTTCTCCCCAAGACCTTGAAAGAAGCATACCGAATCGGGGAGGAATGTCTGCCACAACAACATCAATCAAAACATTCTTAGTCAGAATCTGATCCAAACTGACCAACAAGTCTTTAATAAGCCCAATACATCTCACCCTGCTGGAATCAAACGAATATAGATCATGATAATTCATTGTGATTTCCAAACCCAACTTCTCCATGATAGCCTTTGGCATAAGATTGTGGGAGGCACTAGAATCAAACATAGCATTATGCAACACAAACTCATGCACTCTCAAACTGATATAAAAAGGAGGCACATCACTATCTGGATACTCACCATTCAATGCTAGTCCAAAAATCAGTTTAGGTTTATCATCTTCCACACTCACCATGTCAAACATTGGATCAAAATTCAAAATTTTGGAAACCTGACCTCTATAACTATTGTTCCTCATCAGATCAGTCAAGGGAATGGATACCTTCAACTTAGAAATTTCATTTTCTAAACTAAAAGTAGAAGTCTCCTCTACCTCTTTGGATGGAACCTCTTTCTTCTCAACTTTATCTTTTGATACAATTGACTGATTGACTCTTTCATTTGCTGGTGGAGATTTGTTAGGCATAGTATCAGTAACTTCTTGTCCTTTATTTGGTGCAACAGGTGGCTCATTCTTAGATGCTGGACCTTCCTTTCTCTTCTAGATTGGATTGATGGGGAAATTTCTATTTCTTAATGAATACTGATGCTGCTAGGTAGACAAGGCATGCATATACCCTCTCTGATACTCATCTGACTCCTCTTCAAGAGCTGTGTCATTCGCCAAGATAAAATCTGCATCCTACTATACAGCTGAACTTTCTACGTACTCATCATCTTCAGTGATAAAGGTGGGCATATCATCAAGAGTAAAGAAGTGATTTTATTCTCCTATTACATGGTCTTCATCATCATATTTTGGACCAACAAAATTTCACTGAAGAGGTGTCTTTACTTGCTGTTGTTGTGATGCCGGAACTTGTGCTCGCTGCTCACGGTGTTTGATCCTGAATTGTGGCTGCTGCTGGCCACATAAATTGGGATTCCAGATCTGCAGTTCAGGCTTATCAAGTGTCAACCTTTCAATCATCTCTTCTACCTTGCAAAGCACTTGATCTAAGGTAGAGGCTTCTTCTTTCATTGAGACTTTCTTCTCTGATTTCAATCTAGCTCTCTTGTCATTCAAATTTGCCTCGACACTAACATCAATTTTCTGCATTTCTTCTAAGGTAGCTGGATCTCTCTCCCTTTATTGATAAGCCATGTCCGGATCAAAACCATCTGGGAACTTAAGCAAAGCTGATCTTCTAGTTGGCTTTAAATCATCAGGAATTGCATTATAAACCGCATTGAATCTAATACAATAGTCTTGAACGGACTCACTGACATTTCACTTGATTTTGGTATATTCAAAAGTGATTTACAAAAGATATTTCTTTACTTCCCAGCACTCTAAGAACTATCTTTTAAGCTCTTCTAATGTAGGAATACTTCTGGCCGGCAAAGCTCTGAACCATTTTCTTACCTCACCACCAAAATTCAGCACGAATAATCTCATGGTCACGTTTTCTGCATAAATCTCATGGAGATCGAAGAAATCCGTCATTTTGTCCACATGTTGCTGAGTTGTGATACCTTGAGGTGTGCCATCAAATAAAGGAATTTTACTCTAATAGTCTGCAGGCATGTCATTCAAAACTTGAGGCAACACAAGAGGTGCAAACCGAGCAGCCATTGCTCTTGGCGGATTTGGTCCGGAGGATGTTGGAGGAGTGGGAGCAGTTGATGGGTGAGGTGTATGAGGAGTATGAGGAGGTGAAGCAATCTTGGGTATTTTAGGAGTACAAGGAGTAGACGGAGGTGATACAACTGCAGATTTTTGATCAGAAGTAGTAGGCTGTGGGGGAAGTGTGGGAATGAAGGGCGGTTCGATAGGAATTCTTGAAGAGGATGTCGTCATGGAAGATTTGAGGGTTGCAGATGCAGCTTCTAGGAAATCAGCGATATTTGAAACATGAATTTCTCTCTAAAGGTGCTTCAAGATAAAATTCTCAATTGATTTATTGTTTCTTTCAACCTCAAGAGCTACAGCAAAGTCAGGATTTGGGACTATAGAACCAAGAGCACTTTCAGATTTGGTTTCAAATAATAACAATTCAAACTTTTCATCAAAATCAAGTTCTTCAAGATACTTAAAAATTGTAGGACATGAACTAGATTTAAACACGAGAGTCACAGAGCTCTCTTAACGAACAATTCTTGAAATCCAATTGGGATTTTTGTAAAAAGGGGGAGGATTTGGATCTGGATTAGCTCTGGTATATCTATTTGAAGCCTAGTATTTTCAAGAAATCAAAGGGACATGAACAACTTGTTCAACCTGTCAAATCCTAAACTTATCATCCAAAAGCTTAGAATTCTCAAATGTACTGGGGTGATTTGCAAATCAAGTGTCACAATTACAAGCTAGACCAGAGATTGACTAAAGCAGCGTTTATCTACTTGCGCTAACGCAAAGCAAAAGCGTTTCGAAGGCTACCTAGCATAACTTCAGGCTCCGTCTATAGCTTATAAAACAAATGACATTAACAAGAAAACCATTTTCATCCCCAGTATGGTCGCAACTATGTTAGAGCTTAGATTTGCCTCAGGCTGAAAAGACAAGGTTCTAGGTCCACATTAAACCACGCTCAACCTCGTAGCTAGCCCTACGAGGACATGAGAGGGCTCTCTCCGGGTCAACCTCAGCGAAAGATAATCAGATGGGGCTTGAGATGACTGATTTTGTAACTAATTTTAGGCTAGGTATTAAGTGTAGGGATTTGATTTGGTTTTTTATGAGTTTTGTTGAAAAAATGGGAAAGGCAAATTTGGGCTCGGGGATGAGGCACAGTTTGTGCAGAGTTCTGATTGGGGCAAGGAAGGCAATCATTTTGATGCTTTAAAGTGAGTGAATGGATAGATTAGACCGGTGAGGATATAAGGAGAGCAAGAGAGTCTCAAGAATTCTCCTTAAACTAATGAAAACATAGAAATTTAAACAAATTCAGAGGCAGAGCATAGTAATGGATTCTACCTTAATCACTCATTTGTTCAAATTCAGAAGAAGAGAGAGGAAAATGATACATATAACACTAATGAACTTACAATTACTCAGAGAATAACACCATCAAAACATAAAGCCACATGGATCCCAAATAGTGTTGCAAAACCCTGGTCTTTCCTTTGCCAAAAATGCAGAAGTGAATGTACAATAGAGTGCCAAACTTTTCCCAAGAGTCCAACCCTGAAAATGACTTAGGAATTACATGATATAGACTAGCCCAACCCATTCCATTGCCTCTAGGGGTCGATCTCTTCATTATAGGAGCTATTTCAACCAATTCTAAACAAAGCACTAAAATCTAGGCAATCAAAACAACTTACCTCTATAAGATAGGAAACTGATTCATTCATTAAATTTTCACTTTTTGGTGAATGAATCCTCTAGAACAAGTAAATAAGTGCCAAAATTACATCATGTTTACCCAATTACATCAAGATAGATAAAAAATTACATCAAAAAGCAAAACTAGTCAAACTGGCCGACTTTCTGAGCTGGAAGGTGAAAAACTGAGCAAAAATCCTCTATGCGTCGCGCCACTTTGAGGCTGAGTTTGAGGTGCTTCTTCAAGTCCAAATTGAGCTCAAGATAGCTCATTGGAAAGCTCTACCTGTCTACTTTCCAACCCAACTAGAATTCGTGGATTTGGATGTCATTTTCCTCTGCAAAACTTCATTCTCCCAGGACTTATTCCTGTGTGTCAAAATAGGGGCAGAAAGGTCATTTTATGAGTGTTTTTGACCTCCTGAGGACTCAAAACTTGCCCAAAATTCTTGTCCATGCACCAGAAGTCATGATTTTTCATGCCAAATCCAATGATGTAAAATTTTTGGAATTTGGAGCTCCCTAGCAAAAGCGCGCGCCAGGTGGCGCGGCGCATAGGGAGAAAAACCCTGTTTTTTAGTACAAAAAATTTCAAAATGTCAAATTGCTCCAAATTTCTTGAAATTTGGGCTGGAGCTTCTCTATGAAGTGTCATGCTAGGCTAAATAGGCTTTGGCCAATATCTTAAGATGATCAAGCTCCCTTTGCCTCTTTTTCTTCCTTACTTCCTTCTTTAATTTCACCTTTAGATTCCTTATTCATGCCTCGCAAACCTTGTTCCACACCCTGTAGTGGAAAGCCATGTGTCTCAGCAATGCATTGTCCATATTAGCCTTGTCCAGCAGTTTCTCCAAGTGGATGTTGACTCTCTCAAGATTAGACTCTTGATCCTCATTAATCTGTTGCTTAAATGAAGTGAATTCAATTCTCCTCCTTTGGGCAGTTTGACGAGTTTGCAAAATGTTTTGTAACTCCGTCACCTCCTGCTGATCCTCAAACTGCTTGGTCCTTCGCTCCAAATACTAAATGGTCCACTGGGCTCTATCTAAGTGAGTGGACAAGGCATCAATGTCCACCTGCTACACCCGAATGATCTCTTTAAGATCTACATTTTGTGGGCCCATATCAGTCTCGTCATCCTGAATGAGAATGAAATCGGTTTCTCATTCTCCTGAGGGTCCTTCCTCCTGTTGAGGCTCCTTGCCTCGATCCTGAACCTGTTGTGTTGATGTCGGAAGCGAGGACCCTTCCACCCCAGGTGGAGATAACACTCGCTTTACTGCTGCAAATAACCGCCTGGTACCCTTCTGATAAGTAATGAATACTAGCATACTAGCGGTCTCATGGCGCTCATACTGATGAGGAGGCCCCCCTGTCTCATCCTTAACCTCTAAAAATCCCTGTGAAGCTCTGAAGAAGTCATGAGAGATGAAATCATCCCATGTGATGCCCTGTAATCCAAGCTGATGAACCACCAAAATCTTTATAAGCGCAAAATGATAAACACTGTTAAGTTGCTGCTGAGGTGTTTTGTGCTGGACAAGTGTGATCATTCTCTCTATGTTCCGGCAAATGAAATATGGAATGTTCATGATCCATACCCTGGTGAAATGCATGAGCAACCTGATGTGATAAGCATAGAGATGAGAGAACCGTCGTTCACAGCTGAAATACTTCATGATCAATTTCACTAGTGGAGCATATTCATGTTTCAGATATCGAAATGGAAACACTCTCTTAACCTACCTCAAGAAACCGGTTTTAATGTGTGGCTCATAATGCTGCTGCTCAATCTTCTTCCTCTTGGTCCATGGTTCCCCAATGTTTGGTATTCCGGTTGCCAATGAAATAGATTCTGGTGTAAGTGTGAAGGTAACACCAGCTAAGGTAGCTTGCTCTCCATGTAAGTGCAACACAAATAGACGAGCCAACTCATAATGAAATTGAACATTAGCCACCATTTGATAAAACTCATAGCATGACTGCTGCTGGAAACAAAACATGGCAAGAGGGTAGGCCTGTAATTCAGTGAGGGTAACCAGTTCTTCTCTGATATGCCTACCTCCTCTATGAGGCCTCCGGGGTGCATGTTCTTCTATGGGGGAGTCACTTTGGGTTTCCATTTCATAATCCGATGAATGATCAGATGCCATGACTGCTATTTTTCAAACTACCTTGGAGACAAAGAAGTTGGTGTATGAAAACTGTTTGGACTGCTCCTTTATTGATGTATTTGAAATTTGCCACCAAGGGGAAAAATGCAACAAGGGACTATTAGGAAGGGGTGGAAAAGATGAAGAGTTTAGGTAATATTAGGATACATTTTGTTTAGGGAAATGTAGGAGGATTTTGGGAATTTTATCTAAGGTGGGGTTTGGGGTTTTTGCATTTGGAAAGGTGTGGAAGGGAATTGGGAATAGGAGTTTAGTAATTTTTAGGGATAGGGAAGAATAAAATTCAGGAGAAATGGAATAAGGGAGAAGGGAATGATGGAAAGAAGGGAAAAATGGGATGTAGGGGGAACCTTGGTAACAAAACAATGAATTTTCAACCCTAACAGCAATTGGCTTGAGGAATTTTAGAGGTGGGGTTTGACAGTTTTTGGCAACCATAAACCACCATCCCATTGGCACAAAAATGGATGAAACATTAAGATGGCGGTCCTAACTGGAAAATCCAAATGATTAAATGGAAATTTGGTGAAGTTTTGAACGAGTTTTGGGCCTTCAGGTGTATGCGCCACACCTATGTTAATTTACACTTTGTTTTCTTCCCCAGTGCGTTGTGCCTCTCCAGTGCGCCGCGCCACCTGTTCTATGCACCGCGCCCGCCAAGTTTCCTCCAACTTCACCCAAAATGCACACTTCCTCACCCAATTTCTTTGAACTATTAGCTCTTTGCTCTTGGCATTCAAAGTGACCTTGACCCTCATGGAGAAGTCTTTATAAAGACATGGAGACATGGTTCTGATTTTTGATTCTCCAAAACCCATTTTTATAATGTTTGACATTGGCACTTTTTCGCACTTTAATGCAACTCTGTTTTTCACAC
The DNA here is from genome assembly GCA_031772625.1 of Pinus tabuliformis. Taxonomy (NCBI): domain Eukaryota; kingdom Viridiplantae; phylum Streptophyta; class Pinopsida; order Pinales; family Pinaceae; genus Pinus; species Pinus tabuliformis. Next base: position 756,813,347 of record CM062808.1, on the reverse strand, counting down.
TTCCTTTTTGATTTTTGAATGAAATGATGAAATTTTTGACATTTTTTTGTAGGGGTAGCTGACATGGAATTTGGCAGAGGAGACCAGGGTTGCGCCTGAAGAAATCAACTAAAAAAATTGTTTAAAATTATTACAAAGAACAAATGTTTACTTTTCTTCAAAACAGAGTTTTGAAGAACAGTCATAATCCATCAAGATGATGATGAAATTCACGAAATAAAAAACATATGTAGAACCTCCCTTATGCCTACTGTCTTTTGGAAACTTTAACGACTCAATTTGTGAAACCCTAGACCTATGATTGACATGACTCTTTGTCCATTAAAGATCAAACATTAACTGTCATGGACTTTAATAAACATTGAATGAAAGGACCTAAGCCAGCAGGTACAAGACATGAGGGATAATGAATGACAAAGCACTTCCAACAGATTTATGGCATGCTCCTAACGGAATGCAACTGATCGAGCAAGATGGGACACCTAAAAGTGAAATGCAAAAAGAGTCTTGATCTCTAACGAAGGGATGACCAGACCGACTCTAACATAACGGTCATGAATGATATATCTCTCTCTCTCTCTCTCTCTCTCTCTTTTCTACTCCTCTTCTCTCTCATTCACTCCCTCTCATTCTCTCTCTCTCTTCCCCCTCCTCTCTTTATATTTCTCTCTCTTCTCCCTTAACTCTCTCCATCCCTCTCTCTCCTTCTGTGTCACTCTCTATATTCACCTCTCTCTCTTATTACCAGTTTATCTCTCTTCTTCCACTTCCGCTCCCTCCCTCTCTCTCTCTTTTATCTCAATATCCATCCACTCTTTCACTTTCTCCTAAATCCCAGTCTCCTTCACTCTCTCTCTTTCTATCCTAACCACTCTCTATCTCTCTATTTCCATTTACATGTTTGTCTATCTCTTTATCTCTTCTTCTCTCTCTATCTCTCTCTTTCTCCCTCTATCCTTCACTCCTTCACCCTCACTATCTATCTCCCTATGTCCCCCATAACTCTCTCTTCCTCTCACTCTCTCTCAATGTTGTCCCGTACTCTCTATGTATTTATTTCCATTTACATAGTTGTTTGTGTCTCTATGTCCTTCCCTATCTCCTTCTCTCTCTCCCTAATTATCTCTCTCCTTTTCTCACTCATCACACACACACACACATACTTTCTATATCATTTCATCTCACATTCTTTTGTCTCTCTCTTATTCCCTCTCTCACCCATCTTTCCACCTCATTCCACTTCTCTTCCTCTCTCTTTCCCTTCCATATTTATATATACATTCATCCCTCTTCCTCAATATCTTTATGCCTCTCTTCCCATCACTTCATATCTCTCTTTGTCTCTTTCTTCCTCCCTTTATCTCCCTCCTCTTTCACTATCTCTTTATCCCTCCCCATATTCTTATCTATCTCTTTGTATCACCACTCCACTCCCTATCTATTTTTTCTTATATCTCCTTCCTTCTTTGTCTCCTCTCTCTCTCACTCCGTCTCTTTTTTTTTTTTAATTGGAAACTAGGGACAAACTCCATGTGGGCCATCTTATTTATGGTAGCTGATATTTTTCTTGGATCCATCTCATCAAGAGGTGTAGGATTGATCTAGAGATCATCCAATTCTGATAAGTATTCATGGAGTTATGAATTTATTTGTGTTATAAGACAATTCGTCAAGGTAAGCCAGCAACCAAATAAACCCCACATGTGCTCAACGTTCTAGTATAAAATGAGATGACTTGAGAGTCATTTCTCACACACACTTCTATCTTGATTTCTCTCCACTTAAATCTCGGAGTGGAAACCCTAGATGTAGATGGAAGGAAATCTTAGAAATAGATGGAAGGCATCCCTAGACACAGACTAAAGGCTACCCTAACATAGACCTAAATGCTACCCTAAACGTTGATCTAATCCAGCCCTAAATGATGGTCTAATTCAGCACTAACAACAGTCAAACAAGAGAGTCTAAAGCTGCAACATGAAGGGTCAAAGGGACAGTGTGTAGGCTGCCCTAGATAGTGTGAAGGGTTGTGTGGATAGTTGTGTGGACAACAATGTCTTAGTCGCCATATAAAGGGTCAAAGGGACAATGTGGAGGCTGCCCTACACAGCGTGAAGGGTTCTATGGACAACAACTTCTCAAGGGTGGTAAGTCGCACTGTTTTCAAGGACTGTTGTAGAGTTTAGAGGTGGTTGTTAGGGTACTATTGATGCCCTAACCAGAGTTACTAAACAACAATAGTGCACCAACATCCATGTATAAGTATGAGGATAATTTGATGATGAGAGTGTTGCTAGAAGAGTCAGTGTGAGCATGTAGAGCTTGAAACGCATGGTTGGACAACATGGAAAGCATAGCAAGCTGTGATGTGACAATAGCTGTGACATGATGTTGTAAACTCATTGGAAAACACAATGATGGGACAACAACATATTTGGACAGAAAGATGTCGGGACAGTAGCATGTTGGGACAACATCATGATGTTGGGACAACATTACGATGTTAGGACAACATCATGTTGGGACACCAGCATGATGTTAGGACAACAACATGATGTTAGGACAACAACATGTTGGGAAAACAACATGTTGGGATAGCAACATGTTGGGACAACAACATGATGTTAGGACAACAACATGTTAGGACAACAACATGTTGGGACAACAACATGTTGGGACAACAAGATGATGTTAGGACAATAGCATGTTGGGATAGTAGCATGTTGGAACAATAACATGTTGGGACAATAGCATGATCTTAGGACAGTAGCATGTTGGGACAACATCATGTTGGGATAGCAACATGATGTTAGGACAACAGCATGTTGGGACAACAACATGTTGGGACATTAGCATGTTGGGACAAAAACATGATGTTAGGAAAACAACATGTTGTTAGGAAAACACAATGATTATGACAACTATGACATTGTGCAAAAGTGGCACAATGGGACAACATAAAAAACAAGTACATGGTGGCAAGCATGGTACTACTAACAAATTGGGACAACTTGGCTATGATGCTTGTTGGAGCATAACAATGGGACAACAATATGGCACATGGGACAACAATGTAGCATGGTTCAGTGCGGTGAGGTGCAACATGATGACGAGATGCAACAAAATGATAGGAGAAGGAGTCACCTTGGAGAATCGGTTGAAGCAACATGTCTTCAATTGATCTCATGTATCATCTTCTTAGAGATGATCCAGGCTCTTATCTAAATAAGTCAAATTGTTGACTGCTATTGTAAATGTACTCTCTCTCTCTCTCTCTCTCTCTCTCTCTCTCTCTCTCTCTCTGTCTATCTTTCTCTCTCCCCTATACTATTGAAGAACATATAATAAGAATTGATGAAGGGTTTCCCCACTTTGGGGTTTGTCCCTAGCTAGCGCCACATCTTGTGACCTCTTGTCTTGGGTTGTCTTCTATGATTTATGTTTATGTTCTATCTGCAGTTTACTTTAATGTTGATGTGATTTCCAATCTGGGAAAGATATTGAGCTAACTATGAAAATTGAAATAAATTTCTCTAAGAATAGAACATACCTAAACTTAATACTTTCCCTCTCTCTTCCCCATCTTCTCCCTCAATATTCATCTCACTCCCTCCCATCCACTCTCTCCTTATATCTCACTCTCTATCTATATATCTCTTTATTCTTCCCTCTATATCTCTCAATTCTTCCACTCTCCCTCTCTTTCTATATCCTCCCTTTGTGTCTCCTTCCCTCTCTCTCTCTTTCTCCCCCCATTCTATATCTATCTATTTCCATTTATGTATTTTTCTATGTCCCTCTATCTCTTATTTTCTTCATCTCTATCTCTCTCCCTCTCTCTTCTTTCACTCTGTCTCCCAACCTTTCACTCCTTTCACCCTCTCTCCTAGCCTTTCACTCCATCACATTGTCTATATCTTATTTCCTCTCTCCCCATGCCTTCCCAATCACACTACTTCTCTATCACTCTTCTTCCCTATCTCTCCCCCCTCCACATCTATCCCTAGCTTCCTCTCGCTCTCTCTATCCTTCTACCTCTCTCCCCAATGACTCTCCCTCTCTTTGCCTCTCTCTCTCTCTCTCTCTCTCTCTCTCGATCTATATATATATATATATATATATATATATATATATATATATATATATATATATATCCCTCTCCATATCCCCTCATCTCTCTTTCCCTACCTATTTTGATCACCATAGGAATATAGGAATCTCTCTCCCCCACCTCTTTACTCCTCACCCCTTTCTTTCCCCCTCCCTCCCTCCTCCCCTCTCTCTCTTCATAGTGCCTTTACTATTATGGGTTTTTTGAGAACATGTGGCTAAAGATGCACTTCTATGTAAGTTTGTTATTTCATACATAGATAAATTAAAAGTGGGTTAGTAAACAAGAAAACAAAATAACAATAAAATTCATTAAATATAACAATAAATATTTCAAATACAATGCAAAAAAAATTAGAAAGAAAAGTGTTTGGGAAACAATAAATCTCTTTATTATTGGAGAAGGGGTACAATATCTCCTACAATCACTAAAGGGATCCTTGGAGGCAATGGACCCTTGAATATTATAAATAAGTTCCTCCTTTCCCTCTCTTGGAAGTGTAACCCGTCCTCAAAAAATTTCTTGGACACTCTTGAATGATGAATTCCAATATTATAAAGTAATGCCAATTGAGAGTAAACTTGGGAAACATAACCTTGCAATGAATTCTCTCTTCTAAATGGTCCACAATGTAGTTTTATTTGTAGGCCAAGGTCCTTGTCTTGTCCCCATTTGGATCATTAATGAGATTTGATCTTTGAGTAAGCCTATGCTCTTGGTGGGAGACAAGAAGAGTCCTTTGGAAGCTTCGTAAATATTCCTTAATGGTTTATAAGATCAGGAATGAGGCTGGTGACCTTGTACTCCCATATAATATGGGGAATTTAAGGTGAGTTTCCATACATATCTTTCAACTATCACTTCCTATGGATATGTGTGGCTATTGAATAAATAGTTGCAATGATTTGTGCAAACGTAAGACCGTATATTTACAAAAATTAATTAAAGTTTTCCTAGGGATAAGTAATCCTCAGCTTGTGAGAGTTTTAATTATTCACCTTTGGGAAGATTTCATTTTGATGATATTTAACATAATCTATCTATGATTAGTACTTTTCAAAGTGAAACTTTTTAGTGTTAACACTTACTCTCTCTCTCTATCTCTCCCTCATCACTCACTCTCTCTCTATCTATATATCTCTTACTCCCACTCTTCCCCCCCTCTCTCTCCTCATAGGTATCTATCTCTCCCTATCTTCCTCTCCCCCCCCCCACTCTCTCTCCCCATATGTATCTATCTCTCCCTCTCTCACTCCATCTTCCTACCACTCTTCATCCTCTCTTTTATTTTTATTATATTGCTAAAAATTACTGGAAAATATTACACCATAAGTTTTCCCCATAAATACTAATAAATTGCAACATAGATACACATAAATTGTAGAAAATATTTAATGCAAGAAACACAATTTTATTTTATTTAATAATAATTTCCAGAAAAACATTACTTTAAAATCTCCGAAGATATATTTGTTTTTGATTTCTTAGACTTTTGTGATCTTTAGACACATCAGAACAATTTTCACACAACTCTCATGATATTTGTTTCCCACATTTTGTCACAACCATTGTAGCATATGCACTCCCAAGGATTTTCAAAGGGTGAATGATGAACACCCACAAACAGTCATGGATTATATTTTCATGATACCAACTAACAACATGAACTTAGAAGAAACCAACATGATTTTGGGAGAAATTTCCACATAACTCTCATAATTTCCACATAACTCTAATAGTTTCCATTTCCAGCATTTTGTTACAATCCTCCTAACATAGGCACTACCAAGGAATTTCCTAGGAGGAATGATGAACACCTGTAAAGAATCATGGGTTATATTTTCAAATTATCAACTAACCACGTGTCTTCATAAGAAACCAACATGATTATCGTGGAAAATCACTCCAAAGTAATAAATAATAATATATGAGATAAAGGACTTTTGATAATAAGAGAAAGGATTTGGACTTTAGGAATAAAATATTATTACCTTCTTTATCCCCCTTGAATGCATAAGTTCCCTTTAATTTCTCTTTCATGGAATTATATCCCTCCATGTTTTTTCCTTCTCCATCTACAATAATGTTATATTTTTATTAATGTACAATATTTATAGAATACATCACTTGGCCCTTACCCATTTATTGTATACAAAAATATGCATCGCTAATCTAGGGATCAAAATTGTGGTTTTACATTCCCCTCGCAAAAATTTTGCACCATTATTGGTCCCATTCATATATGTATATAGATCAATTTCTCAGTTTCGAGCTCTACCATATATATATGTATATACACACACACACACACACACACACACACAGATATATATATATATATATATATATATATATATATATATATATATATGGTAGGGCCCGACACTGAGAAACTGATCATGGATCCTCTACCCATCAGAATTATGACATGTGAGGTCCATCGAGTTTCTAGAGATTATGGAAATTATGTGGAGAGGCTTGATGTCGATGGTATAATATCAATTATCAACCATTGACCATAAAATATATGTGTACAAGAAGGGAATGGAGTTGGTACACTAGTGGAACTCAGCCTAGTTGAACTGTGCCATGGGGTCCCCACACCAGACTATTAGACTATTAGACCACTAGGATAGTTCTACTGGAGTTCTATGTGGAAAAAGTTGACACCATCGGGCATTTCCACCATTGAACCTATGGAGGAATCATGTGGAGTTTTCAGTTAAAAACCCAACAATGAAATGACATGGTCAATACACCGCACCTCGGGTACATAGTATAATGAAGTTAAAGATTGGGTCTCGGATACTAGACATCAAAACTCAACCTTTTCTGTTTGAGGTTAGAGTAAAGGGAGGCATGGAGGAAGCCCCTAATGTCGAGGAGTTGATTCGATGAATTTTCTAGTCACGGAACCTTGAGGTTAGGCCATCGCCCATTATCGAAACTCTCGTGCCTTATCAACTTATGAATAGGCATATCGATGGAAGGTGTTAGAGTTAGTTAGTTTATTATTAATCAAAGGTCTTCGAAAATTCATTGCTTTTCTGTCATACAAAGGGTCAAAACACACAAATTGTTTCACTATTATGACTTTGACTAACCACTACATGGGAAGTCATTATGAAAGTGGTTTTCATTTGGTCATCAAAGTCTTAATCTTTAATGGGAGGGGGTGTTTGAGCCTAATATTTTTCATTATGATTTTTGAGCCAGGGTTTGGGAATTTTTCAGAGTCGTTCAACTGAAAGATTTGTTTACAAAAAAAGAATTATGTCGAAGCAACATGGTTATAAAAATTCCAATTTTATCCCTTTTCTTATACCATTTATTCCCCTCATACTTTACTCCCTATTTGTCCCCACTCTCTATTTTTTCCCTTAGTCCTACATATTATATCCCCTTATCTCCTTATCCTTTCAAATTATTCCTTATTCCAAATAATGCATGCTATCCCTTATTCCTATTAAGGCTTAACTCCCCTTTATCCTAATCCTAAGTCCCTTTCAATCCTAGGCCTAAATTCCCCTACCAAAACATCATTTCATATGATGATTGAAACCCACCTAAATATATTATACACTCATACGATCATCATACCCACATCATTGTCCAAAATCCTATCATGCCCCCAAATTTTAAAAAATGATTTATTTTCAGGTGGAGCGTTGGTTAAACAATATGTTTAATTATGCCATCACCGATTTTGAATCATTTTCAAATCACTCCAAGAGGCCACCATTTTGATTATTTCTAATCACAGGTGAATGCATTGTGGACGAGCTTTGAGGAATTGGTCCACATTAAATGCAAATAGAAAAGAGTTTCAGACATTGTGCTATGCAGGGTGCTATGCAACCACTATGCAGAGTTTCCCTGGAGCTACCAGAGCTCGCGCATATCAATTTAAAATTGAGAGAGGTAGGAGTCAGATGCCCTATTTGTAAATTTTTTTCTCAACAAACCGATTAAACACAGTAAAGTTATTGTTATTCTATTTTTGCAAATATTTTCTACGCATACCCTGCCTGTCAGCCACATTCATAGTGAGTTTTTATGTTAAATCCATGTCTTTTTGAAAAGGAAAAGTGACCATAACAAAGCCCTCAGTCATTAAGATAAATTATGGAGAAAAATAAAGTGTAAGCTTGCCCTATCATCACTGTTTCATGCATCTGTGTTGTTGAACCTGTGCTATCACACTTATATAGCCTTTTACTCTTTGATTTGTACATGTAACCTTCCACAAGGTTTGAGTTGAGCCTGCTAGGTATTAGGGTTGATGGCTTCCACTACTAGCAAAAAGGGAGGGGACATAGTATGTGTTGAACCCAACACCTTAAACCTCATAAATTCCACCCCAACCATAAGAGTTACTTTCGAAAATGCTGGTTTCATTCTATTTTGTTAGAAAATCTAGAAAGTTGGTCACAATACCAAATTGGAAAGCCCTTTCGCTTTGAACCTCCAAGATAACAAGGTCAAGTTAGGGAATATGGAGATTGTTATTACATAAAAATTCATTACATATGCTACAAGTCTCCATACAGAAGGTGAAAAATGGTTCAATGGTAATGAACTTGACATTTCAGCCTTTAAATAGTATTACAAGCCTTAGTATAGTGATAAGTTTGCTACAACGTTTCCCAGCATCTACCTGTAGGACCATTACAATGAACTGTTGAAAGTCATCTAAAGGTATTTCACATGTGAGGGTAGATTATGTACGGTATACTAGTATTAGCTAAGACTCTTATGGAACTTCAAAGATAAGAAACCTATCGACCTACCCTTTTTCTTATTGAAAAGTTTTGAAAGGATGGAAACCAAAGTTCAGATCCGGAAATATAATCATCTATCCAATCTTTTTCATTTCTCTCTCATAAAAATATTGGTCAAATTTCCAGTTGATAGAAGGAATATTTACGGGTGTGATTTCTTGTATAGCATTGATTTATTGCCATAGACATAATCTTCATTAGTAATGATTCGTGAGGAGGAAGTTTCTCATGAAGTACAAGAGAAGAAGGGCACTCATTCATTCAAAGAGGCCAAGATAGTTGAATAAAAATATGAGAAACCGAGTAAAATGTTCGAAAGTAACCTCAACAAATAGGGTAAAAAGAATGGTTCTGAAAGATAAAGAGAAAACTATAGAAACCAAGGTTCAGGTGGCATCATCTCATACTGCCAAGTTTTAGGTCAAGGTAGAAGAGAGAATTAAGAATGAAGAGTTTGTGATGAGACCTAGGACTAGGTCAAGCACAAAAAATAGTGTGGACAAGACATACCCTCAAATAGTTGTTGAAATTTTCGAGTATAGAAAGGAAGAAAAACAAGAAGACAAAAAATAAGACAAAGTGAAGCAAGATGAACCAATCCATTTTGAGCAAGGAGAAGACACAACACATTATGAACAAGACACCATACATTATGAGGAAGAAGATCGTAATGTGGTTAAGATGAAAGAAGCCCTTTCCAAATATCAAATGAAGATAGTGTTCTTGAAGAAGAAAAACACAGACCTTAAAGAAACAACCCAACCAATAGATGAAAAGGCAGAATCACCTCCTAATGTTGTTACTAAGAGGAAAGGAAAAAATTTCTCATTCGTTGAATAGGCCAAGGAGATTGTACTGGAATCAAGTGGACCCTCAACAAGAAAATCGTAATAAAAACTTATCTATGTACAATAGTTGAAAAAGTTTGCTCAAGAATTTGTCAAGCTACATTTTGATCAATGGAAATAATATCATATATTCCTAAGAGATATGGAGGAAAGTGAGGGACAGGTCAAGAGGTTCAAGAAAGTGAACTAGAGTTACAAGAGATCTTTGCACCATATTCTTGAGAATTGTGACAAAGAGGTTCATGAGGCATCTAAGAGACTTGAAAGAAGTAAGAATTTTGTAAAATGGTCAATTCTAGTGAGGAGACAATGTAAAAACCTCTATTTCAAGAACCTAGTGCTAAGTACAAAGCTGAGGAGAATGAAAAAGACTTTGGACAAGGCATGGGGATTGGTTAAGAAGTATAAGGAGGCAGCCAAAGCACCTTCCACTGGAAAAGTGAAAAATCTGAAGCCTAAGGCCATGATTGAAGAAAAATCTCCTCAACTACTACCCACTAAACAAATTTACCTTGCACCTCAAGTTTCAAAGACAAAAAATTCCACCAACAAGACCTCTAGCAAAAGGAAGAGGAGGTAAAGGGCCTCTGACTAAAGCCTAAAATTTTTGTTTCAAAATTCAAGTTGCAGATGTTTATTGGTTCATGAAATGATGTGGTTTTGATGTTTGGAGAGGCTTATACTAGTATGATGGCATTTTGTAAAAATTGGAGGCATTTAAAGAACAATTTTGGAAAAGGTGCTGTGAAGGTGCTACATAGCTACTCCCCAAGCCATGCCTATACATTTGCACGTATGTTGGGAGGAAGATACTTTTCATAGTTTGAAGATATGAACGTGGACCAGGTGTTGCAACCAACACACATCTTCAGTAGAAAGCCATGTGTCTGTTTTGAAAGAAAAAAATGCTCACCAAGTCATTGCACAGTCACTATCTAGTCAACACCAGTTGTCCATGCTTTTTACTACTTTTTTTGACTCATGAATATATGGATTTTAGAGATAGACTTGTTTATTTTAGACATTTAGTTTTTCTTATTTTAGATAAAATTATGAATGTTTTATGGCTTTTGTTTATTCATTAAAAGAGGAAAAGGATTGGGAACAACAAAAATCTTCCCCCTTTTAAGTTTTCTTTCGATCCACTATTGGATCAGTCATGCAGTGAACTTAGACACTTATCATATTTTATGTATGGTCTATTTAAGATGATTAATATATATGAAGCAGGTTTTTTTTGGTTTCAATATTGTTGGGAGCTATTGTAGTATTATGTTGTGATCTGTGTTAAATGAGTATGCTTTGATGCTGAAGAGATTCTAGTTGTATTACAGAGATTATTGTGGTATGAATGCTTCGAAATCATTATCCTTTAGTTTATGTGTAATCTCCTTTATGTTATCTTCTTGATGTGCTTTAAAGGTGTATGGAACAACTACGCATGAATTCATTTTAATTGCTTTTGTCTAGCTGCTCTAAAATGTTTTAGTTGCAAATGAAATGGTACACCTTTGAATGCTTTGTATTTTTCCTCTAGATATTCATTCATCCAAGTTGTAGTAATGAAATTTATTTTGTTCTTCCATTATAGATGAGTGTCTTGATGTTCTCACTCTCATATACTACAAATTTCCTTCTTATTTCAAAATTGTACTAGTCAACCCTCGACATGTAAATTTGGTTGGGAAATGCATAGGCATGATCAACTAGGAAGATCATGATCACATTGCAATAGTTTCCTTAGAATCCCCTACCACCCACAGATAAAAAATTTAAACACTTTCCATATTTGGTCTCTACTGAAGTTCTTTTTTCAAAGTTATATCTCTAAGTTTTCTCAGTGAGGGAGCCCCCTCGGGTTGAAGAAGACCAGTCTATCAACCAAAAGAGGTATGTGGTTACCTTTTTCATCCTTTTCCCTTTAGCCTAAAAGGAAATCATGGAGGGATAACATATTGGCATCATTGTCGGGGATCGAAAGGTTTAATTTCCTGCGGAGTTGTTTTATTTTTAGAGTTACATCATAGACTACAAAATTTTCATAGTTATTTAATTGTTAGTGAAATTAGTTGCATGAAAATTTATATGAGAATATTTGGCTTCTAGGAGGTATACCAGGCATAATCTTGATCCAAATCCCCCTGTGGTTGTTTGTGATCCCAAAAAATTTCTTAGGAAGGAGAGGATTGTGGTTGAAAGTCAAGCAAGTAATATACTTCTTATAAAATTTGTCACTTTACCAGAAACTGCTTCTCAAGTTCCTTTGTCAAAAACTAGATCTTTCTCCTGTATCCCCGAGATTCTAGTGGACTCATATATTGATTATATTACACTTTTGGAAATAGAGTTTAGTTGGAATATTCTCCAACACTTTGTTAAACTGAAAAGTTTGGTTAATAAAGTTCAAAAAATTGTTGAAAAGACAATTTTATCCCAAAAAATAGTCCCTTCACAAGTTAGTTCAAGTTCTGGTTCTATTTTCTCATATTTTTTGGTTCCTTCATCATCTGTTTCAACTTCTACCCATCCATTTTTTGCATCACCTGTAGTTTCTGTTACACCATCTTCTAGTCACCCAACTACTCAGGTAGTAGTTATGGAAGTGAGATATTGCCCTCTAGTTTTACCAGCTCGAATTCATGATTTGCTTCTTAATTATGGTCAAAGGCTTCCCCAATATGACGGTAAAGCTGAAGTAACTGCTAAGTAGCATGTTGATAAGGTTAGTGATTTTGTAGATTTGGAGGAAGTAGATCATGATGATGTTAAAGTCAGATTGTTAGCACAAAGTTTTTCTAGTGATGTCAAGAAATGGTTCAGGAGTTCTCGCCTGGGAGCTTTTGAAAATTATTAAGAGTTGGAGGATGCTTTCCTTGCAAGGTAGGTTGAGAAGAAGAATCCCTTGAAAATTCTTGCTAAGTATAATAATTTAAAAAGACAGGCTGGAGAAACTGTCCAAGATTTCTCAGTAAGGTTCAACAAAGTGTACAATTCTATTCCTGCGGAGATAACCCCCCCAGGTTGGATTTACTCCATTATCCTGATGCTTTCAGCCCTGAGATGGCCTACCATCTTAGGGAGAGGAATCCAGACACAATGGAAGACATGCAAAACAATGCAGTTAGTGTGGAGGCTAATTTGTTAGTAAAGAATCCAAAATGAAAGTAGAGAAAAGAGTGATACTAAAATAAGATCCCATTAGTTTTATTGATGCTAAGTTTGATACTTTCATCAAAAACATGGAGAAGATGATGGATAAAATATCTTTGACTGACCAGGAAACAACTAGCTAACCTCATATTGGTACACACATTAGAAATGCAAATTTTCGAAGGTAGCCGCAGTTGCCAGACAACCCTAGAGAACATAAGGGTTTGAAGCGATCACATTAGCAAGTATGACCACCATTTCAGTAGAATTACGCTTAAGATCAAGATCAGGAGGATGAGAAATTACTGAAATATCAAATTCTTTTTTTTGGTGATGGGAAGCAAGATGTGTATATTACGAAAGAGGATGAAGAGCAGGAGATTCTTGAAATTTTTGAAGCAGAGGATGAAGAATTGTTGTTTGCTTAGTCTTAAAGTGATCTGTTAATGACTGAATCTGAGGAGTATAGGAAAGGATATCAAAATTCAATCATGCAAATACAGCGATAGTATAACTTGAGGAATATAGTTATGCGCAACAATGCAATGGAAAAGGAAATACCAATTAGCAGTGCAACAAAGAAAGAAATGCTAGCTAGTAATGTTAAGAAGGATGTCCTGAGTACAAATATTCAAAAGAAGTATGTTCCTAGTACAAGTGCCCAAAGGAAGGATCCACCTATCACCATCTTGTAGATGAAAGAAGATGCATCCAAAGACGCTGTAGAAAAGAAGGAATTTTCCCATAAAGAGGTTGAAAAGGTATCACATCCCTTTAATATTGAAGTTGAAATTGCTAAATTAAAGATATCCATTCCTCTTGGTGAATTGGTAAAGAACAATCAATATAAGTCTCATATTTTAAAGGCACTTAGAGTAGACAAATCCTCTGATATAGTCAATATAGCAGATGATCATCCAAATATTATTTTTGGATCAAATATTGATGACAAAGGGAAATATGGGGATGTTCCTCCTTTCTATGTTAGTTTGATTGTGCATGAGAAAATACTGCATAATTCAACGCTAGATTTTGGAGCCTCACATAATCTAATGCCGAAAGTGATTATGGATAGATTAGGCTTAGATATTACAAGACCATACAAGGACCTCTATTCATTTGATTCCAGTAAGTGAAGTATCTAGGATTAATTAAAGATCTAGTAGTGTCTTCAACTCAAATTCTCTCAAAATTTATGGTTATGGATATTATGGTGGTGCAGATACCTACTAGGTATGGCATGATTTTGTCTATATCTTGGATGGTGAAATTGCAGGGAGAATTACAAACATATATGTCCTATATTAGAGTTCAAGTTTTTAGAGGGCAATCAAAGAGGTTATACAAGGAAATATTCATGCAATACATGATCAGTAGTAAACATAAACCCGTAAATCATCCAATGTATGCCATTCATTGGGATATGGACTCATTTGTCTTGTTCAATTTAGGTTGTCCCAATGATTAAGAGACTACTCCAGATGTTAAAGAGGAAAGGTATAGTGCTGATAATTTAAACATTTTGGGCAAATATTCTAAATAAGATAGCAGGGTAAGATTAGTTTTTCTAGAAATTTTAGAAGAAGCAAACAAAAACAGAAGTTATGAAGAAAACAATAATGGAAGGGAGAGACAGGACAACAACAAAGGTGAGAAACAAAACGACATAATTTTCCATGAGAAGCTTGAAAATTGGAAGGCTAAAACATGAAATAAATAGAAGAAAAACAACGTGTTTGGACCATGCATTTCGATGGGGTAGCAAGCAGAGAAGGTATCAGTGTGGGCATATGGATTATATTCCCAGAAGTTGGTAAGTCTAAGCTATGCTCTCACAAGTTATTTTTTTACTGTACTAATAACGTAGCGGAATATGAAGCTCTTATTTTGGGTCTACGAAATTGGAAGAAATCTGGAGCTAGGAAAATAGATGTTTATGGTGATTCTAAGCTGATTGTCACACAAGATAAAGGTGAATATCAAAAAAAATATCCACAGATGCGTGCTTATCACAATGTTGTCTTATATTATTGGCAGGATTTTGTTGAATACATTTTTTCAGTTGTCCCAAGAAAAGGTAATGTTCTTGTAGATGCATTGGCCACTTCAGCCTCTAATTTTGAAATTCCCAGTAGTGTTAAAGGGAAATATAAGGTAGAAGTTAGACATAGGCCTGCTATCTCAAATAACATGAAGCACTAGCAAGTCTTCAAAAATGGCAAACAGTTGGAGAATATTTAGTTAATGAAGGAGGAATTTGCGAAAATAAAAGTGGAAAGGGATGGTAGATGAGAAGATGTAGATAAAGAGAGTTTCATTAATCAGTTGAAAGAAGAGTTAGATAAGTAGGGTACTGAGTTAGAAATATTGCAACTTAAAGAAAATTTCCTTCTAAGAGGGCTTCTACCTTTGGAGGAACTGTTTGACTAGAATTATGTGGCTAAAAGGCCAAAACTAGCACCCATTGGAGAAGGAGTTGAAGAATGCAATACAAGTATAACAAAACAACTAAAAATGATAAAACTATTAAAGATCTTGAATCTAGAAATGAAGAAAAAACACTTGGAATTGTTGACAAAATTTTTTGATGTGTCTTCGTGGGGGTATGAAGAATTGAAGGTGTATAATAAATACATTATTCAACACACAATACCAATCAAAGAAGATCATAAACCATTCAGGAAGAAGCTACGAAGGACAAGTCAAATGTTGTTGCCCCTAGTTGAGGCAAGGCTTGGCTCGGATGATGGCTGAATCCAATTTTCTGTCACTCCAAATCACTTTCTTAGCTATCCTACTAGAACAGGATCTCTCAAGTACTATCCAATAAGTTCCAGAAAGGTTTTCCACCTCACCTTTGTATGTTAATATTTTATATGTGTTGCAACACTTAAAAGAACCTCCAGAATGGACTAAAACTAAAGCTTGTTTTTTAAAGTTGAAGGCAATAAAATTCAACATTATTGCTCAATTTTTGTAGTGGAAGGATCTCGGTGGAATTCTACTCAATTGTTTATTAGAAGATGACGCTCAAGCAATAATGGAGTTGTTTCACAAAGGAGATTGTGGCAGGAACGTGTAATGGAAAACCATAGTTAACAAGATCTTAAGAGTTCGCCTTTATTGTCCTAGTTTGTTTGCTGATGTTTACCAAAAGGTGGTTAGCTGTTTGGAATGCCAGATGTTTGAAGGAAGAAAGAAGTTGCTCTCGCTGCCACTGAAGCCTATAGTATATGAGTCTCCATTTCAACAATGGGGAGTCAATTTTATTAGTGAAATTCATCCCACTTCTTCTGGACAACACAAGTGGATATTGACAACAACTAATTATTTTGCCGAGCGAATTGAGGTAGTCTCAACCAAAGAAGCTACGGACTCGGTAATCATCTAGTTTTGGGAAGGTAACATTTTGTCTTGTTTTGGCTATCCAAAAAATATTGTCAAAGATAATGTCGCTGCTTTCAGATCTAAAAAGATGGTAGAGTTCTGTAACAAATACAACATTGTTTTAGGACATTCTACGACCTGTTTGTTGGCATTACGATATAGGTGTTGTCCTCGATGGAAACTCACTCAGATGAAAGATCATAGTGCAACAGGTCAACAACAAAGAATTACAGATTAGACTCCAAAGAATGAAGAAAGAGAGGTATACATAGGTTCACCTTGTCTAAGCTGCATATACATGCAGGTTTACTGAATAAAAGAAGCATATACATATACACGCACTTTCACAGAAGGAAAAGCACGTATATCTTGGAAAACAAAATTTTTTGGTCCAAGGTATTTGACCCAAGGTAATTGGTCTGAGGTATTTGGTCCAAGGTATTGGTCCTAAGTACTTTTGGTCCATGGTATTGAGAAAGGCCTAAAACTATATAAGGAGGAGAAGATCATTAGGCTAACTCTGCAAGTAATTTGAACATATTATGAAGGGTTGGATCATATATGCAGGTTAATGAGCTTCTGATGGTGTGCTCGATCTCATCTAAGGAGGCACCTATATGGCTGATGAAGGTTGATGAACCAGGATCATAAAGGCTTAAAAGTATTCTCATTATGTGGTTTGATCTTGAACAGTCTAGATCTGAATACTGACGCGTGTTTTGTTTTGTAAATGTGATGATCTAGGTATGACTGAAGTATGGAATAGTTGTGATGTTTTAAGTTAGAATTTACATATCTATATGTAGGTTCGATTCAGTAAAATACCGTATGCATGCTAGTTCAGCATATAAAAGTAGCGTATACATCATAAATTTGAATTTGTAGATCTGTACACTGGTTCTTTTCGGTAACAGTGTGTATACATGCTGGTTCGACACAGGGAAGTAGTGTATAACTTATGAAGCATGATGTTTAAAGTTTCAGTAATCTCTGTTTGTTGTTCCAGAGTATTGGGTTCTGTTCTGATGACTGTATTCTGGTAACTGTGTTCTGAATGATCATATTGATTTATTGTGATTTGCTTCAGTGATGATGGGTTGTCAGTGATTGATTGATTTAGCTATGGTTGATTCAGAAAGTGATGATTGAGTTTCAGTGACTGACTGATGCAGATGTATTTGATGTAGTTATGATTTTCTGAGTTTTAATGTTGTTGATGGGTCTAGTATGAAAATTCGATGAAACGTGGCTTTCAGATTGTGGTGTTGTGTTCCAGGAGTATCCAATCTGAAAATTCATGAAATGTGGTCCCTAGTAGAAGAGTGGAGTTTTCTATAGGCTGGCACCTACGTACTAGTAAACATATTGGCTAGTACAAGAGCTAGGGGGTTGTAGCTCCCTTCCAGTAGTTGCTGGAGAATGAGAAAAGGTTGTAACCTTTTGCATGTGGGTGCCTAATTACTGGTATAGTATGCACTAGTACAATATTGTAAACAGATTTTCTTATTATTAAAAGAAGACAGAGACAACAGCAACAGGTGGTTTTTACCCACATTGGATTGCCACCTTATATCTTGGTGTTCATGTGTGTTTCTTATGTGTGATGCTTTATTCTGCTTTTACTGCACTGTCTAATAAACCTCTGATATACTGGTTAAAGCTTAATACATGATAAGTTGTCTAAATCAAAATTTCTCTACATATACGCTGGTTGCTTTAAGTACAGTTGTGTATACATGCTAGTTCACTTAGCAGAAGTAGCGTATATAAATATGTTTAGGAAATAAAATTGTTGATATGATAATACTGATTCACCCCCCTCTCAGTATTATTTCCAACAATTGGTATCAGAGCAGGTCCTTCAGAAGAAGCTTGATCGCTTCAAGGGAGATCCATCATCATGAGTAATCAAGAAAGCATTGGATCCATCAGACCACCAATCTTTGATGGGAGAAATTTTGTTTATTGGAAAATAAGAACCACAACCTATCTACAATCACTTGGAACAGATGTCTGGGAAATTGTGGAAGGAGGATATACATTTCCAACAAAAATTGCTACAGATACGACAGGTAAAAAGCAATATGAAACCAATGCGAGAGCTGTCAATACTTTATTGGAAAGTCTGTTAATCAGAGTTTTTCAAAGTCATGCAGCTCAAATCAGCCAAAGAAATATGGGACAAAATTGTTCTGAGCTACGAAGGAGACTCTCAAGTAAAACGTGCTAAACTTCAAACTCTCAAAATTCAGTATGAAACTCTTAAGATGCACAGTGATGAAATTATAGCTAGTTACTTCTTACATATAAATGAGGATGATTTTCATGAAGAAATATCTAAACTCAAAATCTATTTAGAAGAAAAGAATATCATTATAGATACCTTGACATACCAACTTGCTAAAAAAGAAAAACACAATAAAAACTATAATGTGAAATTGTGGGTCTAAGAAAGGATCTTGAGAAAAAAAAATCTCTCAATCTTAGATTTGCGAAAGGATCAAAAATATTAAGTGAAATTATCAAAGTGCAATGTTCTCCTCTGATAAATATAGGTCTTTGATATACTGAAGAAGCATCTCAATCACAAAAGCCGTCAACCTCCACTAAAAGCTATCTTGATGCAGCAAAGACCAGTGAACAGTATGAAAATCGTCAGTAAAGGCATAAAGCAGATCACCAAGTAAATTAGACTCAATTTACTGCAAGGATGAATAGAAACCACAACCAACCTTAGGTAAATCATACTCAATTTGCTCCAAAGATGAATATCAATAACAACTACAATCACCAGGTCAATAGATTCGATAGTCACAGGAACTTCTTTAATGAGCAATGTTTCTCATGTCATAATTTTGGACACAAAGTTGCTCAATGTGTTGCTTACAAAACCATCATGACTAGAGAAGCACTAAATCAAAGAAATGTAATAGGGTTCAAGAAAAGTTCCTATAATAACTTTTAGCTTCTTGAGAATGAAATAGAATTCTCAATCTGTAACAACTTTGGTCATGAAGAATTTGAATGCAGGAGCAAATTTCAGCAAACATCTCAAAAGGAGAAAACTCCATTAAATCCCAAGATATGGAGAAGGAAAGAATCTCATACAGAAAGATGTGGTATAGCCTTGTATGCAGAAGGACAAGAAAATTAGTCGTACATCGACAGTGGATGCTCAAAACACACGATAGGTGACAAAGAAAAACTTCACTCATATAATGCCTTAGAAAAGGAAAAGAATGTTTCATTTGGAAATGATACTCCTGCTGTCATAAAAGGTAAAGGCTCTATTTTCTTGAAAGAAAAGCTGGAAATGTTATGTAGATGGTTTAAAGCATAGCCTATTGAGTGTCAGTCAAATGTGTGATCAAGAAAATGAAGTGGTGTTTCGATCAAACAGATGTGTTGTTCATGAGCTTGATACAGGAGAGACCGTGATGAAAGGTGCAAGAACTCCAAACAACTTATTCATACTCAAGGGAGGACAAAAAAAATGCTATCTAAGAAAAATGATGAAAACTGGCTGTGGCATAGAAGATTGTGACATCTAATCTTTTCTCAAATAAGAAAAGCATGTAGATTCAAGGTTATTGGTGATCTTCCAGATATCAACATCCCTGAAAATACAATATGCAAACCATGTCAAATCGGCAAGAAAACCAGAGCTCACTTCATTGAGAAAGAAGGGCCATCTAGTAAGCCTCTTGAACTTGTACATACTGATTTATGTGGACCATCAAGGAAAAATTCACCTCGTGGAGAAGAATACTTTATTTTGTTCATTGATGATTTTTCCAAAATGTGTTGGATAGTCTTCTAAAGCATAAAGATGAAGCATTTGAAAAGTTCCAAGCCTTTAAAGCTTTGGTTGAAAATGAATCAGATCAAAAAATCAAATGCCTCAGATCTGATCAAGGAGGGGAAATTACCTTGAATGAATTCTTTGACCTTTGTGGACAACATGGAATAAAAAGGCAATTCTCCACCACAAGGACTCCTCAGGAAAATGAAGTGGTAGAAAGAATGAACAGAACTGTTCAACAAATGGCTCGAGCTATGCTAGATGAATCTGGAACTCCAACAACCTTCTAGGGTGAAGCTGCATTCGCCGCTATAACTATTCTCATCCAAGCAAATGTTCAGGTGAACAGCACTCAAACTCCACACGAACATTGGTATGGTAAGACTCCTACTGTAAAATAATTTAAAGTTTTTGGAGGAAAATGTTATATCAAAGGGACTGATGAAAAACTTGGTAAGTTTGAACCCAGAGAAGATGAAGGTATATTTCTTAGTTATTCTTCCAGAAGTAAAGGATATAAATGTTATAATGAAAGACTTGGAAAAATTGTTGAAAGCATTGATGTTGTAGTTGATGAAGCATGCAAAAATCCAAAACATATAAAAACAAAAGATTATGACAATGAAGAAGATGGGGACTATTTTCCCACATCAAATAAAAATGATATGGAAGAAGAAACAAATGAAGCACCAGAAGAAGAGATAATGGTAGAAGAAAAGACTCCATCTAGGTACGTTCAGAAAAATCATCCAGAAACTCAAATTTTAGGGAAAAAGAGACAGGTGTATATTTACGAAGAACTATTACAGGGACCTCAATCTATCTAGCATTATTATCCTCCACCGAACCTCAAAATGTAAATGAAGCATGCAAAGATGAATGTTGGGTCAAGGCCATGGATGAAGAACTTGAGAAAATTGAAAAGAATGATACTTGGGAATTAGTTCCTAGACCTCATGATAAAAATATTGTAAGAAAAAAATGGATATTCAAAAACAAGCTGAATGAAAATGGAGAAGTCAAAGAAACAAGGCCATACTTGTTTGTAAAGGGTATGCTCAACAAGAAGGTATAGATTTTGAAGAAACTTTTGCACCTGTTGCCAGACTTGAAGCCATAAGGATGTTTCTTGCTCTTTCTAGCTTTCATAAATTCAAAGTATATCAAATGGATGTAAAATCGACCTTCCTGAATGGAGATTTAGAAGAAGAGGTTTATATTGAACAGCTAGAAGGATTAATTCTTGGAAATGATGCAAAACTTGTATGTAGACTCCAAAAGGCCCTCTATGGTCTGAAACAGGCTACAAGGGCCTGGTATTACTGTCTTGTCAAATATATACACCAACAAGGTTTTACAAAAGGTTCAGCAGATAGCAATCCATATACAAAGATTGAAACTGATAAATTGCTAATTATTATTGCTTATGTTGATGATATCATTTTTGGTAGCAATGAATAATCCATGAGTTAGAATTTTTCCTCAGTAATGCAACAAGAATTTGAAATATCCTTGCTTGGTGAACTTACCTATTTTCTTGGTCTACAAGTTCAACAAAATAAAGATGGTATTTTTCTTTCACAAACCAAATATCTCAAACAGATCTTGAAAAGATAGGGAATGGAAGATTCTAAACCTGTATGCACCCCAATGGTAATACGATGCAGTCTCAGCTCAAATGATGAATCAGCAACAGTACATCAAGAAACTTACAAATCCATTATTGGCAGTCTGCTTTATCTAACAGGTACCTAACCTGACATCATGCATGTAGTATGAATAGTTTGAATATTCCAAGAAAATCCAAAGGAATCACACCTTCAAGCAGTCAAAAGAATTTTCAAATATCTTCAAGGAACTCAGGACTTTGGTTTATGGTATCCTGGAGATACAGATCTTACTCTTCGTGCATATACAAATGTAGATTGGGTAGGAAGTATTGATGACATAAAAAACACTAGTGGTGGTGCATTCTATATGGGTTCCATGTTAGTATCTTGGTCCAACAAGAAACAAAGTTCAATTGCTTTATCCAGAGTTGAAGCAGAATATGTGGCTACTACATCTTGATGCACACAACTATTTTGGATGATGCAAGACTTGCAAGACATTCAAATCACATGTACTCCACCCATCTCCATTCTATGTGATAATACAAGTGCCATCAATATTTCAAATAATCGAGTCGTGCACTCCAAGACCAAGCACATACCCATTAAATACCATTTTCTACGAGAACAAGTGCTTGAACAAAAGGTCAAATTAAAGTATGTTCCCTCCAAAGAACAGGTTGCTGATATATTCACTAAACCACTACCCAAAGACACATTTGAATATCTCAGACAAAAGCTGGGAGTACTTGCTGCATCATCATACTCTTAAATTCAATTCTTTCAAGAAAGGTTATTATTCACGTGTTTCATGAATTAGAGTCGCGTACACACGTGGGTTTCTGTGGTTCGAGAAGTGTACATATTTTTCAGAGAAGAAAAATGGTGGGGCAAGCTCTGATATGGGTGCTCTATCTGATGTTGATTATTACAGTCTATTGGTATGCCATGTTCATTATTTCTTATCTTATTGACAAAGATGCCTTGATCATTGAATTATTAACAATGCATAGGTAGCACAGGTTCAGGAGGAGCATTAGACTTCACTTGTATTTTGTATTGTTGGTATTATGATTGTTGAATACATTTATGGTTGTAGATACTTATACCTAGGGTGATATGTTTTTTGAGTACTATTGGACAAATGATGTAATTTGTATCCCCACTTTGCATGGGATAGATGATGTAATTATATTTTTGTCATGTATAAACAATTGGTATATCCCCACTTGGTTGGGTGGATGAGTCAAATTTGGTATATCCCCATGTGGTTGGGAAATTGACATATGCATGAGTCATTGGTGATAGGAAGGTCATATTCACTTAGTTGAGTTATAGAGTCATGTTATTATTTTGAAAAATATTTTCGTAGACTCTGCATATGTGAGCATGGACGGTTTAGTGCATCTCAGCATGTACAAAGGGGGAGCTCAATCAAAGAATTCAACATGTACTAAGGGGGAGCATGGACAACATAATGTATATCAAAAGAGAAGAATATTTTGGTCCACCCTTTGCCCTTGATGTCAAAGGGGGAGAGTGACTTGGTGTTGTTGTTGCCGTCAAGTCTAAAGGGGGAGATTGTTGGCATTATGATACGGGTGTTGTCATTTATGGCAACGCACTCAGATAAAAGATCATAGTGCAGTAGGTCAACAACAAATAATTACAGATCATACTCCAAAGAATGAAGAAAGAGAGGTATACACAGGTTCACCTTGTCCAAGCTGCGTATACACACAGGTTTATTGAAAAAAAGAACCATATACATACACACACACTTTCACAGAAGGAAAAGCGCGTATATCTTGGAAAACCAAAGTTTTTGGTCCAAGGTATTTGACCCAAGGTAATTGGTCCGAGGTATTTGGTCTAGGGTATTGGTCCTAAGTACTTTTGGTCCATGGTATTAAGAAAGGCCTAAAACTATATAAGGAGGAGAAGTTCATTAGGCCAAGTGTGCAAGTAATTTGAACATCTTATGAAGGGTTGGATCATATATGTAGGTTAATGAGCTTCTGATGGTGTGCTTGATCTAGTCTAAGGAGGCACCTATATGGCTGATGAAGGTTGATGAACTAGGATCATAAAGGTTTAAAAGTATTCTCATTATGTGGTTTGATCTTGAACAATCTAAATCTGAATACTAACGCATGTTTTGTTTTGTAAATGTGATGATCTGGGTATGACTGAAGCCTGGAATAGTTGTGATGTTTTAAGTTAGCATTTATAGATATGTATGCTGGTTCGTTTTAGTAAAATAGCGTATGCATGCTCGTTCAACATATCAAAGTAGCGTATACATCATAAATTGGAATTTGCAGATTTGTACACTAGTTCTCTTCCATAATAGTGCGTATACACGCTAGTTCGACACAAGGAAGTACCGTATACCTTATGAAGCATGATGTTTAAATTTTCAGTAATCTCTATTTGTTGTTGCAGAGTACTGGGTTCTATTCTGATGACTGTATTCTAGTAATTGTGTTCTGAATGATCATATTGATTTATTATGATTTGCTTTAGTGATGATGTGTTGTTAATGATTGATTGATTTAGCTGTGGTTAATTTAGAAGTGATGACTGAGTTTTAGTGATTGGTTGATGCAGATGTATTTGATACAGTTATAATTTTCTGAGTTTTAATGTTGTTGATGGGTCTAGTATGAAAATTGGATCAAACGTGGCCTCTAGATTGTGGTGTTGTGTTTCAGGAGTATCCAATCTGAAAATTCATGAAACATGGTCCCTGGTAGAAGACTGGAGTTTTCTGTAGGCTAGCACCTACGTACTAGTAAACATATTGGCTAGTACAAGATCTGGGGGGTTGTAGCTCCCTTCCAATAATAGCTAGAGAATGAGAGAAGGTTGTAGCCTTCTGCAGGTGGGTGCCTACGTACTAGTATGAGTCTGCACTAGTACAAGATTGTAAACAGAGTTTCTTATTATTAAAAGAAGATAGAAACGACAACAACAGGTGGTTTTTACCCACATTGGGTTTCCACTTATATCTTGTGTTCATGTGTATTTCTTATGTGTAATGCTTTATTGTGCTTTTACTGAATTGTCTAATAAACCTTTGATATACCGGTTAAAGCTCAATACATGATAAATTGTCTAAATCAAAAGTTCTCTGCATATACGCTGGTTGCTTTAAGTACAGTCGCGTATACATGTTAGTTCACTT
Source organism: Pinus tabuliformis (assembly GCA_031772625.1). Lineage (NCBI taxonomy): Eukaryota > Viridiplantae > Streptophyta > Pinopsida > Pinales > Pinaceae > Pinus > Pinus tabuliformis. The sequence continues at coordinate 756,788,471 of CM062808.1, read as the reverse complement.
AGAAGAAGTAGTGTATATAAATCTGTTTGAGAAATAAAATTATTGATCTGATAATAGTGATTCACCTCCCCCCCGTCTCAGTATTATTTCCAACATTATTATCCTTAGGGTAATGGCTTAGCAAAATCCTCGAATAAAATTTTGGTGTATATCATCAAGAAAATGCTGCAAGAAATAACAGAAGTTGGCACAAAAATTTAGTACGTGCATTATGGGTAGACTGTGTGAGTACTAATAATTCGATAGGTATGTCTATGTTTCAACTGGTCCACGGAACAGATGCACTCTTCTCTTCCTCATTGTGAGTCCCAGTTATGAAGCTGTTATAGGAGGCTGAATTAGAGTCAAATGATATGCAGTGAAGGATTGGGCAAATGATTCAAATTTAGAAGTCCGAAGAAGAGTTGTTTAAAAATACACAACTGATATAAGACAGAATAAAAATAATTTGTGATAAAAGAATGAAGGAAGTTGATTTTCAAATTGGAGATTTGATTTTAAGGTGGGATTCCTTAAATGAATATAAGGGAAAAAATGGAAAGTTCAAAAAGCTATGGAAAGGAGCTTTTAAGATTGCTGCATTTAGGGGAAAAAATTCTTATCTACTAAAGGATTTATCTGACCAACCAGTTGGAGCAGGGCCTATAAATGGCAGGTTGCTGAAGCATTTTCTCACATATTTTCACAGCTGCAATATCATGTCAGTGTCTATACCATTTTACTTTGAATATGCAAGTGTCGGTAGTAGGAGTTGGGATTTGAAGCTCGAGGTCAATGCCATGAGGTCCTGACTTTCTACTGCCATAAATAAGTCAGTTTGTTAGATAGGAGTCTATTAGTTATGTTGTATTTTTCAGTCAGTCTAGTCAATAAAATTTTCAGATTTATTAGTCTTCCTTTTAGTTTTTCTTATTGTTTTCATTGCCAAATGGATAGGCTTCTAGTTTGTGGTGTCATTCTTGGCACCTCCCAGGGAGGCTACTATCCAAAGTGGAGCCAATGTTAGAGTCAGTTAGTTTATTATTAATCAAAGGTCTTTGAAAATTCATATTTTTTCTATCATACAAAGGGTAAAACTCATAAATTATTTCTTTGTTATTAGTTTGAATAACCATTGGCTGGGAAATCATTATGAAAATGGTTTTCATTTGGTCATCAAAGTCGTAATCTTTACTGGGAGGGGGTGTTTTAGTCTGAGAGTTTTCATTATGATTTTTGAGTAAGGGTTTGGGAATTTTTCAGATCTGTTCAACTAAATGATGTGTTTACAATCAAAAGGAATGATGTCAAAGCAACATGGTTATAAAAATGACAGTTTTATCCCTCTTCTCATATCATTTATTCCCCTCATGCTTTACTCCCTTTTTGTCCTCATTCTCTATTTTTTTCCCTTAGTCCTACAGATTCTATCCCCTTATCCCCTCATCCTTTCAAATTATTCCCTATTCCAAAGCATCCATGCTATCTCTTATTCCCATTTAACCATAAATCCTCTTTATCCTAATCATAAGTCTCCTTTAATTCTAGGCCTAAATTTCCCTACTAGACCATCATTTTGTATGATGATTGAAACCCACCTGAATATATTATACATTAATATGATCACCATACACACATCATTATCCTAAATCCAATCACACCACGAAAGTTTAAAAAGTTATTTATTTTCGGGTGGAGTGCTACTTAAACAACACGTTTAATTACATCATCATAGATTTTGAATCATTTTCAAATCTGTCCAAGAGGCCACCATTTTGATTGTTTCTGATCACAGGCAAATGAATTTGTGAGGCATGTTGAAGCTCTAAGCAATTGGTTACACATTCAAGGGAAATAGTACAGATTTTTATAAATTGTGTTGCGTTGTCGCTACGAAGGGTGTTATGTAGAGTGTCCCTGGAGATACAAGAGCTCGTGTAGATCAGTTTCATCATGGAGAGAGGTGGGAGTTAGATGCTCTATTTGTGAATTTGTTACTCAAAAACCCGATTAAGCACTGTAAATGTATTTTTATTCTCTTTTTGCAAAGATTTTCTACGAATACCTTGCATATCAGCCACACACATAATCAATTTTTATGTTAAATTCATGTCTTGTTGAAAAGGAAAAGTGACCATCACAAATTCTGGGTGGTTAGGGTAAATTGTGGAGCAAAATAAAGTGTAAGTCTGCCCTGTCATCATTGTTTCATATATCTATGTTGTTGAGTTTGCATTATCACACATGTATAGCCGTTTACTCTCTTATTTGTACACGTGACCTTCCATAAAGTTTGAGATGAGATTGCTAGTTATCAGGGTTGATGGCTCGCACTATTAGCAAAAAGGGAGGGGACATAGTACATGTTGAACCCAACACCTTAAACCTCGAGAATTCCACCAAAACTAATAGAGTTTCTTTTGACAATGTTGGTTACATTTCAATTTTGTCAGAAAATCCAGAAGGTGGGTCACAATAATAGATTGGAAATACTTTTTGCTCTGAACCTCCATAATAATAAGGTAAAGTTAGGGAATGGGGAGATTTCTATTATAGAAAAATTCATTTTAGATGCTACAAGTCTCCCCACAACAAGTGAAAACTGGTTCAAAGGTGATGAACTTGAAATTTCATCCTTTAAACAATCTGTCAAACCTAAGTACAATTTTCTACAACTTTTCCCACCATCTACCTGTAGGACCGTTACAGTGAACTGTTAAAATTCATCCAGAGGTATTTCACATGTGAGGGTAGATTCAACAGGGTATACTAGTATGATCTGAGACTCTTATGGCGCTTCACAGATAAGAAACCTATGAACCTGCCCTTTTTATTATTTAAAACTTTGGAAAGTGTTGGCTTCAGGGGCTTGACCCATGTTCAGAGTTATTCATGCCAACCAAAAAAACCCTAACAACTGGCACTTTCAGCAATAACCTGCATAGCGCAGGCTGGAGTCTCACTGGAAGCAGTATTGGGGGATGTTAGAACCATTTTTCTACATCCAGAGGCCTATGTGATGGTCTTCTGAAGGATATTATAGCTTAGATCTACCTTTGTGTAGATCTATTCCTTCAGACTATCAACTACTGTAACTTTATCGAAAATATATTTAGACCTTCGTAAATGTACCTGATTGTACTTATCATGCATAAAATATATAGATTTTCTACTTTCGCACAATAAACTATATATTCTGAAGCCCTTATGACCTAGATATGTTGTCATGTAGATTTACCCTTTTTAGATAGTTAACTAAATAATATCTATCTAATGTTTTCTTGATCTCCACAAAGGAGGTTAATTATAGTTATTATGCCTAAACATTATAGACCCATCCGCTTCACACAGATATTAAGAATTAAGTCACATTAAAAAGATCACAAAGCAAAGATACATAACTTAAATAGATGTAAATAAACAAGGCACATGTTCACATATTTGGATCAAAATAATCTTTATTAAGATGTAAATGTTCAGACACAGACTTCTTATCCCTATGCACCTAGCTACAAGGGCCCGTGCACTTAGATGGGGATGTACCAAGGGCTCTGCACACTCAGCTGCAGTAGCCTTCCCCCTTCGCCTAAGTCCTACGCTCGCATGAATTCTACTGATTTGAATCTACAAATCATGCAAATCCTTCTGGATGCTCCCCAGATTTGCATGTACTTTTGCTCAAATCGAGTCCAAAACTTTGTTGTTGTGTTGGGAACCTTATCCCCAATCTCATCCAAGTCCCCCTCAGTGAGAACCATTGGATCCGCGTGTGCATGTTTGTCCAATTTTTTCTTCTTCTTGGGTACTAAAGTCGTCTACTTGGTCCTCTTTTGCAATTTAATGGGAGTGCTCTGCTCATCATCCTCGCCTCCTTCCTTCTCAGATTGTTCATGCTCTTTAGTATGCTAGGAAGTCGATGCTTCAACTTCTATTGTGGCCTCTTTTGTAGCACGCTCTTAATCGACAGGATCCTTAATAGCAACTACTTTAGCAACAACTTCTTTCTTCTTCTGATCGACCAACTCCTATAGTGCTTCTTGTGATGATTATTTCCGTTTTTGTGCAGCTGTCGTCTACATGGAAGAGCTTTCTCCACCTTTCCTGTTACCTATGCAAAGATCTGTGGGTTTTCGCCACTCTGCTAGCCATACCCCGATAATATCATGTACAACAGCCTCCATTACTAGGTATGGAAACTTGTGCCATAATTTCTTAGGATCTCGCCTTGCACAGATGGATACATTATGAAAATTAGCCTTAAATTCTGTGAAGGCCTGCAACTGCTCAAACAATGTTAGAGACAACCTTGGCCTCTGACTAATCACTATGTGGAGGTTCATCTCAGGTAGAATATAGAAGACTTTTGATTCCATGACCCTCTCCAGGTCCTTCGTCACCCAAAATGAAGCGAACATCACTACCTTTGGTAAATCCTCATCCTACGGAGGGCACTGACTGTCCTCCAAAAGTCACCATGCAACAAGTACAATCAACAACAAGAGACAAGCATAGTGAAATTCCTTACTATCATCCTGTGCTTCACGGAAATTTTCGAAGAATTCCTTCTAAAGACAATGCACCCAGTTGTATTGCACCCCCTTTGTGCACTATGTAGCCAACAAAATTACTAGTGCCAGAACCTCATCCGCACAACATTTTCTCATGACCTTTCCGACCAAAATCTTAGTAAATTGCACCTCTTGGTCTCCAATAGAGTGAATAGAGTACCCATGTAACTTCTTGACAAGTCAAAACTCAATTTTCATTCTATCTCCAATCTCCTTCTCCTTGCTTTTTCCTCCAAATTCCTTGGTTGGATCTACCCCTTTATAGCGTAATTTCATAATTCTAAGGATCACCATGTCTATTATGGGGATGGGTTCACCTAACCACAAACACCCATCATGCACTAGTGCTAGAAATTAGCGCACACAAACAATATTAATAATCGACCTGTGAAAGTGTGGTACACACATCATATGTAGCAATACAGCCTACTCAACCCCTTTGACTCATTTTATTGGTTCCAGATTTGTGACCCTAGTCTCTTCATAGTAAATCATGGTCATGTGCTTATTGGTGGCCAAATGCAAAAATTTCTCATGATCAGTGAGATCCCAATCCTCTAGTTTTAAAAGAGGAATACACACTAAGAGCATGCCTTCAAATACCACTTCTTTCAATAATAGCAGTGTAGATATCATGAACTTTCCTGAATCTGGGTCCTTCGGTACCTTCAATTTCCCTTTTCACGAAGGGATATACGGCAGGAGCCTAGTGATAGGCTTGCCCTTGTCAGCATCTAATTCATCAACTCCACTGTGGAGTTCTTCTGCATCTAAATCCATGGGTTCATATGGCTGCTTTGCCTTGTCCATCCTCCCTTTATGCCAAACCTCTGCAGTGTTCTTCCTTAGTGACTACCTCACCAGTACAAGTTGTGGTTTGTTATGCTTCTTCTTAGCAGCAGATTGTTTCAGCCTATGTGACCGTGGTGCCATAGGCACAAACGGCGTGGCTTCCATTGATGCAACTTCAGGGGCATCCACTTGAGAGATAATGGCTTTAGAACTTCCAGGCTCAAACATATGTTCAAGGATAATCTTTTGGTTCCACTCAGGTAATCTCGCAAATGCCAGGATTGAAACTAAATCCTCCCGAGTGTGCCGATTCATAGAGAAAAAACAAGAGGGCTCATATGCAATTTCAGAAGGCAAAGTTTTCTACAGTAGACCAACATGCCAAATTTATAGGTGATTTCGAATTCAAATATGACTGTTCCCTCCATTTTCTGATCATAAATGCATCTTTGGAAGTATATCTCCAAATATTTTTTCCATAAATGTCACCTACCCACTCCTCCTAACCATATTTTCACTATCCAATCATGAACAATGACTTCAACGGATAATTTTGGACCCATCTGCACGACACCGTCTTCTATGGTGCAACCCTCGTGGTGCACCTCCTCTTGGTGCGTTGTTTTCTTTCCTCGTGCAGCTCCGTGATTGCATTTTTCTCTTCTTTAGGTAATGTAGTTTATAGTCCCTCTCTCCCTTGTAGCTTCTTTGAGCGCTAAGACTCTCCTGCTACCATGTAGTCATTGGGCAAGGGTAGGATCCCTTGTATACAACTTCAACCAACTTCCATTCACCCTTTTAGGGAACAATTCACCATTAATCTTCACAAGCTAAATTGCACCACCATTCGTGATTTCCTTGACCACATAGGGTCCGAACCAGTGCTTTTGAAATTTACTCGGAAACTTTGTGAACTTACTATCATAGAGAAAAACCAAATCATTCACCTTGAAAATGTGTAACTTAATATGCCTATCATGTCAAGCCTTCTCACATTCCTTTTGCACTTGCTGGTGAAATCCTGCAAGGAACTAGTCTTCTTCCAACTCCATTAACTGTTTGATTCATTCCTCCAAGGTCTTGCGATCAACCATCTCAATCAATGTTGTAATCCACATACTTGGCACAATATATTCCATCGGCATGACTTCTTCTATCCCATAGACCAGTTTGAATGGGGTTTTTCCTGTTGGCTTCTTACATGTCGTCCTACATGCCCATAGGATTGTTGGTATGTGCACATCCCACTTGTTCCTCTTCATGTTACAAAACATTGTCAACACATTCTCCAAAATCTTATTGAATGCTTCCACTATACCATTGGCTTGGTGATGATAGGGCATACTCTTTTGATGGTAAACTTGGAATTCTTTTAGCAGAGAGATGATTTTTTCATTCAGGAAATGTGTACCCCTATCACGCATCAATAACTTAGGGAACCCAAACCATGTTAAGACATATTCAAAGAGGAACTTTGCAGCAGTAGCAGCAGTTTAATCTTTCACCGACTACGCTTCTTCCCATCTGGTTAAGTACCCTATTACAGTAATGACGTACCACACACTTGTCTTCCTTCCTAGTGGTTGTATCGGACATACCAAGTCAATTTCCCATTTGCCAAGTACTTGTAATGAAACCTAAGTGTTTAAGGGTAGTTCATCTCTTAGCAAAGGCTTTCCTATCCTTTGACAAGTGTCACATGCTTTACAAAATGCCTTAGAATGTTTTTGCATTGTCGACCACCATAAACCTGCGTAGAATCTTCTAAGCAGTCTCTCTGCCTACATAGTGTCCTCCCGCCACTCGTCCATGGGCTTTGGTGAGGATACTAGCGCGCTCAAACTCTAGAAAATATCGGTGCAATATTTCATCTCTTCCCATCTTATACAAGTGTCCCGCTATCATAGAAAAATCAGTAGCACGGACCACTAGTTCCTTCTTCTGTTGAGTAGAATACCCTTTCGGAGTTATACCAATAGTTAGGAACTGAATAATTTTTGCAAAATTATCATCTGCAATGCACACAAAAAAGAGTTGCACATCTGTGAATCCTTCTTCCAAATTGGTTGGCTATCCGCCGATCTTAATCCTAGATAGATGATATGCTCCTACATTCAACCGTTTAGGCTTCACAATCACTTCGAAATCATATTCCTGAAACAACAACGATCACCTACACATCTTCCCCCCCAACACATGCATGTTGACTAGGTACTTGAGATCAGAGTGATCTATGTACATTTTGAAATGTGCACCCAACAAATAATGTCGAAACTTTTGCTACGCGTAGACCACCGCCAGCCCTTCGCACTTTGTAGTGGAATAGTTATTTTCATCTTTTGAAATTTTCCTACTTACAAATGTCATTGGATGATGAATATTACCTTCGCTAGGTTGGGTCAATACCACACCCAATGCAATACATGAGGCATCTACATGGACATGAAATTTTTTCTTCCAAACCAGAAATACTAGGATGGGCATAGTCACCATCTTGTCATTTAAGACATCAAGACTCTACTGACACTCCTCATTCAAACAAAAAGTCACATCCTTCTTTAATAGTTTCTCCATAGGCGTAGTTATCTAGGCATAAGACTTGATAAACTTCCTATAATAGCCTATGTGGCCCAGCGTTGCGCGCAATTGCTTAACATTCTTAGGAGCTTATAAATTCACAATCACTACTATCTTCACAGTGTCCACCATGAATCTCTGATTTCATACTACATGGCCTAGAAAAATTCCAAAAGGGACGCAAAATATACATTTCTTCAAGTTCAGCGCAATCTGATATCTATGACATGTATCTAGCATGAGGCGCAGACTTGCAACATGGTGCTTTACCAATCTAAACACAATCTAGTCATCAAAATATACCTCCAAGAATTTATGAATAAACTCCATGAACATCATGATTACAACCCTAGAGAAGATCATGGGTGCATTCTGCAATCTGAATGGAATGAATATCTATTGAAAGAATCTCCACTATGTCGTGAAGGTTTTCATGCTACGATCCTCCAGCGCAATCTTTATTTGATGGTATCCTGCGAATCAGTAAGTGAATGAATAAGCTTGTTGTCCACCAACATTCTCTAAAAATTCATCTATAAAAGGTGTTGGAAATGGATCATGCACATGTGCATTGTTTAGCTTTCTCAGATCTACGCATATTCTGATTTCACCTTGTTGTTTCTTTTCCTGGACAACCATTCGGCTCACCCAATCGGATTCTTCTACTGGTTCAATAATTCTGGCCTCCAACATTTTTTCCAATTCTTTTCACACCTTTTATTTATACTTTAGATTAAGTCGATAAGGTCTCTACTTGACAAGCTTTGCATCACGTTTCACAGTAATTTTCATTATGCCCAAATCTCCCACAATACCCTTCAGATCCAAGAATTTCATTGGGAATAGTTCCTGTTATTCACACAACAGTTTATCTACCTTATCTACTGTATCTTCATCCCAATAGTCTCCTATCTTAGCAAAATTGGGCTCCGCATCAGATCCAATACTTACTTGTCGGGCTTTTAGTGGATCTGTTACATCAAGGTTCTCTATCTGAGGTCCTTTGACCTTGCGTTGTCCTTCAGTTTCTAAAGTTATAATTTTTCTTCGATCATCCTCTTCTTCTTCAGTAGTCACATTGTAGCATTCCAGCATGTGGCATAGCTTTGTACTCCAATCTGATTGTACACATTACACCAGTTCTTCAAGTTTCTTAAGTATAGTGGCCTTAATCTCCTAGAGTGCTTCATCAATCTACACAAACCCATTCTAAAAGATGAATGTTAATAAGAATATTTCCCTCAATATATCCCATTCTGTCATCCCATGGCATAGTTTTGTTTCCAAATACCAATTCATTGGAATAGTATCTGTGTGACAAAAGATATGCACCCACTCTGGTTGTGACTCTCCTTCCCAAGCATTAGTCCATTGTGCCAAGTGTTCATGTGGATCATCTTTCTCGATATATTTCTCAGTCATGTAGGTGTTAGCATATCCAAAATGTAGCTTCATCATCCACTTGTGTTCCTTCTAGTCAGCGAAGCTTTCCTTATGCGTACCACACCATCGAGCGGGCGTAGTGCGCAGTGCCAATTCTAGTGCTTGGAATCAATGTTCCTTGGGCACCTCCTCTTCAAATTCATCCAAATAGATATTAACATCATCCAAACCATCATAGTGTGGAATATTTCTTACCTCTGTTGATACGCATTGTAGCGATTTTGTCATCATATTACAACATAGCATAGAGACCTCATGCAACTATTCTACCAATGTTTGAGCTCCTCATCTGAATTTGAGGTACATGAGTTGTCTCCATCCCATGTGATCCATCCATCTGCAGTGAGGTATATCCAATCTTCTTATCTTGTAGATCTTGTCTAGATCATCATCACCCTCCATGAGGTCGTGAACAAGTTCAGTATAGTGTGTTCCTTCAATAGGGTCTAGTGGCACAATAAAACTGAGCACTTTCCTCTCAAGCATCATTTCCCCCTTCTTTATATCAATCACCGCATCCATGTCAAAGGCCCAATCAAATCCTAGTAGCATAGGGTAAGGATTGATGTCGTATACTATTTCAATTACCTCAAATTCAACCAATTCACTTGCTCCTTCAATGTACAACATTACCCCATACATGCACCCCATAGGAATAATCTTATGTTGATTAGCCATACATAGTTGTATAGGAGACCATTGCAACGCAGGACTCCCCATCCTTTCCCATGTATTATTAGGCGGTACATTCACATCAGAACCCAAATCTAGGATGAGTTGGCCCATTTCATATTCTCCTATCTACGTGGTCAGCCTCATCTCGGGCCCTGTTCGCTTCTTATGCTTACCTAGTTTCCTCACAACACATTGTTATGAAGGAACCATAATATTACCCGCACAATTGTCTATTAGCTCTTGGAGCCCCTCTACTACCTTCTTATCACACAAAAAATTCATACAGGTCTTTAGGAATGTGGCTAACATCGAAGGATCCACATCTTGCACTTCACTGTTCCTAGCTGATTTCTCTTAACTTTCGGACGTAGAAGCTTCAACGAAATTCTTTTTAGCCTTCATAAAATTTTCTTTGGCCTAGTTGAGGTCACACTTGACATCCTTTTCAGTGGTCTTGCACACCCATCCTTCAGTCTCTGGTTGCTTCCCCTTATCTTCTCTTATGGCCATACCACTACATGTCACTATATTAACACTGTGATCTTCTTCGCAAGGTTCCATCCTCATCATCTAGGTATTCTGTGTAGGCTATTGGATCTGTGTCTTCTTTTCTTGCATATTTTCTATAAGGATCGGGCAATATTCTATGACACGGTCAAATTGTCTGTAATATTGACAAGACATATGCATTGAGTTCTGACAACCACATGCAAAATGTCCAACCTCAACATAGTTATAACAGATAACTTGGTCGCCACCTCTGCTAGCCGCCCCTCCTCTTCCTCTTCCATGACCTTGGAATCCTCAATGTGCTACACCCACACCCTGCTCTTGAGGCCGATTTTTTGCCTGCATTTAGTAGGTAGGATTTCTATACATCATTAATTCATAACTTTGAAAATGGCGCTCGTCATGACCTACAAATTTGCAGTAATTGCAAAATGACTACTGAGGGTTCTGTACAAAATTTTGTATTAGATGACAATTTTCTATGACATGATGTCTTGTAACCTAACAAATAATGCTCCATGGCACTGCTCCTACACTCAGTCCAATGGTATTTGTTCGCTTCAAAGGGACAACCACCCCCCTCCCCCCAATAAGTTAATTCTGATAAATCGAGCAATGGTCCTTATCATGCCCACAACCCTTGCATTTCAAGCACCAAAATTCAGCATTCACCTCAAGCTAGGCTTCCTTTCCCTTCTTCATGCTCTGCAACTCTAAGTGTGAACTTGCCAACTACAATTTAATTTGTTGTACTCCAATGTTCATATCTTCTATTGGCAAGCCTTCCAACCTCATCACTATCTCCACAACTTTTACTTGCATTGTTATCTTCTATTGTGATAATGATATTCACTCCAACTTACAAAACCCTAACTACTGGCCCTTTTAGCAACAACCTGTGTAGTGCAGGCTACAGTCTCACTCGAAGTAGTATTGGGGGATGTTAGAACCATGTTTCTCCATCCAGAGGCCTGTGTGATGGTCTTCCTAAGGATATTATAGCTTAAATCTTCCTTCGTGCAGATCTATTCCTTCCGATTGTCAACTACTACAACTCTATTGAAATGACCTTCAAACCTTCGTGAAGGTACCTGATTGTACTTATCATGCATAAAAGACACAGATTCCCTACTTTCACACAATAAATTGTATATTCTGAAGCCCTTATGACCTAGATCTGTTGTCGCGCAGATCTACCCTTTCCGAATAGTTAACTAAAGAAAATATTTCTAATGACTTCTCGATAGCCACGAAGGAGGTTAATTATAATTATTATGCCTAAACATTATAGATCCATCCATTTCTGGCAGACATTAAGCATTAATTCACATAAAACAGATCATAAAGTGAAGATACATAAACTTAAATAGAAATAAATAAACAAGGCACATGTGCACGAATTCAGCTCAAAACAATGTTTATTAAGATGTAAACGTTCAGATACAGACTTCTTATCCCTACGCACCTAGCTGCAGTGGCCCACACACTCAACTTTGGAATTACGAAGGTCTCTGCACACTCAGCTACAGGAGCCTTCCCCCTTCGTCTAACTATAGGAAACATACTTTTCCTCCCTTAGCTCCTTGCCCTTACAATAATTATTCACAAAACGTTATCTCTTAGACTCGCTAGGAATCAACTATATATAGACCTTTCATTAAAATACCATGGTCCGCGGACCATGGGCGGGTCTTAAAACCATCATGTCACCTACCCATACAAGGGACTAATTCCCCTTTGACTCTTAGCTTCGTGCTCCACTTCCACATTTCGCGGAGACTTTACATTCTTTCACGAAAATATTACAGAAATTGCCTTTACTGACAAAATTTGACCCTAGGAATCCCATCCCAATAGAAAGGATGGAAACCAAAGTTTAGATGCATAAATATAATCATATGTCCAATCTTTTTCATTTCTCTCTCATAAAATCTTGGTCAAATTTGCAGTTGATAGAAGGAATATTTACTGGTCTGATTTCTTGTCTAGCATTGGTTTATTGCAACAAGCATAATCTTCATTAGTAAATATTCATGAGGAGGAAATAGTTCATGAAATACAAGAGAAGAAGGTCACTCTTTCAATCAAAGAGGCCAAGATAGTTGAAGAAAACGATGAGAAACCCAGTAAAAAATTCAAAGGTAAACTTAGAAAACAAGGTAAAAAGCAGGTTTCAAAAGAGAAAAAGAAAACTTTAGAAAGCAAGGTTCAGGTGGCATCATGTCAGACAACCAAGATTCAAGTCAAGGTAGAAGAGGAAGTCAAGAATGAAGAGTTTGTGATGAGACCCAGGACTAGGTCAAGCACAAATAAGAATGTGGAGGGGACAGACCCTCAAGTAGTTTTTGAAATTTCCGAGGATAGAAAGGAAGAAAAACAAAATGACAACAAAGAAGAGGAAGTGAAGCATGATGAACCAAAACCATTTTGAGAAAGGAGAAGACACAACACATTATGAACAAGACACCATATTGTATGAGAAAGAAGACCTTAATATGGTCAATATGAGAGAAGCCCTTTCCAAATATTAGATGAAGATAACATTCATGAAGAAGAAAAATAGAGACCTTAAAGAAGCAACCCAACCAATAGATGAAAAGGAAGAATCACCTCCTAAAGATGTTATTAAGAGGAAAGGAAAACATGTCTCATTTTATGAACATGCCAAGGAGATTGCAGTGGAATCTAGTGGACCATCAACTAGAGCATCCAAATCAAAACTCATCTATGTACAACAGTTGAAAAAGGTGGATCGAACACCTAGCAAGCGACATTTTGATCAGTGGAAAGAGTATCTAGGATGCCTAGAAGAGTTGTATTAAAGTTAGGAACATGTCAAGAGGTTAAAGCAAGCGAATCAGAGTTACAAGATATTTGTGCTGCATATTCTTGAGAATTATGACAAATAGGTTCATGAGGCATCCAAGGCCCTTGACATAGGTAAGAATTTTGTAAAATTCTCCATTCCAGTGAGGAGACAATATAAAAATCTCTATGTTAGGAGCCTAGTGTTGAATGCAAAGCTGAGCAGCATGAAAAAGAGTTTGGACAAGGCATGGGTGTTTTTTAAGAAGTATAAGGAGGCAACCAAAACACCTTCACCTGGAAAAGTGAAAAAGATAAATACTAAGGCAATGACTGAAGCAAAATATCCTCAACCAGTACCCATTTAACAAATTGACCTCACACCTCAATCTTCAAAGACCAAAGCTTCCACCAGCAAGACTTTTGCAAAAGGAAGAGGAGGTAAAGAGGTTCCTATCGAAGCCTAAACTTTTTGTTTCAAAATTCAAGTTGAAGATGTTGTTTGGTTGGTGAAATGATGCGGTCTTAGTGTTTAGAGAAGCTTATAATAGTAGGATGGTGTTCTGTAAAAATTAGAGGCATTTAAAGAACAATTTTGGAAAAGGCGTTGTGAAGGTGCTACACAGCCGTTGTGCAAGCCATGCATGTAAATTTGCATGTATGTTGGGAGGAATCCACTTGGTAGAGTTTGAATATATGAATGTGGAGCAGGTGTGGTAGTCAACTCACATCTTTAGTAGGAAGCCATGTGTGATTTTTGAAAGCAAAAGACTCTCACCAACTCACTGCGAAGTTGCTACCTAGTGAACACCAGTTGTCCTTGATTTTTCTTTCTTTATTAGGCTCATTAAGATATGGATTTCGGAGATAGAATTTTGTATTTCAAACAAATTTTTTTCTTCTTCTTATTTTGGATATAGTTATGAATGTTTTATGGCTTTTTTTTTTTCATTAAAAGAGGAAAAGGACTAGGAACATCAAAAATCTTTCCACTTTGTAAGTTTTGTTCGATACGCTGTTGGATTAGTCATGCAACAAACTTAGACACTTATCATATTTTATGGATGTTCTATTTAAGATTATTAATATATGTGAAGTAGGTTGTTGTTAGTTTCAATATTACTCGGAGCTATTTGTAGTATTATGCTACAATCTATGTTAAATGAGCGTGCTTTGATGCTGAAGCGATTCTAGTTGTATTGCATAGATGATTGTGGTATGAATGTTTCAAAATCATTATCCTTTAGTTTATGTGTAATCTCCTTTATGTTGTCTTCTTGATATGCTTTAAAGGTTTATGGAACAACTATGCTTGAATTCATTTTACATGCTCCTGTCTAGTTTTTCTCCAATGTTTCAATTGCAAATGAAATGTTATACCTTTGAATTCTTTGGTTTTTCCTCTAGATATTCATTCATGTAAGTTGCAGTATTGAAATGTATTATTCTGCCATTATAGATGATTGTCTTGATGTTCTTACTCTTCTATACTACAAATTACCTTCTTATTTCGAAATTGTACTAGTCAAGTCTCTACACATAAAGCTATTTTGGAAATTCATAGGCATGCTTGATCTAGAAATTCATGATCACATTGCATTAGTTTCCTTTGAATCCCCTACTACCCCCAAATAAAAAATTTGAACACTTTCCAGATCTCGTCTCTACTGAAGTTTTGTTTTTCAAAGTTTTGTCTCTAAGTTTTCTCAGTGAGGGAGCCCCCTTAGGTTGAAGAAGACTAATCTGTCAACCAAAATAGGTCTACGGTTACCTCTATGATCCTTTTCCCTTCAGCCTAAAAGGAAATCATGGAGTGGTAATAGAAGGTTTCCAATTTGGCTATGGTTCCAATGGTGGAATCCTACTACTAAGAGATATTATATTGCAAAACTTTGTAGGTTATTAGCTTGTAGCAAGAAAGAACATGAAAATGTGGTTGTTATGACATGACGTGGAACTACTTCTTAGCTAGGAATCAAATTAAGATAAAATTATACATATGGAAAGATCTCAACAAGTTGATCATAATGGTGGTATCAGAGTTAAATTTTATAAAGTTTCCAAAAATGAGGCTTTTGGTAGCTCCATATTCATAACAAATATTAGAGATTAGGTCAAATAGGTTACACCTTCCTTACTTTGAGAATATTCACTGGGGTGGAAGGGAGATGGTTACACATATCTAATAATTTACACATAAGGTTTTGCAAATTTACCTTTAATTCAATGAGTCAAATTAAATTTCTTATCATTCTTCAATGTTTACAATTCAACTTTTGATTGAAAGAATATATTTTCTTGATATATTTACAACTTTCTTACCCATTTCCAAAATTGAATATGTACAAAAATGTCAAACAAAAACAAAAGAAATAAAATGTCACAAGTATTAAGAAAATCTTGCCTAATTGAATGCAAGGAAAAGTGTTCCTAAGATCCCATTAGTCCAATTTCAGTATAAATATAGGATGTACGAGGCAAAAATAAGACAAAAAAATATTATATGAATCCTTCTCACATTTACAATTACCAAATAAAATTATAAGCCCTCTATTCTATATAGATACATGGGAATAATTTCCACATGTCTCTCATAAAATACAATTCCCACATTTTGCTACAATCATGGTAGCATATGCACTACCAAGGATTTTCATAGGGTTAATGATGGTTTTGGTTAAGTAAAATGTTAAACATATGTTTTTCTATTGTATCTGATTTATGAGGCAGGTGTATGACATGGATGGTGATCGAAGATTGAGACACATATACCCATGGATTCTCATGGTTATGCGGAATAGATGGTTAATTATGATCTATGGATGATACATGATTTGTGTGATTATATATGTCTAATATTGAAATAAGCAGGATGTGGTAGGGTATCTGTTCATTTTCCAACACGAATAGTCAATTATGAATGACTGTGGAAGTCATTTCTTCAAAACCAAAATGATTGTGGAAGCCATGCACCATTCTAGGTAAAATGTGATTAAGTTAATTTCATTATGAAATTCATTTGATTCCTTTGATCTATGAGATTGTAATATGTGCAAGTCTTTGAAAAAGGCCTTACCACTGACCATCAGATGGGTAAAAGCTCACAATCAATACCATAAGGAGAAATGCAAAGTTTCAAAGCACAATATATGAGAGGGTGTGGAAATTAGGGCGTGGAGTCCTAAATCCAGGTAAGATAAAGACGCAGGGCCTTGTATATTTAGGGAACAAAGTCTTGAATATCTAAAAATATCAAGTTGTGGAAGCTTGGATCTTTGGAGTAGATTAGGGCACAATGTCCTCAATCTACTAAGGCACGATGATGCATGAAATATGGGTGCAGAATCCCTATTCTCCAGAATAAAAATACCACTCATGGATGAATTTCCTTAAATAAAATTTCATTCTCACAATTATGGAATGAATTTCTAAAAATAGAAAGTCATGTCCAAAATCTCAAGCATGACTTTCCAAAATAGTAAATCACTTTACATAAATTGGTAATCAAGCGAAGTTGAAGAAAAATGAATTAACTTATCATTAATCATTTCTAACAATTCAATCTTGATTGAATCCTCAATATTATTAATATTATTATTATCATTTACGAGACTATGATATTTTTATTAAAAAGGAATTACAACGGAACTTTATCTCCTCAATCAATTCAGACATCTCCTTCATGACTCTCTCTCTCTATCTCTCTCTCTCTCTTAAATAATTCATTATACTCTATTTTATGCACTCATCAAAGAATGGCATATTCCTTTTCACTCGTTAAAAATATGTCATAAAATATTCCTCTTACTCTCTCTTTAACGCATATGTTCTCCTTAACTAAGGCATGCATACGTCTCCTTAGTCGCATAAGTTACACTCCTCTAAATGGAATCCAATGCATGCACATTACTCCTTTATGACAAGAATTGGTTGCTCCTCCAATATATGAGTCTCATGTATTGTCAATTGAAGATTAGGAGGGCAAGAGTGGAAGAGACATTAGGAAAATAGTTATAGGGAGAGATATGGAGAGTAGCTAATTGCTTCCACAATAAAACTGAAATTATTGTTAAAATACTAAGATCTTTAGCTATTGAGGTTGGCCATGAGTGGTATTGAGAGGAAGTGAAAATTTTCTTCCTTAATTTGCCTTACAAATCTCTCTACTGTTGTCTTTTGGTACTGCTTGTGAGCTTTTGCAGCTCGGGGGTTCCAGGGGGAGAAGTTCTTCCTGGATATGGTTGGGAGGAAAACTAGGTGGTTCATAATGAGTTGGTAAGGATATTGGATCTAGAGCATACTCTCATTGGAGCTAGAGCATACTCCCATTTTTTGAGTTGTATAAATTCACTACCAGGTATGTTATTATATTTTGTTTCTTTTTGAGGTTCATTACATGGTTTTTCTTATTTGGTTGTTGACTCAAACTTAGATGTATATTAAATGTTGCATGCTAAATGTTGAAGGAATTTTGCAATAACTCTAGTTTATTTTATGTAAGTTTTTTTTGTACAAGCTTCATTACAAGTTGATTTACATAATGTCTTAATGGCTGAAGCATTCAGGCTACTATGAGTTTTATGAAAACATGTTAATAGCATAAATTTGGGTTTTCCTTCTCTTTTTACAGTTATAGATAAGTTTTTAGAGTATATGTTCGACAAAAGAGACAAATGAGATAGTATGAATTGTTTTTGGTTATGGTTTTAAATAATTTCATTTCTGGTCATTTCTGTTTCAATTTATTTTAACTTCAGGGGGTATCTATACCTTATGGCCATGTCGCCCCAACTTTGATTTCAAAACACAAAGTTTTAGAATTCGGTTCTATAATCTTCTCTATTTTACAGATTTGCTGCTGCTGCCTCGTGGTTTGTCTTCTTTTTTTTGTAGCCGTGATTTACCTGGTATTCTCTTTTTATGAAATCAGTCTGTTATATAAATTTGGACTTATTATTTTAAAGTATCAATGGTTAATACATTTATAGTTCAATAAACTTGTGACTACATGTTAGATAGTTTAATAGTTAGCAGCTTGTTTTGTGACTACTAACCATTGTTCAAAATTCCCAATGGCTGTAGCTACATCGCTGCAAGCTATTTTTAAAAATTCTTAAATATTTATAGTCATTATGTGCCTGATTTTTTGTATATGCAGCATTCAAGATGGATGATAGCTCTACTTATGTATTAGGTTCACTTCTTGGCATTACTGCCAAAGAAAAAGAAATTATGTAATCTTAGATTCATGTTAGTTAATTTTGGTCAAATCACTTTAAGGCTTAACGTTATAAGTGTTTGACAAAATGCCTCAATGGCTATACATTTCATGCTTGCAAAATGTTTGACATAATGCTTCAATGGTTGTAGCTAATTACATCTATAAATTGTCTATAAAAATGACTAAGTAAATTTAGGATTTGCAACCAAGATATTTTTGGAAATATCTTAAAGAATAAGCACAATGATTCCATTGAAGTAAAAATCCATGGAAGGCAAATTGGTTGGGTGAAATGTTGTAATTGTTAGCTCACATATGAATTCATAATAATTGGAAACCACTCCTTTAGAAGTTGAATTAACTTGTTTTTCTTCCCTTTGTTTTACCAGAGAATTCATAGGCATATAATCTAGAACAAAATCAAATTAGTCACTCTTAAACACTATTAATTGCAATAGAATGAACAATTAGCTTATTGGAAATTGTGTTTTGTAAATATTGATATTATTTATCCCACTAAAGACTCTATCATTTAAATGTGATTTTAAGACATGGTTGTAAGTTTTGGATCTTTAGGAATGATGACCCTGTAGCCTTAATGAGAAGTTTAATATTACCATGGGTTATTTAGTTAGTAGAAATTAGTATGTATTGTAAATAATAACAATAAAAATAAAAATAAAAATATAGATATATAACCTTGCATTAACTTTTACTTCTTAAAAACTTAAACTTAAATCGTATTTTGAGTCAACCTTAGTATAATACTGATGGTTGATAAGGTGGGACCTTACATATGGTATCAGAGCAGGTTAAAAATCTAGGACCTAGGGCTTGCCTGCTAATATTTATTTACTTACCTAAATTTTTCCTTGGTCAGGTTAAGTAATCATGGAGAGAACATCAAGGAGGAGGAAAGAAGTCTCATCTCCACCTCCCCAAGATAAAGAATCGGAGAAAATATCCATCAAGGAAGTAAGGGATATGATGTTATCTTTCCAAAAGATGACTGAAGTCTTTATTAGTAGGGTTCGGTGAAATCCTTCAGTGCCTAGTTCTTTATCTCAATTAGACAGGCAAGAAATACCATCTGATAGAGATGTAAATAGAGAGTTGGAAAAAGTTAAGCTTCCTATCTTTAAGGGTACCACAAAAGGGGAGGTAGTCGAAGCTTGGTTGGAAAACATGCACCTATGTTTTGAGTTGTGGAATTATTCTAGCAACCAAAAGGTAAAGTTGGCTATATACCAACATAAGGAGAGTGCACTATTATGGTGGAGGAACTTAAAATCCCAATTGGATACTCCATGTCTACCTTGACATGGGAACAATTTGAAGAGGAATTTCGAGCAAAGTACCTTTCTGCTGAATACTTGGAGAGGAAATTGAATGAGTTCCATGATCTTAAGCAAGGAACTAAAACAATCCTTGAATATGAAGCACGATTCATGGAGTTTCTTAGATATGCTACCCATCTAAATACTGAAGCCCTCAAGATAAACAAGTTTTTGTATGGATTGAGTCCTATTATAAAGGAAAAGGTGTGCATTTTGAGGCCTACTATGTTGCATGAGGTAGTGTAACGAGCAATTATAGTCGAGGAAGAATTATTGGGGAAAAAGGGGGGATAAAACCCCAAATCTATCATTCCATGGGAAACCTCCTCGAAGGGGCGTCCAATATGTAAGACATAAGTCAGGTGGTTCACATCATTAGGGATTTCAAAAGAATCATACTTTTAAGAACCAAAGAAATAACCCAAGACAACATCTTCAACAAAGTAATACTCACACTTAAGAATCACCTAATAAAAGGGTCAAATTTATGAAAACTCCTCCCACTAATGGATGTTGGAATTGTGGAGGACATCATTATGAGTGAGATTTCCCTGAAAAGAAGACTGAAGCACAATCAGAGCAGGAACAAGCCATCGTTAGAGATATGGGCAGAGCCCATAGGATTCATGTAGTTGTGCAAAATCACCAAGTCGAGCATCAGTCTATAGTGCTTGAAGCATCAGGTAAGTTAAATAGTATGGTTTTTCTATTTTGATTGATCCTGGTGCAAATGAAAGTTTATTTTTCCTAATGCTTTATTGAAATGTAAATTGGTGGCGATGGAGCAAAATTATTTTGATCAGGTTTAGATGGCCTGAGTGCAATCTCAAAAGGTTGAATGCTTAGTGCAAGAGTGCCCTTTAAACTTGGGAGTGTGTGTCACAAATGTGAATCTTTATGTGATGCCACTTGGTCACTATGATGTGATAATTGGGATGGACTGGCTTGAAGGCCACTGGGCTGTGCTTACTTGTCGAAGCAAAACCCTTCTTTTTTTGAGTGATGAGGGCCAATCTATGGTTATCCCTAGGGAAAGGAGCCCTATTTCTTTAAGACTTATCTCATTCTTGCAGATGAAGAGAAGTCTTAGGAAAAGATGTCAAATGTATGCTGTAATGACTTTAAATGAGGGAGAGCTTTCATCCTTTGAAAAGTATCCTTTCCTTTCAGAATTATCTGATGTCTTTCCAGAGGAGTTTCCTGGTTTACCTCCAAAGTAGGAGATTGACTTCTCCATAGAGCTAAAGCCTGGTACCGAACCTATATCCAAAGATCCCTACCGAATGTCTATTGTTGAACTTCGTGAGTTGTAAGTGCAACTTCAAGAGTTATTGGACATGGGTATGATTAGACCTAGTGTATCACCTTGGGGAGCTCCAGTGATATTTGTAAAGAAGAAGGATGGATCCCTTCAGCTCTGTGTTGACTACAGGCAATTCAATTGAGTAACTATTAGAAATCAATATCCTTTGCCTCGTATTGATGATATATTTGATCAAATGAAGGGAGGCACCATATTCTCCAAGATTGATCTTCGATCTGAATATCATCAGCTCAGAGTTAAAGGAGAGGATATTTCCAAAACTGCTTTTCGAACTCATTTGGGTCATTGTGAGTTCATGGTTGTTCCTTTTGGGTTTCTAATTTTCCAGGAGTGTTTATGAGTCTGATGAATGGTGTATTTAGGAATTACTTGGACAAATTTGAACAAGTGTTCCTTAATGACATTGTAATCTATTCAAAGTCCCCAGAAGAGCATGAGCAACACCTGAGATTGGTGTTACAATGCTTAAGAGAAAATAAACTTTATTGCAAAAATGTCCAAATTTTCTCTTTTTCCAATCAAAAATCCATTATCTTGGACACATTATCTCCAATGATGACATTGTTGTTGACTCATTAAAGATCGATGCAATTTCAGAATAGCCAACACCCTCTAATGTGCATGAAGTGCGTAGCTTCATGGGTATGGCACGATACTATCAGAGATTTGTGGAGGGGTTTTCAAAAATAGCTAGCCTTATCACTTCATTGCTTAGGAAGGGAGTACGATTTAATTGGACAAATGAGTGTAAGCAAGCATTTTCCAAGCTCAAACAATGTTTGACTACAACTCCGATACTTAAGGTTCCAGATATGGATAGACCATTCATAATATGTACCGATGCGTCAAAAGATGGATTGGGTGTGGTATTATCACAAGATGGTAGGGTGATTGCATATGCCTCTAGGAAGTTAATGACCCATGAGAAAAGCTATGAAACCCATGATCTAGAACTATCAGTTATATTTCATGCCTTACAACTTTGGCGACATTATCTGGTGGGAAAGAAATTTGAATTGAAAATAGATCACAGAGGTTTGCAACGTATATTTACTCAAAGTGATCTAAATGCTAGGCAAAGAAAGTGCTCAGAACTCCTAAGTGAATATGATTTTGACATAACTTACATCAAGGGTACATTGAACAAAGTAGCCGATGCACTCAGTCCAAGACCACAAATATTTTCAATAATTCCATTGAAGATTGATTTATGGGAGCGCATCTTGAGGGCACAAGATGTAGATGAATGGTGCAAGGAAGTTAAAGTTTATCTTTCTAGGAAGGGGCTAAGAAAAACAAGGTAGAAGGGTATTCTTATGATGATGACGGTATGGTGAGATTCATGCAAAAGTTTGTAGTTCCAGATAAAGAAGGGATTCATGAGTTCATTTCGAAAGAAGCTCACCGTGCAACATATATGGCTCACTCGGGAGTCCAGAGGATGTATTGTTATATACCTAGGGGGGATAATATGGGGTACCAAGGGTGGTACCCAAGGTAATAATGTAATAATGGGATGGGCCATAGTAATAAATAAGGTGGTTAACCCATGTCATGTAAGGGACCACAAGTAGTTAATAATAATGTAATGGGCCCATGGTATTAGTTGATGGTATGAGGGAACCATGGTAATGATGCATGGTATTGTATGTATGAGGCCTATATAAAGGCTAGAGACTCCACATGGAGAGATATGAAGATGAAGTGAAGGATTATTGTATGAATAGGCATATGGCTTGTGGAGTGCTCTCCTTCCTTAAGGAGTGAATGTATGGTGTTGCCCTACCTTAAGGGTTTGATAATAAAGAATCATTTCATATTATTTTTGGGTATATTTGGATTATCTTATGTTTTGATATCAGATCTATAATATTTCTAGGTTAGATCTACAACATGTATGCTGATTTAAAGCAAATTTTCTTTTGGGCAGGCATGAAGAAAGATGTAGCAAATTTTGTGGCAAAATGTTTGTAATGTTCGCTAGTTAAAGCAGAAAATGGTCATCCAACAGGATTGTTGCAGTTGCATAACATTCCTGAGTCCAAATGGGAAGAATATCTATGGACTTTATTGTTGAATTACCCAAAACAACCAAAAGGCATAACTCCATTTTGGTGTGGTAGATAAACTTACTAAGAGTTCCCATTTTATACCCATTAGAGATACTTACAAAGCATCTAAAATAGTACAAGTATTTATCAAGGAGGTGGTTAGACTTCATGGTTTTCCTAAGAAAATCATATCAGGTAAGGCCTTTATATTTATATGAAGATTTTGGACTAGTTTCCAGGGAGCCCTTCAAATGCAATTAAATTTCAATACAACTTATCATCCAAGACTGATGGCAAAACTGAAAGAGTAAATAAAGTGTTAGAGGACGTGCTTAGAATGTACATAATGGATCAACAATCTAAGTGGGAAGATTATCTTCCTCTAGTGGAGTTTTCTTACAATAACAGTTATCACGACTCCCTTGGTATGGCACCTTATGAGTTATTGAATGGAAGACCATCTAGAAAACCTTGAAGTTGGGGTAGATTAGAAGACAGAACCTCAGTACGCCCTGAAATTATTCAAGAAATGGAAGAACAAGTGTGTCATATAAGGCAAATATTAAAGCAGGCACAGGATAGATAGAAGAGAAATGTTGATATGAATAGACTGGATCGTAGTTTTAAAGAAGAGGAATTTGTTTTGCTTCGAGTAAAACCTCAGAAAAGCTCTATTAGGTTTGGGAAAGGATCTAAGCTCTCTCCTAGATTTTTTGGGCCTTTTGAGATCATTGAAAGGGTTGGATCTATGGCATATTGTCTTTCTTTACCACTAGTCTTTCATCGTATCCATGATGTATTTCATATTTCGGTAGTACGTAAGTATTTTCATGATCCTTCTCACATTTTAGATTGGCATCAATTACAGGTAACAGACGAAGGAACTCTTAAGGCAGAGCCAGTTTGCATTTTGGACCACTGCACTCAACAGATTAGATGTCGCATGGTGGACCAAGTAAAGGTCCAATGGGACCCATACAATCCTAGTTCTACCACTTGGGAGGATGCATCCTCTATGCGTCTTGAGTTTCCTTTCTTTGTTTAGTTAAACTTTGTGCCAAGTTTACTCCAAGAGGGGTTGTATGCAGTGTCCTATTTTTCTAGTATAGTTTTGTCGCTCCTATCAAGGGTTATATATATATGATATGTTGATCACTTGATTGAGGAATAATCTTTTACATACATATTTATTTTTCCTTTTATGTTTATGTATGACAGATTGATCACTGGATTGGGGAACAATGTTTTATATAGTTATATTTCCTATTATATTTGGCATCATTGATTATCTGTATTAGATGGTTGTGGCTAAGTAAAATGTTATACATATGTTTTTATGTTGTATATGATTTATGAAGCAAGTGTATGACATGGATGGTGATCCAAGATTGAGACACATATACCCGTGGATTCTCATGGTTATGCAGAATAGATAGTAATTATTATTTATGGATGATACATGATTTATGTGATTATGTATGTCTAATATTGTACTAAGCAGGATGTGGTAGGGTACCTGTTCATTTTCCAACAAGGATATTCAATTATGAATGACTGTGGAAGCTATGCACCATTCTGGGTAAAATGTGATTAATTTAATTTCATTATGAAATTCATTTGATTCCTTTGATCTATGAGATTGTAATGTGTGCAGGTCTTTGAACAAGGCCTTACCAGTGAACCATCAGATGGGTAAAAACTCACAATCAGTACCATAAGGAGAAACACAAAGTTTCAAAGCACAATGGATGAGAGGGCATGGAAATTAGGGTGTAGAGTCCTAAATCCAAGAAAGATAAAGACGTGAAGTCTTGTATATTTAAGGCGCGAAGTCCTAAATATTTAAAAAGATCAAGCTGTGGAAGCTTCGATCTTTGGAGTAGGTCAGGGCATGGAGTCCTGAATCTACTAAGGCATGAAGATGCATGAAATAGGGGTGCGGAATCCTTATTCTCTAGAATAAAAATACCACTCATGGATGAATTTCCGTAAATAAAACTTCATTCTCACAATTCTGGAATGACTTTCTAAAAATATAAAGTCATGTCCAGCATCTCAAGCACAACTTTCCAAAAATAGTAAATCACTTTACATAAATTGGTAATCAAGTGGAGTTGGAGAAAAACAAATTAAGTTATCATTAATCAATCCTAATAGTTCAATCTTGATTGAATCCTCAATATTATTAATATTACTATTATCTTTTATGGGACTATGATATTATTGTTAAAAAGGAATTACAAGTCAATTTTATCTCCTCAATCAATTCACACATCTCCTTCATGACTCTCATGGCTCTCTCTCTCTCTCTCTTAAATAATTCATTATACTCTATTTTATGCACTCATCAAAGAATGGCATATTCCTTTTCACTCATTAAAAATATGTCATAAAATATTCCTCTTATGCTCTCTTTAATGCATATGTTACACTCTCCTTAACTAAGGTATGCATACCTCTCCTTAATGGCATAAGTTACACTCCTCTAAATGTAATCCAATGCATGCACATTACTCCTCCTTTATGATAGGAATTGGTTGCTCCTCCAATATATGAGTCTCATGTATTCTCACTTGAGGATTAGGAGGCCAAGAGTGGAAGAGACTTGAAGAAAATAGTGAGAGGGAGAGATATGGAGAGTAGCCAATTGCTTCCATAATAAATCTGAAATTATTGTTAACATTCTAAGATCTTTAGCTATTGAGGTTGGCCATGAGTGGTATTGAGAGGAAGTGAAAATTTGCTTCCTTAGTTTGCCTTGCAAATCTCTCTACTGATGTCTTTTGATATTGCTTGTAGCTTTTGTAGCTCGAGGGTTCTAGGGGGGAGAAGTCTTCCTGGATATGGTTGGGAGGAAAACTGGGTGGTTCACAATGAGTTGGTAATGATATTAGAGCTTGAGCATACTCTCATTAGAGCTGGAGCATACTCCCATTTTTTAAGTTGTATAAATTCACTGCCAGGTATGTTAACAACATCATATTGTGTTTATTTCTGTAGTTCATTACATCATTTCACTTATTTGGTTGTTGACTGAAACTTAGATGTATATCAAATGCTGCACACTAAATGTTGAAGGAATTTTGCAATAACTCTAGTTTATCTTATGTAAGTTTTTTTTTGTACAAGTTTCATTGCAAGTTGATTTACATCATGTCTTAATGGCTGAAGCATTTAGGCTGCCATGAGTTTTATGAAAACATGTTAGTAGAATAAATTTGGGTTTTCCTTCTCTTTTTACAACTGTAGATGAGTTTTCAGAGTATATGTTTGACAAAAGGGATAAATGAGATCGTATGAATTGTTTTTGGTTGTGGTTTTAAATAATCACATTTCTGGGTGTTCCTGTTTCAATTTATTTTAAATTCAGGGCGTATCTGTACCTTGGGGCCATGTCACCCAAACTTGGATTTCAAAAAATAGAGTTGCACCCTCGTGGTTTGTATTGCTGCTTTTTTTTTTGTAGCTATGATTTACGTGGTAATCTCTTTTTATGAAATCATTTTGTTATATAAACTTGGAATTATTATTTTAAAGTATCAATGGTTAATACATTTATGGTTTAATAAACTTGTGACTTCTTGTTTGATAGTTTAATAGTTAGCAACTTGTTTTGTGACTACTAACCGTTGTTCAAAATTCCCAATGGCTAAAGCTACATTGCTGTGAGCTATTTGTAAAACTTCTTAAATATTTATAGTCATTATGTGCAATCAAGATGGATGATAGTTCTACTTATGTATTAGGTTCACTTCTTGGCATTGATGACAAAGAAAAATAAATTAGGTAATCTTAGATTCATGTTAGTTAATTTGGGTGAAATCACTTTAAGGGTTATGGTCGTAAGTGTTTGACAAAATTCCTCAATGGCTGTACATTTCATGCTTACAAACTGTTTGACATAATGCTTCAATGGTTGTAGCTAATTACATCTATGAATTGTCTATAAAAATGACTAAGGATTTGCAACCAAGGTGTTTTTGGAAATATCTCAAAGAATAAGCATGATGATTCCATTGAAGTAAAAATCCATGGAAGGCAAATTGGTTAGGTGAAATGTTGTAATTGTTAGCTCACATATGAATTCACAATAATTGGAAACCAGTCCTTTAGAAGTTGAATTATCTTGTTTTTATTCCCTTTGTTTTACCAAAGAATTCATAGGCATATTATCTAGAACAAAATCAAATTAGTCACTCTTAAACACTCTTAATTGCAATAGAATGAACAATTAGCTTATTGGAAATTGTGGTTTGTAAATATTGATATTATTTTTCCACTAAAGACTCTATCATTTAAATGTGATTTTAAGACTTATGGTTGTAAGTTTTGGATCTTGAGGAACCATGACCCTGTAGCATTAATGAGAAGTTTAATATTACCATGGGTTAGTTAATTAGTAGAAATTAGTATGTATTGTAAATAATACCAATAAAAATAAAATACAAATGTATATATATAACCTTGCATTAACTTTTACGTCTTAAAAACTTAAACTTAAATCGCATTTTGAGTTAGCCTTATTATCATACTGGTAGTTGGTAAGGTGGGACCTTACACTCATAATAGCCATTTCTACCATTTTTTTACAATCCTGGTAGCATAGGCACTACCAAGGAATTTCCTAGGAGGAATGATGAACACTCATAAAGAATCATGGGTTATATTTGTAAATTACCAACTAACGACATGTCTTCCTAAGAAACTGACATGATTCTCTTGGAAACTCTCTCCAAAATGATGACGAATAATATATGAGATAAAGGACTCACGATAATAAGAGAAAGGATTTTGACTTTAGGAATAACATATTATTACTTGATCCATCCCCCTTGAATCCCTAAGTTCCCTTTAATGTCTCTCTCATGAATCTTATATCTCTTCATGTTTTTTCCTTATCCGTCTACAATGATGATATATTTTTATTAATATACAATATTTACATAATACATCACTTGCCCCTTAGCCATTCACTGTATCCAAAAAAATGCATTGCTAATTTAGGGATCAAAATTGGGGTTTTACATTCCCCTCCCAAAACATTCACACTGTTATTGGTGCTAGTCATCATCATCATCATCAACATCATATATATATATATATATATATATATATATATATATATATATATATATATATATATATATATATATATATATATATATATATATATATATATAGTGGTATGCCTGCAACATTACATCTTACATCTTTCATGTTTCTTCATTGGGGATGTCTTAGGTTCAGTAGATCTTTACCTAGCATATGCTTGTATTCTAGAGCACTATGAGCTTCTCATTTAGTATACACATTGGCTTTATCCTAATTCAAATTGAAATCAGTAACATGGTTAAGATCATACACATACTTTCCTAATAATGAAAAACAAAGTACATAATGCACTTTCCCGGAGGTATACAATGCAAGCATGTGTGCAACTAGATCTATTCTATGAAATATCTTGAATGGACCATAAAATATTATTACTATCTTGGTGGATATTCCCAGCTTTAAATAACTCCTATTTGGATTAAGTTTTAAGAATACATGCTACCCTCTTTTAAATTCCCCTTGTATCTTACATATATCCACATTACTCTTTTTCTAATCTCCTTTATTTTTTTTGTAAAATAAAGATTCTATTGATATGTCAAAAGAGAGAAAAATTTATCATTGAGTTTTTCTTTAGTTTGGTGCTAGGAAGCCATTCTAGTGGTAAAACGTTAAGTTCTTTAAAAGCCATACTTAAAATTTAAAGTTCTGAAAAAGGTTATGAAAGTCTTGTCCTAAGACCTACATTATTTAACTTTAAAATAAATTATTCAAATAAATATAAAATTTATAAGAAAAATTATAGTAACACCATACCATGTTGAATGGGAAGGTCAAAGAGAATACTTCATTGTGCATTTCCCTTATACCTAGAGCGCGACTTAGTTCAAGAGCAAGACAAAGTTGATCCTCTTATCAATGCAAACATTAGTCCAATATTTTATCTGAAGTTTTATACCATCACACATTATGCGAGCCTCTTCCTTGGCTTCATTTTGGGCTGGCAAGACTCTCACAATCAGATCCTTCATTCGCTAATAAAGATCAAACATCTTCATATATTAATTATTTTCTCCATGGTATGACTTCTGTTAGGGACCCAGAGTGCCACTTCTCTAGTCATATTTGTATTTGATACACAACCTCATTCTCCTATAATATCTCTCTCTAACTCAAATGTCTTAGCCAGAATTATTGGTAGTGTTTGGAATGCTATTGCTTGGTCGAAGCTTTAGATCTTTAAAAAGTGTTTTAACTTACCGAAGATTTGTAGCAGTCTACACCTTTGTAGCATATAATCCTTTTTTTAGCACGAAGGGCACCTTGAGAATATAATGTAATGGAATAAAATATGAGGCAGTGGAAAGGGTGGCCAGGGCTAGGAGGGTAAATATAGGGAGTGCATTATAGAAGGATAAGAGAAATAAATATTTATAGGAATGGAGATTACAATGACAAGTCAAAAATGTAGCAATTATTATCCCAAAGGAAGGGAAAAAATGACATATTGTAGCAAAGAAGTACCACCTTGAAACTTCTAATAACAGTAACATAGAAATCAGGGAGATATAAATGAAGACCTACACTATTTAAATTCAAACTAAAATATTCAGATAAATAGAAAACCCACAAGAAGGGGAAGGGTCAAAAGACACTACTTCAATGTGCATTTCCCCTCTATCCAGAGAGTGACTTAGTTCAAGAGAAAGGAAAAGTTGATCCTCTTATCACTGCAAACATTGGTCCAAAGATCTTATGTGAAGTGGTATATCATCCCACATTTTGAGAGCCTCTTCCTTGGCTTCATTTTGGGCTTTCAAGACTCTCATAACGATGCCTCCATTCACTAATAATGATCAAACATCCACATATATTAATTAATTTTTTCCATGGAATGACTAGTGTTAGGGACCCAGATTGCCACTTCTCTAGTAATACTTGTATTTGATACATAACCTCACTAGCCTATAACATCTCTCTGTAACTTAACTAACTTAGCCTGAATTTTTGGTAGTGTTTGGGAATTATTTTTCTTTGTCGAAGCTTTAGCTCTTTGACAAGTGTGTCAAGTTACCCAAGATTTGTAGTAGTCAACACCTTTGTAGCATATATCCCTTTTTTGTAGCATGCAGGGCACCTTGAGAATAAAAAGTAATTGAATAAACTATGATAGGGTGGAAAGGGTGGCCATGTCTAGGAGGGGAAATCTAGGGAGTTCATTATAGAAGGAGAAGATAAATAAATATTTATAGGAATGGTGATTACAATGACAAGAAAAAAATGCAGGAATTCTTATCCCAAAGGAAGTAAACAAGATGGCATATTGTAGAAAAGAAGTACCATATTGAAACTATTAATAACAACAACCTATAAATCAGGAAGATAGAGATGAAAATAACTAGTCTAGATGATAACCCAAGCAGTGGAGCCTAGAGGTATGATTGTTGAGGAACACTATTCAAACTACAAAACCATAGCAAAGAAAAAGAAGCATGGATCAAAAATACCTTGGAGAATCAAAGAAATAGGTGGGGTTGAGACTAGAATAAATCCATGGAATAGATAGAGCTGTGATTATACAATTATCATGGGTACTATTGTTCATTAAAGGTTTTCATCTCTTCTACTCATAAAAAAAAAAAATACCGACTACAACTAACTAGAATCACTTATGAAAATGAATTTCAAACTAAAAATTGCTTAGCCCGGCATGACGTACAACTCTGGTAGAATAACAAAACCCCCTTTTTCTAGAAAATAAACCCAACCAATATACCCAAACAGAATATGACAACAAATAAATTCAACCAATACAAGTGATCTATTTATTAATATCACTATAAAACACCTTCTTGCAAAATAAATAACTTAAGCATCACACCACAAGAAAAATTTAGCATAGGAACAAAATAAACCAACATATTATTAATCTGACTTGGAATTACATACTAGAAAATTCTTTTGAATCACAACAATATTTTTTTTGTTGCTCCTCAAGTTGGCAATGAGATGAATATTTACCAATAAGTACTTGTGAAAGATATGAGTGATATTTCATTTTAATCAATTACAATGGATTTGTTTCACCATCGAAACCAATTTCTAATTAGGTAGGTGTAGGTTTTAACCCTATATGGATAATACATGTGAATAAATAATTAAAAAAAATATATATATATAAAATGGATGGAGCATAAATTCTACATAGATTTTTTTTCTCCTAGAACCCAAAACCAATAAAACCAGATTAATTTTTCATTATATTCATTTTAATGTTACAATACATCATATACCTACCAACACATTCATAAATCTCCAATCCATTAACCATGGATTACGACATAATTGCAGTTCCTTTAATTGGTTCTACAAAACCATGGGAGAAACTACCATGTGTAAAACCAATATCACTATTTATTAATATCACTATAAAATCCCTTCTTGCGAAATAAATAACTTAAGCATCATACCATAAGCAAAATATAGCATAGGAACAAACTCAACCAACATATTATTAATCTAACTTGGAATTGCATACTAGAGAATCCTTTTGAATTACAAAAATAAAATAAAATTGGTTTCTCCTCAACTTAGCATTGAGATTAATCTTGAGAAATAAGTACTTGTGAAAGATCTAAGTTATATTTCCTTTTAATCAGTTAGGATGGATTTGTTTCACCACTGAAACCAAATTCTAGTTAGCTAGGTGTAGCTTTTAACCCTATATAGATAATACATGTGAATAAATTCTTTAAAAGAAAACAAAAAATATACAATGGATAGAGCATAAATTATGCATATATCATTTTTCTCCTAGAACCCAAAAAAAGTAACACCAGATTATTTTTTCATTGTATTCCTTCCAATGTTATAATACATTTATGTACCTACCGATGCATTCATAAATCCCCAATCCATTAAGAATGGATTAGAAAATAATTTTAGTTCCTTTCATTGGTTATACAAAACCATGAGAGGGACTACCATGTGTAAAACCATGTTCAAAACCATTGGAAAAAATGAAAGACCTCTAGCAGGGGGGATATCACCCCCATATGAACCCCCACATAGGGGTTGATGTCTCTCCCCTTATTCCCCCCCCGCTACATGCAACACTCTGTATCACATGTGTGGCTAGTCATGCAAAGAATATAACACATACCCAACACTAGCGTGGACTTGTTTCACCACCAACACCAATTGGTCAAGAGTTTCAATCTTAGCACTCCAAAACCACAGGAGCTCACCAAACCAATATGAGAAATTGATTATGCATACGCCCAAGAGTGAGCTCCAATCTCTTTTTTATCATAAGAAGACCATGGGTCTATATGATGGGTTATCGGAATACAACGAGTTTGTATCATGGGTCATAAATATATCATGTTTTTATTTTTTATAACTTTTAACCATATGACATTTAAAGGACCAAATAAATTCATTTAATTTTTTAGCTGACAATAGCTGAAATAAATCATATAGGCTACTGAGTCTTTCTCTTGGAGTGATTATTCATAAAAGGAATGTTATATTTGGTAACATTTAACTTTGATGATATTTAACACCTCTTGGCCTTGATTGGCACCTTTGAGTCCACACAGTTTTAGTGATAACACTTACTCTCTACCTCTCTCATCACTATCTCTCTCTCTCCCCCCCTCTCTCTATCTCTTTTCCCATCTCTCTCCCTCATCCTTTCTATGTTTCCCTATGCATCCCTCATTCACATTATCCATGCTTCATAACAACCCCCCTCCAACTCTCTCTCTTTCTCTACCCTGTAGCTATAGGTCTATGCATGGAGTTGGGTTACACTTTTTGGAAAGTGAGGGTGCATTTTGGGTGAAAAAAAGCAACTTGATTGAGCTTTTTTAAGCACTTGATTGAGCATTCTTTGAGACCACGATTGAGTTGTTTGAGAGCTTAAAGGTAGCTCGATCAAGCATTAAAACAAACCCTCGATTAATCTCTTGTGTAACCTGAGGATCACAGTTGGTTGATTCAGTGGTTTAGATAAAATATCAAGTAACTAAATTAAGGGTTTAAGATGCCCTCAATCGAGCCCTTAATATGGATAAATATAGGCTCAATCGAGCTATAACTGAGGGCTTGATTGAGGGTTTCTTGAACCCTGTATCGATAAATTTCAAATTTTATCACAAGTGCTCGATATTTGCCCTTAAGTGGCAGAGTTGATCGTGTTCAATTTGTGAAGGAAATCCACTATCCAATGGCATATGTGTTTGACACTTTTGAGTGGATATGATATTTTTCATCTAATTTCATTTAAACATAATGCTCTAAATTTTTATACACTATTTCAAAGGGGCTAAATAAAAAATCAATTACATAAATATACAAAATGAAAAAAATTCAAAAAATACCAATATCTTCATTTATGAGTCCTATTCAAAAGGGAACTCTTGGTTTTTTAGTTTATTTAAATAGTAGAAAAAAATATTACATGAACACGTGTCTAAAAAATGAAATTCAAAATTTATTTTTCCAACATCGAAAAATAATAAAAAATATGATTTTCCATAAAAAATAAAGTTTTAATATGCATAAATTGGTTCTCTCTATGTTGATCATGCTCATGTGTGTGTGTGTGTGTGTGTGTCTATATATATATATATATATATATATATATATATATATATATATATATATATATATATATATATATATATATATATATATATATATATATATATATATATATATATATATATATATATATACACATTTTAGACTAAGTTATGCTATGTAAACACTCGTATACCTATTAAGATGCGTGAAAATTTGCAAGGACAAGCATTTCATTTAATGGAAAACTGATAGATTGTATGACACTATTTTTTTGCAAAAGATACCATTAGGAAAGCAAAATAATTCTCCACAAATTTTATTTTTACATCGAATCAAAAGTTACAATCCTTACATAAATTTTGAGGGCTTCAATTCCACAAAAGAGGAAAAAAAATTGAAATTTCATTGCCGCATTTGGCCCAAATGTATAACCCATCTTCGATCATCCAACCCCATGTATCTATCTCCATCCCTTTATCCTTGTCCATCTCTCTTCCTCCCTCTCTCTTCCTTACTATGTTCTCTCTAGCTTTGCTTTTATCTCCCCCCTTTTCCTTCTCTCTATCCCACACCCCCTCTCTCTATATTTGTATCTATCACTCTTCATCTTGCTCCCACTTGCTCCCTCTCTCTCTCTCTTTCTTACCCTCTTCCCTCCCTCCCCCTTCCTCTCTTTTTCTATCCCTTCCTCACACCCTCACTTGGCCCATTCTTCAAAAAAGCAACTTTCATCTCTCTCTCTCTCTCCCTACCCTTGAGCTCTACCTCTATCTCCCTCTCTTTATCTTCTCTATCTCTCGCTCCCTCACCCTCCTCCTCTCTCTCATTAACTTCCACCCAATGTCATCTCTCTATCTCTCACTCTTCTTCTCTCTTCCTCCACTCTCTCCGAATCTCACTCTATTCCCCTCTCTAATTACCTTTTACCACATGTACCTCTATATATATCACTTTTCTCTCTCATTCTCCTCCACTCTCTCCAAATATCTCTCTTTGCCCCTCACACTCTCATTCACTGATTAAATCCAACTCATCTTCCTACATTTTATCCTTTTACACCATCTTCAAATTCATTATGTAAGTAGCTCTAATTATCCCACCTAGTTTTGCATGCCACTAATGAGCCATGCAATACCATCAATATCTTCCACTCACCCTAAGTTATTTTCAAATTAAAACCAACCTAGATCCATCTTCACTCTGGATGTACGAAACATCTAGAGGGAAAAGTGGTTTGCGTCTCAAGAGATTGAGAGTGAAAAGTGGTTAGCATATTGATATTAGAGTGAAAAGAGGCCCCTCTTGGTGCTTTGTAAATCATGAATCAAGATGAATCTAGATCGATTGTTAATTATAATCATAGTTATAAATATTAATTTATTTAATTTTAATTGTAATTTTAATTTATTTTATGAGTCAACATATTTTATTAATAAGCATAATTATTATTGCATTTTATTTTGTTTATTCTATTTTATTT
The DNA here is from genome assembly GCA_031772625.1 of Pinus tabuliformis. NCBI lineage: Eukaryota > Viridiplantae > Streptophyta > Pinopsida > Pinales > Pinaceae > Pinus > Pinus tabuliformis. The sequence goes on along the minus strand of CM062808.1, from coordinate 756,753,068 downwards.
TTATTTTAATATAAATTAACTAACTCAAAATTTTTAATAGGACAAGACATACAATCCAACTTCTCTTCCATATTGGGCTAGAAAGAGCCTCTCCAAAAAAAACTTAAGTTAAAATATTTTCTAAAGTGTAAAAATTTGAGCAAAGGTTTGCACTTCATGGATTTGAGGTTTCTAGACATTACCTCTGTGTAATTTAAAATGAAAATAAATTAACACTTACTTTTTTTGGGTTAGTTTTATTTTAATATAATAAATATATTTTAATTTTATGATTACTACGTAACTAAACACTAAATTAATGTATGTGACCTTGTTTATGGAACAGTGAATCTGTATTCCAATAGACATTGATTATATATTGTCTAGTCTATATACCCTACTCCTTAAACTCTAATATGTAACCTCCAAGGAAGAATCAAATGTTCATACTAGTAATACAATATATATGATGGTTATTCTTCACTTATTTATTGTTCCATTTTATTCAATTTATTTTCATATTATGTCTTTATCTTTTTTTTCATGTTAAAGAAAGTGGCATCATCCATGGGTTTTGAACTAGTCATCTTAACACCAAAAGAAGTGTTAACAATCCACCCAACTAACATTTATTCAAAAACCCAACTATACATTCCTCCTTATAATCATGATGATGACATTTTAACATCTCTAATATCAATAATTTGATTGGTAGAAACCAAACAAGCTAGAGATTTAGAAAAACAAAATGTTAACAATATTTTTTAATATACAATTTTCCATGTTAACTTAATTTTTTTGTAATCCTAAAAAATCTTAAAATGTATTATGTACACATAAATATATCATAAAATATCAAAGTTTCTTAATCGATTTGTTTTGTTTGTAGTGCAATTTTTTGGAAGCTTTTCGAGCGTCTTTCTTGTCTAATTTCTCTAAAATGTGGCAGGAATTTTTGGAAATCACACGTTTGAAGTTTTAAGGGTAACTCTGGAAATCACACGTTTGAAGTTTTAAGGGTAACTCCTGCACAATTGAAGTGCCCTAGGTGTTTTTGAGGGTGCCGAATCCATATATATATTAAAAAAAACTGTTTAAATAGCACAAATCAAGATTTCACCTCAAGTTTTTCATTGGGATTCTGGCAGCAGAAATTCCAAAAGGTCACACTAAAGACAACTCCTTTTTTAATTGTCTTAATTTAAATTTCACATAATTTGTATTAACCTATCATTAGACTTGATAAAATGATTTCCTATATAATAACATTTAATACATTAGAGATCATGGTTGGTGTATTGTTAAGATAATTTGTAAGATTTAGTGTAACATGTAGGCTAAGTGGCCATTTCACAGGAATCCAACTAGACAATTTCAAGGACGTTGGTTATTTTTATTATTATTTAAATTACATTTTTGAATGTATAAATGCATTTAAGACTTTAAAGAATTTATTAGGGATTTCTATAGATTAAACCACTTAAATTCAAGCTTTTGAATTCTATAAATTAAACTGATTAAACTAAAGTTTTTAAAAATATCTACTAGATTTTGATTAAAATTAAATAGAAAAAACTCCTTAAAAAGACAATTTTGTCTATGCTACCTAATTTTTGTGTTAAAATTACTGATTCAAAACTCATGAACAATCCTACCCACTTAATCATTTAATATCATAAATTTATTTATAAAATGGTGATAAATATCATTAATATTAATATAAATTGTTAATGATTATTTTTTATATTTAATGATAATTATTATAAATTTTATTTGGTAATTCATAATAATGTAAAAAATAGAAAAATAATAGATAAAAAAATGTCTGAACTCAAACTTTTGTAATTTTGGTAGATTTCAAAGCACTAATATGGTTCACTATCAAAACTAAATATTAAAATAGAAAAGATTTATTTTATCTAATAAATAAAAACTTTAATCCTAGCCCCTTTGTTTATGGGACAAGGGTCCCACCTCCATGCAGTGCTAAGTCTATCGAGGCATACATACTCTACCCCCTTTAGTTTTGAACCTGGAACCTCTTAGGTGGAAATACATACTCTTAGCCATTAAGCCCACGTAAACAATAAAAAAATAATAGATAAAAAGTTTTTTAAACCCAAACTCTTGTGATTTTGATGAACTTGAAAGCACTGATATGATTTATCATCAAAACTAAATATTTAAATAAAAAATAATTTATTTAATAAAAAATAATTTAATAAAAAAAACTTTAATGTTAATATTCCCTAAATATAAAATACTTAAATATAAATAAATAAATAAATAGTAGACCTTTTCTTCCTAGAAACATTTCCAGAAATCTCGCATTTTTTCACAGTGGACATATAAAATATGTTTGATTATCCCCCTATCAAATATATTTATATTCTGATTTAGAATTGTGTTAAAAAAAATCTTATAAATTTATTTATAAAATTATAATAAATATCATTAATAATAATATAATAGGTTAATGATGATTTATATTTATAATCCAAAAGTCCTGCATTACTTCACGTTCGAGACATAAAATGTGTTTGATTATCACCGTAACAAATATATTTATATTTATATAACTTATGTTTTGTTTAGAATTGTGTTAAAACACGAGGTTAAAAAATATTAATTAATTAACTTGTTACAAAATAACAAAATTTTGTACATGGAAGCCACGATTTCACCCTAATGGCCCTTTCTGGCCGAAATCGGGTCATTTTTTTAAGACACGGTCAAAGGGTGGAATACGTAGGAATTTCGTAAACCTAAAAAACACGGTCATCTATTATCCAACATGCCCTGTCCGGTGAGACTGCGCTTTAGTCAGGTGAGACTGAGGAAGCGCAGACATCTTTTAAGTTGGGTGTATATAGAAATATAACACTAGGGCAGAGACTAGCAGGGTCCAGAGATCCATGGCTTCCAACGGCGATTATAAGATGCATGGGCCCAGACTGTTTGGAGTGGATCTCACTGAACACCACACTAATTTCAGCCATGACGACCGCCCAGTAAAGGCATCTTTAGGGGGAGAAACTCGTGCAAAGAAGGAATTAGGGCATAACGATGTGCCAGAGTTAACGGGTTCCACTTCCAAGAGCAGAAGCCCCGCTCAGGGCTCTAAGGGCCTAGTCTTTCCTTGCCGCTATTGTTCAAAAAAGTTCTACAATTCTAAGGCACTGCCAGGCCATCAGAATGCCCATAGGGTTCGCAAAACGAATCTTTTTCAGAATAGCCTGCAAACTGACAGCCTTCAGTATCCTGTTGTGGGGCAGCAGCCTACTCATGCTCTCCTCAAAACGAATCCTTTTCAGAATAGTTTGTCAACTGACAGCTTTCAGTATCCAGTTCTAGGGCAGCAGCCTACTCATGCTCTCCTCAAAACGGATCCTTTCCAGAATAGTCAGTCAACTGACAGCTTTCAGTATCCTGTTGTAGGGCAGCAGCCTACTCATGCTCTCCTGAAAACGAATCCTTTTCAGAATAGTCTGTCAACTGACAGCTTTCGGTATCCTGTTGTAGGGCAGCAGCCTACTCATGCTCTCCTCAAAACGGATCGTTTTCAGAATAGCCTGCCAACTGAGAGATTTCAGTATCCTGTTTTAGGGCAGCAACCTACTCATCCTCTCTTTGCTTCCAATCGAAGACTTCCTCACAACTTTGAGTTGCAGAGAGTGGACCTATCAAATAATCAGCTTCTCTTTGAGCAGATTGCACAAAACATTCACGTCAAATTGCCATCAGGCTCTTTGTCCTCCGTGAAAAGGGTCAGAAATGACATCGAATTGGCGTCGAGGTCTTTGTCTTCAGTGAAAAGGGCCAGAACCGAAGATCCTCCTGAGAAAAGGGTCCGAAATGTAGATTCTGAGCAGCACAATACAACACCTGGCCGTATGGTTACCCCGAGTACAGAAGATGGCGAGCTTGACTTGTCTTTGCATCTTTGAGACACCGAAAATTTTATATTTTGTGAGTGGACTTTTGGACATTCTTTAGCTTCTTTCTGTTCAATTTTTTAGGTTGCATCCCATTCCGCTGAGTGACCCTGAAATCTGTATAGCGCACTCTTTGTCATGATATGATTAGTGCACTTCACAACCATATTCATTATATTATTCCTAAACTAGGCAGACTGGCATGAAACTACGCTGTCCAACAGAAACCTAGTTTCGGGGCAGTCTTGGTATAATCACTTATATTTATCTGAGCTTTTGACCGTCCCTTTTTAGTGTCGATCTATGGGCAGCTTTGGTATGCTGCCTAGATTTATTGATGTTTTTCCCTTCACATTTAAGTATTATTGATGTTTTTCCCTTCACATTTAAGTGTTTTATTTCAGATGTGTATTAATAGAAGATCATTTTGAAAATTCCCTTTGTATATTAGCTTTGCTTTTAACCAATACAATTTCGTAAGTAATATGGAAATTGTTTATGGGATTTACTTTCATCAATTCGAGAAGGTATTAGCTTTGCTTTTAACCAATACAATTTCGTAAGTAATATGGAAATTGTTTATGGGATTTACTTTCATCAATTCGAGAAGGTAAGCCATATGAGATTGGTGATTCTCAATTTTGTTAATAATTAATATGTTAATATGCCCTTCAATTTTGTTAATAATTAATATGTTAATATGCCCTTCAGCATATATTGCAGACTTCTTCATGTCATAAAAATCGTTCATTTTGGAATTTTTATTTAAATAAATTTGAAACTTATTTTATATATATATTAAAATTTAATATTTTATTAAAATGTTATTTTGTTAATGGTATTTATTTATTTAATATCAAAATAAATTATTTTTTTTTAATTGTGTTTAGAAAAATTAAATATATTCTATAATCCAATATAAAAATATTATAATATTTGTACTATTTATGTTTTAATTATGGTTAATTCCAATTTATGTCTAACTAAGTTGTGTTATTAGTACAATATAACTTCATTTGTTAAATAATATCTAATTATCATTTTACTAGTCATTTATATCTATGCAACCTTATTACATAAAGTAGTTTTGTATGGATTTTAACACCTCGTTAATGATTATGCTATAATTAAAAACATTAATTAAACCATTTTTAGATGCTTTTCTTTTATTAGCATTATTTGAACGAAGTAAGGCTTCATCATAGTATGCCATAACCCTAATAAAGTGTAGCTTGCAACCTAAATTACGAGGTTCGTATATTGAACCACTTCCTTGATTCTCAAAACATATATCTCCTAAATGAAATTAGTGTACAAAAGTCCACATGCATTTCCCATATCCCCATTGTTGTGGAATAACACCCAAAATCCATAGATTACAAACTATTTGAGAATAACCCATATTAAGCATCACCTAGATCCCTACTTTGCCTACTATGTGCCAACCTTTCATTATTATGCTAGTCACTTAAAATAACACACTATTAAAAAGTAATTTTGTTAGAAATAAGGCATTTTATGAAAATAAGATATTTACCTTTGAATGACTTTTACAATAAAAAATAAACCTATATATCTCCTACTTCTTCTTCTGGAAATTAAATAAATATATATGTGTTCCCACATACTTTAAGACTTTAATTCTAAATTTAGAAAACAAGAATTATGTTTATGGAAACATATATCACTTGTCATTTTTTGTCTTGGTAACCACCTCATCCCATATTTACCCACCTTTTTCCTTCAATTTATCTCTCATGCAAATTTGTGTCTCTTCACCTCCCTTTTCTCCTATTCTCCTTTATTTCATAAGTAAAATACCAATTATTGCCACTCTGCCTTTGCCAATTCCTTTTCCAATTTCCATAGCCATAAATTAATCACAAGTGATAGCCATCACTATGTTTTGTCCAAAATTTAGCTTGGAATACATGTCCATGACCTTGGTTTTATTTTATTTACATGGAAAATAAAACAAGGGCTATTACAAACTCCTCCCACTTGGGGCAACACCGTCCTCAGTGCTCTATGACACCTATAACCAGAAAACCACTGAAAACAAAACATACTGCACATGGAGCTTTATAACATATCTCGATGCAGTATATACAATGAACAACAATTATAAACCATGACCAACATAACATACATGACAATCATACTAGTTATTAGAGATTTATAATACAACTCATTGTAGTATCTCCAACAACATCCATATACCAAAATCTCATTTTCTTGAACCAACAAATAATGAAGGATATAAAGCCTCCTTCTGATCATCCATATCCCATGTAGCTTCATCGAGCCCAAAGTGCTTCCACTTCACTTTAACTTGCTTGATTGCTCAATTTTGTAGTTTAAGTTATTTATGTTGCAATATGCATTGTGCTTCTAGCTGGAATTTTCCCTCTAGTTTTCGGTGTAATACATGCCAGCCAATAACACGATCAACATCCTAGACATACTTCTTAAGCAATGAAACATTGAGAAAGTCATGGACATTCACTCCCAGAGGTAAGGAAAGTTTGTAAGCCACTGGTCCAATCCTCTAAAGGATCTCAAAGGGCCTGCGATACCAAGGTTTCATCTTGGCACATGACCCAATCCTCAAGGAGCTCCGCTTGAGCTTGATGCAAAACTACACATGTCCCCAAACTTGAAACTCCTTAAATACCATGTGTTGATATGCATAACTCTTCTATTTGTCTTGTGCTACATTTAGATTCCTTTTGTTAAGCTGCATTTATTGTTCCATTCCCAACATATCTTTTCTAGTAAATACCCTATTCATTATATTGCTCCAACTGATAGGAGTATTACAACTCCACCCATAAAGAGTCTCAAATGGACTTGTCTTCATGGACTCTTCATATCTATTGTTATAAGAAAACCCTACTAGTGGAAGATACTCTTCTCACCTCTACTACCAATGCATGACATTCATACTCAACATATCCTCAAGAATCCTATTAAACCTCTATATATGTCCATCTATCTATAGATGATAAGATGTGCTAAAGAACAACTCTATCCCACAACCTGCAAACAAATCCTTCCAAAACCTAGAAGTGAACTTGGCATCTCTATCAGATTTAATATTCTTAGCAACGCCATGCAATATCACTATCTCCCAGATGAAAATATGAGCTAATAGCAAGTTGAGTTTGTAGACTTAACTACAATGAAATGAGTTAACTTACTTAACCTATCAACCATGACCAAAATGGAACCATGATTCTCCAATGTCCTTGGAAAACCTGTAATGAAGTCCAGGGAAATGATCTCCCATCCCCACTCTGGAATCAAAATAGGATGTCATAAACCACTTGGATGCTTAAACTCTTCTCTTATCTCATGACAGCCAAAACATCTACAATAAACTTGAACACCTCTTTCTTGACCCAAATATCACTTGAAATTAAATTCCCTCAAGATTAGCTTCTTAAGCTCACTATTGTCTGAAACATAATTCTTATTCCTGAATTTGACTAAGGCATCTGTTATGATGTGACATTCCTCATCCCTATCACCTTTACCATGTTGTTGTAACATGTGCTTCAACTACTGATACATGTCATCATGTTTCCCTTCTCACAAGATCCGCTCCTGCAAATCTATCCCATAAGAACTCACTGTTGCAATATCATTAACATGCACTCTTCTACTAAGAGCATTTACAACCCTGTTCTATTTTCCCTTAATGTACCTATTCTCAATGTCGAACTCACTGAGAGTATCCAACCATATTGCTTGCGTGAAATATAGATTAGGCTGGTTAAACAAATACCTCAGCCCACTGTGACCATTCATCGAGACAAACCTCCTGTCAAGAATATAATGTCTCCACATCTTCAATGCATGAATGATAGCTTCCACTTTCAGACTATGAGTCACACAGTTCTACTCATGCTTATTCAACTTCCTTGACTCATAGAATACCGCTTGTCCTTCTTGCATCAAGACTCCACCAAGTCCTCTATTGCAAGCATATGCAGATACCAAAAACTCTTTTTTAGGGTCTGCAATATTCAAAACTATAGCATTAGTAATCAACTAATTCAACTACTCAAAACTAGCTGCACTCTGCTCAGTCCATTCAAACTTCTTCCCTTTTCACTGCAAAGATGGAAGAGGATAGGAAATCCATGATAATTTCTTCATGAACTTCCTATAGTGACGTGTTAATCCCATGAATGATTTTAGCTCATCGACATTTCTAGGAGTTTCCCACTCCATGATAGCTTCGATATTTTTTGGGTCCACTGCTATACCTTCCTTGGAAACAACATGTCCCCAGTAATGAATTTTTTCCTGAAAGAAACGAAACTTACTAATCTTGGAATAAAATTGATTCTCTCTCAGCAATATTAACATTTTTTCCATGTGTTCTACATGCTCATCCTCATTCTTAGAATATATCAATATGTCATCAACGAATACTATCACAAACATTTCCAGATATGAACATAACACACTATTTATCGAACACATCAAAGTAGCTAGAGAATTAGTAAGACCAAAAGGAACTACTACAAACTCATAATCCCCATACCTGGTATTGAATACAGTTTTGTAGATGTCTTCTTCTTTGATGTGTAATTTATGATATCATGATCCCAAGTAATTCTTCAAGAACAATGCTCCTCCGTTCAGCTAATCAAATAAATCATCAATCTGCGACAAAGGATACCCATTCTTGATCGTTACATTGTTCAACTACCTATAATAAATGCACAACCTAAGAGTATCATCCTCTTCTTCAAAAACAACACTAGTCAGCCACCCGAAGATGACACACTTGGACTAATGTATCATTTATCAAGCATTTCCTTAAGCTTCAGCTTCAATTCCACTAAATTTGGCATGCTCAAATTGTACAGTTCCTTTGATGCTAGTGCTTCACCCGACATCAACTTAGTAGAAATTTCCACTTTCCTATGAGGAGGAAATTTTGAAATCACTATAGGAAACACATCCTAAAACTACAACAAAAACATATACTTTTTCAGTATTTAATTGTCCCCAACATGCTTTCCTTTTCCACTAGATATATGAAGTATATACAATGCACATATTTTCCTCCTACATAGATTTTCCTTCATAGCTATCACCATTGTCACTGATGTAGGATTCTTATTTCCCTATAAGATTCTCCTTTCTCCATCATCATCGAAGCACTCAATAGCCTTGTCATAGAAATCTAATTTAATTCTATGAAGGTACAACCAGTCCATCGCCAAAATCATGTTGTATGATCATAATGGAAGCACATTTAGATGTGATGATGTAGGCACACCATTCAACTCAAATTCATAAGATCTCACCCAATGATGAACTCTCTTCTTGGTCCCCGTAGCCAACTGCACCAACCAAGGTTCTACAGACACTTCTTAATTCAAGCCACACTTAACAACTAGGTTAGGACTAACATAATTATAATTAGATCTAGGATCAATCAAAATAATAACAACTTGATCAAAAAGCTTACTTTCCATATCGATAATAGATGCTTGATGATCAACTTTCCTATTATTAAATGCTTCATAAATCTAAGGAATGCTCTGCCCAACATCCCCAACCGTATGTTCTTTTTAAGCACTGTAAATTTGAGGTGTGCCACCCTAATGTTGTGGAAAATCTCTTCCACAATGATCCTTTCCACAAATCTAACACTGCAAAAACTTCATACTATCACCCTTGTTCTACTACTCAGACTTAAATCCCTGTCCTCTGTCAACTGCATTGAACTTCTTGTACGACATTGCATTCTCCTTGTTACCTACATATTGAGGTCTTCCTCACTTCTTATCCTACTTTCCTTTAGTCTTTTCATTACCTTTACAACCCCACTATTGATGGTGCTGGAAATCCATCATCTAAGGCATAACTCTGATGTGAAGTCCCATTTAGCCCTCACACCATTTGGAGCAGGATCCCCATATGGAATATTGGTCTAATTCCCATTTATCTAAGAGATATACCTTTTCTCTAACTTTCAATAAGAAAGAGTAGTGCACATCCGCCTTTGAAAATAAAATGGGGTGTGGCTAGTGACTGTTTGATCATATGTGTTTTAAAGTTATTTCACTGTGGAGGGGAGGATAAGTGAGCCTATAAGAGAGAGGTAGTATTACCACCCTAGTAGAGACACACATGAACAAGAAGGGTTCGTGCAACATAAAGTAGAATAGTCCACAGAGATGCGATGGTCATTGAGACCAATATAACAAGGAATATTTGTCTAATATCTAGTGGAATAGTCCATGAGGATGTGACAATGATAATAGAAATTAAAACAAATTCTCAATATGGTAAGTATCAAAATAATCGAAATAGTTCAACTACTTTAGCACAGATGAAAGTGAACATGAATTACAAAAATTCACAGAATAGTCTTACAAATATCCACAATCCATGCATGAAGAATTTGTTGGCCTTAAAGGCTTTTGTTACAAAGTAAAAGTTCCAAGACACATGTGCACAATAAACATCACTAGCTCCAATAGTGGAGTGTTGGAGCCACTACTTGCTCCTCGAAAGAAATGACATGTCCCTCTAATGCCTTGTGGGAGGAGCCAATGTGAAAAGTCCTTTGCTCATAAAATGAGGGAGTATATATAAACAAGGGGCGCTGCTTCCCTTTCCTTATAACTCTTTGACTATCGTAATTGTGGTTTAACATCTTATGATTTTTCAACTTACATGACTCTTTATATTCCATGTGTGTCCTTTGGACTTCCACCTTACAATATATTTTGAATAATATTTACATGATCCATAATGACGATGTGACATATGAAAAATCATAAAATGAAATGACATGAAACTGCTTGGCCCATTCTTCATAACATCCCCTTCCATCTCTTTGTGTCTATCTCTCTCTCTCTCTCCCCCTACCCTTGAGTTGTATCTCTATCTCCCTCTCTTTATCTTCTCTATCACTTGCTCCCTCACCCTCTTCCCCTCTCTCATTAACTTCCACCCAACGTCATCTCTCTATCTCTCACTCTTCTTCTCTCTTCCTCCACTCTCTCCAAATCTCACTCTTTCCCCCTCTCTAATTTCCTTTCACCCCATTTACCTCTATAATCTCACTCTTCCTCTCTCCTCCTCCACTCTCTCCAAATATCTCTCTTTTCCCCTCACACTCTCATTCACTCATTAAATCCAACTCATTTTCCTACATGTTATCCGCTTACACCATCTTCAAATTCATTATGTAAGTAGATCTAATTATTCCTCCTAGTTTTGCATGCCACTAACGAGCCATGCAACACCATCATTATCTTTCACTCAGCCTAAGTTATTTTAAAACTAAAACCAACCTATATCCATCTTCACTCTGGATGTACGAAACATCTAGAGGGAAAAGTGGTTTGGGCCTCAAGAGATTGAGAGTGAAAAGTGGTTAGCATATTGATATTAGAGTGAAAAGAGGTTGCTCTTGGTGCTTGGTAAATCATGAATCAACATGAATCTAGATTGATTGCTAATTATAATTATAATTATAAATATTAATTAATTTAGTTTTAATTGTAATTTTTATGTTATTTTATGAGTCAAAATATTTTATTAATAAGCATAATTATTATTGTATCATTTTTTGTTTATTTTACTGTTATTTTTGTTTTAATGTAAGTTAACTAACTCAAAATATTTAATCAGACAAGACATGACATTCCAACCTCTCTTCCATATTGGGCTAGGAAGAGCCTCTCAAAAAAAACTTAAGTTAAAATATTTTCTAAAGTGTAAAAATTTGAGCAAAGGATTGCACTTCATGGATTTGATCTTTCTAGACATTATCTATGTGTAATTTAAAATGAATATAAATTAATACTTACTTTTCTTTTGGGTTATTTTTCTTTTAATATAATAAATATATTTTAATTTTAAGATTACAACCTAACTAAACAATAAATTAATGTATGACATAGTAAATTAAGGTCATAGTAATCATTGAGCTACTTGGATTAGTTTTCTTATTCCCAAATCTAAATTTCTGGAAGCCCCTTATGCTGAATAGTAGTAATTTTATGTGATTTCTTAGAAAATACTAAAGAGCTTCAATAAAGTTGATTCTGCTTGTTAGATCATAAAAACATTCAAATTAATAAAAATAATTACCCCATTTTATTTATGCTTATTTAGGTTAGGCATTTGATAGATTAACTAGCTCACTAGTTCTTGAATTTCTAGATTTTAGACTAGTAATTTTCTGCTTTTTCAGCAGGTATTAACAAGGGTATTTTTGAGTGATTCCACTTGGAATGGAGACCTAAGAAATCCTATTCTATAAAAATAATTGTCCCAGCCCATTTGGATTTTCATTACTTTGTCATTCAATGAATTATATCTTCCTGTAGAAAATCTGTAACTTTCATCATCAACTTCCTGTAGCAATGTTCTAACATGTATATACTTGCCCATATTTGCTCAAAACTATTTTTTTTTTTCCCTTAGGGTTGGATCATAACCCTTAGGATATAAATAAGTGGTTGAGCAGGACTAAACACCACTTAGGACTTTCCATTTTACCCTTGCAAAACATCTCAACAATTTGGGTTAATGGACATATTTATGAATTGGATAATACAATAATGATTTTCTCACTTGCCATATCCAATGAACTTTGTCAATAGATCTAAACTCTTCTCAAAGTAATGATTGATATTTACTTCATGATATTGACTTTATGGAATTATAATAAGTTTCCATAACTTATATTTTCTTTCCCACAATAGGTTAAGGTTTCCATTTCGAGCATTCCCATTTCAATGATCAGTTTAGGATTTTATTACATTCACTCCATTGCATCATGAAAATGAAAGAAGGACACAAAGTATGTTGCACATATAGTGTCGATACCTCTTAAGTTTGTACGAACCCCAGGTTGATAGTTAATTTTGGTAGTATTAGGAGTTGCATCATTTTTGTTTCAATACTGAGGCTCGTCACTTTTTTGCATTGTTGCGAGGCAGGTGCCAAAGTATGAAACATTTTCTTCCCTAGTTGATTCATTTATTTTACTTTCTACAAAAATACACAAAAATTGCATTAGGAATATTTCATTTCAAAAAATAGAAAATTGCATTGAATTAGTGTTTTCATTCAATCATAAAAAATAAAATTTCTCCAACACCAACCCCTCCCATTTGATCACATGGTACAGTAAGAGCCACATCACCATCCAATTTTGCAGGTAGAAGAATAGGAGGTAATAGATAAGGTAGGAGAAATGTATGAACATGATGAAAATGAGGAAGATCCTCTTGGATTTCCCATTCAAGATACTGATGTTAGTGTGCTCATGAAGAACATCCATCCATCTTTTCTTCCAAAATTTGATGGTCTAAGGTCAGAGGATCCAGAAACCTCTCTTTGAATTTGAAATTTGTTTGTAGATCTTATGGTTACTTATTAAACACTAAGAAATTTGAGATTTTTTCAGACAATATTGAAAGATAAAACTCCTAAATGGTTCATGAGTTTAGGGACTAATTAAATAAGATCATGGAATGATATGCAAATGATATTTATAGAAAGATATAAAGACCATGGTCTTAAGAAAAAATATTTAGAATAAATAAAAAAGAAGATGAGAGCCTTAAGGATCTAATAGAGAGGTTCATGTATATTGTTAAGAGGGGAATGTTACATCATTTAGGATCTGACACGCTAAAAACCATCTTACTTAGAACAATTAGAGATGAGTTGATTTATATCCTTGATCTCATGAGTACAGGTGATGTATACCAATTACCATTTGAAGAAATTGTTGACATATGCAAGCACATCTCAAGAGGAAGGGCAAGAGTAAGTAAATCTGCATCAAGATTGGTAAGTCAAGGTAAATGTGGGAATTTGTTTGATGACTTTAAAACAAAAATTCTTAGCAATCTAAGAAAGAAAGTAGAAATATTAAGAATGTAAGATGAGGAAAAACAAGATGTTGATATTTGTGTTGTCCATGCGAAATCACATGCTGTTTAATATTTCCTATCATTATCAAGGTTGAAGGAAGCTTACCAAGAGGAAAATGGAGCAGGTGAATTTCCAATGCAACTATGTTATGTAGCTCTAAGAGGATGATGGCAACCTATTCAACGTGATATGATGCAAGAGCCTAATTCACAATTTAAATCTTATTCACATCCATCTCAACGTAATTGGAACACACCCTTTCCTTGGCAATCTTGGCCATCTCAACCCCAAAACCAATCTTGGAAACAAGGTTGGAAAGGAACTTAAGGGAGCCATCCACAATATCTTTAATATGTTCCTCAATATCATCCATACCCAACTCCATGCTATCCTTACCATCCACCTACACCATAACCACAACCCCAACAACATACATCTCAAATACCCAATCCCACTCAACTACCTATACCGTCATTTCCAAACCCACACAAGAAAGTAGATCAACCCACTTACAATGTTGAGGTACAATACCTCCAAAAATATCCTCTTGATCTAAATGGTATTCATCTTAGATCAGGAAAGGTATTGCAAAAAGGAGATTCTATTGATGTCACTGAAGGACAATATTCAGAAAAAGAAGATTCAAATGAGAAGACCAAAGAATCATGGGTTGCACTTGATGAAGAGCAGGTATTAGAATCAAATATTGAGAGAGTGCCCTTGTTTTTACAATCATATTCTCCATGTGTTCAAGAGAATAATTTGGGAAAAGAAGATTTGAATGTCATGGTAGAAGAATACATGAAGAATGATCCAAATCAACACATGGACCAAGGGCATCACAACTATATTGAATATGGTTCCAGACAATCATTAAGTTGTAGCAACACACTCTTCTTCAACAATTCGTAATATGATCTCAGTCAAAGCATTTGGTATCTCACATTTACGTACATGTCAAATAATACATTTCGAGCCTACACATGATTTTATATGTCATCCTATTATGCAAGTCGTTCCATTGGAAATATTCCTACACTTGAAAATGATTTTATTTTTTCAAGTAGAGTAGGATAAAAAAAGAATTAAAAAATAAGAAATAAGAGGAAAAAATAAAGTCTGAGGTGAAAACCTCATTTGAGGCTCCTGATATTGGATTATTTATTGAAATCCTCCATGAGGCGATCAATGGGTTGAAAAAAAAAAGAAAAAGGAGAAAAAAGAAAAGAACCTAGGTGAAAACCTCCTTTGAGGTGCATAGGAAGACATACTAGTTGAAACCTCATTGAGGTAGCTAGTAGGCCAAACAAAAAACATTGCTCCATTTGTCTGTCTCTCATGAATGAAGGTTCTCTCCAACCTCTGGAAGGAACAAAAAAAGGTTAGCACCAAAAGAAAAAAGTTGGTCAAAATTCTAGTCAAAGGAAGTCAAACTTAGACTTTCTCCTCCTTTATTCAGATGCTCCAAAAGAACCAAGGCCATGTTAATCCATCACCCTCATATATTTTTGCCATCCACCTATCATTCTCAATATTTTACCATTCATTTTCCTTGCTTTCCTAAAATGCTATAGGAAGACTCTATTTTGCTACAGGAATCCAAAATACATAGAGTAGAAAATTATTTTTTTCATATATTAATTATTTTTTTCATATATTGAAAACCGTGCATCCATTTACTGATTTGTTTTGGGGGGGATGCATATGTATTATGGTAACATGCTCAAGCATTTTGAGAAAATTCTTGTGCACAATTTTCGAGGAAATTGGCCTCCATCACCTACAACCATTTTTAAATTTTGTTGAGATTCTTGAATCCATTGGCCAAGATTGTTTATGGGGAGGTGCATAAGGATGATGGTAATAACATGAAATTTTTTTAGGTCAATCTAGTCTACCATTTCAGAGATATGGAAAAAACAAGTCTACTATAGGAGGTTGTCCTGAATTGCTACAGAAATATCCTGTAGCACAACAGGATGGTCGAGAAGAAGCTACAGGAGGCAATCTAATTGGAAAATTGGTCAATAGGTCATGATGTTTTTAGGGAAGGCTGAGAGAGGTCCCCCAACAACAATTTCATCACTCATCCACTCCATTTCACCAAAACATGCTCAAAATGTTCACTATGTCCTGCTAAAAAACATACAGAGAGCATTATTCTCCATTTTCCCATTCTTCACATTACCTCCTCATGAATCCAACCCTACTTACATGGATTTTCATCACTCCCGTTAACACCACCATTCTGTCTCAAGCCTAGAAGAAAGGATCAAAAGGTTGATACAATAATAAACTCCTTTTATAGCAATCTATGTGGTCACAATAGAAATCTCTGAGATCTTTTTTCCCACCAATAGAAGCATGATGAAGCCATGCGTGCAATTGGGAAGGAATTCCACCAGCAGAAGTTATGTAGACATCAGATAGGCACATACACACACAAGAAAAGCTATCAGGCAATGTATAATCAAGTTCTGAAGACGTTCACTAGGATATCATGAAGTATATGGCCGAACGACAACATGCAATCACCTCCAGCAATTTTATCAATAGGTAGGCATAGTTATGAAATATTCTTCACCTCTTCTCTTGAGCATGTTATGGTTAGAAATTTGTTGTCCATGCATAAGAGATGAGGTTTTATAAGCTAAGGATGGGCTAGAAGCATCAACCTAAAACCCTAATCACAATTAAGAAATTGGCCTGTCAACAAAAGGAAGAATTAGAGGGAAATAAACAACATATTGAAGGAATAACCTCCCTCCAAGCTAAGGGGAAGTATCCCAAGCATCATAGAGAAAGCTAAACAACTGGGGAGGCAAGACTGACTAGATACAAGAGGAATATGTGTTGCTATAGGAGAAAACAACACTACTACAGGACAAATAGGGCTACTACAGGAAAGACAGACTATGTGCTACAGGAAAATAGAGATGCTACATGAACATAAACGTTGTTGTAAAATACCCCGATTTTGAGGAATTTCACTCCCAGACCGGAGGATTTGAATGACAATAGCAAAATAAAGGGTAAATACATATTTCTCCTTTCCATATGTGAACAAGAAACCTTCAAAACTTTTAATTTTTTTCAATAGTATGACCTATGTGAAACTTTTGATAAATGTTTACAAAACAAAAAAATGAAATATGGATGTTCCCTTTTAATTGAGCCTGATAAGATGGGAATTTCAATTATTTATAAGTGAGCATGAAATCATCCTTCCCCGAGGAAATATGAGAATGTTGTTCTTTTTTCCTTTGTCATAAAACCGTCATTACACATGAATATCTAAAAATTCTAGCAGAAATCGACAATTGCCTTGGAAAATTTGGAAATTTTTATTGAAGGCTATCGGGGGTGGATCTAACCATAGAAACCCCACAACCAAGAAGAATGATAAGAAGAAGCTAATGAAGAAGTAGAAGAATATGGAGAAGAGGGAAATTAGTGAAAAGAAAAACTCAAGGAGGGAGAAGGAAGAAAGGAACAAACTATGCTAAAAACAAGAATAACAGTGCTTAAGAGAGACCTAATCAAAACAGAGAAATCCAAAGCCCATTAGGCAACAATTTAGGCCACAAAAGAGAAGAGGAAGGCAACAAAAGGTAAGAATACATTCACCATCAAAATAGAGTTCAAACCACAGTGATGAAAAGAGGCTTTCTAAGAGGTCTCTAATGCTTTTCTAGTTTTTTCCAAGGCCTAGAAGATGTTATAGAAAGGTAAGATGCAAAAGTTAAGCATGAGGTGCAATTTTGGGCAAGATTTGATATATTTTGTGGTGTGGTATAGGTCTACTACAAGATGCTTTGTGTTTCTACAAGATTTCATATGAGGGTGTTTTGAAGGTTTCGGAGGTGTTGAAATGATGGAAAAAGGTAGTAGGAGATTGGAAAAGGATGTGGAATACCTTGCTTAACCGAAAAATATTCAAGGGGAAAAAGGGAGGCTAATGATCTCTATAAACAATGTGATTTTTCTTTGCACAAACAATTGGAAAAATGAGTTAAATTGGAATGAAGGTTCCAAGGGAGAGGATGTGAATTACGTATATCTACGTACAACCAAGCTTCTTAAGAGAAAGGACTAATGAATGTACAAGAGAGAGGCCAGCAGGGCCATGAATGATGCACAATGAGGTCACTAAGTTCCTCATAGGATGAGCAACACTTTCAACAAGGGGGTATGATGGGCCTCTAAACTAGAGATAAATTAAGGCCCATATGGCAATTCTTCAGCACATTAAACCTTTATTTTTCTCACAGGTAATGCATTTTTAACTTTAATATGTTCATTAGGAAGGTTTATGGATAATTGCATATTTGTGCCTAATATTATTTATTTTTGTTGAATATTGTTAGAATATTGGGCATATTATAAAGATTTGGAGGACGAGATAATTCAGGGACTTGCTCCCTACTACGTGAGGATCAATATTGGATAATAAATAAATAAAATATTCTGAAATTATTGCATAAATTCTGGAGCTCCAATGATTGATAAAATCTAGGAATGTGTTCCTTGTCAATTAATGTAGATTCCTAGTGTTGGGAACCAGATCGACTATTTGAGGGATTTTGGACGGGAAGGCTTCCTCTTTTCAAGGAGAATTCTTCCTCACCATCTTGTATAAATGCCAATTCAAATTTTCCTCTAGGGGTGGATTTTTCTTAGTCTTCTTGTGGAGAGAACTCTTATTTTATAGGTCTACTTTCATTTCTTGCAGGGATGTAATTGTATCGATGGAAATAATGAAGATTGGTGCCATGTTCAGATTCTAAATCTTGGTCTCCTTCATAGGAATCTGAGTTTCCTTGGGCTTGGCCATCCCAGGAGCCTCATATCCCTTTTGTACAGTTTACTTTTCTTTTTCTTCTTGTTATTCACGTGCATCTCTTGTTCTTGTTTTCCCTATTTCTGCATTTAATATTGATGATTTCTTGTTGTAGGATTTGGTTAAATCGTTGCAGTAAGTTATTTTGTAGGATTACAAGCATAAATTCATGCTTGGAAGAACTTTGGAAGGTCATATTAATCATTGAGCTGCTTGGATTAGTTTGCTTATTCCCAAATCTAAATATTTGGAAGTCCCTTGTGGCGAATAGTAGTAATTTTATGATATTTTTAGAACATACTAAAGAGCTTCAATCGAGTTTATTCCAATTGAATTATATCATAAAAAAAATTAAGATAATAACATAATTTACCTATTTCATTTGCACTTATTTAGGTTAGGTATTTGATAGATTAAGTAGCTCGCTAGTTCTCGAATTTCTAGATTTTAGACTAGTAATTTTCTGTTATTTTTTAGCATGTGTTAACAATGGTATTTTTGAGTGGTTCCACTTGGAATGAGACCTAAGACATCCTATTCAATAAAAAAATTTATTCCATCCCATTTTGGTTTGATTTACTTGACCATTCAGTGAATTATATCTTCATGTAGAATATTTGTAACTCCCTTTTGGTAGCTTCTTGTAGCACTCTTCCAACATGTATATACTTTCCTATATTTGCTCAAAAGGCTTCTTTTTTGTAGCTTAGCATTGAATAATAACCCTTAAGATCTAAATAAATGTTTGAGGATGAATAAACACCACTTAGGACTTTCCCTTTGACCCCTGCAAAGCATCTCAACAATTTAGGTTAATGGACATATTTATGAATTGGATAATAAAATAATGATTTTCTCGATTGCCACATCCAACAAACTTTGTCAACATATATAAAATATTTTAAATGTACTGATTGATATTTATTTCATGATCTTTACTTTATGCTATTATAATATATTTGCATTCCTTGTATTTTCTTTAATGTAATAGGTTAAGGTTTCTATTTCGAGCATTTCCATTTCTACAATTAGTTTAGGATTTGATTACATTCACTCCATTACATCATGGTAGAGAAGGAAGGAAACAATGTATGCTGCACATACAGTGTCAATACCATTAAATTTTGTACAAACCCTAGGTTGATAATTAAATTTGATAGCCTTGGGAGTTGCAACATTCTTGTTGCAATACTAAGGCTCATCACCCTCAAGCTGGAAATGAGATGAATCTTCAACAATAAATACTTGTGAGAGATCTAAGTGATGTTTCCTCTTAATTAGTTAGGTTTGATTTTTTTCACCATATAAACCAATTTCTAATAAATTAGGTGTAGGTTTTGACCCTATAAAGATAATAACTGCAAAAAAAAAATCTAAGAAAAAACATAAAATATACAATGGCTAGAAAAAATATATATATATAGAAGCTTTTTCTCATGCAACCCAAAATTAAGAAAACCATATTACTTTTTCATTATATTCTTTTTAATTTTAAAATACATTATAACCATTCATAAAACTATAATGCATTATCCATTGATTATAATATAATTGTAGTTCCTTTGACTGGTTATACATGGGTGAAATTACCATATGTAAAGCCATGTGCAAATATGGGGGGTGTCACCCCCCTTGTGACGTCCCTTCCATGTGTAATGTTTTGTATCACATGTGGGACTAGCTGTGTAAATAATATAAGACATACCCAACACTAGGGTGGATTCTTTCAACCACCAACACGGATTTGCTCATGAGTTTCACTCTTAGCACTCCAAAACTACAACTCTCTAAATTAGTACGAAAAAATGATTGTGCATTCCCCCAAGAGTGAGCTCCAATATATATATTTTATCATAATAATATGATGGGTTTATATCATGGGTTATTAGAATACAATGGTTCTATATCATGGGTCACCAAGATATAATGGGTCTCTTTTATAACTTTTACCCAAATGATATTTAAATAACCAAATTAGTTGATTCATTTTTTTGCCCAACTATAGCCTACCTGTATAAAATAGACTATTGAGTCCTTATCATGGAGTCACGATTATTTGGAAAGGGAACGTTACATTTGGGAACATTTGATTTTGATTATATTTGACACATCTTGGCCTTGATTGGCACCTCTGAGTGCGCAACTTTTTAGTTATAACTCTCTCTCTCCCTTTATCTCTCCCTCCTCCTTCATCTATTTCTCTATTCCTTCCTCATTCACTTTGTCCATTCTTCACAACAACCCTCTCTCTCTCTCTCTCTCTCTCTCTCTCTCTCTCTCTCTCTCTCTCTCTCTCTCTCCTCTATTTCTCTATGTTGCCCTCATTCATCTTTTCCATGCTTCACAACAACGCCATCCAAATCTCTGTCTCTCTCTACCCTATAGCCATCTATCTATCTCCATCCCTTTACCATTTTCCTTCTCTCCCTCCCTCCCTCTCTCTTCCTCACTCCATTCTCTCCAACTTTATTTGTATCTTCCACCTACCCTTCTCTCTATACTATCCCCCCTCTCTCTTTGTATATATCTACCCATATCACTCCCTCTTACTCCCTACCCCTCTCTTTTCCTCCCTCTTCCATCCCTCCCCATTCCTTTACTTCTCTATCCCACCCTGTCTCCCTTACTTGGTCTGTTATTCACAGCAATCCCCCTACAACACTCTTTCTCTTCATACCCTTTAGCTCTATCACTATCTCCCTCTATTTATCATATCTATCTCTTCCTTTTTCACTCTCTCTACTTGACTCTCTTCCCCTCTCTCATTCAACATAGTTACCAGTGAAATTGGAACTATTATCTCAAAACCAGTACTCTAGCCAAAAAACCCCCAAAAAACATGAAAAACAACCCAAAAATGAAAATTGTGTATGCCAGAACAATGTTTTTTAAGGGTAAATTTCCAACATTTTTTTAAAATGGAATTAAAAACCATTTTTTTTTTGCAAAATGGATAAGAAAAACACCCTAAAAAGGTAAGTGTTGATGCTAGAACAAAAAAAAATCAAGTTACAATTTTGACCCCTTTTAGCAATGGAATTAATGAGTCATTGTCGTGTATGAAAGACCATTTTGGGCATGCTACATATTGTAAATAAAATTTATTTGATTCGAAAGAAAGTGATCATGGTGTAAATATTAAGTCAGGCTACATGAAGGGACATGTCGACCTCAAAATCCTATAAATAAGAAGGAACGTGACCTCATTAGCATACTCACTCAAGAAAGTTCGATCTCCTCGAGATCGACACTTGAAAATGATAAAAAAGGAGAAGAAGAGCGAAATCAAACTTTTGGGCCTCTCTCTCTCTAGCTTGTGTTAGGGCTTCTACAATTACTGGGCAAGTCCAATTGTTGTTGGGTAAGTAGAAGTGTTGGAGGGTAAGTAAAATTGTTTTTGGGAAATTCAAAGTCCTACTGGTCAAGTCGAAGTGTTGTAGGGAAAGTTGGAGTGTTGTTAGCGAGTTGAAGTGTTGTTGAGTGAGTCAAAGTGTTGCTGAGGATGTCAAAGTGTTGCTGGAAATTTCAAAGTGCTAGGAATAAACTATTGGGTTAAAATTCTACAATAACTTGTTGGGAAAGACAATGTTCCAGAAGAATTTTTTGGCTGGGTCAAATTTGTAAAAGAATTTGTTTGGCAGGTGGAAGTAGGAGAAGAATCTATCGGGAGGTCAAAATTTCAGAAGTTGCTAGAAGGAAAGTTGTGTTTGACTTAGTCTTGGAGGGCCTTGGTCAAAGTTCATAGGACTTGTAAGTTATCAATTGAATATTCTATAAGAAGAAAAATTCTTGTGGGTTTTCCTCTGAAGTGGAGATCTCCTTGGGTAATTACCTATATCTCGTGTCCTATTTTTTCATTGTTGTTTATGGTTTCATAGTTATTTGATGGAAATAACATAACAATAATGAAGGTAAAAGAGAATCTAATAAAAAAAAGTAAAAAGACATCACAAGAAGTTATCAAAGAAAAGAGAAGTCACCTAAACATGTTTCCCCTAGATTTCTCAACATGGTATTAGAGCTAAGGTGACAAGACAAGGAAAGATAGCTTAAATAAGGAGACTCGAGGGCCGAAGCACTAGACAGTCATAAATATCATTAAGAGTACTAGAATATAATCAAGAAGGAAAATTCATCCTAAGGATCATCACATCTCAAATAAAGAACACCTCAAAACCCTAGCTCATCCAAAGAATGGTTATACACGAAGCATTCTTGAGAAGCTCACATCATCATCACAAATATAATATCTACAAGATCATACCTCCTCTTAAACTCATTGAAGCATATTGAATTCTATACATCCAAGGGAAGAAAGAAGAAACATAGTCATCATCATCAAGTAATTAAGGTTATATCCCTCTCTTTGAAGGATCACTTTTGAAGGAAGACATCTTCTATTATCAACACCATCATTAAAATCAAGAAGGCATTAACTTGAAGATATTGTCACCAAGGGACATATTCACTTGACAAGTAAGTACATCTATATTTACGAATTGATTTGGTATCAAAATGAATTCATTTTTCAAGGAAAACAACATATTTGTTGGTTCGTCAAATGTTCTTGCATGGAATAAGAGGAAAAATTTGATCCTCATAGAAAATGAAGTCAGTGAACATGTTAAGGGTTCAATCATCAATCCTACAAAGGAAGAATCTCAAGCCTTGTAGAAGTATATGAAAGGAGAAATTAGGGCTCAAATAATTCTTATAGAATCCATCAAGGATCCGATCATTCCATATATAATGAAGTTAGAGACATCAAAAGAAATATATGACAAGCTAGTATAATTATTCTCCATAAGAACTACCAGAGAAGTGATATCTTTGAGAAATGACGTATACAAAATCAAGATCTCAGAAGAATATGGACTAACCTCATGCTTTATGAGGTGATTAGAAATAAGAGACCAACTACACGAGTTCGTAGAAATAATGTCTGATAAAGACATGACCATCGTAGTGCTCAATACACAACTAGAGGAATGGTGCAAGTTTACATCAAGCATCTATGGAAACAAGGAAGCTACTCCATTCAATGAAATTTGGTCATTGTGCAAGATTGAAGAAACCAGGTTGAAGGAAAAAAATGACGTACAATCAAAAAAGAAATTCCAAGCATTTGTTTCCATGGCTAGGAGGAAAGGAAAGTTTAAAAGGCCTAGTCCTTAGAAAAATAACAAGGAGAATATGTCAAAGATCCAATGCTATGGTTTTCATGAATATGGGAACTACAAGAGAGATTGTCCTAAACTTAAGAAGGAAAACAAAAAAATAGGAAGGGAAGAATCCCATATCACCGAAGAATTGGAAGAACCTAATAAGAAGAAACCAACAAAGGAGGAAGTGAGAGATATCTACTATGACTGAGATAATCTCCTCTACTAAGTTCTCTTCAGTTTCATAAATAATAGCTACCATGGAATGAAGAATTGTAATTATGATACAATTCATCATATTAGGATACAAAATCATGGTAGAAGCATAAGGTTGAAGGAAGAGCTCATTATAGAAGCTTGAAAATGATATTTGTACTAGAAGTGTACATGGATGTAGAAATCATTATATAAAGGAAGTAGTTAAAGGAGACCTCATTAAAAGTATGTGTAGTGCATATGGTTGGAAGAAAGTCATATAGCCTGATAGAAGGAATTCATCATACATCATCATCATGAGAAAAGATGACATCATCATGTTGGGCATGGAATCCCCCCACAGGATGGTTTGGGGCTCAAAGCCCAAGTTTTGAGTAATATTGTTGTAAAGACTCTGTGAATTGCTGACGCAGAGTGTGAATTGTATGTTAGAGTCATAAGGCTATTCGCCGTAAGTTCTTAATGTAGTGTCGGCCTACCCATGGTCGACGGACCATGGGATTGTATAAATAGAGTGAGGCTCTAAGTTGTAAAAAAACGAATGAAGGGATGGAATCTGATAGATAGAATAAGATATCGAGCATATAGCAAGAGTCTAATTATCTTGGGTCATAGTAGTAGGAATAGGCTCTGCAACTGAGTGCATAGAGGCCTAGTAGAGTCTGCAGCTGAGTGCGAAGGGCGGAGTCGAGTCTATAACTGAGGAGGAAGAATAATAAAGAGAAGTTTTATCTGAATTCAACGTATTTATTCTTATGTTATTACATGTTCGATATCAATTGCAATTATACAGTTTATCTACTACGCGCCTTTGTATGAATGGTGAATATTGTTAAGTATAATTGGAAGCATACAGATAAGCTAAGTTAATCAACTAATATCAGGTTACTAATAAGGCCCTAGGTAATAATGGTGTTCGGCCCCCGAGAAGGACTACGCGAAGACATCATCATAGGCTGTGAGGTACTGATAAGTGCGTGTAGCGACATGCATGCAGGGACAAACCATGGACCACTTGAAACCCATCAGACATCCCTATGGTGCAGAAACCTAGTTCTAGCACCCTCCCATACTTCTTTGGGTGATACCTCAGTCCGCACTTCGCAGACTGTTGTCAAAAGGGCCAATAGTACCAGGATTTGTTTGGCTAAATCATCTTCAAACTTGGGTCAGGCCCCAACAAGCCAGAAATTGGTATTTTTGCCGAGACCAGGATCTACATAAGGGATTTCTGATGTCATGTCACTGGAATCCAACAAAGAAAGAAATTGAAGGGTGGTTAGACGAAAAAATTCATGAGTTCGCAGTGGAGGAGAACTGGAATCCACGATTATCAAATGATCAGTGGTGGAGCGCTATTTATATACAGAAATCAACAAAATTTTCTTTGCATCCTTCCCCTCTGAGTTGTATGAGTGGATTGCAAAGCTAGTAGATAGTCAGGGAAGGTGTAGGCTCAACAAACCGATTGTGTGGACTCCAGAATTAGTGCGCAGACTAGAAGCATCGGAAGATAAGATCGTACATGCTGTGGACCATTAGCTCGGTTGAATTATAGGAGGATTTATCACCGAGTTCATGGTAAACACGACAGTCAGCTACAGTGAGGCAGAATGAGGCTTCCTCAAAGGACTGCGAGGTAAGGCTACATGAAGTGGGAGGATAGCACAGAGATAGAAAATAGCCCCTTGATTTTGCCTCAGCAAGAAAGGGAGGAGGAGCTCACAAAAGTTTTTCCGAGAAGTGCGGTCAGTCTGATAAGGTAGAGAATTCCATGCCTACCACCTCCAGCTACACCGACACCAGTCTCACCATCTTCACCTCCATCTCTGCCCACACCACCTTCACCACCACCATAGCTCAATATGGCGAGCATGATAAAATTGCCAGTATTCAAGGGAGTAGGGAATGAAGATCCAGACCAATTCTGGTTCATGGTAAGGGCCATATGGGAAGCCCAAGGAGTCATGGGTGACAATATAAAGAAGGTAATGTTTGTGAGAACATTGCAGGATCATGCACTGACATGGTACATTAAGCATTCTAATGACCATCCGAACACAAGGATTGCAGATATCCAGGCCACGCTGAATAGGGAATTTAGTAGGCCAAAGTCGGAGAGACAATCGATTACTGGGTTTAAGGAGATCACGATGCTTCTAGACAACACCCCATGGGATATGGATGAAAGACTAAAGAGTATGATTCACGAAGCCAACATGACCTTGACAGATGGGCAACAGTGCGCATGGTTTGTAGCATCACTAACACCACATCTATGGATGGCGTTGTCACAGCAGAAGTTATCCACCGAGGCCAAAGCTTTGGAGATTGTAATGAGATTGCATGAGACCCCAATACAAGATCCTAGCCTGGGAGTCCAACAAATCCATGCACAACTGAAAAATCTATGTCTGGAAATTCAAAGTTTGAAACAATATAGGACAACGCAATCACAGGCATGTGAAGAGGTATGGTGCATAAAATGCAAAGGCCAAGGGCATGACAAGGACCATTTTCCAGTCTTCTCAAACTACTTAACGGGAGGAGGGCTGATGCCATTAAGACCATAGGCACAAGCAAGACCGAGCACGACAGCTTCATTATGGTGCATGATTTGTCAAATGGGAGGAAAACATGCTACGGATAACTGTAATCTATTACAGAAGTATACGCAGACGTCCTAGTAATTGTTTTGTAATTTTTGTAGGTCAGTAGGCCATGCTGAGCGTGCTTGTAGAAGTTACGAGCTGATGATGGATCAAACTCCTGCCTATAAAGTAAAAACTAAAACGTGAGCCCTCGATCCAACTATAGGGATGGCACGCGTTGGATTTCAGGACGCGGATGACGTCGAGGTGGACTGGGACTAGGAAGGGGTCACAGAGAGCTGATTTGTTACAATTGCGGAGGGACATGGCATTATGCCCATGATTGTACAAATCCGACGAGAGCATCATGTTTATATTGTACTCAATTTGATTATGAGGCAAAGGACTACCCTAAACTGATAGCGAGGCTGCACGATAAAGGGATACTCCAGCCTCCCTTGACTTAGAATCTGCAAATCATGAGGTCTGAACCACGTGAAGAGGACCAAAATGTAAACATAGTGCTCAGAAGCGGTATCACAACAGGAGATGACAAAGTTAAGCAACCTGAAGAAAGTGCGTGGGTTTGCAAGGCTCCTACAAAGGAACCTAAATTTGATTTAGAGCATGTGTATCAGACATTCATGGAAGATAAGAAGAGCTTCATAGAGGCCTCCACTTCAGATAGTAAGGATAAACTAGAGCTGGAGATGGATCCTTCAATGATCACTACCTTTCTTGAGACATGTATGAAACAGTTGTGCGACTGCAAGGTTGTGAGAGCACTACAGGAACTTATCACTAGGTGTGTTGGGTCGAGAGAAACTCATGTAGTCTGGAAGCTAGGGAAACATACATCACGAATAGGAAGGGAAATGCGATTGACTGCGCAAATCGTGGAGTTTGAAATGGATCAAGTAATTCTAGATCTAGGATCGGACGTGAATGTGTTGCCAAACAAAACATCAAAGTGCATCGGTAAGCCCCCACTGCAATCATCTCCCATTCAATTATGAATGGCGAACTAGCAGAAGATCCTACTGATGGGAAGGTTGTAAGGGATAATAGTAGAAATCGAAGGTGCAACCACACTTGCAGATTTTGATGTGATAGAGATTGTAAATGATAGCAATCCCTATCCTACGCTACTAGGAATAGACTAGGCCACTGATATGAATGGAGTAATAAATCTAAAGAAGTGCAAAATGATTTTTGAGAGAAAGTCACTATTCATAGTGATTCCTTTAAACCCAACGGAAGGAGCGCGCTACACAGAGCTAGTGCGCGACGACGAGAGCGATGATGAGCTAAACTATATCTACAAGATAACTGCTCAGGAATAGGATTGGGTGAATCCTACACTGGATGGCCGGATTTCGTGGGAGCACGAAAGCTCATTCATGTTAAGAAACCAACTCACAGAAAGATAGAAAATATAGATCAACTCCTTAGAATTCAGCCTCTTCGAGGGGGCAGCCTCCTTTACATTACATAAATGAAGAATTCTTTGATGATACAAATGAAAGGACCTCAATTCTATATATAGGAGTCTGAAGGGTCATAATATAATCAGAGCTGACATAACAATAATAATTTAATGGCACAATAATAACAATAGTGGTCTTCTATGGGGCACAATAGTAACAATATGGGCACTACATGGGTACATCAATATAATAAGGGGGTTTCACTAATAACAATTAGGGGTTACATTAGTAGTATAGGGGCCTAACATGCCCCTCTCCTTCAAAAAGTGTTGTCCTCAACGCTTGAGTAGTTCTTGATGCCTTTGTATAATATTCTTGTCCTCCTATGTGGAATCTTTAGTGGGTAAGTTCATCCACTTGATGAGATACTCTGAAATTGATTAATTTTGTAGCTGTCAAGTTCTTGTTTCTATGACTGCTCTAGGTTCCAATATGATTTTTCCTTCCTCTTCAAGTTTTGGCAATATTGTTTGAATTGGGATCTTTTGTAGCTTTTGAATGAGTGGCCACACTTCTTCATCCTTCTTCCATTCATCCCTTGCTTTGTTTATCCAATTTGGTTGGATAATAGAAATAGCACAAAACAATGCTTCCACATCCTCATCCTTTCTTGAGAGTGCATCTACAACAAAATTTTGCTTCCCTTTTCTATAGATGATGTCAAACTCATAACCCAATATATTTGTGACCCATTTTTTCTATTCTTCTATAGATAATGTTTGTTCTAAAAAGTCTTTAAGACTATCGTGATCCATTTTTACCTTGAAGTGTCTTCCCATTCGGTAAGGTCACCATTTCTTAAGTACATGTAGTATTACCAACAATTCCTTCTCATAAATAGCTTGCTTGAGATGTAGCAGTAAAAGTACCCAATCACCTACATCAAAACATTTTTTACTACAATGTTGATCTACCAGTTGTTTCATTCGATTTTGCACCAAAGTGGTGTTATCATTTAAAAGTTGGAGAACTTGTTGTTGATGCTTGATGTGATCTTTCACTGCTTGAACCCTTTTCTTCTTGATATGTCCTTCTATCTTGAGAGTTTGAGGAGTGGTAATTTCTTCCAATGCTTTACAAGATATGGTCAGATTCATTTCTTAATGCTCGATGTGATCTTTCACTTCTTGAACATTTTTCTTCTTGATGTGTCCTTCTATCTTGATAATTCGAGGAGTAGTAATTTTGGCCAATGCATTACAAGATATGGTTGGATTCATTTCTTCTTTCTCGATGTGATTTTTCACTTCTTGAACCTTTTTCTGCTTCATATGTCCGACTATCTTGAGAGTTTGAGGAGTGGTAATTCTTGCCAATGCTTTACAAGATATGGTCGGATTCAGTCCTTCTTTCTCTGGGGTTGATTCCTAGTGTATATAGTCTTCTTTTGATATTTCTTGATCCTTTTCTTCCTCCTCTTCATAATCTATGTAAAATAATTTCCTCTCAGCACACTTATGACCTTTAGTGCATTTTTTATCACAATTGTAACAAATCCCTTTTTCTCTTTCCTCTTCCAATTGTTGTGGTGTAACCCTTGTAGGTTGTGGAAGGTTAGGAGAAACAACACTTCCATTATTATAGTTGTGAGGGGTAGACTTCCTTGTTGCCATAATTTTACTTTCCACTATGTAACAAAGCTCTTTTACTCTTCCCAATTGTTGTGGTGTTGCTCTAAAGAAGGTGTTGCTCTTTGTATCCTCATAATGTGCTATCATTTCCCCCGTGAAAATTGACCAAGTAACAATTTGTTTATGAGAACAAAGCCCTTTATACCATAAAAATTAATCCAGTTCTAAATATGAAGATGCAATACATACCTTTTGTAACAGTGGTACACCATGTAGATCAAAATATTGCTTCATCTGAAGTATCCAATTTACTGGATCCTTGCCATCAAACTTCCTCATATTGCCTTTTCTTGATTTTAGGAGCTCGATCTTGAAATGACTATAACTATGTAATTTCGGTCCTTCTAGTTCTGAAATTGCGACTTGCAGTAGCCCTCTGTGTCCTCTTTCTAATGCCACCGGTCTGATCTAAATTGGATTCTCCAAGGAAGAGTTATGCCAAATCTCCCACGGTGACCTGATTATAGACTAGTCCAGTAGAGCCAAATTGTGTGACGTGCCACGTGTCACTATTTCGATCTTTGGATCTGAAAATGTATAAAAGAAACTACAGTCTGTCCTCGTTCTGTAACTTCTTACGAAATTTCAATTTGATGCTCAAAACATAAGTTATGATGATTTTCCCCAGGTCATCTGTTTGGAATGTAATTCGGGAGTCGGCAAAAAGGCCAACTTCCTCAGATCATATCTCCACAAATATAGCACCAAAAGCTCTAAAATTTGAACCCGAGCTTCAAACCGATTTCAACCCAAATGGATTTTTTTATTAGCATCTGAAATATCGTAGAAAAAAATTATAGCGCAAATGCCATGATGACCTGTTTGGAGCAACGAAACCCTAGAACCCAAAGATCTGATACCAAATGTTAAGAAACCAGCTCACAAAAAGATAGAAATGATAGATCAACGCCTTAGAATTCAGCCTCTTCAAGAGGGGCAACCTCCTTTACATTACATAAATGAACAATTCTTTGATAATGCAAATGAAAAGACCTCCTTTCTATATATAGGAGTCTAAGGGGTTATAATATAATCAGAGCCAACATAACAATAATAATGTAAGGGCACAATAATAACAATAGTGGGATTCTATGGGGCACAATAGTAACAATATGGACACTGCATGGCTACATCAATATAATAAGGGGGTTGTACTAATAACAATAAGGGTTACACTAGTAGTATAGGGGCCTAACACTGCACATCATATTCGGATGAGGAAATAGAATGATGGCAGAACTGGTTACACGAGGTAACCACGCTCAATTGCAACATGATGGTAAGATCACTGCGCTACGTGACAATAGAGGTAAGGGATCTATTGATGCATTATGGGGTGATAGCGGTGGATGAATTCCTAAACGAATTTGGAAGCACAATGCCAGAACAACAGTAGTTCGATGCTCTGAAATGGGCACTGTGCACAATGCTAGCAAGATGGTGGAGTATGCATCAGAGAAGTATTGAGAGCTGGTGTGAATGCAAAAGGGCGATACTTATACGATTTGGAAAACCTCAGCTACGGATATGAGCTGGTTATGAGGGGCGAAAAAGTTTGCGCGCCCACCTTTCTAGATAGGTACAGGTGTATGATACGCAACCCGCATGAACGCACACTACTATAACGATAGGAAATAGGAACAACAAGCAGAAGCAGGCCAGACAAGTGCACGAATGATGAAGCATGATAAAATCTTGTGTGCCAAAAATCATACATGGGGAAGCCTTTGACAAGGTGTGCGAAATGCTGAACAGGGTCCACCATGTGAGACGCACCGACTGGGACCCATGCATACTAGTGGTTGTATGGGCTTATAGGACCATGTGCAAAAATCTAACCGCACAAGTTCTTCTAAAGCTAAAGTATGAAGCAGGGGCTGTAGTCCCTATGGAGCATGTGAAGACAAGTCTGCAGATAACAACACCCATAGATATGATGGTCTTCGTAGACCGGAATGAAGAAATCACACAGTTGCGTGAAATAGAACATATAAGACTTGGGGAAGAAATCCAACGGGGAAACTTTAGACTTCACGAACTTGAAAAAAGATCGGGTACCGCTAAGGGAGAAAAGCTCTTTAATGGACGCAGAGGTCGAGAAGCTCGAAAATGAAATAAAGGAAGCATTTCTCGTTCAAAAACCAAGGATGGCAAGGCAAGATGCGTATAGTCATACTGACAAATTGGAAAGCTATTATCATTAATTGGTGAGTCTACTGTCGTGGATGAGACCGCATCTCACCAAACGTAGTGACCAGGGTAGCAGAGTGTAAATAGTACACTGCCCAATTCCGATCACTACAATGGAAGATGTGGATTCTCAACAAACCATGGTGGAGGATGAAATGAAGCCTCGCATAGGTGGTGCACCCACCTAACTAGTGGTAGGAAGGACACTCTTAGTGCTCCAGGCAGTTGAAAGGGAGTGCGGGACTATAAAATATTCTTCCTGGGGACTGCATGATATGAGAGATGCATGCAGGAGCAGGACGTCACAGGGTTCGCGACCATGCATGGAGGGCTGCACTGCCACATGCGTTAGTTGAGAAGTGACCGTTGGTGTCACTATTCATGACAGGATGTTTGATTTGAGGCTAAATGGAGTGGGCGAAAGGCATTTAAAATGCAAGTTATAGGCAAGATTTGGGAAAATATTCCGCCAGGAAAGCATCATTAGCATGGAATTGGGGGGAACTGTTGAAATTGAATTCAAAAGGCACTATAAAGCTCACAGGGCTAGCCTGCGAACAATACATAGTCATTTGAGAATTGAGTGTTTTAGCAAAGCACAAAGTGTTGAGAGCTGAGCAATAATTGAGCCCCTAAGTTTGTGAGAGACAGAAAATAGTGTAGCGATGATGATGAAAACTAAGGATGGGTTGGGAATTGAAGAGGGAACCGCCAGTAAGGCTGGGCAGACCCCCATGGTGCAGGATGTTCCAAGGGTGTTGGGGTGGTTACAAAAATCCCCAAATCACTGCAGATTCCATGACTGAAGAAGGATAAATAGGAAATGGGTCTTGTACACATGTCCCCAAGGAATCCGCGACAGAAAAAATTAACAATGGAAGAAAAGGGGAAGGTAGTCATAATTGAAACAAATGAGGAAGAAGAAGACTTACAGGCCCTGATATCCACCGCAAAAGAAGAAGAATATGTGGAGGGGGATATCCAACCATTGCACTCTACAGCAAAACGACCCGTGTATGTCCCTCCATGGAAAGGGAAGACTAAAGTACCGAACGATCTGGATGCAATGAGGAGTTCACTCCAAACCCTGCTCCTCCCCAATGGCATTGTATTTGAGGGTAGACACCTAGGCCATGTGCCCACCATGAAATTTGGAGACTGCGACCTCGCTGATAGCGAAAATTTCCCACACCTAGAGATGGTGAATCTAATGAAGCAGAATACCGAGGGGGTAGTGATAGTGTTAGAATGACTAAAATGGCTACGCGGTGTGGCAAAAGGCCAGCTTTCTACACTTGCTATGGATTCCACATTTCCATAGTGGGCCCATCACCATTTTCGTCATCAGGTAGCTACTCTGCATGGTGCATGATGGGTATCTATGGTTGGAGGAGCCTATTTCCATCGTGACAGACCTCATCCATCATATTTCTCAGCTTCCCTATAAAGGAAAGGACCCCACAACTATAGTTTGTAAAGGTAGCGATTTAGCCCTTGCCGAAGCCAAGAAGGAAAAATATAAGCTGGAGAAAAAGAAGAGGGGCTATGTCATCTCCAACATCAAGGACAAAGGGGTGCGCGTAGCAACTCAACTCCTGTCTAGTAAACTAGAAGCCACGGAGTAGAAGAAGGCCACAGAAGCAGCAGTAGTAGTGTAGACAGCAGAGGAAGCAATGGTACATGTAGAGGAGGGCTAAGCAATGTCCTTAGGGCAGGAGGCAGAGGACACGGAAATAGCAGAAGGAAGCACAGACCTATGGACCATGTCCACACAGCTCAAATGGCCATGCATCATAGAGAGATCAGGTCCAGGGAAGAAGGTTAAGGCATTGAAGTTGGCCATTGACTTGATCACCTTAACAGAAGGTTATCTCCATGATATTGGCGAGATAGTTCGTGATGTCACTAGTGAATTTCTTCAAGAATTTATGACGGAGCACCATACTGTGTTGGGGGCCCTTAGGGAACACCTGTAGGAGTTACAGGTGCGGCCTCCTTAGGAAGGTAGCATGTCTACCCATGTCATAATGGGCACTACAACACCATAACAGTTGTTGTGTGCAAGGATGGAAAGCACAATAGTGTTGCTAGAGGGAGCTTTAGTGTTTCCAAATGCGATGGATCAGATGTCACTTAACTTGATGAAAGACATCACCTTTAACCTAGCTACCCTTCCCTAGCAAACGCCATATTAGTTACAGGATGGAATAATGGCAGAGCTGCGAGCCAGGGAGAGCCGTGTGATCCAGGTTCTTAGTGAGCAAAAAATTAAAATAGAACAATTTAGCTTGCAGCATGATGAGTTGGTGTCGCAGAATCAACAGTTGGTGAATATGGCAGATAACACTTGCCAACGCATCTCGAAGCTAGCCATCATGCCAGATCTACCAGTAGAAGTCCGGATCCACAGTTTTGCAAGTGGTGTTCATGATGCGAGAGAAGAGACGACAAGGGTGCAACTGGAGATGAATCTCTAGATCACTGAGCTGTGGTTGAAGGCATAGCCTTCCACTCCCATGGAAATCAGAGAACAATGTGCCAGCAGTATTGCAGTAGGGTTGGAAGATATTGGAGGTGTAGTGTGTGACTGTACGAATATGTTGGAACAAGTACTAGAGGTCCTCATGACTTTACAGGAGGATCCCAACATCTAGTGAATAGAGACAGAGGCTCCTGAACTCTAGTAGTAGTACAACAACATCAGAGGGATTGCGTAGATAGTAGTCCTCACTCAGCGGCTTGTGAGTATGTAGCAATCCAAGGCGTTAAAGGAGCTGGTGGATGCGGTAGGCCACAAGGAAGCAGTTCTCAAAGCATGCGTCTAGCCATGGATTGACAAAGCCTTCACAATGATGGTAGATATTGAAGGAAAGCTTGCATAGATTCAGGGGATGTATGCACAGATACAGGGCAACACGATGGAAGTAGAGGTCTTAGAAGAGAGAATGCAGCACGTTCAGCAAGTAGCAGCTCAGTGTGCTGCAAACATCAGCACCGTATGGGAAAATTTGGAGGGACTTCGCGCCAAGATCACCGCACCAACAGAGTGACTCAAGGGTGAGTCGTGATGTTTGTGTTGGGGACCTATTGGGCATGGAATCCCCCCACAACATGGTTTGGGGCTCAAAGCCCAAGTTTTGAGTAATATTGTTGTAAAGACTCTACGAATTGTAGGAACGGAGTGTGAATTGTATGTTAGAGTCATAGGGTTGTCCGCCCTAAGTTTTGAATGTAGTGTCGGCCTACTAGACCATGGGATTGTTTAAGTAGAGTGAGGCTCTAAGTTGTTAAAAAAACAAATGAAAGTATGGAATCTGATAGATAGAATAAGCTAGCGAGCATAGAGCGAGAGTCTAAGTATCTTGGGTCGTAGTAGTAGGAAGAGGCTCTGCAGCTCCATGCACAGAGGCCTAGTAGAGTCCACAACTAAGTGCGTAGACCTCTATAGCTGAGTGTGCAGGGTGGAGTCATGTCTGTAACTAAGGAGGAAGAATAATAAAGAGAAGTTTTATTTGAAGTTCGTGTATCTGTTCTTATGTTATTACATGTTCGATATCAATTACAATTATACTATTTGTTTACTACACGCCTTTGTATGAATAGTGAATATTATTAAATGTAACTGAAACAATGCCGATAAGCTAATTTAATCAACTAATATCAGGTTACTATTAAGGGCTTGGGTAATAACATTGTTTTGCCCTTGAGTAGGATTGCACGAAGACAACATCACATGATGCGAGGTACTAATAAGTGCACATAGTGACGTGTACACAGGGTCAAATTGCGGAACACTTGGAACGCATCACACATCCCTAGGGTGCGGAAATCTGGTCCTAGCACCTCCCATACTACTTTGGGTGAGACATCAGTCTGCGCTCTGTGGACTATTGCTGAAAGGGACAGGCTAAATCATCTCTGAACCTGGGTTAGGCCCCAACAAGCTAGCAAATATGATTCCAAGTTGCACGTCACCTAACTAGCCACAAGAAGGTTGAATGAAAAACCGATAGCTGAGGTAGGGGCAGTATGTGAAGTGGCACAAGAAGTCATGGAGCAGGAGAAGGCCGCAGAAGCAGCAACAACAGTGTAGACAGCAGAGGAAACAATGGTACATGTAGAGGAGGCCCAAGCAACATCCTCAAGGCAAGAGGCATAGGACACAGAAATAGCAAAAGGGTGCACAGACCCAGGGACCATGTCCACACAGATCAAACGGCCGTGCATTGCAGAGAGATCGGGTCGAAGGAAGAAGGTTAAGGCTTTGAAGCTGGCCATTGACCCGAAGTAGTTAATGGAGACCTCATTAAAAACATGTGTAGTGCATATGGTTGGATGAAAGTCATATAACATGATAGAATGAATTCATTATACATCATAATCATGAGAAAATATCTTCTACCAGATGAGGATAATCAATATCCTCCATTGGAATCTTCATTAGAAGGTTCGCCTCTACTTGGAAGAAGCAAGTGTCTCCTTGATTATTCCACCTTATGTGGGATACATTTTTTAGAAGGATGATGATATGATGAAAAAGGAGTGCAATAGGTCACGATGATTTAAGTAATATCAATCATGGAAAGGAAGTTTCCAAAGGAATTCTAGATGACCAAAAGAAGAAAATATATTTGTATTTGTTTGATAGATTAAGTCATGTCATCATATATTTGCTCACAACATGGGTAAATACTCCATCTTGTGAGCATGATCAAGGATATATTTCTTTGAAAAATGCATCAAGGCATGGTTCACATATTGAAAAAGATGAAATCAATAGAATATGTCCTCATATGGAATATGAGGTAGTTGACAAAGATCAAGGAACTATGGGTAAAATTTCTTGGGGAGAAATTTGTGAAGAAAGAAAGAAGAGATTGTGAAAGATGGAACTATGTCATTAATTTTCAACGTGGCATCCACCTGGTCCCCACGTGGTACCAAAGTGGCTATCGCATTTAACCTCTTTAGTTCCACTTGCCATGAGTGTATTGGCTACAAACCATTCAAACTTACTACCTATTAACCTTGAGGGGAGGGAACTTCCATCTTGGAAGGAAATCTCTTGGAGAAAACAATCCTGGAGGATTGAGAAGAGCGAAGCTATGATGAACTCTTGAGATTCGAGAATTCGATATCTTATAGAAAACCATCTCGGTGAAAAAACCTTGGAGGAAATCCTTTCTTGATGATATCCTTTCTCGGTAAAAACTCTCCTTGGAGGAAACCTGCCTTGGAGGAAATCATTTCTTGACGAAAACTATTCTTGGAAAAAACACATGTTTAAACCCACTCCTACCAAGTCATCTCATGAATAACTTCCCTCGAAGAACAATCTTGAAGGAAAATATCCTTGAAAGAAACATGCATTTGGGACTGTTATTACCACATTATCTTGGAAGAATCTTCTCCAGAAGTAACTCTTCTCAATGTAAAACCTCTTAGAGGAAACACACGTTTGGGTCCACTCTTGCAACATCATCTCGGAAAGAAGTTCCCCGAAAGAAAATCTTCTTGGTATAAGCCTTATCGGAGGACCTTCAAGATACTACACACCAAACTGATGAGATTGAGGAATTAGTCGAAAAATTTGGAATACGCATATGTTATGGCCATAGTCGAGCTATAATACTTTTTTCCCTGAAAATCATGGAAATTCTAGCAAGATTTTCATAAAATATGGTAGAGATTTTTGTAAATCGAGGTTATAGCTATCAAAATTAAAGGTTTTGGGTACCCTAGAGGTTTTTTATGGTGCTAATTCCATTTCCACAATCAAAAACATGATTCAAAAAATGTTGGTGCAAGATTTTTTGAATTTTTTTTACTGAGATTTCGACCCCTTTTAGTTGTCTAGGAAATTCCTCTAACTTGATAGACACTTCCTATGCTATGTAACGAAAATAATTTTCATCTCTGGTGTTGACAAGTCAAAGAACAAAGGTAGAATCTAAAACATGACAAGTTATAGGAACCCCTTTTTCGTCCTAGGACACAATTCTTTGACGTGATTTCCTGTTTTAGAATAGACTCTCTAGGAGGAATATAAAGTGAGACGCAACATATTTGGTTCTAAAATGCTGAGATCCAATATTCTGAGATCTTGATCAATACTGTAGGGCCATATGAGTTGAAAGATAAACTTCCAAGGGCCAATTTCAGTGGATTGTGCCCGTAATGAATTATAAGCCATGTTTTAGGGACTTATTCCACATCTCAATCATGTTGATATTCTGACCATTTGGGCCTGTCTCTAGTACTTGACCATCACTCTTAAAGTTTCTACATGGCTCACTTGGGAGTCATCTCTCCTAATATTTCAACCAGACTTATCCCTCTTGAGCTTAAAATGATACAACTAGATTTATAATAATTCCTTTAACCAATGCAGTAATTCGAATTGGGTGACTTTCCTATTAATATATACATAACAAGCACCTTAGTTCCCTTCATCAAATCATAGGAAACTTAACCATCTTCCTCAATTACAACATAAATATATAACCATGTTGGTTTTAGTGATACAAAAAGCATACAAGTAGTGATGTCCATAACGCATGCCAATCAAGAATTTCATTAAATATCTCAAACATAAACAAAGATTGATTTGGTCCCTCGAACAAAAAATCATCATGACTGACGCTCACATAACACACATGGAATTTCATATATTCCTTCAGGAAGTTATACAAGGAACTGTGTATCTAATAATGCATAGTCTTCTTACCAACTGTACCCACCACTCACATGGATGTATTCATATATGTAATTCTTGCATGAAATACATAAGTACAAAACCATAAAAACTAGAACCATTTATCATATTTTCAGTAGACGATGATTAGAAATCACCATCGACACTAAAACAAATGCATCTAGTGCAAAAAATATTATTCCCTCTCTCCCCCTCCATCTAACTCGAAAAATATTTTTAATAATTTACAACCTAAATATTAATGACAACTAATCCATCTAATGCAAGCAATAAAATAAGATTCGAAAACAACATCTACACTGAAATAGTGCATCTAATGCAAGCAATCAAATAAGCCTAGAAATCAACGTCAACAATAAAATCCATGCATTTAGTGCAAGCAATCAAATATAATTATAAATCAACATCTATAGTGAAATAAATGCATCTAGTGCAAGCAATAAAATAGGATTAGAAAACACCATTTAGATTGAAATCAATGCATCTAGTGCAAGAAATCTACTTCCCTCTCTAACCCCTCCATCTTTCCTTCTTTTCCTCTCTATCTCACGACCCCATAGACACACATACTCTCTTTCAATATATATCTATATCTCACTCCCTTTGTCCTTCTCTTTATCTATATTCTTCCCTCTCTTCATCGCTGATCTATATCTCTATCTCCCTTTGCCTCTCTGTTGTCACGCTATGTCACCCAAAAAACATACAAACTCTTTCTCCATATCTATCTATATGTCCCTCCCTTTTCATCTTCCTCTCCCTCTCTCTTCCCCTTCTTTCTCTGTCTTCCCATTCTCTCTCTCTTCTTTCCTACTCTCCTCCCTTCCTCTTTCTCTATCCCCCTTATCACCAACCTCTCTCTCTTCAGCTTTCTCTCTCTATGTATTTCTTCTTAACTCCCTCTATCTACCCGTCCCTCTATCCTTCTCTCTCTTGCATCCTATCACTCTTCCTTTCTCTCCCACCTCCCTTTGTCTCTCCCCTTCTCTCTCCACCCTCCAACTCACTCACTATCTCCATCCCTCTCTCCTTCTCTCCCCCATTCCTTCCATCTCTTCTTCATTTTCTTTTTGTCTCACCCAAAAAAATACCAACTCTCTCTCCATCTCTCTCTTCTCACTCCCACTCTCTATCCATTTTTCTATCTCTAGGTATTTCTTCTTCACTCCTTCTCTACCCCTCCAACTCCATGTCTTTGTCCCTCCCTCTCAAGTCTTCTCTTTGATTCTTCCCCACTCTTCCTTTATCTTCTACCTCCTTCCCCCCCATCTCTGTCTCTCTCTCTCTCTTTTCACTCCAACCTTGTTACTATCTCCCTCCCTCTCTCCGCCTCTCTCTCCCCTCCATATTTTTTCCTTCCTCTATCTCTTTTACCCTTCTCTCCCTCTCTCACTCTTATCTTTCTCTCTATTAATTTTGTTAGCATCAAATGTGTTCTAAGCACAAAAAATTGTGGAGAGGATAAAATACAAGAGATCTCCAAAACCCAATAATTATTCATGGAAATTCCTTTGATAAATGAATTAATTAGATTATTAGCCAATTTTTAAATCTTTCCTAAGTCTAAACTTAGGGAATATGGCTAATTGATCAAAATTGAGTAAGTGAAGGCATGAATGACCTAGAAACTCACACGAATTGACTTAAGGTTAATCCTAATCTTTGATTAAGATTTAATCTTGGTTGTTGGAGTCCCAACTAAGGATTATAAGAAGAAGTCAATGGGCACTTGGAGAGTTCGATTTTAGTGGCATATCAATTTCAAGAGTATCAGCAGTTAGTTGCTGTAAGAGAGTTAGAGATATTGAAGCAATATGATGTGCAGAGACAGTGATCCAAAGGAAAGATTTTCCAAATCCTGAGAGGTAGGATTAAGAGAGTTGAGTTACTTCAGAGAGGCAGCACTAAGGGGCACTGCAGTTGCTTCAGTAAAGAAGTTCGATTTGGAGGAAGGAAAATCGTTCTCAATTTTAGAGGCCATGAAGAAGTATCAGAAGGATGGAGAGGGAATTTCCTCAGCATCCATAGGTTAAAAAATTCATCAGAACCCAATCCGAAGCAAGTCATCCATCCAACTATCTAAAGTAATGCAGAGGTTGACATAGAGCTCCAGGAGGCTGAGTTTTCGAAAGGAAGGTCGAGCCAGATATTTCTTATGGGATAAGGGTAATTCCCTTCAATATTTTTCTCATATGTTATTTCTGTTTGGATATCTAGTTGGGCATCCATATATGTACTCAAATTTCACTGTTGCATAATAAATAAAAGGCTCACTTTTGCACCGGTTTTCCCAAGTTGGGTTTTCCCAAGGACAATCGTAAGAAAAAAACTATGTAAATCTATGTGTGTGTGCTAGAATTTCTTCCAACTTTTATTCTTCTGTAGTTTTATTTGTGTAGGTTGTAGTGTGAGTTATTCAGTATTTGTTGTAGGAAACAGTAAATAAATTGTTAAAATTAATTAACAAATAAGAGAATAATTTCTTGTTGCTATAACAGGATTTCAAGTTTTCGAGTTTTCACATGGAATTAGAGCACATTTGATCACCTAGATATATTAGTAGCGAATATAGAAGGACTTTCCTTGCTAAGTGTGGGTAGCAGATCGAAACCCTAGAGGGAACACAGTTATTCTATCAAGAGGTCAAGTTTCTTGAGGAGATATGATTTTATTTTAGTGAGGGACAAAAAAATTCAATCTCTGTAGATCAAGAGATTCTACAGGTAGAGGGAGTAACCCAGGTTTTTCACAAAGATTATCTCTAGCTCGGCACAATATTTTTGTAGTAGTTTGCTAGAGTAGAGCTAGCATCTAGTGGAAGGAAGAAGAGCACACATTGAGGGAAAATTTTCCTCAGGGACATTCTAGTCTCAAGAAATTTGATTTTCCTTGCAGATGAACATTTATTGTGAGAAAATTTTCTCACTCCAGAAGGGATTGCTAATAGCTGAGCAACAACTGAATAAAAGGGAAGAG
Organism: Pinus tabuliformis; assembly: GCA_031772625.1. NCBI lineage: Eukaryota > Viridiplantae > Streptophyta > Pinopsida > Pinales > Pinaceae > Pinus > Pinus tabuliformis. The sequence continues at coordinate 756,711,422 of CM062808.1, read as the reverse complement.
GAGATTTTGAAATTTGTTGAGATGACCACTGATGTACTTCGAGATCATGAAAAGTTGGATGGAACCTCCAACTATATCATCTAGAAGGCAAGGATGTCCTTCCTTATAGATGAATATGGTCTGAAGCCATATATTGATGCCGCAGTACCAGTGCCCCAGGATGTAGGTCAGTTGAAGGAGTACAGAAAGGAGATAGTGCAGCAAAGAGGTAGATCTTATACAGATTATGGAATCACATTATTTCACACATAACTAGAAAATGTACTTCCAGAGAGATGTGGGAGACTTCCTCCATGCTATACGAGGGCACTTCCGAGCATCAGAAGATGAAGCTAAGATTCATCAGAATAAAAAAGGGGGAAATCATCTATCCCTTCCTCACTAGGATTCAGGAGGTATGAGACCAGTTGTTAGTTATTGGGCCAGTACCTCAACCCACAGAGCTAGTGAGATTGGCACTAAATAGTGTCTATGAGGAGTGCTAGGTATTTGTCTAAAGTATTTTGGGCAGAGATACATTGCCAAGTTGGGACAAGATGTGGGCCGATTTGCAGCAGGAGGAGTTGATGTGAGCTCTTTTAAATAGCTCCATCAGTGGTTGCAGCAGATAGAAACAAGTGAAGGAGGAGGAGAATGTGGCCCTTGTATCGAAGGGTCCTAGTCAAGGACAAGGGGATAAACAAAATAATAACAAGGACCTATCAATGGTCAAGTGCTTCAGGTGTGCCGAGTTTGGCCACTAGAGTACCCAGTTTCCTCTCAAGAAGAAGGACAAATAGGAGAAGTAGGTCCAGGCGGCAACTCATGCCAAGATTGATAAGTTTTCGTCTAGATTCGAGGAAGAATTCGCTATGATCACTGACATAGATTGAGGAGTGAGATGGGGTGATTTGGAGTTGTAGCCCCAAAGTGCTATAGATGGGAAGTATCCTTGAGGAGTCCACCTCATCGATAAATATGTTGTTATGGGGGCCGACAATTTTCAGTAGCTGGGTGGTTCAGTGATAGTTGAGGTAGTCAGATGCCATAGTGATAGTTGTAGAATCTAGTAGATGTCAGATGCTAGGGACCACAATGCAAAGTTAGCAGCAGTGTAGTTGGCACAATGCAGGGTCAGCAACAACACAGATTCTTCAGTGGCAGTGCATATACTATCAACAGCCAGAGACTCGGGTGATAGATGCATTATAGTGATCACAGTTGATTAAGTGTTTTGGATTGTTTTCAGTTGCACATGTTGTAGTTGCATCAACAACAAATGTGAGGGAGTTGCAGTGTTGGCAACAACACTATAACACATTCCTCTCTAAGATCGAGTGTTAGTTTTTGTATCATCATATGTTTTCTAGCAACAAAATTTTGTGGATAGGCTAGAATATAAGGGATCTCCAAAATCCAGAAACCGTTTCTCGAAATTCCACCTAGAAATGACTTAATTCAAGTATTAGTTAGTTTTTAAATATTTCCTAAGTCTAAACTTAGGGAATATGGTTAACTAATCATAATTAATTAATTCAAGGTGTGAATGATCTAGAAACTCACACTAATTAACTTCAAGTTAATCTTTGCCATTTATTAAGATTTAATCTTGGTCGTTGGAGTCCCAACAGAGGATTATAAGAATAAGTCAATGGGGACTTGGAGAGTTCAATTTCACTAGCAAATTGATTTCTAGAGGAGCAGTAGTTAGTTGCCAAAGAGAAAGTCAAAGAGATTGAAGCAGTGTGAGGGGCAGAGAGAGTGATCCGGATGAAAGATTTTTGAAATCCTGAGAGGCAACAACAAGAGATCCAAATTATCCCATGGAGGTAGTGTTGATGGGCAGTGCAGTTGCTTCATCAAGGAATTTCAATTTGGAGGAAGAAAATCGTTCTCAGTTCCAGAGGTTAGGAAGAAGTCCCAGAAAGTTGGAGTGGCGATTTCCTCAGCATCCAGAGGTAAGACAACTTCATCAGAGCCTAGTCCGAAGCAAGATGTCTAGCCAACTACACAGAGCAATGCAGATGTTGACGCAGAGCTCCAGGAAGCCGAGTTTTGGTAGGGAAAGATGAGCCAAAAATTGCTTGTGGGAGAAGTGTAATTCCCTTCAGTAGTTTTCTTAGATTTTCTTCTTGTTTGGATAGCCAGTTGGGCATCCACAGATGTACTCATATTTCACTGTTGCATAATAAATAAAACCCTCATTGATGCACCAATTTTCCCAAGTTGGGTTTTTCAAGGGACATTGGTCCAAAAATAACTGTGTAAATTTATGTGTGTGTGCTAACATTTCTTCCATTGTTTATTGTTCATAGTTTTATTTTCGTAGGTTACAATGTGATTTATTTAGCATTTGTTGTAGGAAATAGTAAATAAATTATTAAAATTAATTAACAATTAGGAGAATAATTTGTACTTATTACAATAGGATTTTGGGTTTTCTAATTTTCACACTCTTTTTCTTCAATCCTCCTCTCCCCTCTTCTTCGTTTTATCTCCATCTCTCCTTTTTCACTGGCTCCACCTCTATTGTTGTATGTCTTTGTTCTTCCCTCCATATATATCTAGATTTAATTATATATCATGATACATTTATATATATTATAATATAACAAATTGAATATTTTATTGAATTTAATAATATTAATATTAACATTGTAATATAAATATTAGATTTAATGATGTTTTTTACATGGCATGATTAAAAAATGTATAACTATATCAAATTATTATATATGATTTTTCTTTTTAAAGATTCACTTTACAAATATTTAATTAAAAAAATATTAAAAGATTTTGGAGCCGATTTTCAATTCTGTGTTGAATTAACCATTTTACTTCGTTTTAAGAAATGGTATTGACCTTAATGAAGAGTAAAGATTTTTAAAATTTTACCTAACTTCGAACTTTAATGTGACAATTTTTTTTCTTAAAGGTAAATTTATGATCCATTTAAATTCATCTATATGATAAAAGAGCTTAAACATATGAGATCATTTATTATCTATACAAATTATTTATAATAATAAATAGTTTTATTTTAATAATTAATTTTGGTCCATTTTTTTTTTGTAAGCTTGGTAGCACCCTCTCATTTTCGAGTTTTTACATGTTCGTTATTCACCCCACTTCCGGGAAGGGTAGCACAAGAATCGAACCCAAGATCTCCCGTTCGGTGAGACTTCTTTTCCACGGCCCCATGCGGACTAATTTTGGTCCATTAATAAGATTAAAAAACTATATATAATTTAAAATTCAAACGAATGTTAGCAAAAAATAATTTTATTTATTTTGGAGGACCATATTGGAGGCATAGCCTCTTGACACAATAATAAAAAATAAATAAATAAAAAAATTTATGAGTTCAAACTTCTATGATTTATATTGCTTTGAGATCCTTCTTTTGAATTAATTATATTATCTATTTTTAATCCACATTTAAAACGAACTAATATAATTTATCATCAAAACCAAATATTTAAATAAAAATACATTATTTTAATAAAAATGCAACTAATAAATAAAATAATCTTAAACTTTTATTCTTTTAAATATTTTTATTTAACCATGATTAAAAACTTAAAAACCATTAAAAATATATAAGAAATCACAACGAAAATTTCTATAACCAAAAACATCTCCAAAAGTCCTTCACTAATTCACTCGAAACATAAAGAGTTTGATTATCCCCATAACAGCTAGGTTTAGATTTGTGTTTGCAAAGAGTTAAAACTATTCATTGATTACCAAATGAAAGGGTGTAGAAACCAAAATTTTATTAAAATGGTTATTTCTTGATAGAATACAATAATAAATCAGAAATCTTTTCATAAAATCTTATTTAAAAACTACTCCTCTTCGATATATGAAACGTGTCTTTGATCTATTATGCACTAGTCATGGTTGTTTTCCATCTATCCAAGTAAATCAAACATCCAACTAGAAAATAATATTTTATATTTTATTTTATATTATAATGATATCCCGATAATCAGCCGGTCAAACCCTAATAGCTAAATATTTTATTTTATTTTGAAACAAATGATGGTAGACAAAAGAAACGTTAAATCTGAAACGGAAGTCACTGGCAATTCACTGTAAATTCGTCCCTTCTTTCCATGCAACATTTATTTTTTGACTACATTTCGAAATCCAGAGATCCCTAACATACCTAACAGTGGGTTTGTCTGTCCACTTTTCAATAAATATTGGAAGTTCTTCCTAATTTGCGTGAGCACACCGTCGCTACATGTAACGTTTTCACAAGACGCGGCCTATAAAACACTTTCTTGTATTTTACCTTCCGGTCCTGTTCTTTGTTTTTGGGTGAGAGTGAGGAAGCGCAGACAGTATATTTCAAGTTCGGCGTATACAGAAGTATAACACTAGGGCAGAGACTCGTAGAGTACAGAGATCCATGGCTTCGGACGGGGATTACCAGAAGCGTGGGCCCAGACTGTTTGGAGTGGATCTCACTCAACTATACACTAATTTAGGCCATGAAGACCGCCCAGTAAAGTCATTTTTAGGGGAAGAAACCCGCGTAAACAAGGAAATAGGGCATAACAACATTCCAGACTTAAAGGGTTCCGCTTCCACGAGCGCCAAAAGCTCCGCCCAGCGCTGTAAGGGCCGCGTCTTTCCTTGCCGCCATTGTTCAAAAAAGTTCTACGATTCTAAGGCACTGGGAGGCCATCAGAATGCCCATAGGATTGAGCAAACCACAAGCAAAACGAATTTTTATCAAAATACCCTGCCAACTGACAGCTTTCAGTATCCTGTTGTAGGGCAGCAGCCTGCTCATGCTCTCCTCAAAACAAATCCTTTTCAGAATAGCCTGCCAACTGACAACTTTCAGTATCCTGTTGTAGGGCAGCAGCCTACTCATGCTCTCCTCAAAACTAATCCTTTTCAGAATAGCCTGTCAACTCACCACTTTCAGTATCCTGCCGTTGTAGGGCAGCAGCCTATTCATCCTCTCTTTGCTTCCAGTAGCAGACTTCCTCACAATTTTGATTTGTCTCACTTTGAGCAGTTTGCACAAAATAATCAGCCTCACTTTGAGCCGTTTGCACAAAACTTTCACGTCAAAATGGCATCAGGCTCTTTGTCTTCGGTGAAAAAGGTCAGAAATGACATGGAATTGGCGTCGACGTGTTTACCTTCAGCGAAAAGGGTCAGAACCGAAGATCCGGCCAGAAACGAAGATCCTGATCAGCACAATACAACACCTGGCCGTATGGTTACTCTTAATACAGAAGATGTGGAGCTTGACTTCTCTTTGCATCTTTGAGACATTCTATAATTGCATTTTGGAACATTCTTAAGCTTCTCTGTGTTCCCCTGAAATCTGTATAGTGCACTTCTTAAACATATTCTTTATCATGATATAATAAGTGCACTTCACAAATATATTATTCCTAAACTAGGAAGACCGGCATGAAACTTCGCTGTCCAACAGAAACGTAATTTACCGGGAGTGCTTGTATAATCGCTTATATTTATCTGAGCCTTTGACCTTCCGTTTTCAAGTGTCGATCTATGGACAGCTTTGGTATGATGACTAGGCTTATTGAGGCTGTTTTATTTCAGATGAGTACTAATTGAAGATAATTTTGAAAACTACTTTTGTATATTGGTTTTGTTTTAAGTAATTGTAATTTTGTAAGTATATTTTAATGCATTTTAGAAGGTAAACTAAATTATTGATTTTCAATTTAGTTAATAAAAGATTCATTTTAAAGACGGATTTAAAATAAGCAGAGGGATCAAATTTCTTTACATTCTTGAGAGTGCAAAATAATATACAGTGTTATGTTATTTTTCATTGCATAGGACCAAATAAAAATTTTGACCATAAAAACTTAATTTTTTTTTCCTATATATTAAATATAGATGAAATTGATATAGACATAAATTAGTTAATGTAGATCTTCAAATATTTTATTTAAGTCTTTTGTTGAAGTCTTTTTGAAAAGTATAAGATTTAAAGATTATATTTTTTTATTTATAATTACTTTATAGCATATTTTTTTTAATTATAGCCGACTTTATTTTTTTATTTACAATACTGGGCTGTAGAATGAGACTCTCGGCTCAATAATATAAGGGATTGGTCATTTTGGAATTTTTATTTAAATAAATTTGAAATTTATTTTATATATTAAAATTTGATTTTTTTTATTACATAAATGTAAATGCTATTTAGTTAATCATTAATATGATTTTTTTCTCTCATAAAAGTTCAAAATATTTTATAATCTAATATTAAAAGATTAAAGGATTTATATTTTTTATCTTGATATCTCTTTTTCTTTAAAAGAATAATAGTAAATTTATTTGATTTTAAGTTTTTTTTACACAATTATAGATTTTCGTCCTAGTTATTTTAGTTATTTTAATCCCTTTTACAAGGTTAAAATAATTTAATAAAACCAATTTATGTTATTAATTTTAAAATGTCCTTATACTAACATATAAGATAGATTATCATAAGAGTGAACTTTAACATATAAAATAGATTACCATAAGAGTGAACTTTTATGTAAATATTTGAGTATTTAGTGCATGTCATAGGTCCAAGGTAAATTAAGGAGGTGATGTCAACAATGTTAACTCATTAACTCATTAACCAATCAGATATATTAGAGCTTACCAACTAAATATGGTTAAGATCATCTTGTTGTCTTGTCAATCTTGAGATATTGAATAAGCATTGCCTATTGCTCTAAAACTACTAACCTTTATTATTGACCTTGTTGAATACACACTTTGTTAACAAATTTAATTATTAAGGTACTAATATAGGATTTTGAAGGAATTATTGCATCATCATAATAGAATTTTCTAAATAAAAAAGAAGAGTTGCATTTGGTACAATGGAGTTGTTTACATTTTATGTCTCACTGAGTGATGTTATTGGTACAATAGAACTTCATTTCTTAAATATTACCTATTGTTTTATTAGTCATTTATATGAATGTGAACTTATTACATCTAGTTTTATATGGATATTAACATCCACATTTCTATATTGAACCACTTCCTCGATTTTCAAAACATAGCTCTTCTAAATTAAATTATTGGACAACAATCCATATGCATCTTCCATATCTCCATTGTTGAGAAACAACTCCCAAAATTTATAGATTATAAACTATTTGACAATAATCTATATTAAGCATCACCTACAGTAGATCCCTACATTTCCTACTAAGTGCCAACCTTTGATGATTATGCTAGTCACTTAAAAGAACACACTATTAAAAGCTAATCTTCTTAAAAATAGTGTAACTTGTGAAAATAAAATATTTATTTTTGAATGACTTTTACAATGAAGAAAAAATAAACCTATATATCCCCTACTGTTTTTTGTGGTAATTAAACAAATTTATATATGTGCCTACATACTTTAATACTAACTTTGGAAAATAAGGAATATGTTTATGCTGACATATATAACTTGTCCTTTTGTGTCTTAGATAAAAGTGGAACACTACTATTTTTTAGAGTTTTCCAATTTATTGGAAAATTTTAACAATAATGAAGAACTTGTATTTTTGTAAATTTATAGTTAGTCACACAAGTTGGAAAAAACCTAAAATACTTATAAGTTTTCTATCTTTGAGGAATTGAGTTTATTTTATATTAGTGTCTAATAATCCTGGGTACAATAAGATTTTTGACATCTCTTTGAATACAAATAATGCCTTAATTTTCACTGAATCAAGGAAATTGTAGATATTAAGAATTTTGGTGCCCTCATATTCTTCAACATTTGAATATTCTAAGCTTCTATTCCTCATGATAAGGTCCTTAATAAATCATTGAATTTGACTTCCTTCAATGATGCTTCGGGGTTTTACCAACTATTTTTCCTACTACATACCTTAATTCATTCTATTTTTTATTTGAATTAAATTTTGTAATTCCACCTCATATATCTACTCACTTTAACCGACCTTCTTGTGGTAATCATGAGTTGGGGGCTAGGATGACATGAATCAACCTCCTATATGACCTTAAGGAAATGGAGCCGAAAAAACACGACCTTAGGGACTTCCCTCAAGTGCTACAAAACCCCCAGGAGCTAACTAATCATTTCGGGCACCCAACCCATGAGTTAACTTGTTCTTTCACTGACCTATAGCCTTAGTCACTCCCATGAAAATGCATCCACATGAATGGAATGCTTCAGTCACTCCCATAGGCTTGCTTTCCAGTGACTATAGTCTTTTTCACTCATTTTTGAGACAACAACCCTGAGACATGATCCTCTTTTTGACGGCTAGGATTTAGACCTTTGCCCAAAACTTAATGAAACTTCTAGAAATGATAAATAACACAGAGACAAAGTGTCCAACTATTAAGGACTTGACCTAACTCGGTATAACCATGATAATCATTCCATCAAACAAATTATGAAAATAATATCTACAGGTCATGAATGCATATCTGAACATAGATACCTGAAACATATTCTAGTTTTACCAAGAAGGACTAATGTCCTCTCACAATAGTTGAAATAACATTTATTAGATCATGCATTCATTACTCATCATTTATCAATAAAACATGATAAGAGACATAACTTGGATCTATCATAAAACCATCTTATAACTAACATTTAAGAAGATAATTAACAATGACATAAATCCATTAAAGCCAAATAATAAAAAGTACACTTATTCATTAAATACAAGAGGAACTTAGTTTTTATTGACATATGCAAAATCCACCCAAGATAGGGACTTCCATGTACCACCCGATAATAGATTGAGCTGAACTAAATATCTCTTTCAGCTAATCTCCTATGTGCCATATAACATGAATGATTGTGGGATCTCATGGGATAAACTGATGTATAACCATCCAAGGGAATCCAGAGGTTAAACCACATCCACCCTCACCCTATTGTGATCTCACCTAAACTAGTTCGGAGATCACAAAACCAAAATGGGCATGGATGCCTAGGAATTCCTTCATCATCCCTTAGGGAATTTTCCTATCTCCACCCTCCAGTTGAGGGCTTCTTGGAGAAAATCTTCTCCATCCCCAACCCTTGGGATTTTCCTAAGACCACCTCACCTAGATCCAAAACCCTTTGTCAATCCAAATCTCTAACATGAATGAATCCCATCACACGATAACTATATGAAAATGGCAAGGAAAGGCTAAAACCAATGTTGAAACCTAGAAAAACCCATTCCAATGACAACAAATGAGCCAAATACACACATGCATATATCAGGCATGCCAAAACTAGCTAGAAAATCATATATGCCACCTATTACATACAATTATTCCCATTGAATCTGCTTGATCCAACATTTCCTTGCTTGGTCCTTTCTTTCCTTTGGTTTCCTTCTCCTTGTTGTGTTTGCTTGCTTTGCTTCTCCTCTTGGTGCTCTTACCCTCTCTGAGACTAACTCGAAAACTGAACTCACAAAAGGCTAATAAAAAACTGTCAACTGGTCCTCAGAAGCCTTTTTATTATTGAGGCCTCTATTTTTTTCAATTCCCTACATGTTTCCTTCAATTTCCTCCTCACATGCCACATGTGACCTTACGTCTCCCTTTTCTCCTATTTTCCTTTATTTTCATAATTAAATGCCAATAATTGTCACTTTTCTTTTGCAAAGCCTTTGCCAATTTCCCCTTAACCATAATAAATAAGTGATGCCCACTAGGATGTTTTGCCCAACATTCAGCTTGGAATACATGTCCTCTAACCTTCATATTATTTTTCCTCTATTAACTTTATTACATGAAATTTTAACGTGGCGCTGTTACAAACCCCTCCTCCTTAGGGGAACACCATCATCGGTGTTCAATGATACCTACAACTAGGAAACCCACTGAAAAACCAAAACATACCACCCATGGAGCTTTATAACCTAGCTCGATGTAGTATTTACAATGAACAAGCCGCTCAAAAGTAAAACCATCATGACAAACATGACAACATCATGAACATACCACTTATTAGAGCTTTATAATGAGGTCATTACATTATTTACAATATTAACCAGACATAAATATGCACATATATGCCAAAAAATCATTTTCTTCCAATGGAAAATAATGAAGGATACATAGCCCACATCTGATCAACCATCTCCCATGTAGCTTCTTTGGGGCCAAAGTGCTTCCACTGCACTTTATCTTGCTCGATTACTCTGTTCCAGAGCATGAGTTTTTTTTGCTGCAATATGCACTGAGGTTCTGGCTGTAATTCTCCTTTTGGCTCCACCTACAATAAAAACCAATCAATCACATGATAAACATCCTTTACATATATTTTAAACAATGAAACATGGAAAACATCATGAAATTTGACTATCAGAGGAAGTGCAAGTATGTACGCCACTGGTGCAATCGTCTCATCTTGAAAGGAAGACAATACCAAGGTGCCAACTTGGGACATGACCTAATCCTCAAGGAGCTCTTCTTGGGCTTGATGTACAAGTAAACATGCTCCCCAACTTGAAACTCCTTAAATTCAATGTGTCAGTTTGCATAACTCTTCTACCTATCCTATGCTACCTTTAGATTCTACTCGATAAACTGAATTTTTTGTTCTATTTCTACCAACATGTTTACTATAATAATTAGTTTGTTCATTAGATCACTCCAGTTGATGGGAGTATTACAAATCTGCCCGTAGATCGCCTCAAATGGACTTATCCTTAGTGACTCTTGATACCCATTGTTGTAATCAAACTAAACCAGTGGAAGGTACTTCTACAACTTCTAATGCTTATGCGTGACATACATCCTCAACATATCCTCCAAGATCCTATTGAAAATCTCTATCTGTCCATCTATCTGTAGATGATAAATTGAATTGAGGCCAACTTTGTACCCAAACTTGTGAATAAATCCTTCCAAAACCTAGAAGTGAACTTAACATCTCTGTCTAGCACAATCTTCTTCGGAGCACTGTGCAACCTCACTATCTCCGTGATGAAGACTTGTGCTACCTCACTAGCTGAATAAGTAGTATTCACTAGAATGAAGTGAGGTACCTTTCCTAACCTATAAACCACAACCATGATGGAATCATGCTGCTTCAATGTCCCCGGTAAACCTGTAATGAAATCCATGGAAATGGCCTCCCATTTCCATTATGGAATTAGAATCAACTATAGTAAACCACATGGATGCTTACACTCTTTTATTACCTTTTGAAAATTCATACATCTAACCACAAAATCTGCCACTTCCTTATTCATATTCAGCCAATAGTATAACTTCTTCACAACTATCCACATCTTCTAATATCCTGGGTGACTTGAATATGGCTTGACATGAAACTCCCTCAAGATAAGGTTATTTAGCTTACTATCATTTGAAACATAGATCTTGTCTCTGAATTTAACCAAGCTATCTGTTGTGAGATGATAGTCCACATCCCATTCACTTGTACCCTGTTGTAACCTATGCTTAATCTGCTAACACCTGTCATCCTATTGCCCTACTTGTAAGATCTAGTCTTCTAAATCCCTCCCATAAGAACTCATAGCTGAAACATGGTTTACTTACACTCTCCTACTGAGAGAATCTATAACCTTTTTGTACTTTCCTTTAATTTATTTGATCTAGTTTTTCTGATGTTCAAATTCAATTGGTCAAATAGGTACCTAAACCCACTTTGATTACTCAGCAATACAAACCTTCTGCCAAGAAGATAGTTCCTCCACATCTTCAATCCATGAATGATTGCTGGCAACTCAAGGTCATGAGTCACATAATTATTATCATGCTCATTTAGTTTCCTTAATTCATAAATTACCACCTTTCCCTCCTGCATCAAGACTGCACCAAGTCCTTCCTTGCATACATTTGTACACACCAGAAACTCTTTATCCATATCAGCAATCTTGAGAACTGGAGAATTTGTTAATAATTGTTTCAACTTCTCAAAACTTGTTGCACATTATTCTATATTCCCTTTCCTCTGCAAGGATGTGATAGGATATGAGATCCATAATAGTTTCCTAATGGATCTCCTGTAGTAACCTGATAACCCTGTAAATGACCTTACATCATCCACATTACTAGGAGTTTCCCATTCGATGATAACAAAGGGAAGAGTCAGGCCACGACCCCCCAAGGACAACTCCTCAAAGCCGCAAGACATGAATAATGGAAAAGTGAAGAAAGACATCATCAAGTGGTGTGAATTCCACAAAACACCCACTCCAAACATGAATGAATGTCATGCGAAGCAAGCGCTAATTCTTGTGCTAAAAGACTTAGAAATGGATTCATGTTACGACTCTAAGCCCGAACCCAAGAAGGGAACTAACAAGGGAAAGAAGATCATTGACGTTGAACCCACTACAAATGTAGCCACCGCCAAGCTCCAAAAGGTGGAACCTCAGGATTCAGAGGAGGGGGAGTGCCTTTTCAAGTTGCAGATGTGGTTAAAGGATCTGCCAATGCAATTCATCATTGACAATGAGATCCAAAAGGACTTGATATAATTTGAGGTCATTAAGAGATTACAGTTGGCAACAACGACACACCCACAATCATACACCATTGAGTGGCTCCACCAAGGGTGATATATCTATGTCATTCAACAATGTTCACCTGCCTTATAGCATCAAGCCCTTTGCAAATGAGGTATTATGCAATGTTTCCCCTTTAGAAGTATGTGATGTTTTATTAGGTCACCCATATCTATGAAAGAGATATGTTGTATATGAAACTAGACCTCATTTTTTTATTATTACTTTGAGTAAAAAATTGTACAGGACACCAGAGGTAGCACCACTTACTACCCTTTCTTTGATATCTCCTAGAAAATGCATTAAGACGATTTATGAGACCAGTAAATTTGTCTTCCTTATGATTCACCCTAAAGAAATAGGGATATTATGGCCACATCCATAGCCTCTTGACAGGGATCCTCCGCACAACAAAAATAGATGGACATGGCCTTGGAAGAGTACAGGACATATTCACCTCACCTGCAAGGGTACCCCTACACTATCAAGTCAAGCACTTCATTGATCTGACCCTAGGTGCATTGCTAACGAATGGAACAATCTACCAATTCTCTGTTATGGAGAATGATGAGATCAAGAAGAAGGTTCTGAAGCTGTTGCAAAAAGGGCGCATCAAGCCAAGTTCATCACTGTATGGGATCCCGGTCATGTTGGTAAAAAAAATAGACGGAACCTTGAGGCTTTGTATTGAATGTCGAGCACTGAATAAGATCAATATCTAGAATAGGTATTCATTCCCATTGATTGATGACCTTCTAGATCAGCTCAAAGGGGCCATATATTTTAGCAATATTGAATTGAAGTCTGGTTATCACTAGGTACCATTTGAAACCACTACTGTGTTGAACACTACCTTCAAATCCAAGGAGGTCCTTTTTGAATAGTTGTTCATTTCTTTCAGGTTAGTGAATGCATATTCAAACTTCATACAAGTGATGGATGACATCTTGCAACCCTTCACCAACTCATTCATGGTATTGTACATAGACGACATCTTGATCTTCAATGAGAGTTGGGAAGAGTACATACAAAATATTCAATAAGTCCTCCAAACCTTGCAACAACACAAATTGTGTGCCTATTTGGAGAAATTCACTTTTGGTATGAGATAGGTTGAATATCATAGGTATATCATTGATGAGCACGCTATGTATGTGGACCTAGCCAAGATACAAGTTATTCAAGATTGGCCAACCGCAACCACTTTAACAGAGACCCATATTTTTTGGGTCGTTCCAATTTCTATCATAGGTTCATGTTGGGATTCTCTCATATCAATTGGCCTTTTAGTCATGTCACCAAAGTTGGAGTGAAAGAAAAGTTCTTTTGGTTTAAATCCCAAAAAATGTGTTCCTCGAGTTGAAGCATCACCTCTACTCTACACCAGTGGTCACATTACGAGAGTTGCAATAACCACTTGAAATTGAGATGGATGCCTCCAACTATTCTGTTGGTGCAATTCTTACCCAGTAGTGGAATTTGATGGCATATCACAATGAGACACTTTTAGATATAATCTGAAAGTATCCCACCTGCGACAAGGATATGTATTCCATTGTATAGGCCTTCCGATAATGGAAACATTACATTTTGGGGAAGGAAATGGTCATCCACATAGACCATAGACCTTTATAGTTCATGCAAACACAATGAAAGTTGTAGAATGATCGCCATCATAAATGCTCCATAGATCTTTGATAGTTCTATTTGAGAATTAAATATAAGAACGGAAGCACCAATAATGTTGCAGACTGCCTCAATCGACCACCGTTATGGAGGTGACCACTGTGGTCAGCTCTTCTAGACACAAGACTTCGAAATGGCCACATATTTACAAGAGTGATCCAAAATTTGACACCACTTACCAGATGCTCCTGGAAGGTAAGAAAGTCCTAGGCTTTGACCTCAAAGGCATAGAATTATGCCACTTGGGACACCTCTGTGTTCCTTCCAGCAAGTTTCCCAAGATGATTTGGGAGGCGTAGTATAGTCGAGTCACTGGACATTTTGGGCTAGAAAGGACAATGGCAGTGCTGCATAAATATTTTTATTGGCTAAATTGTCAATAAGATGTTTAGAAGTACATCAAATCCTACACTTCCTATGCCATTTCCAAATCTACAATCAATAAGAAAGGCCTATATACTCCTCTGTCAACTCCTAGTCGGCCCTGGGGATCCATCTCCATGGATTACATATCATGACTTTCTTCTACGAAATATGGAAATGACTATTTTTTCATGGTCGTCGACAAATTCTCTAATATGTCCATTCTGGCAACCTACAAGAAGAGTATCATAGTAGAGGCCACTGCCAAACTCTTCCTTGAATAAGTATGGGTACAGTTTAGGATCCCACATTCAATTATCTCAGATCAGGATAGTCAGTTCCTAAGTGTGTTATGGTCAAGCGTCTGGTCATTATTGGATACCAAGCTCACTAAGTCAATGGCCTTCCACCCACAAACTAATGATCAAATAGAGGTCATTAATAGGATGATCATGCATATCCTGTGCATGTACATCTTGAAGCACCCATGCACATTTGATAAGAGCTTCCACTATGTCCAACACAACTACAATAGGTCTCTCCATAGATCAATTGGCCACATCCACTTTCAAGTAGGATTGGGATTCCAACCACTAGGTCCCATTGCTGTTATCATACCATTTGTGGCTTCTCAAATAGATTTGACTCATTTCCTATCTGAATCTTATAAGGCTAACAACCTCATTGACCACATTTAGGACATTTTCCAACAGGTCCATGACATATCGTACAGAGAAGATGCTAAGTACAAATAACATCATGATCACCATCAGGCGTCACATAAGTTCTAGGTGGGCAGCAAAGTTTGGTTACATTTGCAGAAGGAGTGTCTCATTAGGACCCATTGCAAGCTTCACCCACTTCAATACAGACCTTACACCATCACTAAGGATGTAGGGGATAATTATTTCAAGTTAAAAATTCCATCACTCCTTGGCCTCCACCCAATATTCAATGTGGATTGGTTGTGGCTATACCTTACCCCATTGTTGGACACATCCAATGTTCCTAACCAACAGACCCCAACTGATTTCAACAAAATATATATCGAACACGCCACACCTGATAGGATCATGGACACAAAAATCAAGAACACTCTCCATCAGAGGATCTAGCTATATCGAGTTGTCAAAGTAGGCCAACTCCTTCACCAGTGCAAGTGGATCACTAGGGACCAGGTTCAACAAAATTTTCCTCATGTCACGGAGGTTTTGCACATAATGGGGACCATTGTTTCCTAAGGTGGGACGACTGATCTAGGTGGATATTGGTGGTGACCTACCTATTCCAACTTGACCCCCATTTGGTTTCATCAGTTTCCCTAATTATAGTAGCATTTACTATTTTTAGCAGTTTTTTGAGTCCTGAACTTACATAGCTGTTTTGACCCCCTAAATGGAATTCTTTTGAGGTCTATAGTAGGATCATAGCCATATAAAGGGCCTACTAGAAAATTGTATTACTCGGAGAGACCTTTCTAATGAGGTATCGTACACGCCGAATAGAGATCGTATGACCAAGTTACGAGCATGGGAAGTTGGTTGCCTAACTAAACCCAATGAGGCCCTCAAACTCTTGGTGTTCCATCTCCTAGGGTTATGGTTTTAGTTGTTTAGGGTTTTCCTTTGTTTTTTAGTAATAAAAATGCCCTTGAGTCTCATTGTAAACTAGTTCAAAGGAATTTAGCTACTAAATCTCTTCTTAAAGATAAACTACCATCACCCGAGCTAGTTTATTTCCATTCTCTATGTAAAAATGACTTCATTTTTCAAGGAAAGCAACATATTGGTTGGGTCATTAAACAATATTGCATGGAAGAAGAGGACACATTTGCTCATACAAAATTAAGTCATTGAACATGTTAAGGGTTCAACCATTAAGCCTACAAAGGAAGAATCTCAAGCCCTATCGAAGTATATGAAAGGAGAAATTAGGGCTCAAAGAATTCTTATAGAAACCATAAAGGATCCCCTCATTCCATATATAATGAAGTTGGTGACATTAAAATAAATGTATGACAAGCTAGTAGAATTATTCTCCGTAAGTACTACTAGAGAAGTGATATCTTTGATAAACAAGCTATACAAAATGAAGATCTCGAAATAAGATGGAATATAGCCTCATACTTTATGAGGGCATCATAAATAAGAGACCAACTACATGAGTTGGGATCAATAATTTCTAATAAAGACATGACCACCATAGTTCTCAATACACTAGTAGAGGAATGGGGCAACTTTATATCAAGAATATATGGAAATAAGGAGGCTACTACATTCAATGAACTTTGGTCATTGTGCAAGATTGAAGAAACTTGGTTGAAGGAAAAAAGTGATGTAGGATCAAATAAAAAATTCCAAGTATTTGCTGCCATGGTGTTATAGACATTTTTGGGACCTACAACCCCAAGCATGAAATGTCCATAAACCAAGGGCTCCTAAGTCCCTAAAATTGTTGTTCTAACCCCTAAAGGAACAAGGTCAACAGATTACAGCTTCTCCCAGAAGTTCTCCATGAAAAACTGCTCAGAATTGGTCAAAACAAGATCATTTCAGCTGCTCCATTGGCTAAGTGCGTTGCATCTCACCTAAATACACTGTGTGGGTGCATTGCAATTCAAAAATCCCTTCTGTGGGGTGCGATGGGCGAGAAATGACAAATGGTAGTGTCATTCCGCGACGTGGAGAGGCAATGGAAGCTTCCAGAATCTTCTCCTGTGACACTTGCCTCACTGAATTCGACCAAGGATGAGTAAGAGACAATTAGTCTCCAAGTGGAAGCGGGAACTATCAGAGAGAAGACACTAATCAAATCACAAGCTGACTCATCCCCCTTACAGATATCTATATATGGATCCCTCATCCCAGAGATCCAGAGGCTGGAATTTTTCATATTGTAAGGAATTGTTGTTGGTTTCTTGAGATAAACATCAGGTTATTGGGCGATCTAAGCTTTGATGGGAGGTTGATGCTGGGTCAGAACAACTGGTTGTAACTCCTCTTGGCTCTTTTCTTGTTTATCAATAAAAGCTATTTGAGTTTTCCTCCATGCTTTTGTGTCATTGATGCTTGCTACATTTGTATGGTCAATTTACATCTGATCCTAGATTGTTTATGATTATAGATCCATGTCTTTGTATAGTGCTATGCTTCTGTGATCTTATAGGTACTTTGTGAAGCTGGGCGTGCAAGGGAGCAGGAAGCTGAGGACTATCAAAGAAGAGAGGGATCAAATCAGGAGATTAGCGCAAGACAGAGGTTGGTCTTTCTGTTCCTCTCTCTCTATAATTCATAAAAGAAAAATGAAAGTAGCTTTTCTCTGTTTGTTTCTAAGGTAGCTATCACACCTTAGTGGGATAGAACAGTTCTATATAGACACTTTTCCCTGTAAAAAAATGGCGACTCTCCTGGGGAGATAATTAGTTTGTTTGTTTATCATTCTTTGTTATCTGTTTCATAAACTTACAAGTAGCATTCGAACTGCATTTGCCATAACAAATGCAAAATAGATAACTGCTACTTCAATCCATCTACTGGATCTGTTTATGATTTAAACAACTGATTCACAAACTATCTGATTGCCCTTGTGATAGCTCTTAGATCCTCCTTAGATCTACCCTTGATTGTTGCATTACTGATTGCTTTTTTCTCGGCCAAAACCCAAGAACTGAACTGCAAACTGTGACCCGGAACCCGAACAGAGTCTCATTTCTGGCCCAACACAGGTACTGTTCAGAGATTCTGAATTTCAGCACACTTCCCGAGTGGATAACCTGCACTGCATTTCAGATTCTCTATGTTACAGGTGCGCTGATCAGACTAGCTATGTGCAGTTGTGGCTTCTGTGATTCATTATTTCCAGTTCTATTCCTGAATTTTGTTGCCTGTGATTAGTATATGTCTGTTTGAAACCCATTTTCCTTGCTTTTATTCTGCCTGCTTTCTACAAAAGAACTGTAGATGTTTTTGTGTGTTTTTTGAGTCATTTACAGTTCTCCTTTGAAAAAGTAGCGTAATCGTACTGTCGTCCTTTGATTTGAAACTGTCGCAAGTGTCGATTTCAATCGTAGGAAAGAGTTTGATTGCTGTTGATGGTCGATTATCCTGTTACTATTGCTTTTGGTCTGAATTTGTAATTTTCTAGTGTCGAGAACAAGTATTCAATTCAAAATCATAAAGTGTTGTGATCGTCTCCATTTTTTTGATTTCGAAAGGAAACTTGTTGATATTTGTTGCTTGAAAAGAAATTCAGATTTGTGCATCAACTTTCTTTTTAGCATTCATATACTAAGAGAGTACATGCATGTGCATTTGCATATAGATAGTATGATTGGCTTGATTTAGGAAAGTGCATTTAGAGTGTGCTCTTTGCTCTTTGTGAAAAGATTCTGTCTTTCTTTTCCCTAGTAGCTAGGATTTTCATTGCATAAAGGAGATAAAAAGTTTGTTTATCATCTTAGACTACATTTTAGGAATTACATATACATATTGTGGTGAACCCGAAAGGCAAACTTCATAAACAAGATCAACTTAAAATAAATTCAATGAATCTAACAACGCTTTGGAACTTAACGCACAACATTTAGAAGTCTAGGCTAGAGACGTATTCTAGCGTCGTAAAGAATGGTAAATGTTGTTCTCACTGATGGTTGGGTGATTCCTCCACTTTGAGACGATAAGTGCCAGTACGGACTTGTGTTCCCACGTACCGTCGAGTATATTTTGCGAGACCCCAATAGGCTTAATCCTTTATCCATAGGAAGCCGTGTCTGCCGCCCTATCGATCGCAATGGACTGAACACAACATTCGGGAAGATTGACTGCCGTACTGTAAAATGTATTCTGCAGTTTTGTGATTGGTTTGGTAATCCCTCTACCTAGATTTCCAGAGCAGTCCCTTTTGTTCCTTTTCAGACTCCTTAACGGAAAAGGTCCATTTGAGCACTTATCACTTCAGGCTCATTAAAAATCGAAGGAGACTAGAGTCATCTTTTGTTTTTTCTCAACTCTTAAAAATTGAAAAAAAAAGTTGTGTCAAAGCGTCTAAAATTTATTTTAAACGGAATATTCATTACCCTTTCCTACGTTGATCTTGGGTTGAGAAAATGGAGTCCACCAACCAAGGAATTCCCCTTGGAGGAAATCCTAGTCCCTTCTCCTCGTGGGGAGATGTTGGTGCACCCATATGGCCACATTGTTGCTTCCAGGACTGAAATTTTTTTTGCCTGTATGGCTCTTCTCAACCTTTGTCATTCAGAACACCACTTTTCTTGAACAATCGAATCAGTAACTAGACGAGTCCAGAGTTACCCACCAACCTTCTACTTCCTCTAATTCTTCCTCTCCTCCTTCCTCTTCACTTGATGGGGCTGGTAAAGCCAAAAGTCAAGTACCTAAGGAGAAGAAGGAAAAGAAGAAGAAAGAGAAGAAGAAGAAGGAGCCAAAAGCGAATGGGGGAAAACGAGTGTCGTCTAGCAAAAATCCACACACTGCACTGACCAGGCCTAAATCGCCATGTGTCATTTGCAAAGGAGACCACTATCATAGAGATTGTCCTTGTATCCCTCGGATCTTAAGGGACTGGTCTCCTCATTTGCACAACCCAGTGTCGTCAACCTCTGATGGTCATGTTGAAAACACACCGTCAACTAGTGAAAGTGAAGCCCCAGGACAAAAAGGAAAATATAGATTTCCTTGTAAACTGTGCGAAGGCGATCATGTCGTCCACCATTGTCCCTTCTTAGACGAAGCTAAAAGAGTTTTGGATGATCATTCGGTTTCATCGTTACGACTTCCTCCTGGATATAAAAAACTCTTGTCGAGTCCGTCATTAGTTGAAAATTTGGCTGGCCCGCTCAGGTGGTCGGCCGAAGCATCTATCATTGAAGATAAACCATTTGAATCCATACCAGACGAAAGTCAAAAGGTCGAGGCGGCAGTTGACCCGGTCTTGCCTTCAGAGGTTCCATCTTCAGATGATACAATCACTGAAGAGAACAAGGATGACACCGTCCAAATTCTTTTCATAAGCACAGACTTCAACAAACATGGGGGCAATTTACCCGTTCCTTTACCGCAGGAAGGAATTTCGTCAGAGTCGTACCAGGCCGTCTATTCGGTCCCACCTCCAACCAACCTAGTTGTCTCCTTCGACTGGAATCAACTAGGCAGACCCCGTTTACCAGCTAGTATACCATTCCGAATCATTGTTCAAATATATAGAATGGTTATGGCTGGTACCATAATAGATGAGGGGGCTTCTGTGAGTATCATTTCCTCAACTGCTTAGAAAGCGCTTGGTTCACCATCACTTTTGCCTGAGATGAGAAATCTAATAGGTTTTGATAAAGGAACCAGTCGACCATTAGGGATCCTTCCCAATGTTCCCATAGCATTGAGAGGGAAAACCGTTCACATGAACGTAATGGTAGTTCAAGGACCCCTGGATTACAATCTACTCCTTGGACAAGACTATATTTATTGCATGAGAGCCATTGTCTCATCACTCTTTAGAGTGATGTGTTTTCCGCACGAAGGAAGAGTGGTCAAGCTCGTATACCAGCTTTCATTTCCCGGATCACGCATAGCAAATAGTCATACACCATCCCTAAATGGTCTTTTCACGCAAGAAATGTCTCAATCCCCAGTCCGTCCACCCGATGAGCGCGAGTGATTCCGGGGGACATGACTGAATCCCATGGGGCATGCACCCTGGTCTACTTCAGCAGGAAAACTCCGGGTATAGGGTAGGTTTCTACGAGAGAATATGACTAGTCTGTACTCCCATCCGTGATTGGAAGAGGGGGCTATTCTAGAACAAGATCCTCTTGTCAAAGTTATGTGAGTTGGTAGGCATCGCCGCTCACCTTTGTTTATCTCGATAGACATCGCCAAAGAAGTGTTTTGTTTACACCGTAAATAGAAGAATCTTTGATAACCTGTAAGAGGTAGGCCTCTCTCGGTAAAACAAATGTTTTAACGGACTAAAGAAGGGGTAACCTTGAAACTCTATTTTATACCTGGGGGCATGCAAGCCTTTTGGCATGCAAGCGAAGAGCGACTATTTATTTTTTAAATTTGTAGGTCCTCTAACCCTTTAAACTCATGGGATTGGTTGTTTCCAAACTTGCGTAAAGAAAGGATGTGGGGCAAAACTCTAAAAGTTTCCTTTTTTATATGAGACATTCTTATCACACGACTGGATCAATCGAGCAGTTTTAGCACATAGTTCAAGCTCGTTAAAAAATAAACATAAGACATGAGCAAATGTTTCCCCCCGTATTTAAGCTCGTTAAAAAATGAACTATTCCCCGGTAAATAACCATCGTGAATGTAGTACTTCATCCATTAAAGCCTTGGTCGTGTTTGCACCATCACCTCCACTTTTTCATTGGCTGATCATTCACCCCCATTTGGTTGTTTACCCATTTTGAGGAACAGCTGCGAAGAGTGATCTCACTAGCCATCCTTGTGACACTGCCATGATTGGAAAATTCCAAACCTTACCTGGAATCAGCTGCTACCCATTTTATCACTCGTTCCTCAAAAGACGAGTCTCCTTTAAGCTCTTTTCAACTGACTCGTAAAATATGAAAAGATTGTCGAGCCATTGGCCTCTCCAGCTCGTTAAAGGGACACGAAGTGCTATCCCTCCTCTATATTTTAATCTTTTTGGACTTGAGGGATTATTACACAAAAAGATCGAGCGCTTGTTTTGTTCGGCTCGTTAAAAGTATCGAAAATTCATCCCTTCTGTATTGTTTTATACTTTTTCGGACTTAAGGGATTAGATGACGAAAAAGGAATTTTGGAGTTACCTTTACGTTACTTTTCAGACTCTCTAAAATTGAAAAGGACCGAGTTATCTTTGTCATTAAACTCGTTAAAAGTATAATAGCGACAAACTTGTCTATAGACGAGAACGAGTTTCACTATCTCTAGGCTCGTTAAAACATAGCGATGGGTTTGCCTGAAGGGAAAATTATAGAACAAGCATATTTTATCCTCCTCAAGCTTGACAAAAATAAAGAGGTATTGGTCAGCAATGACTGGGGAAAATTGGGAAGAAAACTTGAAGAAACTTTGTTAATTAGCAAGTCGCTCTTGAACATGACACTTCCACTCCATGTCCAAGTCGGGTTGGGTTGTTTCATTCACCAGTCACATCACCATGGTCACATCATACCATCCACATTTGGGGTTAATGCCACCAATCCATCACATCAGTGTCACAGATATGTTCAAGAGAAGTCATTCAGAGAATACACCTGTGTCTCACCCACTACCATACATTTATGCTCCGCCACCCTGAACCTTATATCACCAGATCGTTTTCACCTCCATTAAAATCATTTGCTCCGTTCCGTGTCATTGATGTGGGATTCATTAAGGCCCTCCTGTGATGGATCACTTCTTGTCGACATCAGCTCATTATCCAAGAAGTTGATCTAGGAACACCCCATTCAGTACTTTGAAGCTTGCATGCCTCAATGGCAAGTTTCTCACTTCGGTGACAGGTTTACATCAATGGCCTTCGACCGAAAGATTTTGTGTGGTGTTCGACGCCAAGTCCTTTATTCACACCACGTGAATTGTACTGCAGTACGTTGAGGGTCATTATAATTATCGGTGATTCCTCTCGCGCTTGTTAATAGTTTACATCATTGGCTGGTAATCAAGCGATGTCTTTCCATGTTCCACTTTAGAAAATTTCTCACATGGATCGACTTGTACTTCGAGTGAAGATCGGACGAGATTGAAGACCCCGGATCTAGTTTCATCCATCCGGGCTGCGATATATATTCAGGGAAATAAAGACATTAAATGTACATCATTGCTTCACAGATAATCATCCACTCAAAAGGATGATGGCTCTATCAGAATCATCAGTCTACACTCAGACGATTTTCTGTCCTATGTACATGAAAATGAATTTATAAAGTTGAGCATGGGAATGCCTGCCTCAGCTAGATCATGAAAGTATTATGAAGATAATGTATTGTATTGTATCTTATTACAGGTCTCCTCTTAGCATTGAAAGAACTTCGGATCCTCATAATAAAGCATTTCACCCGACATAAAAAAATTAACGACCTCATGCTTTAGGGGGCAACTGTTATAGACATTTTTGGGCCCTACAACCCCAAGCATGAAATGTCCATAAACCAAGGGCTCCTAAGTCCCTAAAAGTGTTGTTCTAACCCCTAAAGGAATAAGGTCAATAGATTACAGCTTCTCCCAGAAGTTCTCCATGAAAAACTGCTCAGGATTGGTCAAAACAAGATCATTTTAGTTGCTTCACTGGCTAAGTGCATTGCATCTCACCTAAATACACTGTGTGGGTGCGTTGCATTTCAAAAATCCCTTCTGTGGGGTGCGATGGGAAAGAAATGACAAATGGCAGTGTCATTCCGCGAGGTGGAGAGGCAGTGGAAGCTTCCAGAATCTTCTCCTGTGACATTTGCCTCACTGAATTCGACCAAGGATGAGTAAAAGACCATCAGTCTCCAAGTGGAAGCAGGAAGTATCAGAGAGAAGACACTAATCAAATCACAAGCTGACTCATCCCCCTTACAGATATCTATATATGGATCCCTCATCCCAGAGATCCAAAGGCTGGAATTTTGCATATTGTAAGGAATTGATGTTGGTTTCTTGAGATAAACATCAGATTGTTGGGTGACCTAAGCTTTGTTTGAGGTGAAGAGGGGCTTCTTTGCTGGGAGGTTGATGCTGGGTCAGAACAATTGGTTGTAACTCCTCTTGGCTCTTTTCTTGTTTATCAATAAAAGCTATTTGAGTTTTCCTCCATGCTTTTGTGTCATTGATGCTTGCTACATTTGTATGGTCAATTTGCATCTGATCCTAGATTGTTTATGATTATAGATCCATGTCTTTGTATAGTGATATGCTTCTGTGATCTTACAGGTACTTTGTGAAGCTAGGCGTGCAAGGGAGCAGGTAGCTGAGGACTATTAAAGAAGAGAGGGATCAAATTAGGAGATTAGTGCAAGACAGAGGTTGGTCTTTCTGTTCCTCTCTATCTATAATTCATAAAGGAAAAACGAAAGTAGCTTTTCTCTGTTTGTTTCTAAGGCAGCTGTCACACCTTAGTGGGATAGAGCAGTTCTATATAGACACTTTTCGCTGTAACACATGGCTAGGAGGGAAGGAAAGTTTAGAAGGCCTGGTCCTCAGAAAAAGAATAAGGAGAATATGTCAAAGATCTAATTTTATGGTTGTCATGAATATGGGAACTACAAGAGAGATTTTCCTAAACATAAGAAGGAAAACAACAAAAGAGGAATGTAAGAATCCCATATCACTGAAGAAGTGGAAAAACTTGATAAGAACAAATCAATGAAGGAGGTAATGAGAGATCTCTGCTGTGATTGAGATAATGTCCTCCACTAAGTTCTTTTTAATTTTGTAAATAACAGCTATCATAGATGGAAGAATTGTAAGTATGATAGGATTGATCATATTTGGAGATGAAATAATGGTAGAAGCATATGTTTGAAGGAAGAACTCATTATAGAAGCTTTGAAAGGATAGTTGAAGTAGAAGCGTGCATAGCTCTACCAATCATTATATAAAGGAAGTAGTTCATGGAGACCTCATTAAAATCATGTGTAGTGCATATGGTTGAAATTCATCATAGATCATCATCATGAGGAAATATCTTCTACTGCATAAGGATAATCAGTATCCTCCGTTGGAATCTTGATTATAAGGTTCACCTCTACTTGGAAGAAGAAAGTGTCTCATTGATTATTCCACCTTATATGGGATAAATTGTTTAGAAGGATGATGATATGATGAAAAATGAGTGCAACAGGTCAAGATAATTTAAGTAATCTCAATCATGGAAAGGAAGTTGCCAAAGGAAGTCTACATGACCAATAGAAGAAAAAACGTATGCATTTATTTGATATATTAAGTCATGTCATCATATAGTTGCTGACAACATGGGTAAATAATCCTCCTTGTGAGCAATGATCAAGGATATATTTCTTTGAAAAATGCATGAAGGCATGGTTCACATATTAACAAAGATTAAATCAATAGAATATGTCCTCATATGGAATATGAGGTACTTGAAAAAAGATAAAGAAACTATGGGTGAAAGTTATTGGGGAGAAATTTGTGAAGAAAGAAAGAAGAGATTGTGAAAGATGCAACTACATCATTAGTTTTTCACGTGGCATCCACCTAGTCCCCACCTGGTACCAAAGTGGCTATCCCATTTATCCTCTTCAGTTCCACTTTCCATGATTGTATTGGCTATAAAACCATTCACATTTACTGCGTATTAACCTGGCATGGAGGGAACTTCCATATTGGAAGGACTGTTCTTGGAGAAAACAATATTGGAAAATTGAGGGGAGCGAAGTTGTGAGAAACTCTCAAGATCTGAGATTTCGAGATCTCAGAGAAAACCATCTCGGTGAAAAAACCTCAAAGGAAAGCATTTCTTGGCGATATCCTTTCTCGGTGAAAACTTTCCTTGGAGGAAATTCTTTCTTGACAAAAACTATTCTTGGCAAAAACACATGTTTAGGCCCACTCCTGCCACATCATGTCATGAATAACATCCCTGGAAGAACTATGTGGAAGGAAAATATTCTCTAAAGAAACAAGTGCTTGGTACTGCTTTCGCCACATTATCTTGGAAATATATTCTCTGGAAGTAACTCTTCTCGATGTAAAACTTCTAAGAGGAAAAACGCATTTGGTTCCACTCTTGCAACATCATCTCGAAAATAACTTCCCTGAAAGAAACTCTTCTCGGCATAAGCCTTATCAGATGAACTTCAAGATACTACACACCAAACTGATGAGATTGAGGAATTAGTCGAAAAATGATGAAATATTCATATGTTATGGACGTAGTCTAGGCAGACTATTTTTATTCCCTGAAAATATTGGAAATTCCAGCAAGATTTTCATAAAATCTAATAGATATTTTTGTAAATCTAGTTTATAGCTCTCAAACTTCAAGGTTTTGGGTGCCCCAGTTATTCTTGATAGTGCTAAATCCATTTCCACCATAAAAAATGTGATTAAGAAACTCTTGGTGTAAGATTTTTTGAATTTTTTTGCTCAGATTCTGACCACTTTTCATCTCTAGCGTTGACAAGTCAAATAACAAAGGTAGAATCTAAAACATGACAAGTGATAGGAACCCCTTTTTCATCCTGAGACAGAGTTCTTGGAGGTGATTTCCTATCTCAGAATAGACTCTCAAAGAAAACTCTCTGAGAGGAATCTAAAGGGATATGCAACATATTTGGTTCTAAAATTCAAAGATCTGATATGCTAAGATCTTGATAATCAATGAAGGGCCATATGAGATGAAATATAAAGTTTAAAGGGCTAATTCCAGTGGCTCGTTCCTGTAATTAACTATAAGCCATGTTTTAGGGACTTATTCCCTGTCTCAATCATGTTGATTTTGCGATCATTTGGGCCTATCCCTACGACTTGAACAAAAATCTTAAATTTTCTACATGGCTCACTTGGGAGCCATATCTCCTAATATTTCAACTGGACTTATCCCTCTTGAGCTTAAAATGATACCCATATCTTGATAACAATTCCTTTCACCAATGAAGTAAGTCAGACTCGATGAATTTCCTATTAATATATACATAACAATCACCTTAGTGCCCTTCATCAAATCATAGGAAAGTTATCCATCTTCCTCAATTACAACATAAATACATAACCATGTTGTTTTTAGTGATACAAAAAACATACAAGCAGTGATGTCCACAACATATGCCAATCAATAATCTCATTGAATATTTCAAACACAAACAAAGACTCATTTGGTACCTTGAACAAAAAATCATCATGATTGATGCTCACATAACACATGGAATTTCAACCATTCCTTGAGGAAGTTATATATGGAATTGAGTATCCAATAATGCATAGCCTTCTTAGCAAGTGCACCCAACACTCACATGGGTGTATCAATATATGTAATTACTGCGTGAAATACAGAAGAGCAAAACCATAGTAACCAGAACCATTCATCATATTTTCAATACTTTGAAGCTCATGAAGATAAAATATACCATCATATTTTCAATAGATGGTGGCTATAAATCACCATCTACACTGAAATAAATGTATCTAGTGTAAGAAATCTTATTCCCTCTCTAGCCCCTCCATCTAATCTTGAGAAACATTTTTAATAATTTACAACCTAAATATTAACAACAATTAATCCATCTAATGAAAGAAATCAAATAGGATTAGAAAACAACATCTACACTGAAATAGTGCATCTAATGTAGGCAATCAAATAAGCCCAAAATCAACATCTACAATAAAATACATGCATCTAGTGTATGAAATCAAATATAATTAGAAATCAACATCTACGGTGAAATAAATGCATTTAGTGCATGCAATAAAATAGCATTAGAAAACATCATTTACATTGAAATTAAAGCTTCTAGTGTAGGAAATATACTTCCCTCTCTCCCCCCTCCATATCTCCTTATTTTCCTCTCTATCTCATGCCGCCCCCCCAACACACACACTCTACATATCTATCTATCTCTCCCTTTGTTTGTCCTTCTCTTTATGTATCTTCTTCCCTCTCTTCACCGTCAATCTATATCCCTATCTCCCTCTACCTATCCTTTGTCACTCAGTGTCACCCAAAAAACATAAACACTCTTTCTCCATATCTATCTATCTCTCCCTCCCTCTTAATCTCCCTCTCCCTCTCTCTCTTCCCCTTCCCTCTCTCTTCCCCTACTCTCCTCCCTTCTTGTTTTTCTATCTCTCTTATCACTACCCCCTCTCTCCACCTTTCTCTCTATATGTATTTCTTCTTAACTCCCTCTCTCGCCCCTCCCTCTCTCCTTATCTCTCTTGCATCTTCTCTCTCTTCTTTCCTTTCTCTCCCTTTCTCTCCCACCTCCTTCTATCTTTGACCTTCCCTCTCTCTCCCTTTCTCTCCCACCTCCCTCTGTCTCTCCCCCCCATCTCTCTCTATTCGCCCTCCAAATCACTCATTATCTCCCTCCCTCTCTCCTTCTTCCCCCTTCCTTTCATCTCTCCTTTGTTGCCTTTCTGTCTCACCCAAAAACATACTAACTCCCTCTCCATCTCTCCTCTCTCACTCCCACTCTCTATCTACTTTTCTGTGTCTATGTGTTACTTCTTCACTCCCTCTCTACCCCTCCAACTCCATCTCTTTGTCCCTCCCTCTCAAGACCTCGCTTTGGTCCTTCCCCTCTCTCCCTTTATCTTCTACCTCCTTCTCTGCCCCCCCACCAACATCTCTCTCTGTCTCTCTCTCTCACATTTCCCTCCAAACTTGTCACTATCTACTTCCCTCTCCCCTCATCTCTCTCCCCTCCATCTTTGTGCCTCCCTCTCTCTCTTACCCTTCTCTCCCTCTTATCTTTCTCTATGTTAGTTTTGGTAGCATCGGATGTGTTTTAGCCACAAAAATATATGGAGAGGCTAGAATACAAGAGATATCCAAAACCCAGAAATTGTTTAGGGAAATTCCACTGAGAAATGACTTAATTAGATTATTAGCAAATTTTTAAACATTTCCTAAGTCTAAACTTATGCAATATGGATAATTAATTATAATTAATTAAGTTAAGGCATGAATGATCTAGAAAATCACACGGATTGACTTAAAGTTAATCCAAGCCATTGACTAAGATTTAATCTTGTTCGTTATAGTCCTAAGAGCACTTGGAAAGTTTGATTTCACTAGTAGATCAATTTCCAGAGTAGCAGTAGTCAATTTTGGGAGAGACAGTGAGAGAGATCGAAGTGATATGAAGGGCAGAGATAGTGATCTGGAGGAAAGATTTTCTAGACCACGAGAGGTAGGATCAAGAGCTTCGAATTAACCCAGAGGCAACGCTAAGGGGAAGCGTAGTTGCTTCAATAATGTAGTTTGATTTGGAGGAGGGAAAAACGTTCTAAGTTCTAGAGGCTAGGAAGAAGTACTTGAACGTCAGAGGGGTAATTTCGTCAGCATCCAGAGGTTGAATGACTTCATCACAACCCAATCCGAAGCAATCTGTCTATCCATCCATCTAGAGTAGTACAGAGGCTGACACAAAGCTCCAGGATGCTGTGTTTTGGGAAGGAAGGATGAGCCAAAGATTACTTATGGGAGAAGGGTAATTCCCTTCAGTATTTTTCACATATTTTCTTGTTGTTTTGATATCCAATTAGGAATCCATATATGTACTCATATTTCATTGTTGCATAATATATAAAACCCTCATTGCTGTACTGATTTTCCCAAGTTGTGTTTTTCTATGGGCATTGGTACAAAATTAATTGTGTAAATTTATGTCTGTGTGCTAACATTTCTTCCATTTTTTATTCTTCCATAGTTTTATTTGTTTAGGTTACAGTGTGATTTATTCAATGTCTGTTGTAGGAAAGTGTAAATAAATTGTTAAAATTAATTAACAATTAAGAGAATAATTTCTAGATGCTGCAATAGGATTTTAGGTTTTCTAATTTTCACACTCTCTCTCTTCAATCCTCCTCTCCCTCTTCTTCATTTTATCTCCATCTCTCCTTCATCTCTCCCTCTATCTCTCCACATCTATCACTATATGTTTTTGTTCTTCCCTCCATATATATCTAGAGTTAATTATATATCATGATATATTAATATATATCATAATATAACAAATTGAATATTTTATTGAATTTAGTAATATTAATTTTAATATAATTATATTTAAAATTATTATTAATATTAATATTGCAATATCAGTATCAGATTTAATAATGTTTTTTACATGGCATGATTAAAATTTTTATAACTATATCAAATTATTAGATGTGGTTTTTCCTTTTAAAGATTCATTTTACAAATATTTTATTAAAAAAAATATCAAATTTTTTTGGAGCCGTATTTTCAATTTTGTGTTGAATTAACCATTTTCCTTTGTTTTAAGAAATGGTATCGACTTTAATATAGAGTAAAGATGTTAAAATTCTACCTAATTTCAAATTTTAATGTGGCAATTTTTTTAAGGTAAATTTACGATCCATTTAAATTCACCTATATGATAAAAGAGCTTAAACATATGAGATCATTTATTATCTATTCAAATTATTTATAATAATACATAGTTATATTTTAATAATTAATCTGCTCCATTAATAAGATTAAAAAGTTATATATAATTTTAATTTTTATTTATTTTTTAGGACATGACATCGTTAGACATCGACGGGATAGCCTCTCAACACAATAATATAAAAAATAAAAAAACCAATAAATAAAAAGGTTTATGAGTTCAAACTTCTATGATTCATATTGCTCTAAGATCATTCTTTTGGATTAATTACATCATCTATTTTTAGTCCACATTTCAAAACTAACTTATATAATTTATAATCAAGACCAAATATTTAAATACAAAAGCAATATGTTTTTAATAAAAATTCAACTAATAAATAAAGTAATCTTAAACTCTTATTTTTAATTTTTTTTTGTTTAACAATGATTAAAAATTAAAACGAAAATAGAAAATATAATATATCATAACGAAAATATATCTGACCAAAAACATGTCCAAAAGTCCTTGTCTAATTCACTCAAAACATAAAATGTGTTTGCTTATCACCCTAACAACTATACTTATATAACTTAAGTTTGGTTTAGATTTTTGTTGACAAAAAATTAAAAATATTAATTCATTCGTTTATTACAAAATAAAAAGGTGTAAAAGCCACAATTTTATTGAAATTGTTATTTTTTCTAGAATACACTCAGATTAAATAGGAAAATAAATTAGGAAACTTTCCATAAAATCTCATTTAAAAACTACTCTTTTTCAATATATGAAACATGTCTTTGATTTTCTATAGACTAATCATGGTTGTTTTCCATCTATCCAAGTAAATCAAACATCCAACTGAAATAATATTTTATATTTTATTTTATATTATAATCATATCTAGATAAGTAGCGGGTCAAACCCTAATAGCTGAATATTTTATTTTATTTGGAAAAAAATCATGGTAGATGAAAGAAATGACAAATCCACTCTCAAAGAAGTAGAAGTCATGGGGAATTGACTGCAAGTTCGTCTCTTCCTTCCATGAAACATTCATCTTTTGACCATATTTTGAAATTCGGAGAGTCCTAAGATACCTAACAGAGTTCATCTCTTCTTTCCATGAAAAATTCATCTTTTGACGAGGTTTTGAAATCCGAAGATCCCTAACATACCTAACAGTGGGTTTATCTGCCCACTTTTCAGTAAATATTGGAAGTTTCTTCCATAGTTTGCATTAGCACACGGTCACTACATGTAACACTTTCATAAGATGCAGCGAAAGAGTGAGATATGCTGGAATTTCTTAAGCCTATAAAACAATTTCGTGTATTATACCTTCACGCCCTGTCCTTTTTCAGGTGAGAGTGACAAAGAGCAAAAAATAGTTTGTATGTTTGATGTATATAAAAATATAACAATAGGGCAGAGACTCATAGACTACAAAGATCCATGTCTTCTGACGATGATTATCAGAATCATGGGCGTAGATGGTTTGGAGTGGATCTCACTCAACTATACAAAAATTTAGGCCATGACGACCACCAAGTAAAGGCATTTTTAGGGGAAGAAACCTATGCAAATAAGGAAGGCCATAATGACATGTGAGAGTTAAAGGGTTCCTCTTCCAAAAGCTCCTCCCATTGCTTTAAATACCACGTCTTTCCTTTTGCTATGCAAAAATTTTTGAAATATGTAACTAGGTTTAGTCTTCATAATGACATATGTAATCATGGTTTTATGTATGTATTGAAAAGATTATAGTAAATGTATTATTGTTATTCTTGGGGCATGGGTTTCATGCACAAGGAAAAATTATTTTTAGGTCAAGCGCCCATTGAGTGCTTCTAGGGCTCGTAATTGAGTATGAAGAAAGTCAAAAGACCTTCCAAGACCTCATCATCATGCAAATATTAAGTCATACTACATGAAGGGACATGTCGACCTAAAGATAACAATTTGTACACCTCAAAAGAATATAAATAAGAAGGAACCTGACCTCATTAGCATACTTACTAAAGAAAGTTTGATATCGCCAAGATAGACACTAGAAAATGATCAAA
The DNA here is from genome assembly GCA_031772625.1 of Pinus tabuliformis. Lineage (NCBI taxonomy): Eukaryota > Viridiplantae > Streptophyta > Pinopsida > Pinales > Pinaceae > Pinus > Pinus tabuliformis. Next base: position 756,678,747 of record CM062808.1, on the reverse strand, counting down.
AAGGAGAAGAAGAGAATGATCAAATTTTTAGGCCTCTCTCTCTCTCTTGTGTTACGAATTCTATAGTTACTGGGCAAGTCCAATTGTTTTTGGGTAAGTCGAAGTATTGTAGGCGAGGTCAAAGTGTTTCTGGAAAGTCAAAGTCTTGTTGGTCAGGTTGAAGTGTTGTAGGAGAAGTCAGAGCGTTGTTGGTAAAGTTGAAGTGTTGTTGAGCAAGTCAAAGTGTTGTTGAGGAAGTCAAAGTGCTGCTAAAAAATTCAAAGTGCTAGGAATAAATTGTTGGTCAAAATTCTAGAAGAATTTGTTGGGAAGGTCAACATTCTAGAAGAATTTTTTGGGTGGGTCGAATTTTCAAAAGAATTTTCTAGACAGGTCGAAGTAGAAGAAGAATCTGCTGGGAGGTCGAAATTTCAGAAGTTGGTAGAAGGAAAGTTACGTTTGACTTGACCTTGGAGGGTCTTGGTCAAGGTTTTGTTGTAATGGCTACAACTACCCTCCAAAATTTTTCCTCAGCTTCATTTTAGAGCCTCCCTTTCAGCCTTTCACAGCAACATGTCTTTCCTTGTCAAGTACACAAGCTTCAGTGGTTTTCTTGCAGAATGATAGCTTGTCCATCAAAGCTTGTTGCATCCCCCTCATAGGCTATTTCACTAGAGTTAGTCTAGCTACAGGCTGAGTAACACCCTCAAGAAATTGTAGAAATATGGAGGGAAACTAGCCTTCCCTCCATAAATTGCACAATTCTATCTGGCAGCCTGCTGGGCTACAGAATTGTGCAAATAAGTATGTCACTGTTCAATGAGAAAATTGCGCAATTCCTTCCAGTAGGGCTTCTCAGCCCATAAATTGCGCAATTTTGGGTAGCAGTCAGCTACTCAACCTAGAAATTGTGTAAACCTTCTAGGCCGCCAACCCAACTCCCTCCAAGAAATGCACATTTTTTCCCCTCAGCTGAGCAGACTGTTACATGTGCAGTTGTGTTGACTGGTTCCACCTGAGAACGAGAAAGATTGACTTGGATGCATGGGTTTCTTTTCCTGGAATAGAAAAAGTAGCATACAAAAGGCATCCCTTGATTCAGGGATCTATTTTTAGTAGTTGAAGGTTACATGCAAGGATCATTTCAGAAACCTCCCACCAAGTGTGGCTTTTCCTAGATTTGTTGCATGCGCATCACAACCTCAATTTCATCAAAACTCATCAAGGGGACATTACAGAGCACATTCCTCACATCGAACTTGTAGCTCTGACATCCCACATTGCATCTAGGAGGCATCGACATATTCAGTTTAGTTGTTTCTCGGTAAGCCCACTTTTCATGTCTTGCGCTGTGTTTCTATCACTTTTTATGTTTCGCTTCATGTGAGTGATGTCTACTTGATTTTAGTGAGCGCTCACTATCGTTTTAATGTTTGTTAGCTTGTAGAAGCACCGTTCTAGTTTTCTTTCACATCTCACTATTGTTGCATGCATGATGCTATTTTGTACAAACCGTTGTTGCGGCAACTTGCTTCACACACATGCATTCTTTCCCATTTTCTGAATCATGCACTTGTTGTTTTCATGTATGACCATTTAGTCTTGTTTGCATTCTTATCATCATGCATTCAGACCTCTCATGTTTTTAGTCGCCTGTCGACCGATCTGTGTTGCCTTAGCCTGAATCATGCCTTGCCCGGCTAGCACTGTGCATTTCTTGAAGCGTAGGCTCTGCCTTCCCTCCAAAAATTGTGCAAGCCTAGCCAAGCACTGATCTCCAAGCTTGCATTACACAATTATTGGAGGCAATTTCCTATTGGCCCCAGAATCTACGTAATGAAATTTGCTGGTTGTATGTCACTGTTGACTAAAATTGCACATTGCATAGTTTCAGTCCTCAACAAGCCAGGCTAGACTGTGCACTACATAGCTCCAGGAGTTGGTCAGCCTCATGATAGCCTGAACTATGCATTGCATAGATTTGGTAGTCAGTTTCCCAACCTCCTAGTGGAATTTGCACAACCTTCACATTCGATCACACAGCATCACAAGTACAACGACTTCCAAGAAAGCAGAGTCAAAGAAGTCGTTAAGAGTGAAACTGGGGATGCAGTCGATCAAGTGTCTCTAAACTTGGCTATCCATGAAGACATCAAGTTGTTAATGGACAAGGATGTCAAGAATAATGGAAACAACATCACATCAAGCAACACCATCAGTGACAACACACCTACAAATGACGAATGCAAGAAGACGGTTGTTGACAACATAGAGGCAGAGCAAAGATGCAAGTTCAAAGTAGATCCACTGATGATGAAATCAGCTTTGGAGATTGAAGCTATGAGGTGACAGTTCAACAAGAAGATCGCACGAAGGCAGAGAATGGAATAGAGAAGGATTTGCATGTGCTAAAGAAACAACTCAAGGAAGAATAGGAACTCATAACCAAGAGAATGAGTTGTAGCAGGAACAAGTACAACAGGGGTTGCAACATGCACATATGGATGAAATTGCACCTATACAAGTTATACATCCATCCTAGCAACTCGCACAGAGCAAACAAGGTGAGAAATGTTGTTGATCACAGGTAAGGGAATTTGGCAGCATGCATGTCATTGTGTGCATGCATGTGATTCCCCCAATTTGGCACGCTCACTGAGGCAAAGATAAGAAGCAATTCCAACAGGAGTTAAACATTTATTTTGACAAGTTGATGTCCACAGCCACCAACACATGCTTGGAGATCAGTGCAAACACTATGCATCAACATGTTGCTGATCCAATTTCACCCAAGATGAACATGGGCATGCTATTACATGAGTTGGATGGAGGAGCGATATCAATATACCCAGATGCAATGGAGGTAAAAGTTCACCTCAGCAAGATGTCACCATTGAGCCCATGGACACTATCATGGACGACGAAGCTTGGCATCAGTTCGCCACCATCGACCATCATAGGGATGTCAAAGAGTTGGTCTGACCTCAATTGTCTGTGTCTTAGTGATGTCTTGCATGGCTTGCTCAGGCCATTTTGTCTCACATGGGTACATGTGCAGATTATTTTTAACGTCTTGTCAAGTGGAAGTTCAAGTGTTGATAGTTGGATGTAACAGTCATAGAGTAGATGAAGAGTCATGAGGGTAGATGAACTGTCATGAAGGGGAATGTCAAGGGCCACCCAACCCTTTGCTATAAATAGTCCCTCGTACCTCATTGTAGAGGCTTTTGTTTAGCCAAGCTTCTATGAAGAATACCTTAGAGAGGGCTTGGATAGTATTGTAATGCATCTTGGCATGTCCAATATGCAGAGCTAGTATATCTCTTTGGAGGAGCAGAAGGTTGTGGTTGTAACATTCCGATGTCAGAACTAATGGTTGGACATGGATGTATTGTATGACTAGAACTTACATTTCTTAATATAATAGAGCCAACATGTTTCATGCATATGTCATATTGTATTCCAGCTATCTTGTTTATTCCAAATGGTATATGTATCTATTTTCTTATGCATGCATGTATGGACTATTCTATATAAGTATGTATGAATCTTATTGAAATGTGTTGATTGGTTTAACCATCACTTTGGATTGTTATCTAACTTTCATTCCAGTTTGTGATGCATCTTCACTCGTGTGTTCACTTCCAAGCCGCGTGCTATCACAGGTTTCCAAGGGGCACACTCACCAAAATCTTCGTGTGTTAGAACTATTCATGCACCTTCCTTGTCTCACCATAGTGGTCACACCCTTGCTACCAACAAGGAAATCTCACTTTCCTCTGTGCAAAACTATGGTCAAGGCATTACTTTATGACCCACTGTTGGGACTCCTACACCAAAGGGTATGAGGTCTAATTGGGACTTCTTAGTGATGAGATCCCCTAACATGTTGGCGGGTCCATCACCGTCAAAATTTATGGTGCTAGAAGGACGGCTAGATGACAAGCTGTGTCCTTTCATCCCGTTTTGAACCTTTTCATATCTATCATGGAGTCTTGCACTCTACTCCCTCCATGATCTTTTTCACATGTCGAATCTGTCACCATCATAAAGGAGTTCTTTGATATCTTGTCCACACACACGTATGATGGTGGAGATGAAGTGGCCTAGCCTGAGTTCTTACATAACTTCCTTGCCTTGCTTCATGAGGATGATGGATGTTCTAATGAATAGATCAATCTACTACTTTCATACACACTTCGTGAATCTCCACATCAGTGGTTGTGCAGCCTACTGGCTGATAGCGTGCACTCACTTTAGCACTTTTGTGATCTCATTGAGGAAAATTTCTATCATTCCGATCTAGAATGTCTTGACCAAAAATTGTTACAATAACGGAAGGCTCCGCATGAATCACTTATGGATTTTTGGCAGCGCTTCCGTGATTTGCAGTTTCAAGCTCCAAAGAGACATATGAAATTTCCTATCTTAGGTATAGATTCGAGTACTGTCTTAACAAGTCAATCCATCCCAAGAAGAAGTTCAAGCTCAAACCCTGCTCAACATACTTCGGTGATGGAGCTCCGCAATCACAGATGGATACAGTCACTGTCACAAGTGCCTGTCCATCGTCCCCTCATCAAACAGCTCCACCATCACAGAGTAATGTGGCAGAGCATGAACACACATTTGTTGAACTGTCACATCATACCGACATTTCTCCTTCTAATTTTTGCACAGACTTGGTTGTGAGTCCCATATCTCGTCACATGTATTTTGTATCTCAACCTCCATCTTCATATTTTGATCATCCTCCGAATGACATTATCTTATGTTCTTCCATTCTAGACTCTACACTTGTTTTGAATGAGGATCGATCTATCGACGGAGTTAGTGTTGCACACCAACATGCCCTGGAATTCATGAAGAATATGATGGGGAGCTTGAACATCCACCAACAATAGAGGACCATCCCTGTCTGTCTGTACCTCCTCTATTTTTTCCTGACATCCTTGACGATCCTACCATCCCTGATCTTTCATGTGTATCTCCATCCACATATGTACCCATTATTGATCATTCATAGGATGCACTGTATGTCAACCCATCATCAGACAACGAAGACAAATCGTCCATTTTCTTAGGAAACCTAGAGGGTGAACATCCTTTCTTCTCATCTACCCCTATGTGTGATTCATCAAATCATGAGGATGCTGATCAAAATCCTAAGTTTTCTGATCTTGGTTGTCGTGATCTCTTTACCTCATCATCTGATCATGATGTAGGTTCACTCGTTGTTAATCTATCTAAGCCACTGATCCACGATGATCTATCTATCGATGAGGTCGAAACCCCATAGACTATTGAGGCACTTCAGCCCAAGCTAATGGTTATGTCAGGCCCTCGCTATCCAGAGGTTGGCCCCACTGCTGATAAGGAAATTGTTCAAACACTTGAGGTTGTTTATCACTAATATGTATGCACTAAAGAACAATCCAACACTCAGATTTCACTTCCTCCACTCGAACTACACGATCCCATCGCTCATGTGTTGGAGGAATCTTATACAACAAGCACTCTTGCACAACGTAAGTGGTCTACCTTTCTCACGTTTACTTGCATGTCATAGTCAAGGGAATGCATACACTCAAAATCTACATGCAGTGTAGCACAACACCATGGTAAGCCAACAAAGTGCATGTAATGCGCTTTAACTCTTTTTTGTTTTGTGGACACTTGTAAGATGGGAGTGTTTGTTTTCATTGTCGTATCTTTCAAATTTGCTAGTTCGAACAACCGTATTTTTTGTGAACCATGCCTTCATCAACATGGGCCAACCAATGCACCGATGGTTTCATTGGAAATATCACTTCACGTGATCAAGACCATGCACAGTTAGCATAGGAGTAGGAGTATTGTTTTATTTTAGTTTGCTTGCTTGCATGCTTGTTGGCTTTCTTGATTTGCATGTTTTTTTGTCTGCTTACTTGTTTTCTTAATCACTTTTCTTTCGCATTTACTTCTACTTTTGATTTTCTTTGTTTTTTGTTTTCTTGTTTTTGTTCATAGGTTAGCTTTGCATGAAACCATGTAGGACTCTTGAAACAAGCTAGGTAAAGTACAAGAGGCCTTGTGCAGCTATCACTACTTGGTTATATGTCATCCTACCTCTGTATGAAGAACTTGTTACTTTTACTCCATGATAAGTCGATGGAAAATACGTATTGTTCAAAGTGAACCTTGGTGAAAAAACAACGCTTGCATACTACCTAGTGTCACCTACTCTAGTCGGTTGTTTTTGGGTTAACCCTTGGCAGCTCAGTCAAGTAGAGTAACGTGAGGGGGAAAACATTAACAAGCACATCATAAGTATATAGTAAGCTACTTCTCTGAAGGAAAAACCTCTTATGCTCTCAATAAGTTGGGATCCCTCTTCCGCCTCTGAAATGAATAAGTGTTATGCACAGTTATGAAAAATGAAAAATAAAGAGTGAAAAAAATTAAAAATGAAAAATGAATAGGGAGAAAGAAGAGAAAGGATTCCTACGTAGACAGGTGATGCAAGTAACTCCATCGAGGTACTAACCAAGCTCACTGGTAGCCGAGCGATTCTTGTGTTCCTACATAACTCTGTTGGGTACTATTAAGGCCTGCTGGCAACAGAGCAACACCATAGATGAAATTAAGACTCTAACGACTATACTGCTTGTGCGCTAATATACCCCTCAACCCTAATCAAAACAACTGTGTTTACTTGGCTTGGAATGTGTGTTAATCGACCAAGAGCTTGGCAGATGCTACATCTTATAATCAAGCAAGTGTGGAAACCAAGACAAACCGAGAATTCAACAATACTTCCGAAGGTGTTACACTTGATTTTTATGAATAACATCCATTCAGATCGCTAGAGTTCTACCAGTGTGTTGCCAAGTGTTGTAGCGGCTACAACCACCCTAGAAAATTTTTCCTTAGCTTCTTTTTGGAGCCTCCCTACCAACCTTTCACAATAGCATGTATTTCCTTGTCATGTACATAAGCATCAGTGATTTTCTTGCAGAATGAGATCCTGTCCATCAAAGCTTGTTGTATCCCCCTCATATGTTGTTTCACCGGACTTGGTCCAGCTATAGGCTGAGTAGCTCCCTCAAGAAATTACACAATTATGGAGGGAAACTAGCCTTCCCTCCGTAAATTATGCAATTCTGTCTAGTAGCCTGTTGGGCTCTAGAATTGTGCAAATCTTCCTATCACTGTTCACTGAAAAAATTGCACAATTCCTCCGAGCAGGGCTACTCAACCCAGAAATTTCACAATTATGGGTAGCACTCAGTCGCTCAGCACAAAAATTATGCAAACCTTCTAGGAAGCTAGCCTAGCTCCCTTCCAAAAATGCATATTTTTTCTGCTCAGCTGAGCAAGATGTTGCATGTGCAGTTGGATTGACGGTTCCACCCATGATCGAGAAAAATTGACATGCGTGCATGGACTGCTTTTCCTGGAATAGAAAAATCAACATGTAAAAGGCATCGCTTGATTTAGGGATCTATTTTTAGTAGCTAGAGGTTACATGCAAGGATCATTATAGAAACCTCCGACTAAGTGTCGCTTTTCCCATATTTGTGGCATGCACATCACGACCTCAATTCCATAAAAAATAGTCAACCAGACACTGTAAATCTCATTCATCACATCAAATTTTTAGCTCTAACATCCCACATTGCATCTAGGAGTTGTCGGCACATTCAGCTCAGTTGTTTCGGGGTAAGCCTGCTTTTCATGTCTTGCACTGCGTTTCTGTTGCTTTTTGTGTTTCGCTTTGTGTGAGTGTTGTCTACTTGATTTTAGTGAGCGCTCGCTATTGTTTTAATGTATGTTAGCTTGTAGAAGCATCATTTTAGTTTTTGTTCGCATCTCACTGTCGTCACATGCATGACACTGTTTTGCAGGAATGGTCGCTGTTGTGGCAACTCACTTCACACACATGCATGCTTTCCCATCTTCTAAATCATGTACTTTTTGTTTACATGTATGATCATTCACTCTTTTTATAGTCATCTCATCACGCATTCAAACATCTCATGTTTTCAGTCGCCTGTCGGCTGATCTGGGCTACCTTGGCCCAGACTGTGCCTTTCCTTGCTAGCACTAGGCATTTTCGAAAGCGAAGGCTCTACCTTCCCTCCAGGAATTATGCAAGCTTGGGGAAGCACTGACCTCTAGGTTTAGATTGCACAAATCTTGGAGATAGTGTCGTGATGGCCCTAGAAACTGCATAATGCAGTTTGTTGGGTGCATTTCACTGCTGACTGGAATTGTGCATTGCACAGTTTCAGTCCTCGGCAGGCCAGTCTAGACTGTGCATTGGGTAGTTCCAGCAGTTAGTCAGCCTTTTGACAACTTGGACTATCCCTTGCACAGTTTTCGCAGTCAGTCTCTCGACCTCCGAGTGGAAATTGTGTAACCTTCATGATCAATCACACAGCAACACAAGTACAATGGATTCCAGGAGAGAAAAGTCAAAGACTTTGTTAAGAGCGCAACTACGGATGTAGTCAATCAAGTGTCTATGAACTTGCCTACGCATGAATACATCAAGTTGTTCATGGACAAGGATATCAAGATCAATGGCAACAACATCACAGTGAGTAGCACCATCAGCAGCAATAGAAGGCAACATACTTGTGCGCGACGAATGTGAGAAGAAGGTTGTTGATAGCATAGAGGTAGAGAAGAGATGCAAGTTCAAAGTAGATCCACTCATGAAAAAAGAAGCTTTGGATATTGATGCTATGAGGTGACGGTGCGACATGAAGATTGCATGAAGGCAGAGAATGGAATAGAGAAGGAGTTGCATATGCGGAAGCAACAACTCAAGGAAGAACAAGAGATGCATAGATGAGAGAATGTGTTGCAGTAGGAATATGTATAGTAAGGGGCACAACATGCACAGATAGATGAAAATGCACCCGTACAAGTTGTAGATCCATCCCAGCAGCTGGCATGGAGCAGACAAGGTAAGCAGTGTTGTTGACCGCATGCAAGGGAATTCAGTAGCATGCATGTCATTATTCACACACATGCAATCCCACACATTTGGTACACTCACCGAGGCAAAGACAAGAAGCAAGTCCAACTGGAACTGAACATGTATTTTGACATGTTGATACGCGCGGTCACCGGTACTTACTTGGAGATCAATGCAGACACTTTTCATCAACATGTTTCTGGTCTTATAGCACCTAGGACGACGATTTGCATGCTATTAGACAAGTTGAATAGAGGAGCCATATCAATGTACCTGGATGAAAGAGAGGAAAGAGTTCTCTTCAGCAGGATGTCACCATTGGGTGCATGGACACCATCACAGATGACCAAGCTTGGCATCAGTTCGCCACCATCGACGATCACAAGGATGTCAAAAAGTTTGTCTCACCACAATGGTCCGAGTGTTATTGATGTCTTGCATGGCTTTCTCAAGCCATTTCATCTCACATGGCTACATGTGTAGATTGTATGTAACCTCTTCTCAAGTGGAAGTTCAAATGTCGATAGTTGGATGTAACAGTCATAAAGTAGATGAAGAGTCATGAGGGTAGATGAACTTTCACGAAGGGGAATGTCAAGGGCCACCCCACCATTTGTTATAAATATTCCCTCATAACTCATGGTAGATGATTTTGGTCAGCCGAGCTTCTGATAAAAATATCTTAGAGAGAGCTTGGAAAATATTGTAATGTGCCTTGGCTTCTCCACCACGCAAAGCTAGTATATCTCTTTGGAGGATGTTAGAGCCTAGATTTGTCTCTGGCTGAAAAGACAAGGTTCTAGGTCCACATCAAACCACGCTAAGCCTCGTAGCTAGCCCTATGAGGACAGGAGAGGGCTCTCTCTGGGTCAATCTGGACAAAAGGTAATCAATGAGGCTCGAGATGACTAAATTTGTAACTGATCTTAGGCTAGGTATGAAGTACAAGGAGTTTGAAGTTGATTTTTGAGGTTTTTGTTGAATCAAAGGAAAAGGCAATTTTGGGTGCGGGGATGAGACTCAGTTTTTGTAGAGGTCTACTTAGAGAAAGGTAGGCGATTGTCTTGATGCTTTTAAAGAGAATGAATGGATAGATCTGACTGGTGAGAAGCTAAGGAGAGAAAGAAGCTTTCAAGGATTCTCCTTAAACAGATGAAAACATGGAAAATCAAACAAATTTAAAGGCAGAGCATAACAATCTATGGATTCTACCTTAACACTTCATTTGTTCAATTACAGAAGATGAGAGAAGGAAAATGATACACATAACAACTTACAATTACTGAAAGAAGCACACCATCAAACACATAAATCCACAAGGATCCCAAACAGTGCTACAAAACCCTGGTCTTTCCTTCGGCAAAAATGCAGAAGTGAATGTACAATAGGGTGTCAAGCTTTTCCAAAGAGTCCAACCCTGAAAATGACTTGAAAAATACATAATATATGCAATCCAACCTCTTCCCTTGCCTCTAGGGGTCGAGATCATCATTCTAGGAGTTGTTTCAACCAATTCTAAACAATGCACTAAAATCTAGGCAGTCAAAACAACTTGCCTCTATAAGGTAGGAAACTGATTCATTCATTAAATTTTCACTCTTTGGTGAATGAATCTTCTATATCAAGTAAATAAGTGTCAAATTGCATCATGTTTCAATCATTACATCAAGAAAAAGTCAAAAATTACATCACAAATCAAAATTGGTCAAACTAGCCGAGTTTTTGAGCTGAAGGATGAAAAATAGGGCGGAAAAGCTATATGCGCCACACTGATTTCTATATGCGCTGCGCTGATTTCCATATGTGCCGTGCTATTTTGCTGTTGTTTTTTAGGTACCTGCAGGAGTCCAAATTGAGCTTAGGTTGGCTTGTTGGAAATCCCTATCTGTCTACTATCCAACCCAAGTGGAATTTTCAAAATTGGTGTCCATTTGCCCCTCCAAACGTGCATTCTCCCAAGACTGCTTCCTGTGTGTCCAAATAGGGGCAGTGAGGTAATTTTTTGCATGTTTTTTGACCTTTTGAGGAGCCAAAACTTTCCCAAAATTCTTTTCCAAGTACCAAAATTCATGATTTCTCATGAAAAATCCAAAACAGCAAGCCATTTGTGATTTGGAGCTCCCAATCCTATGGTTCGTGCAAGGTGCGCGGCGCATATAGGGAAAAAACCTGTTTTTAAAATGCAAAAATTTCAAAATGACCAAAAATGACCCAAATCTCTTGAAATTTGGGCTGGAGTTCCTTCATCAAGTGTGATGATGAGCTAAAGAGGCCTCGGCCAAAATCTGAAGACGATCGAGCTCCATTTGTTTCTTTTGCTTGCGGATTTCCTTTTTCAATTTTGCCTTTAGATTTCTTATCCGAGCCTTGCAAACTTGGTTCTGTGCCCTGTAGTGAACAGCCATATGTCTCAACAATGCATTATCTCTATTGGCCTTGCTCAGTCTCTTCTCCAAGTAAATGTTGACCCTTTCGAGATTAGACTCTCGATCCTCATTGACCTGTCGCTCTAGAGAAGTGAATTGAATCCTCCTATGTCGGGAAGCTTGGCGATTCTCACGGATGTTCTGTGGATCCATGATCACATGTTGATCTTCAAGCTGCTTATTTCTTTCTTCTAGATACATGATGTTCCATTTAGCCATCTCCAAATGGATTTCCAATGCTTGAATGTCTGTTTCTTGCTCCTCAATCATCATTCTATACCTAGAATTCTCTAAATTCGTAGTTGTCTCAACATCAGGAATGATAACGAAACATGATGGCTCACCTGAAGGCCCTTTCTCATGCATGGGCTTCTTGCCCTTGTCCTGTACCTGTAGTATTGATGTCGGAAGCGAGGCCCCTTCCATGCCAGTTGGAGATAACACTCGCTTTGCTGCTGCAAACAAAGGTCTGGTACCTTTTGGATAGACTCTCTGATATGTAATGAAACTAGGCCTGGTCTCATGACGCTCATACTGCTGAGAAGGTTCACCCTCATGTTTCACCTCTGATACTTCTCATGAAGCTCTGAAGAAATCACGTGAGATAATGTCATCCCAAGTGATGCCCTGCAAACCAAGCTGATGAACCACCAAAATATTTATAACCGCAAAATGATATACACTGCTGAATTGCTGCTGAGGGGTTCTACGTTGTATAAAGGTTGTCATCCTCTCTATATTCCGGCAGACGAAATACGGAATGTTCGTCATCCGCACCCTCGTGAAATGCATAAGTAACCTGATGTGATAAGCATAAAGACGAGAAAATCGTCCCTCACAGCTGAAATATTTCATGATCAATCTCATGAGACGAGCATACTCATCTTTCAGGTACCTGAACGGGAACACTCTTTTGAGCTACCTCAAGCAATTGGGTTTGATATATGGCTCATAATGTTGCTTGTCAATCTGTTGTTTTTTATGCCATAGTTGACCAATATCTGGTATACCTGTTGCTAGCGAAACAGTTTCTGGTGTGAGTGTAAAGGTGACCCCAGCCAAGGTAGATTGGTCTCCGTGCAAATGTAAGACAAAAAGACGAGCCAACTTATAATGAAACTGGACCTCAGCTACCTTTTGACAAAACTCATAGCATGACTGATGCTCAAAGCACTGCATAGTAAGAGGACAGGCATGCAGTTCTATAAGGGTGACTGGTTCTTCCCTGACATGTTTGCCACTTTTACGAGGCCTCCGGGGTCCTTGTTCACCTATGGGAGAATCACTTTGGGTTTCTGGCTCATATTCCGATGAGTGGCCAAATGACATCATTGCTGATATACAAACTACCTCAAATGAATGCTGATAAGTGAAACTGCTATTTGCAACTGAATATGGACTGATTTAAACAATGTTGTGACCAAGGGGAAAGAATGTACAAGGGACATTAGGAAAGGAAAAACATCAGGGAATTAGGGAATTTTGAAATGAAATGTATTTAGGGATAGGAGGGGAAATGTAAATATGAGATTAGGGTTTTAGGGTTTGGGATATTAAATAAGATTAAGTAGTTTTTTATAGAGGTGGGAGATTAGGATTTCATGGATTGTAGTGTAGGATTAATGAGGGAATTGATGGAGGGAATTAATGAGGAAATATGATGAGTGGATTTGGGAATGAGGAACAAAGGGAAATGGGGAAAAAACATAACCTTGGTAACAAACTGTTTTCAAACCCTACAACACTTTTATATTGATAAAGGGATGCTTTCAAAATTCAGTCTCCATGGCAATCATCCATGAACCCATCACATTCACCATTAAAAACAAAACCAAGGCAATGAAGGCGAGCCTACCTGACAAATTGATCTGAAGAGGAGGCGATTTGATGAGGTTTCAGACAAGTTACGGGCTCCAAACTATAAGCGCTGCACTCCTTACCTAGTGTGCTGCACAAGTTATATGCGCTGTGCTGGTTATAATTTACACTGGTCTGGATGTCTGTGTGCGCCGCGCAGCCTATTATATGTGTCACGCAGCGGAAATGAGTACCAATCCGCTCCAAAATGCTCAAACGCGACTTGCAATTGTTTTCTCCTCCTTTGGCATGCACAAATGACTTGAAACTTCATTGAAAACCCTTATATAGACACCAATTTGATTTTTGCCTCTTTCATAACCCACTTCGTTATGTTTTGCAATTGACACTTTTTCAGGATTAATAGAATTTTGACCTTTTTGTTTCCTCTTTAAATTTGGTTGAAATAATGATTTTCTTTGACAAATTTTTGCAGGGATAGCTATGATATGATCTGGCAAGGGAGACCAGGGCTACGTCGGGACATTTCAAGAACTGAAACTTTTGAAAATTTATTACAAAAATGAAATATTGACTTATCTTCAAAACATAGTTTTGAAGAGAAGTCATAATCTATTCGTATAATGATAAAAATCTCTGAGATAACAATCTAACAAGGACCTCCCTTTGGCTTGCTGGCTTTATTTAAACTTTGTTCAAAGACCTTATCGACTTAACCCTAGACCTACTGACCGAAAAAACTATTATGACCCAGAGGCTGAAACAGGACTGCAAATGACTGTTTCAAGACTTAATTTTTAAGAATAGACTTGAGCCAACAGTGCCAAGCACGAGGGGAATAAGTGACACAAACCTCTCCATCAGATTTATGGCATGCTTCTAATGAAATGCAATTGATCGAAACTAATGAGACACATAAACATGAAATGCAAAAAAAGGGTTTTGATCTCTGATGGAGGGATAACCAGACCGACTCTAACATTGGCTCCAATGGGGATGGTAGCTCCTCGGAGGTGCCAAGAACGGCATATCTTTAGGAGAGCTAGACAGTGCCTTCGTCCATTGGGCTATGGAGTCCATTATTTCGGCAAACGACACAAGACTTTGACTCATTTATTGACTGAAACTTGACTCAAGCCGGCATAATTATGAAACCAACATGACTGAAAACTGACTCACAAATGACTCATGACTGACTTAACTAAAACAAGAACTTACAAAGCTTATTGAAGGGCAGCAGTCCATCAAGATTTCAAATCATGATGACAACAACCTACATACTAATGAAATATGTACAATCATGTGTAATGAGCTTTGCAATGTAACCAATCCAGCAGATGGCTACATACCAAATTTCTGCTCTCACTTTTCTTGAGCAGGAGGAACGACGAACCTGTAGGCAACTCAAAATAACCACTGAAACCAAAGCTTATGATAATGAACCAGGAAATATTTATCTTTTCTAATGCTTGCAGAAGAACGCCGAAGGGATCTTGAAAATCCTGAAGCAATGGCTTATCTTGAGATCCAGCGGCAAAAATACAAGTACTCCCTCCATTTTGATCTGAAAGAACAATTGATTTGCGAGGGATAGGAATGCACAGAGAGGTATGTGCTTCTACCATCTGAGTGTTAGCTGTAGGTTCCTTGACCATGAGAAATCCTGGCATATTGTCTCTCTCAAGCTCATATTCCTCAACTTCATAGTCTAGGTTCTTCGTAAACAAAAAATAATCTTCAAGATTATCAAACATGACAGCCTTATCATCTTTGTCAAAGAAAATATTACCTATTTGCTGATCTATAAAACTAATTACAAGATTGTTATCATTTTCAAAAAAGGAAGAAGTTTCACCAACACTTTCTTGACCATGTGTGCACTGCAAATCTGCTTTAGCTTGGGCTATAACATGACCTTTCAAGAGTTGATCTATCTCATCTTCAGACAAAGGAGATAATGCTTTTTGTTTTCTTTTGCTCAAACAATAATTGTCCTCATATGACATGGAAATAAAATTATCATTTATCAATGAATTATTGAAAGAAGACTTATCACTTACTCGAACAAAGATCTCATTCTGTCTTTCATGAACTGACTGGATTACCTCCTTATGAAGGCTGTGTTCTAATGAACTGAGAACGATCTCAATGGCAGAGCTCTCCTTCATGGATTCAGCACAAGGTATTCTTGATCGTCACTATGTGAATCTAGATCTGAAATAGCTGTCTTGATCTTATTACCTTCTGAAATCGAAACTTGACTTTCCTGCATATCGTCTTCTTCTATGGACAGATCTGAAACAAAACCTTCACTTTCATTATTTTCCATTGTACCAAGATCTTGATCCTGCTGCAAAGTTTCCTGAGCATCTTGATGGGAATCCTCTAGGTTCTCTTCATGTTGCTGAAATGGATTCTCGTACAGAGCCTCCATGATTTCTCCGTCCATCAATTCATTATCCCCATAAAAATTCTCAAGATTTTCAATAAAACTATGAACATGGCTACAACAGTTCTAAACTAAAATCAAGGATGGATAAGATTCTTTATACTTTTCAAAGAACATGGTATGAAAATCCTCTAAAGAGTAAATAGAAGTAGATGGCAAACTTTCATACCAAGATCGAGCTTCATTTTCCATAGTAGCCATAAACATCTTCATCAAATAGTTTTCAGGAAAGTCGATATTTAATTTATGCACATGAATGTGAAATTTCACCAGATGAAGAGCAGTGTCATTACCATAAACATTTATGAACATAGGAAAATTCTTTGACCAATCTACCTTGGGCATTTTATTTGGAAAACCGGGAATGTGATCTCGGCTCATGGGAGTGTATCTCCCTGCAACCTGATCCATCTTGAAAAGCTCAAAGCTACTAATCTTCCTACAATGGAGTCACCATGAAGCATTTCTCTCTGGATTTTTCAGTGAATGAAGTCGCCAGGTGAATGATTTCAGCCTTGCTAGTGTCTGATCGTTGTCCACCATCAACAATCAGATCTGAACTTGATACATGTACTGGGGTAATTAACAAGTTAGATGTCACGTTTACAAGCTAGACCGGAGATTGACTGAAGCAACATTTATATAGTTCCGCTAATGCAAAGAAAAAGCATTTCGAAGGCTACCTGGCATAACTTCAGGCTCCGTCTGTAGCTATAAAACAAATGACATCAACAAGTAAACCATTTTTTCATCCCCAGTATGGTCACCACTATGTTAGAGTCGATCTGGTTATCCCTCCGTCAGAGATCAAAACTCTTTTTTGCATTTCATGTTTATGTGTCTCATCAGTTTCTATCAGTTGCATTTCGTTAGAAGCATGCCATAAATCTGACGGAGAGGTTTGTGTCACTTATTCCCCTCATGCTTGGCATTATTGGCTCAGGTCTATTCTTAAAAATTAAGTCTTGAAACAGTCATTTGCAGTCCTGTTTCAGTCTCTGGGTCATAATAGTTTTTCGTTCAGTAGGTCTACGGTTAAGTCGATAAGTTCTTCGAACAAAGTTTAAACAAATCCAGCAGGCCAGAGGGAGGTTCTTGTTATATTGTTATCTCAGAGATTTTTATCATTATATGGATAGATTATGACTTCTCTTCAAAACTCTGTTTTGAAGATAAGTCAATATTTCATTTTTGTAATAAATTTTCAAAAATTTCAATTCTTGAAATGTCCCGGAGTAGCCCTGGTCTCCTTTGCCAGATCATATCATAGCTATCCCTGCAAATTTTTTTCAAAGAAAATCATTATTTCAACCAAATTTAAAGAGGAAACAAAAAGGTCAAAATTCTATTAATCCTGAAAAAGTGTCAATTGCAAAACATAACAAAGTGGGTTATGAAAGAGGAAAAAATCAAATTGGTGTCTATATAAGGGTTTTCAATGAAGTTTCAAGTCATTTGTGCATGCTAAAGGAGGAGAAAACAATTGCAAGTCGCGTTTGAGCATTTTGGAGCGGATTGGTACTCATTTCCCCTGCGCGATGCATATAACAGGTTGTGCGGCGCACATAACTTGCGCGACGCACACAGACATCCAGGCCAGTGTAAATTATAACCAACGCGACGCATATAACTTGCACAACGCATACAGTTTGGAGCCCGTAACTTGTCCAAAACCTCATCAAATCGCCTCCTCTTCAGATCAATTTGTCGGGTAGGCTCGCCTTCATTTCCTTGGTTTTGTTTTTAATGGTGAATGTGATGGGTTCGTGGATGATTGCCGTGGAGACTAAATTTTGAAAGCATCCCTTTATCAATATAAAAGTGATGTAGGGTTTGAAAACAGTTTGTTACCAAGGTTATGTTTTTTCCCCATTTCCCTTTGTTCCTCATTCCCAAATCCACTCATCATATTTCCTCATTAATTCCCTCCATCAATTCCCTCATTAATCCTACACTACAATCCATGAAATCCTAATCTCCCACCTCTATAAAAAACTCCTTAATCTTATTTCATATCCCAAACCTTAAAACCCTAATCTCATAGTTACATTTCCTCTCCTATCCCTAAATACATTTCTTTTCAAAATTCCCTAATTCCCTGATGTTTTCCCTTTCCTAATATCCATTGTACATTCTTTCCCCTTGGTCACAACATTGTTTAAATCAAAGGAACAGTCCATATTCAGTTGCAAACAACAGTTTTACTTATCAGCAATCATTTGAGGCAGTTTGTATATCAGCAGTGATGTCATCTGGTCACTCATCGGAATATGAGGCAGAAACCCAAAGTGATTCTCCCTAGGTGAACAAGAACCTCGGAGGCCTCATAAAAGTAGCAAACATGTCAGGGAAGAACCAGTCACCCTTATAGAACTGCATGCCTGTCCTCTTGCTATGCAGTGCTTTGAGCATCAGTCATGCTATGAGTTTTGTCAAAAGGTAGTTGAGGTCCAGTTTCATTATGAGTTGGCTCGTCTTTTTGTCTTACATTTGCACGGAGACCAATCTACCTTGGCTGGGGTCACCTTTACACTCACACCAAAAATTGTTTCGCTAGCAACAGGTATACCAAATATTGGTGAACTATGGCATAAAAAATAGCAGATTGACAAGCAGCATTATGAGACATATATCAAACCCAATTGCTTGAGGCAGCTCAAAAGAGTGTTCCCGTTCAGGTACCTGCAAGATGAGTATGCTCCTCTCATGAGATTGATCATGAAATATTTCAGCTGTGAGGGACGATTCTCTCGTCTTTATGCTTATCACATCAGGTTACTTATGCATTTCACGAGGGTGCGGATGATGAACATTCCGTATTTCGTCTGCCAGAATATAGAGAGGATGACAACCTTTATACAGCGTAGAACCCCTCAGAAGCAACTCAACAATGTATATCATTTTGTGTTTATAAAGATTTTGGTGGTTCATCAGCTTGGTTTGGAAGGCATCTCTTGGGATGACTTTATCTCACATGATTTCTTCAGAGCTTCACGAGAAGTATCAAAGGTGAAACATGAGGGTGAACCTTCTCAGCAGTATGAGCGTCATGAGAACAGGCCTAGTTTCATTACATATCAGAGAGGCTATCCGAAAGGTACCAGACCTTTGTTTGCAGTAGCAAAGCGAGTGCTATCTCCACCTGGCGTGGAAGGGGCCTCGCTTCCGACATCAACACTACAGGTACAGGACAAGGGCAAGAAGCCCATGCATGAGAAAGTGCCTTGAGGTGAGCCATCAGGTTTCGTTATCATTCCTGATGTTGAGACAGCTACAGATTTAGAGAAGTCTAGATATAGAATGATGATTGACGAGCAAGAAACAGACATTCAAGCCTTGGAAATCTAGTTGGAGATGGATAAATGGAACATCAGGTATCTAGAACAAAGAAATAAGCAGCTTGAAGATCAACATGCGATCATGGAGCTATAGAACATCCGTGAGAATCGCCAAGTTGCCCGACATAGGAGGATTCAGTTCACTTCTCTAGAGCAACAGGTCAATGAGGATCGAGAGTCTAATCTCGAAAGGGTCAACATTTACATGGAGAAGCGGTTGAGCAAGGCCAATCGAGATAATGCATTTTTGAGACATATGGATGTTCACTATAGGGCACGGAACCAAGTTTGCAAGGCTCGGATAAGAAATCTAAAGGAAAAATTGAAAAAGGAAATCTAGAAGCAAAAGAAGCAAAGGGAGCTCGATCGTCTTAAGAGTTTAGCCGAGGCCTCTTTAGCTCATCATCACACTTGATGAAGGAACTCCAGCGCAAATTTCAAGAGATTTGGGGCATTTTTGGCCATTTTGAAATTTTTGCATTTTAAAAACAAGTTATTTCCCTATATGCACCGCGCACCTTGCGCGACCCATAGGATTGGGAGCTCCAAATCACAAATGGCTTGCAATTTTGGATTTTTCATGAGAAATCATGAATTTTGGTACTTGGAAAAGAAGTTTGGGAAAGTTTTGGCTCCTCAAAAGGCCAAAAAACATGCAAAAAATGACCTCACTGCCCCTATTTGGACACA
This sequence comes from Pinus tabuliformis, assembly GCA_031772625.1. Taxonomy (NCBI): domain Eukaryota; kingdom Viridiplantae; phylum Streptophyta; class Pinopsida; order Pinales; family Pinaceae; genus Pinus; species Pinus tabuliformis. Next base: position 756,659,082 of record CM062808.1, on the reverse strand, counting down.
CAGGAAGCAGTCATGGGAGAATGCACTTTTGGAGGGGCAAATGGACACCAATTTTGAAAATTCCACTTGGGTTGGATAGTAGACAGATAGGGCTTTCCAGCAAGCCAACCTGAGCTCAATTTGGACTCATGAAGGTACCTCGAAAACAGCAGAAAAACAACGCAGCGCATATAGAAATCAGCGCGGTGCATATAGCTTTTTTGCCCTATTTTTCATCCTTCAGCTCAAAAACTCGGTTAGTTTGACCAGTTTTGATTTGTGATGTAATTTTTGACTTTTTCTTGATGTAATGATTGAAACATGATGTAATTTGACACTTATTTACTTGATCTAGAAGATTCATTCACCAAAGAGTGAAAATTTAATGAATGAATCAGTTTCCTACCTTATAGAGGCAAGTTGTTTTGACTGCCTATATTTTAGTGCCTTGTTTAGAATTGGTTGAAACAGCTCCTAGAATGATGATCTCGACCCCTAGAGGCAAGGGAAGAGGTTGTCTTGCCTATATTATGTATTTTTCAAGTCATTTTCAGGGTTGGACTCTTGGGAAAAGATTGACACCCTATTGTAAATTCACTTCTGCATTTTTGGCAAAGGAAAGACCAGGGTTTTGCAGCACTATTTGTGATCCTTGTGGCTTTATGTGTTTTATGGTGTGCTTCTTTCAGTAATTTTAAGTTGTTATGTGTATCATTTTCCTTCTCTCATCTTCTGAAATTGAACAAATGAAGTGTTAAGGTATAATCCATAGATTGTTATGCTCCGCCTTTAAATTTGTTTGATTTTCCATGTTTTCATTTGTTTAAGGAGAATCCTTGAAAGCTTCTTATTCTCCTTAGATTCTCACCAATTAGATCTAGCCATTCATTCTCTTTAAAAGCATCAAGACAATTGCCCACCTTGCTCCAAGTAGACCTCTGCAAAAACAGAGTCTCATCCCCACACCCAAAATTTCCTTTTCCTTTGATTCAACAAAAACCTCAAAAATCAACTTCAAACTCCTTGTACTTCATACCTAGCATAAGATTAGTTACAAATTTAGTCATCTCAAGCCTCATCGATTACCTTTTGCCGAGATTGACCTGGAGAGAGCCCTCTCCTGTCCTCGTAGGGCTAGCTATGAGGCTGAGCGTGGTTTGATGTGGACCTAGAACCTTGTCTTTTCAGCCTGAGACAAATCTAGGCTCTAACAGAGGAGAAGGCAGTTATGGATGTAATGTTCCACTGTCAGAACTAGTGATTGGACATGGATGTATTGTATGGCTAGAACTTACACTTCTTAATATAATAGAGCCAATACATTTCATGCATATGTCATATTGTATTCCAGCTATCTTGTTTACTTTAAATGGTATATGTATATGTTTTCTTACACATGCATGTATGGACTATTCTGTATAAGTATGTATGAATCTTACTGAATGTGGTGATTGGTTTAACCATTAATTTGGATTTTTAGCTAACTTGCTTTCTATTTTTTGATGCATATTTGCTCGTGTGTTCCATTCCAAGCCATGTGTTATCACAGGTTTCCAAGGGGTGCACTCACCCAACTCTCCATGTGTTAGAACTATTCATGCACCTTCCTCGTCTCATCAGAAGAGTCATGAGGGTAGATGAACTGTCATGAAGGGGAATGTCAAGGGCCACCCAACCCTTTGCTATAAATAGTCCCTCGTACCTCATTGTAGAGGCTTTTGTTTAGCCAAGCTTCTATGAAGAATACCTTAGAGAGGGCTTGGATAGTATTGTAATGCATCTTGGCATGTCCAATATGCAGAGCTAGTATATCTCTTTGGAGGAGCAGAAGGTTGTGGTTGTAACATTCCGATGTCAGAACTAATGGTTGGACATGGATGTATTGTATGACTAGAACTTACATTTATTAATATAATAGAGCCAACATGTTTCATGCATATGTCATATTGTATTCCAGCTATCTTGTTTATTCCAAATGGTATATGTATCTATTTTCTTATGCATGCATGTATGGACTATTCTATATAAGTATGTATGAATCTTATTGAAATGTGTTGATTGGTTTAACCATCACTTTGGATTGTTATCTAACTTTCATTCCAGTTTGTGATGCATCTTCGCTCGTGTGTTCACTTCCAAGCCGCGTGCTATCACAGGTTTCCAAGGGGCACACTCACCAAAATCTTCGTGTGTTAGAACTATTCATGCACCTTCCTTGTCTCACCATAGTGGTCACACCCTTGCTACCAACAAGGAAATCTCACTTTCCTTTGTGCAAAACTATGGTCAAGGCATTACTTTATGACCCACTGTTGGGACTCCTACACCAAAGGGTATGAGGTCTAATTGGGACTTCTTAGTGATGAGATCCCCTAACATGTTGGCGGGTCCATCACCGTCAAAATTTATGGTGCTAGAAGGACGGCTAGATGACAAGCTGTGTCCTTTCATCCCGTTTTGAACCTTTTCATATCTATCATGGAGTCTTGCACTCTACTCCCTCCATGATCTTTTTCACATGTCGAATCTGTCACCATCATAAAGGAGTTCTTTGATATCTTGTCCACACACACGTATGATGGTGGAGATGAAGTGGCCTAGCCTGAGTTCTTACATAACTTCCTTGCCTTGCTTCATGAGGATGATGGATGTTCTAATGAATAGATCAATCTACTACTTTCATACACACTTCGTGAATCTCCACATCAGTGGTTGTGCAGCCTACTGGCTGATAGCGTGCACTCACTTTAGCACTTTTGTGATCTCATTGAGGAAAATTTCTATCATTCCGATCTAGAATGTCTTGACCAAAAATTGTTACAATAACGGAAGGCTCCACATGAATCACTTATGGATTTTTGGCAGCGCTTCCGTGATTTGCAGTTTCAAGCTCCAAAGAGACATATGAAATTTCCTATCTTAGGTATAGATTCGAGTACTGTCTTAACAAGTCAATCCATCCCAAGAAGAAGTTCAAGCTCAAACCCTGCTCAACATACTTCGGTGATGGAGCTCCGCAATCACAGATGGATACAGTCACTGTCACAAGTGCCTGTCCATCGTCCCCTCATCAAACAGCTCCACCATCACAGAGTAATGTGGCAGAGCATGAACACACATTTGTTGAACTGTCACATCATACCGACATTTCTCCTTCTAATTTTTGCACAGACTTGGTTGTGAGTCCCATATCTCGTCACATGTATTTTGTATCTCAACCTCCATCTTCATATTTTGATCATCCTCCGAATGACATTATCTTATGTTCTTCCATTCTAGACTCTACACTTGTTTTGAATGAGGATCGATCTATCGACGGAGTTAGTGTTGCACACCAACATGCCCTGGAATTCATGAAGAATATGATGGGGAGCTTGAACATCCACCAACAATAGAGGACCATCCCTGTCTGTCTGTACCTCCTCTATTTTTTCCTGACATCCTTGACGATCCTACCATCCCTGATCTTTCATGTGTATCTCCATCCACATATGTACCCATTATTGATCATTCATAGGATGCACTGTATGTCAACCCATCATCAGACAACGAAGACAAATCGTCCATTTTCTTAGGAAACCTAGAGGGTGAACATCCTTTCTTCTCATCTACCCCTATGTGTGATTCATCAAATCATGAGGATGCTGATCAAAATCCTAAGTTTTCTGATCTTGGTTGTCGTGATCTCTTTACCTCATCATCTGATCATGATGTAGGTTCACTCGTTGTTAATCTATCTAAGCCACTGATCCACGATGATCTATCTATCGATGAGGTCGAAACCCCATAGACTATTGAGGCACTTCAGCCCAAGCTAATGGTTATGTCAGGCCCTCGCTATCCAGAGGTTGGCCCCACTGCTGATAAGGAAATTGTTCAAACACTTGAGGTTGTTTATCACTAATATGTATGCACTAAAGAACAATCCAACACTCAGATTTCACTTCCTCCACTCGAACTACACGATCCCATCGCTCATGTGTTGGAGGAATCTTATACAACAAGCACTCTTGCACAACGTAAGTGGTCTACCTTTCTCACGTTTACTTGCATGTCATAGTCAAGGGAATGCATACACTCAAAATCTACATGCAGTGTAGCACAACACCATGGTAAGCCAACAAAGTGCATGTAATGCGCTTTAACTCTTTTTTGTTTTGTGGACACTTGTAAGATGGGAGTGTTTGTTTTCATTGTCGTATCTTTCAAATTTGCTAGTTCGAACAACCGTATTTTTTGTGAACCATGCCTTCATCAACATGGGCCAACCAATGCACCGATGGTTTCATTGGAAATATCACTTCACGTGATCAAGACCATGCACAGTTAGCATAGGAGTAGGAGTATTGTTTTATTTTAGTTTGCTTGCTTGCATGCTTGTTGGCTTTCTTGATTTGCATGTTTTTTTGTCTGCTTACTTGTTTTCTTAATCACTTTTCTTTCGCATTTACTTCTACTTTTGATTTTCTTTGTTTTTTGTTTTCTTGTTTTTGTTCATAGGTTAGCTTTGCATGAAACCATGTAGGACTCTTGAAACAAGCTAGGTAAAGTACAAGAGGCCTTGTGCAGCTATCACTACTTGGTTATATGTCATCCTACCTCTGTATGAAGAACTTGTTACTTTTACTCCATGATAAGTCGATGGAAAATACGTATTGTTCAAAGTGAACCTTGGTGAAAAAACAACGCTTGCATACTACCTAGTGTCACCTACTCTAGTCGGTTGTTTTTGGGTTAACCCTTGGCAGCTCAGTCAAGTAGAGTAACGTGAGGGGGAAAACATTAACAAGCACATCATAAGTATATAGTAAGCTACTTCTCTGAAGGAAAAACCTCTTATGCTCTCAATAAGTTGGGATCCCTCTTCCGCCTCTGAAATGAATAAGTGTTATGCACAGTTATGAAAAATGAAAAAATAAAGAGTGAAAAAATTTAAAAATGAAAAATGAATAGGGAGAAAGAAGAGAAAGGATTCCTACGTAGACAGGTGATGCAAGTAACTCCATCGAGGTACTAACCAAGCTCACTGGTAGCCGAGCGATTCTTGTGTTCCTACATAACTCTGTTGGGTACTATTAAGGCCTGCTGGCAACAGAGCAACACCATAGATGAAATTAAGACTCTAACGACTATACTGCTTGTGCGCTAATATACCCCTCAACCCTAATCAAAACAACTGTGTTTACTTGGCTTGGAATGTGTGTTAATCGACCAAGAGCTTGGCAGATGCTACATCTTATAATCAAGCAAGTGTGGAAACCAAGACAAACCGAGAATTCAACAATACTTCCGAAGGTGTTACACTTGATTTTTATGAATAACATCCATTCAGATCGCTAGAGTTCTACCAGTGTGTTGCCAAGTGTTGTAGCGGCTACAACCACCCTAGAAAATTTTTCCTTAGCTTCTTTTTGGAGCCTCCCTACCAACCTTTCACAATAGCATGTATTTCCTTGTCATGTACATAAGCATCAGTGATTTTCTTGCAGAATGAGATCCTGTCCATCAAAGCTTGTTGTATCCCCCTCATATGTTGTTTCACCGGACTTGGTCCAGCTATAGGCTGAGTAGCTCCCTCAAGAAATTACACAATTATGGAGGGAAACTAGCCTTCCCTCCGTAAATTATGCAATTCTGTCTAGTAGCCTGTTGGGCTCTAGAATTGTGCAAATCTTCCTATCACTGTTCACTGAAAAAATTGCACAATTCCTCCGAGCAGGGCTACTCAACCCAGAAATTTCACAATTATGGGTAGCACTCAGTCGCTCAGCACAAAAATTATGCAAACCTTCTAGGAAGCTAGCCTAGCTCCCTTCCAAAAATGCATATTTTTTCTGCTCAGCTGAGCAAGATGTTGCATGTGCAGTTGGATTGACGGTTCCACCCATGATCGAGAAAAATTGACATGCGTGCATGGACTGCTTTTCCTGGAATAGAAAAATCAACATGTAAAAGGCATCGCTTGATTTAGGGATCTATTTTTAGTAGCTAGAGGTTACATGCAAGGATCATTATAGAAACCTCCGACTAAGTGTCGCTTTTCCCATATTTGTGGCATGCACATCACGACCTCAATTCCATAAAAAATAGTCAACCAGACACTGTAAATCTCATTCATCACATCAAATTTTTAGCTCTAACATCCCACATTGCATCTAGGAGTTGTCGGCACATTCAGCTCAGTTGTTTCGGGGTAAGCCTGCTTTTCATGTCTTGCACTGCGTTTCTGTTGCTTTTTGTGTTTCGCTTTGTGTGAGTGTTGTCTACTTGATTTTAGTGAGCGCTCGCTATTGTTTTAATGTATGTTAGCTTGTAGAAGCATCATTTTAGTTTTTGTTCGCATCTCACTGTCGTCACATGCATGACACTGTTTTGCAGGAATGGTCGCTGTTGTGGCAACTCACTTCACACACATGCATGCTTTCCCATCTTCTAAATCATGTACTTTTTGTTTACATGTATGATCATTCACTCTTTTTATAGTCATCTCATCACGCATTCAAACATCTCATGTTTTCAGTCGCCTGTCGGCTGATCTGGGCTACCTTGGCCCAGACTGTGCCTTTCCTTGCTAGCACTAGGCATTTTCGAAAGCGAAGGCTCTACCTTCCCTCCAGGAATTATGCAAGCTTGGGGAAGCACTGACCTCTAGGTTTAGATTGCACAAATCTTGGAGATAGTGTCGTGATGGCCCTAGAAACTGCATAATGCAGTTTGTTGGGTGCATTTCACTGCTGACTGGAATTGTGCATTGCACAGTTTCAGTCCTCGGCAGGCCAGTCTAGACTGTGCATTGGGTAGTTCCAGCAGTTAGTCAGCCTTTTGACAACTTGGACTATCCCTTGCACAGTTTTCGCAGTCAGTCTCTCGACCTCCGAGTGGAAATTGTGTAACCTTCATGATCAATCACACAGCAACACAAGTACAATGGATTCCAGGAGAGAAAAGTCAAAGACTTTGTTAAGAGCGCAACTACGGATGTAGTCAATCAAGTGTCTATGAACTTGCCTACGCATGAATACATCAAGTTGTTCATGGACAAGGATATCAAGATCAATGGCAACAACATCACAGCGAGTAGCACCATCAGCAGCAATAGAAGGCAACATACTTGTGCGCGACGAATGTGAGAAGAAGGTTGTTGATAGCATAGAGGTAGAGAAGAGATGCAAGTTCAAAGTAGATCCACTCATGAAAAAAGAAGCTTTGGATATTGATGCTATGAGGTGACGGTGCGACATGAAGATTGCATGAAGGCAGAGAATGGAATAGAGAAGGAGTTGCATATGCGGAAGCAACAACTCAAGGAAGAACAAGAGATGCATAGATGAGAGAATGTGTTGCAGTAGGAATATGTATAGTAAGGGGCACAACATGCACAGATAGATGAAAATGCACCCGTACAAGTTGTAGATCCATCCCAGCAGCTGGCATGGAGCAGACAAGGTAAGCAGTGTTGTTGACCGCATGCAAGGGAATTCAGTAGCATGCATGTCATTATTCACACACATGCAATCCCACACATTTGGTACACTCACCGAGGCAAAGACAAGAAGCAAGTCCAACTGGAACTGAACATGTATTTTGACATGTTGATACGCGCGGTCACCGGTACTTACTTGGAGATCAATGCAGACACTTTTCATCAACATGTTTCTGGTCTTATAGCACCTAGGACGACGATTTGCATGCTATTAGACAAGTTGAATAGAGGAGCCATATCAATGTACCTGGATGAAAGAGAGGAAAGAGTTCTCTTCAGCAGGATGTCACCATTGGGTGCATGGACACCATCACAGATGACCAAGCTTGGCATCAGTTCGCCACCATCGACGATCACAAGGATGTCAAAAAGTTTGTCTCACCACAATGGTCCGAGTGTTATTGATGTCTTGCATGGCTTTCTCAAGCCATTTCATCTCACATGGCTACATGTGTAGATTGTATGTAACCTCTTCTCAAGTGGAAGTTCAAATGTCGATAGTTGGATGTAACAATCATAAAGTAGATGAAGAGTCATGAGGGTAGATGAACTTTCACGAAGGGGAATGTCAAGGGCCACCCCACCATTTGTTATAAATATTCCCTCATAACTCATGGTAGATGATTTTGGTCAGCCGAGCTTCTGATAAAAATATCTTAGAGAGAGCTTGGAAAATATTGTAATGTGCCTTGGCTTCTCCACCACGCAAAGCTAGTATATCTCTTTGGAGGATGTTAGAGCCTAGATTTGTCTCTGGCTGAAAAGACAAGGTTCTAGGTCCACATCAAACCACGCTAAGCCTCGTAGCTAGCCCTATGAGGACAGGAGAGGGCTCTCTCTGGGTCAATCTGGACAAAAGGTAATCAATGAGGCTCGAGATGACTAAATTTGTAACTGATCTTAGGCTAGGTATGAAGTACAAGGAGTTTGAAGTTGATTTTTGAGGTTTTTGTTGAATCAAAGGAAAAGGCAATTTTGGGTGCGGGGATGAGACTCAGTTTTTGTAGAGGTCTACTTAGAGAAAGGTAGGCGATTGTCTTGATGCTTTTAAAGAGAATGAATGGATAGATCTGACTGGTGAGAAGCTAAGGAGAGAAAGAAGCTTTCAAGGATTCTCCTTAAACAGATGAAAACATGGAAAATCAAACAAATTTAAAGGCAGAGCATAACAATCTATGGATTCTACCTTAACACTTCATTTGTTCAATTACAGAAGATGAGAGAAGGAAAATGATACACATAACAACTTACAATTACTGAAAGAAGCACACCATCAAACACATAAATCCACAAGGATCCCAAACAGTGCTACAAAACCCTGGTCTTTCCTTCGGCAAAAATGCAGAAGTGAATGTACAATAGGGTGTCAAGCTTTTCCCAAGAGTCCAACCCTGAAAATGACTTGAAAAATACATAATATATGCAATCCAACCTCTTCCCTTGCCTCTAGGGGTCGAGCTCATCATTCTAGGAGTTGTTTCAACCAATTCTAAACAATGCACTAAAATCTAGGCAGTCAAAACAACTTGCCTCTATAAGGTAGGAAACTGATTCATTCATTAAATTTTCACTCTTTGGTGAATGAATCTTCTATATCAAGTAAATAAGTGTCAAATTGCATCATGTTTCAATCATTACATCAAGAAAAAGTCAAAAATTACATCACAAATCAAAATTGGTCAAACTAGCCGAGTTTTTGAGCTGAAGGATGAAAAATAGGGCGGAAAAGCTATATGCGCCGCGCTGATTTCTATATGCGCTGCGCTGATTTCTATATGTGCCGTGCTATTTTGCTGTTGTTTTTTAGGTACCTGCAGGAGTCCAAATTGAGCTCAGGTTGGCTTGTTGGAAATCCCTATCTGTCTACTATCCAACCCAAGTGGAATTTTCAAAATTGGTGTCCATTTGCCCCTCCAAACGTGCATTCTCCCAAGACTGCTTCCTGTGTGTCCAAATAGGGGCAGTGAGGTAATTTTTTGCATGTTTTTTGACCTTTTGAGGAGCCAAAACTTTCCCAAAATTCTTTTCCAAGTACCAAAATTCATGATTTCTCATGAAAAATCCAAAACAGCAAGCCATTTGTGATTTGGAGCTCCCAATCCTATGGGTCGTGCAAGGTGCGCGGCGCATATAGGGAAAAAACCTGTTTTTAAAATGCAAAAATTTCAAAATGACCAAAAATGACCCAAATCTCTTGAAATTTGGGCTGGAGTTCCTTCATCAAGTGTGATGATGAGCTAAAGAGGCCTCGGCCAAAATCTGAAGACGATCGAGCTCCATTTGTTTCTTTTGCTTGCGGATTTCCTTTTTCAATTTTGCCTTTAGATTTCTTATCCGAGCCTTGCAAACTTGGTTCTGTGCCCTGTAGTGAACAGCCATATGTCTCAACAATGCATTATCTCTATTGGCCTTGCTCAGTCTCTTCTCCAAGTAAATGTTGACCCTTTCGAGATTAGACTCTCGATCCTCATTGACCTGTCGCTCTAGAGAAGTGAATTGAATCCTCCTATGTCGGGAAGCTTGGCGATTCTCACGGATGTTCTGTGGATCCATGATCACATGTTGATCTTCAAGCTGCTTATTTCTTTCTTCTAGATACATGATGTTCCATTTAGCCATCTCCAAATGGATTTCCAATGCTTGAATGTCTGTTTCTTGCTCCTCAATCATCATTCTATACCTAGAATTCTCTAAATTCGTAGTTGTCTCAACATCAGGAATGATAACGAAACATGATGGCTCACCTGAAGGCCCTTTCTCATGCATGGGCTTCTTGCCCTTGTCCTGTACCTGTAGTATTGATGTCGGAAGCGAGGCCCCTTCCATGCCAGTTGGAGATAACACTCGCTTTGCTGCTGCAAACAAAGGTCTGGTACCTTTTGGATAGACTCTCTGATATATGGCTCATAATGTTGCTTGTCAATCTGTTGTTTTTTATGCCATAGTTGACCAATATCTGGTATACCTGTTGCTAGCGAAACAGTTTCTGGTGTGAGTGTAAAGGTGACCCCAGCCAAGGTAGATTGGTCTCCGTGCAAATGTAAGACAAAAAGACGAGCCAACTTATAATGAAACTGGACCTCAGCTACCTTTTGACAAAACTCATAGCATGACTGATGCTCAAAGCACTGCATAGTAAGAGGACAGGCATGCAGTTCTATAAGGGTGACTGGTTCTTCCCTGACATGTTTGCCACTTTTACGAGGCCTCCGGGGTCCTTGTTCACCTATGGGAGAATCACTTTGGGTTTCTGGCTCATATTCCGATGAGTGGCCAAATGACATCATTGCTGATATACAAACTACCTCAAATGAATGCTGATAAGTGAAACTGCTATTTGCAACTGAATATGGACTGATTTAAACAATGTTGTGACCAAGGGGAAAGAATGTACAAGGGACATTAGGAAAGGAAAAACATCAGGGAATTAGGGAATTTTGAAATGAAATGTATTTAGGGATAGGAGGGGAAATGTAAATATGAGATTAGGGTTTTAGGGTTTGGGATATTAAATAAGATTAAGTAGTTTTTTATAGAGGTGGGAGATTAGGATTTCATGGATTGTAGTGTAGGATTAATGAGGGAATTGATGGAGGGAATTAATGAGGAAATATGATGAGTGGATTTGGGAATGAGGAACAAAGGGAAATGGGGAAAAAACATAACCTTGGTAACAAACTGTTTTCAAACCCTACAACACTTTTATATTGATAAAGGGATGCTTTCAAAATTCAGTCTCCATGGCAATCATCCATGAACCCATCACATTCACCATTAAAAACAAAACCAAGGCAATGAAGGCGAGCCTACCTGACAAATTGATCTGAAGAGGAGGCGATTTGATGAGGTTTCAGACAAGTTACGGGCTCCAAACTATAAGCGCTGCACTCCTTACCTAGTGTGCTGCGCAAGTTATATGCGTTGTGCTGGTTATAATTTACACTGGTCTGGATGTCTGTGTCCGCCGCGCAGCCTATTATATGTGTCACGCAGCGAAAATGAGTACCAATCCGCTCCAAAATGCTCAAACGCGACTTGCAATTGTTTTCTCCTCCTTTGTCATGCACAAATGACTTGAAACTTCATTGAAAACCCTTATATAGACACCAATTTGATTTTTGCCTCTTTCATAACCCACTTCGTTATGTTTTGCAATTGACACTTTTTCAGGATTAATAGAATTTTGACCTTTTTGTTTCCTCTTTAAATTTGGTTGAAATAATGATTTTCTTTGACAAATTTTTGCAGGGATAGCTATGATATGATCTGGCAAGGGAGACCAGGGCTACGTCGGGACATTTCAAGAACTGAAACTTTTGAAAATTTATTACAAAAATGAAATATTGACTTATCTTCAAAACATAGTTTTGAAGAGAAGTCATAATCTATTCGTATAATGATAAAAATCTCTGAGATAACAATCTAACAAGGACCTCCCTTTGGCTTGCTGGCTTTATTTAAACTTTGTTCAAAGACCTTATCGACTTAACCCTAGACCTACTGACCGAAAAAACTATTATGACCCAGAGGCTGAAACAGGACTGCAAATGACTGTTTCAAGACTTAATTTTTAAGAATAGACTTGAGCCAACAGTGCCAAGCACGAGGGGAATAAGTGACACAAACCTCTCCATCAGATTTATGGCATGCTTCTAATGAAATGCAATTGATCGAAACTAATGAGACACATAAACATGAAATGCAAAAAAAGGGTTTTGATCTCTGATGGAGGGATAACCAGACCGACTCTAACATTGGCTCCAATGGGGATGGTAGCTCCTCGGAGGTGCCAAGAACGGCATATCTTTAGGAGAGCTAGACAGTGCCTTCGTCCATTGGGCTATGGAGTCCATTATTTCGGCAAACGACACAAGACTTTGACTCATTTATTGACTGAAACTTGACTCAAGCCGGCATAATTATGAAACCAACATGACTGAAAACTGACTCACAAATGACTCATGACTGACTTAACTAAAACAAGAACTTACAAAGCTTATTGAAGGGCAGCAGTCCATCAAGATTTCAAATCATGATGACAACAACCTACATACTAATGAAATATGTACAATCATGTGTAATGAGCTTTGCAATGTAACCAATCCAGCAGATGGCTACATACCAAATTTCTGCTCTCACTTTTCTTGAGCAGGAGGAACGACGAACCTGTAGGCAACTCAAAATAACCACTGAAACCAAAGCTTATGATAATGAACCAGGAAATATTTATCTTTTCTAATGCTTGCAGAAGAACGCCGAAGGGATCTTGAAAATCCTGAAGCAATGGCTTATCTTGAGATCCAGCGGCAAAAATACAAGTACTCCCTCCATTTTGATCTGAAAGAACAATTGATTTGCGAGGGATAGGAATGCACAGAGAGGTATGTGCTTCTACCATCTGAGTGTTAGCTGTAGGTTCCTTGACCATGAGAAATCCTGGCATATTGTCTCTCTCAAGCTCATATTCCTCAACTTCATAGTCTAGGTTCTTCGTAAACAAAAAATAATCTTCAAGATTATCAAACATGACAGCCTTATCATCTTTGTCAAAGAAAATATTACCTATTTTCTGATCTATAAAACTAATTACAAGATTGTTATCATTTTCAAAAAAGGAAGAAGTTTCACCAACACTTTCTTGACCATGTGTGCACTGCAAATCTGCTTTAGCTTGGGCTATAACATGACCTTTCAAGAGTTGATCTATCTCATCTTCAGACAAAGGAGATAATGCTTTTTGTTTTCTTTTGCTCAAACAATAATTGTCCTCATATGACATGGAAATAAAATTATCATTTATCAATGAATTATTGAAAGAAGACTTATCACTTACTCGAACAAAGATCTCATTCTGTCTTTCATGAACTGACTGGATTACCTCCTTATGAAGGCTGTGTTCTAATGAACTGAGAACGATCTCAATGGCAGAGCTCTCCTTCATGGATTCAGCACAAGGTATTCTTGATCGTCACTATGTGAATCTAGATCTGAAATAGCTGTCTTGATCTTATTACCTTCTGAAATCGAAACTTGACTTTCCTGCATATCGTCTTCTTCTATGGACAGATCTGAAACAAAACCTTCACTTTCATTATTTTCCATTGTACCAAGATCTTGATCCTGCTGCAAAGTTTCCTGAGCATCTTGATGGGAATCCTCTAGGTTCTCTTCATGTTGCTGAAATGGATTCTCGTACAGAGCCTCCATGATTTCTCCGTCCATCAATTCATTATCCCCATAAAAATTCTCAAGATTTTCAATAAAACTATGAACATGGCTACAACAGTTCTAAACTAAAATCAAGGATGGATAAGATTCTTTATACTTTTCAAAGAACATGGTATGAAAATCCTCTAAAGAGTAAATAGAAGTAGATGGCAAACTTTCATACCAAGATCGAGCTTCATTTTCCATAGTAGCCATAAACATCTTCATCAAATAGTTTTCAGGAAAGTCGATATTTAATTTATGCACATGAATGTGAAATTTCACCAGATGAAGAGCAGTGTCATTACCATAAACATTTATGAACATAGGAAAATTCTTTGACCAATCTACCTTGGGCATTTTATTTGGAAAACCTGGAATGTGATCTCGGCTCATGGGAGTGTATCTTCCTGCAACCTGATCCATCTTGAAAAGCTCAAAGCTACTAATCTTCCTACAATGGAGTCACCATGAAGCATTTCTCTCTGGATTTTTCAGTGAATGAAGTCGCCAGGTGAATGATTTCAGCCTTGCTAGTGTCTGATCGTTGTCCACCATCAACAATCAGATCTGAACTTGATACATGTACTGGGGTAATTAACAAGTTAGATGTCACGTTTACAAGCTAGACCGGAGATTGACTGAAGCAGCATTTATATAGTTCCGCTAATGCAAAGAAAAAGCATTTCGAAGGCTACCTGGCATAACTTCAGGCTCCGTCTGTAGCTATAAAACAAATGACATCAACAAGTAAACCATTTTTTCATCCCCAGTATGGTCACCACTATGTTAGAGTCGATCTGGTTATCCCTCCGTCAGAGATCAAAACTCTTTTTTGCATTTCATGTTTATGTGTCTCATCAGTTTCTATCAGTTGCATTTCGTTAGAAGCATGCCATAAATCTGACGGAGAGGTTTGTGTCACTTATTCCCCTCATGCTTGGCATTATTGGCTCAGGTCTATTCTTAAAAATTAAGTCTTGAAACAGTCATTTGCAGTCCTGTTTCAGTCTCTGGGTCATAATAGTTTTTCGTTCAGTAGGTCTACGGTTAAGTCGATAAGTTCTTCGAACAAAGTTTAAACAAATCCAGCAGGCCAGAGGGAGGTTCTTGTTATATTGTTATCTCAGAGATTTTTATCATTATATGGATAGATTATGACTTCTCTTCAAAACTCTGTTTTGAAGATAAGTCAATATTTCATTTTTGTAATAAATTTTCAAAAATTTCAATTCTTGAAATGTCCCGGAGTAGCCCTGGTCTCCTTTGCCAGATCATATCATAGCTATCCCTGCAAAAATTTTTCAAAGAAAATCATTATTTCAACCAAATTTAAAGAGGAAACAAAAAGGTCAAAATTCTATTAATCCTGAAAAAGTGTCAATTGCAAAACATAACAAAGTGGGTTATGAAAGAGGAAAAAATCAAATTGGTGTCTATATAAGGGTTTTCAATGAAGTTTCAAGTCATTTGTGCATGCCAAAGGAGGAGAAAACAATTGCAAGTCGCGTTTGAGCATTTTGGAGCGGATTGGTACTCATTTCCCCTGCGCGATGCATATAACAGGTTGTGCGGCGCACATAACTTGCGCGACGCACACAGACATCCAGGCCAGTGTAAATTATAACCAACGCGACGCATATAACTTGCACAACGCATACAGTTTGGAGCCCGTAACTTGTCCAAAACCTCATCAAATCGCCTCCTCTTCAGATCAATTTGTCGGGTAGGCTCGCCTTCATTTCCTTGGTTTTGTTTTTAATGGTGAATGTGATGGGTTCGTGGATGATTGCCGTGGAGACTAAATTTTGAAAGCATCCCTTTATCAATATAAAAGTGATGTAGGGTTTGAAAACAGTTTGTTACCAAGGTTATGTTTTTTCCCCATTTCCCTTTGTTCCTCATTCCCAAATCCACTCATCATATTTCCTCATTAATTCCCTCCATCAATTCCCTCATTAATCCTACACTACAATCCATGAAATCCTAATCTCCCACCTCTATAAAAAACTCCTTAATCTTATTTCATATCCCAAACCTTAAAACCCTAATCTCATAGTTACATTTCCTCTCCTATCCCTAAATACATTTCTTTTCAAAATTCCCTAATTCCCTGATGTTTTCCCTTTCCTAATATCCATTGTACATTCTTTCCCCTTGGTCACAACATTGTTTAAATCAAAGGAACAGTCCATATTCAGTTGCAAACAACAGTTTTACTTATCAGCAATCATTTGAGGCAGTTTGTATATCAGCAGTGATGTCATCTGGTCACTCATCGGAAT
This sequence comes from Pinus tabuliformis, assembly GCA_031772625.1. Taxonomy (NCBI): domain Eukaryota; kingdom Viridiplantae; phylum Streptophyta; class Pinopsida; order Pinales; family Pinaceae; genus Pinus; species Pinus tabuliformis. The sequence goes on along the minus strand of CM062808.1, from coordinate 756,643,128 downwards.
ATGAGGCAGAAACCCAAAGTGATTCTCCCTAGGTGAACAAGAACCTCGGAGGCCTCATAAAAGTAGCAAACATGTCAGGGAAGAACCAGTCACCCTTATAGAACTGCATGCCTGTCCTCTTGCTATGCAGTGCTTTGAGCATCAGTCATGCTATGAGTTTTGTCAAAAGGTAGTTGAGGTCCAGTTTCATTATGAGTTGGCTCGTCTTTTTGTCTTACATTTGCACGGAGACCAATCTACCTTGGCTGGGGTCACCTTTACACTCACACCAAAAATTGTTTCGCTAGCAACAGGTATACCAAATATTGGTGAACTATGGCATAAAAAATAGCAGATTGACAAGCAGCATTATGAGACATATATCAAACCCAATTGCTTGAGGCAGCTCAAAAGAGTGTTCCCGTTCAGGTACCTGCAAGATGAGTATGCTCCTCTCATGAGATTGATCATGAAATATTTCAGCTGTGAGGGACGATTCTCTCGTCTTTATGCTTATCACATCAGGTTACTTATGCATTTCACGAGGGTGCGGATGATGAACATTCCGTATTTCGTCTGCCAGAATATAGAGAGGATGACAACCTTTATACAGCGTAGAACCCCTCAGAAGCAACTCAACAATGTATATCATTTTGTGTTTATAAAGATTTTGGTGGTTCATCAGCTTGGTTTGGAAGGCATCTCTTGGGATGACTTTATCTCACATGATTTCTTCAGAGCTTCACGAGAAGTATCAAAGGTGAAACATGAGGGTGAACCTTCTCAGCAGTATGAGCGTCATGAGAACAGGCCTAGTTTCATTACATATCAGAGAGGCTATCCGAAAGGTACCAGACCTTTGTTTGCAGTAGCAAAGCGAGTGCTATCTCCACCTGGCGTGGAAGGGGCCTCGCTTCCGACATCAACACTACAGGTACAGGACAAGGGCAAGAAGCCCATGCATGAGAAAGTGCCTTGAGGTGAGCCATCAGGTTTCGTTATCATTCCTGATGTTGAGACAGCTACAGATTTAGAGAAGTCTAGATATAGAATGATGATTGACGAGCAAGAAACAGACATTCAAGCCTTGGAAATCTAGTTGGAGATGGATAAATGGAACATCAGGTATCTAGAACAAAGAAATAAGCAGCTTGAAGATCAACATGCGATCATGGAGCTATAGAACATCCGTGAGAATCGCCAAGTTGCCCGACATAGGAGGATTCAGTTCACTTCTCTAGAGCAACAGGTCAATGAGGATCGAGAGTCTAATCTCGAAAGGGTCAACATTTACATGGAGAAGCGGTTGAGCAAGGCCAATCGAGATAATGCATTTTTGAGACATATGGATGTTCACTATAGGGCACGGAACCAAGTTTGCAAGGCTCGGATAAGAAATCTAAAGGAAAAATTGAAAAAGGAAATCTAGAAGCAAAAGAAGCAAAGGGAGCTCGATCGTCTTAAGAGTTTAGCCGAGGCCTCTTTAGCTCATCATCACACTTGATGAAGGAACTCCAGCGCAAATTTCAAGAGATTTGGGGCATTTTTGGCCATTTTGAAATTTTTGCATTTTAAAAACAAGTTATTTCCCTATATGCACCGCGCACCTTGCGCGACCCATAGGATTGGGAGCTCCAAATCACAAATGGCTTGCAATTTTGGATTTTTCATGAGAAATCATGAATTTTGGTACTTGGAAAAGAAGTTTGGGAAAGTTTTGGCTCCTCAAAAGGCCAAAAAACATGCAAAAAATGACCTCACTGCCCCTATTTGGACACACAGGAAGCAGTCATGGGAGAATGCACTTTTGGAGGGGCAAATGGACACCAATTTTGAAAATTCCACTTGGGTTGGATAGTAGACAGATAGGGCTTTCCAGCAAGCCAACCTGAGCTCAATTTGGACTCATGAAGGTACCTCGAAAACAGCAGAAAAACAACGCAGCGCATATAGAAATCAGCGCGGTGCATATAGCTTTTTTGCCCTATTTTTCATCCTTCAGCTCAAAAACTCGGTTAGTTTGACCAGTTTTGATTTGTGATGTAATTTTTGACTTTTTCTTGATGTAATGATTGAAACATGATGTAATTTGACACTTATTTACTTGATCTAGAAGATTCATTCACCAAAGAGTGAAAATTTAATGAATGAATCAGTTTCCTACCTTATAGAGGCAAGTTGTTTTGACTGCCTATATTTTAGTGCCTTGTTTAGAATTGGTTGAAACAGCTCCTAGAATGATGATCTCGACCCCTAGAGGCAAGGGAAGAGGTTGTCTTGCCTATATTATGTATTTTTCAAGTCATTTTCAGGGTTGGACTCTTGGGAAAAGATTGACACCCTATTGTAAATTCACTTCTGCATTTTTGGCAAAGGAAAGACCAGGGTTTTGCAGCACTATTTGTGATCCTTGTGGCTTTATGTGTTTTATGGTGTGCTTCTTTCAGTAATTTTAAGTTGTTATGTGTATCATTTTCCTTCTCTCATCTTCTGAAATTGAACAAATGAAGTGTTAAGGTATAATCCATAGATTGTTATGCTCCGCCTTTAAATTTGTTTGATTTTCCATGTTTTCATTTGTTTAAGGAGAATCCTTGAAAGCTTCTTATTCTCCTTAGATTCTCACCAATTAGATCTAGCCATTCATTCTCTTTAAAAGCATCAAGACAATTGCCCACCTTGCTCCAAGTAGACCTCTGCAAAAACAGAGTCTCATCCCCACACCCAAAATTTCCTTTTCCTTTGATTCAACAAAAACCTCAAAAATCAACTTCAAACTCCTTGTACTTCATACCTAGCATAAGATTAGTTACAAATTTAGTCATCTCAAGCCTCATCGATTACCTTTTGCCGAGATTGACCTGGAGAGAGCCCTCTCCTGTCCTCGTAGGGCTAGCTATGAGGCTGAGCGTGGTTTGATGTGGACCTAGAACCTTGTCTTTTCAGCCTGAGACAAATCTAGGCTCTAACAGAGGAGAAGGCAGTTATGGATGTAATGTTCCACTGTCAGAACTAGTGATTGGACATGGATGTATTGTATGGCTAGAACTTACACTTCTTAATATAATAGAGCCAATACATTTCATGCATATGTCATATTGTATTCCAGCTATCTTGTTTACTTTAAATGGTATATGTATATGTTTTCTTACACATGCATGTATGGACTATTCTGTATAAGTATGTATGAATCTTACTGAATGTGGTGATTGGTTTAACCATTAATTTGGATTTTTAGCTAACTTGCTTTCTATTTTTTGATGCATATTTGCTCGTGTGTTCCATTCCAAGCCATGTGTTATCACAGGTTTCCAAGGGGTGCACTCACCCAACTCTCCATGTGTTAGAACTATTCATGCACCTTCCTCGTCTCATCAGAAGAGTCATGAGGGTAGATGAACTGTCATGAAGGGGAATGTCAAGGGCCACCCAACCCTTTGCTATAAATAGTCCCTCGTACCTCATTGTAGAGGCTTTTGTTTAGCCAAGCTTCTATGAAGAATACCTTAGAGAGGGCTTGGATAGTATTGTAATGCATCTTGGCATGTCCAATATGCAGAGCTAGTATATCTCTTTGGAGGAGCAGAAGGTTGTGGTTGTAACATTCCGATGTCAGAACTAATGGTTGGACATGGATGTATTGTATGACTAGAACTTACATTTATTAATATAATAGAGCCAACATGTTTCATGCATATGTCATATTGTATTCCAGCTATCTTGTTTATTCCAAATGGTATATGTATCTATTTTCTTATGCATGCATGTATGGACTATTCTATATAAGTATGTATGAATCTTATTGAAATGTGTTGATTGGTTTAACCATCACTTTGGATTGTTATCTAACTTTCATTCCAGTTTGTGATGCATCTTCGCTCGTGTGTTCACTTCCAAGCCGCGTGCTATCACAGGTTTCCAAGGGGCACACTCACCAAAATCTTCGTGTGTTAGAACTATTCATGCACCTTCCTTGTCTCACCATAGTGGTCACACCCTTGCTACCAACAAGGAAATCTCACTTTCCTTTGTGCAAAACTATGGTCAAGGCATTACTTTATGACCCACTGTTGGGACTCCTACACCAAAGGGTATGAGGTCTAATTGGGACTTCTTAGTGATGAGATCCCCTAACATGTTGGCGGGTCCATCACCGTCAAAATTTATGGTGCTAGAAGGACGGCTAGATGACAAGCTGTGTCCTTTCATCCCGTTTTGAACCTTTTCATATCTATCATGGAGTCTTGCACTCTACTCCCTCCATGATCTTTTTCACATGTCGAATCTGTCACCATCATAAAGGAGTTCTTTGATATCTTGTCCACACACACGTATGATGGTGGAGATGAAGTGGCCTAGCCTGAGTTCTTACATAACTTCCTTGCCTTGCTTCATGAGGATGATGGATGTTCTAATGAATAGATCAATCTACTACTTTCATACACACTTCGTGAATCTCCACATCAGTGGTTGTGCAGCCTACTGGCTGATAGCGTGCACTCACTTTAGCACTTTTGTGATCTCATTGAGGAAAATTTCTATCATTCCGATCTAGAATGTCTTGACCAAAAATTGTTACAATAACGGAAGGCTCCACATGAATCACTTATGGATTTTTGGCAGCGCTTCCGTGATTTGCAGTTTCAAGCTCCAAAGAGACATATGAAATTTCCTATCTTAGGTATAGATTCGAGTACTGTCTTAACAAGTCAATCCATCCCAAGAAGAAGTTCAAGCTCAAACCCTGCTCAACATACTTCGGTGATGGAGCTCCGCAATCACAGATGGATACAGTCACTGTCACAAGTGCCTGTCCATCGTCCCCTCATCAAACAGCTCCACCATCACAGAGTAATGTGGCAGAGCATGAACACACATTTGTTGAACTGTCACATCATACCGACATTTCTCCTTCTAATTTTTGCACAGACTTGGTTGTGAGTCCCATATCTCGTCACATGTATTTTGTATCTCAACCTCCATCTTCATATTTTGATCATCCTCCGAATGACATTATCTTATGTTCTTCCATTCTAGACTCTACACTTGTTTTGAATGAGGATCGATCTATCGACGGAGTTAGTGTTGCACACCAACATGCCCTGGAATTCATGAAGAATATGATGGGGAGCTTGAACATCCACCAACAACAGAGGACCATCCCTGTCTGTCTGTACCTCCTCTATTTTTTCCTGACATCCTTGACGATCCTACCATCCCTGATCTTTCATGTGTATCTCCATCCACATATGTACCCATTATTGATCATTCATAGGATGCACTGTATGTCAACCCATCATCAGACAACGAAGACAAATCGTCCATTTTCTTAGGAAACCTAGAGGGTGAACATCCTTTCTTCTCATCTACCCCTATGTGTGATTCATCAAATCATGAGGATGCTGATCAAAATCCTAAGTTTTCTGATCTTGGTTGTCGTGATCTCTTTACCTCATCATCTGATCATGATGTAGGTTCACTCGTTGTTAATCTATCTAAGCCACTGATCCACGATGATCTATCTATCGATGAGGTCGAAACCCCATAGACTATTGAGGCACTTCAGCCCAAGCTAATGGTTATGTCAGGCCCTCGCTATCCAGAGGTTGGCCCCACTGCTGATAAGGAAATTGTTCAAACACTTGAGGTTGTTTATCACTAATATGTATGCACTAAAGAACAATCCAACACTCAGATTTCACTTCCTCCACTCGAACTACACGATCCCATCGCTCATGTGTTGGAGGAATCTTATACAACAAGCACTCTTGCACAACGTAAGTGGTCTACCTTTCTCACGTTTACTTGCATGTCATAGTCAAGGGAATGCATACACTCAAAATCTACATGCAGTGTAGCACAACACCATGGTAAGCCAACAAAGTGCATGTAATGCGCTTTAACTCTTTTTTGTTTTGTGGACACTTGTAAGATGGGAGTGTTTGTTTTCATTGTCGTATCTTTCAAATTTGCTAGTTCGAACAACCGTATTTTTTGTGAACCATTCCTTCATCAACATGGGCCAACCAATGCACCGATGGTTTCATTGGAAATATCACTTCACGTGATCAAGACCATGCACAGTTAGCATAGGAGTAGGAGTATTGTTTTATTTTAGTTTGCTTGCTTGCATGCTTGTTGGCTTTCTTGATTTGCATGTTTTTTTGTCTGCTTACTTGTTTTCTTAATCACTTTTCTTTCGCATTTACTTCTACTTTTGATTTTCTTTGTTTTTTGTTTTCTTGTTTTTGTTCATAGGTTAGCTTTGCATGAAACCATGTAGGACTCTTGAAACAAGCTAGGTAAAGTACAAGAGGCCTTGTGCAGCTATCACTACTTGGTTATATGTCATCCTACCTCTGTATGAAGAACTTGTTACTTTTACTCCATGATAAGTCGATGGAAAATACGTATTGTTCAAAGTGAACCTTGGTGAAAAAACAACGCTTGCATACTACCTAGTGTCACCTACTCTAGTCGGTTGTTTTTGGGTTAACCCTTGGCAGCTCAGTCAAGTAGAGTAACGTGAGGGGGAAAACATTAACAAGCACATCATAAGTATATAGTAAGCTACTTCTCTGAAGGAAAAACCTCTTATGCTCTCAATAAGTTGGGATCCCTCTTCCGCCTCTGAAATGAATAAGTGTTATGCACAGTTATGAAAAATGAAAAAATAAAGAGTGAAAAAATTTAAAAATGAAAAATGAATAGGGAGAAAGAAGAGAAAGGATTCCTACGTAGACAGGTGATGCAAGTAACTCCATCGAGGTACTAACCAAGCTCACTGGTAGCCGAGCGATTCTTGTGTTCCTACATAACTCTGCTGGGTACTATTAAGGCCTGCTGGCAACAGAGCAACACCATAGATGAAATTAAGACTCTAACGACTATACTGCTTGTGCGCTAATATACCCCTCAACCCTAATCAAAACAACTGTGTTTACTTGGCTTGGAATGTGTGTTAATCGACCAAGAGCTTGGCAGATGCTACATCTTATAATCAAGCAAGTGTGGAAACCAAGACAAACCGAGAATTCAACAATACTTCCGAAGGTGTTACACTTGATTTTTATGAATAACATCCATTCAGATCGCTAGAGTTCTACCAGTGTGTTGCCAAGTGTTGTAGCGGCTACAACCACCCTAGAAAATTTTTCCTTAGCTTCTTTTTGGAGCCTCCCTACCAACCTTTCACAATAGCATGTATTTCCTTGTCATGTACATAAGCATCAGTGATTTTCTTGCAGAATGAGATCCTGTCCATCAAAGCTTGTTGTATCCCCCTCATATGTTGTTTCACCGGACTTGGTCCAGCTATAGGCTGAGTAGCTCCCTCAAGAAATTACACAATTATGGAGGGAAACTAGCCTTCCCTCCGTAAATTATGCAATTCTGTCTAGTAGCCTGTTGGGCTCTAGAATTGTGCAAATCTTCCTATCACTGTTCACTGAAAAAATTGCACAATTCCTCCGAGCAGGGCTACTCAACCCAGAAATTTCACAATTATGGGTAGCACTCAGTCGCTCAGCACAAAAATTATGCAAACCTTCTAGGAAGCTAGCCTAGCTCCCTTCCAAAAATGCATATTTTTTCTGCTCAGCTGAGCAAGATGTTGCATGTGCAGTTGGATTGACGGTTCCACCCATGATCGAGAAAAATTGACATGCGTGCATGGACTGCTTTTCCTGGAATAGAAAAATCAACATGTAAAAGGCATCGCTTGATTTAGGGATCTATTTTTAGTAGCTAGAGGTTACATGCAAGGATCATTATAGAAACCTCCGACTAAGTGTCGCTTTTCCCATATTTGTGGCATGCACATCACGACCTCAATTCCATAAAAAATAGTCAACCAGACACTGTAAATCTCATTCATCACATCAAATTTTTAGCTCTAACATCCCACATTGCATCTAGGAGTTGTCGGCACATTCAGCTCAGTTGTTTCGGGGTAAGCCTGCTTTTCATGTCTTGCACTGCGTTTCTGTTGCTTTTTGTGTTTCGCTTTGTGTGAGTGTTGTCTACTTGATTTTAGTGAGCGCTCGCTATTGTTTTAATGTATGTTAGCTTGTAGAAGCATCATTTTAGTTTTTGTTCGCATCTCACTGTCGTCACATGCATGACACTGTTTTGCAGGAATGGTCGCTGTTGTGGCAACTCACTTCACACACATGCATGCTTTCCCATCTTCTAAATCATGTACTTTTTGTTTACATGTATGATCATTCACTCTTTTTATAGTCATCTCATCACGCATTCAAACATCTCATGTTTTCAGTCGCCTGTCGGCTGATCTGGGCTACCTTGGCCCAGACTGTGCCTTTCCTTGCTAGCACTAGGCATTTTCGAAAGCGAAGGCTCTACCTTCCCTCCAGGAATTATGCAAGCTTGGGGAAGCACTGACCTCTAGGTTTAGATTGCACAAATCTTGGAGATAGTGTCGTGATGGCCCTAGAAACTGCATAATGCAGTTTGTTGGGTGCATTTCACTGCTGACTGGAATTGTGCATTGCACAGTTTCAGTCCTCGGCAGGCCAGTCTAGACTGTGCATTGGGTAGTTCCAGCAGTTAGTCAGCCTTTTGACAACTTGGACTATCCCTTGCACAGTTTTCGCAGTCAGTCTCTCGACCTCCGAGTGGAAATTGTGTAACCTTCATGATCAATCACACAGCAACACAAGTACAATGGATTCCAGGAGAGAAAAGTCAAAGACTTTGTTAAGAGCGCAACTACGGATGTAGTCAATCAAGTGTCTATGAACTTGCCTACGCATGAATACATCAAGTTGTTCATGGACAAGGATATCAAGATCAATGGCAACAACATCACAGCGAGTAGCACCATCAGCAGCAATAGAAGGCAACATACTTGTGCGCGACGAATGTGAGAAGAAGGTTGTTGATAGCATAGAGGTAGAGAAGAGATGCAAGTTCAAAGTAGATCCACTCATGAAAAAAGAAGCTTTGGATATTGATGCTATGAGGTGACGGTGCGACATGAAGATTGCATGAAGGCAGAGAATGGAATAGAGAAGGAGTTGCATATGCGGAAGCAACAACTCAAGGAAGAACAAGAGATGCATAGATGAGAGAATGTGTTGCAGTAGGAATATGTATAGTAAGGGGCACAACATGCACAGATAGATGAAAATGCACCCGTACAAGTTGTAGATCCATCCCAGCAGCTGGCATGGAGCAGACAAGGTAAGCAGTGTTGTTGACCGCATGCAAGGGAATTCAGTAGCATGCATGTCATTATTCACACACATGCAATCCCACACATTTGGTACACTCACCGAGGCAAAGACAAGAAGCAAGTCCAACTGGAACTGAACATGTATTTTGACATGTTGATACGCGCGGTCACCGGTACTTACTTGGAGATCAATGCAGACACTTTTCATCAACATGTTTCTGGTCTTATAGCACCTAGGACGACGATTTGCATGCTATTAGACAAGTTGAATAGAGGAGCCATATCAATGTACCTGGATGAAAGAGAGGAAAGAGTTCTCTTCAGCAGGATGTCACCATTGGGTGCATGGACACCATCACAGATGACCAAGCTTGGCATCAGTTCGCCACCATCGACGATCACAAGGATGTCAAAAAGTTTGTCTCACCACAATGGTCCGAGTGTTATTGATGTCTTGCATGGCTTTCTCAAGCCATTTCATCTCACATGGCTACATGTGTAGATTGTATGTAACCTCTTCTCAAGTGGAAGTTCAAATGTCGATAGTTGGATGTAACAATCATAAAGTAGATGAAGAGTCATGAGGGTAGATGAACTTTCACGAAGGGGAATGTCAAGGGCCACCCCACCATTTGTTATAAATATTCCCTCATAACTCATGGTAGATGATTTTGGTCAGCCGAGCTTCTGATAAAAATATCTTAGAGAGAGCTTGGAAAATATTGTAATGTGCCTTGGCTTCTCCACCACGCAAAGCTAGTATATCTCTTTGGAGGATGTTAGAGCCTAGATTTGTCTCTGGCTGAAAAGACAAGGTTCTAGGTCCACATCAAACCACGCTAAGCCTCGTAGCTAGCCCTATGAGGACAGGAGAGGGCTCTCTCTGGGTCAATCTGGACAAAAGGTAATCAATGAGGCTCGAGATGACTAAATTTGTAACTGATCTTAGGCTAGGTATGAAGTACAAGGAGTTTGAAGTTGATTTTTGAGGTTTTTGTTGAATCAAAGGAAAAGGCAATTTTGGGTGCGGGGATGAGACTCAGTTTTTGTAGAGGTCTACTTAGAGAAAGGTAGGCGATTGTCTTGATGCTTTTAAAGAGAATGAATGGATAGATCTGACTGGTGAGAAGCTAAGGAGAGAAAGAAGCTTTCAAGGATTCTCCTTAAACAGATGAAAACATGGAAAATCAAACAAATTTAAAGGCAGAGCATAACAATCTATGGATTCTACCTTAACACTTCATTTGTTCAATTACAGAAGATGAGAGAAGGAAAATGATACACATAACAACTTACAATTACTGAAAGAAGCACACCATCAAACACATAAATCCACAAGGATCCCAAACAGTGCTACAAAACCCTGGTCTTTCCTTCGGCAAAAATGCAGAAGTGAATGTACAATAGGGTGTCAAGCTTTTCCCAAGAGTCCAACCCTGAAAATGACTTGAAAAATACATAATATATGCAATCCAACCTCTTCCCTTGCCTCTAGGGGTCGAGCTCATCATTCTAGGAGTTGTTTCAACCAATTCTAAACAATGCACTAAAATCTAGGCAGTCAAAACAACTTGCCTCTATAAGGTAGGAAACTGATTCATTCATTAAATTTTCACTCTTTGGTGAATGAATCTTCTATATCAAGTAAATAAGTGTCAAATTGCATCATGTTTCAATCATTACATCAAGAAAAAGTCAAAAATTACATCACAAATCAAAATTGGTCAAACTAGCCGAGTTTTTGAGCTGAAGGATGAAAAATAGGGCGGAAAAGCTATATGCGCCGCGCTGATTTCTATATGCGCTGCGCTGATTTCTATATGTGCCGTGCTATTTTGCTGTTGTTTTTTAGGTACCTGCAGGAGTCCAAATTGAGCTCAGGTTGGCTTGTTGGAAATCCCTATCTGTCTACTATCCAACCCAAGTGGAATTTTCAAAATTGGTGTCCATTTGCCCCTCCAAACGTGCATTCTCCCAAGACTGCTTCCTGTGTGTCCAAATAGGGGCAGTGAGGTAATTTTTTGCATGTTTTTTGACCTTTTGAGGAGCCAAAACTTTCCCAAAATTCTTTTCCAAGTACCAAAATTCATGATTTCTCATGAAAAATCCAAAACAGCAAGCCATTTGTGATTTGGAGCTCCCAATCCTATGGGTCGTGCAAGGTGCGCGGCGCATATAGGGAAAAAACCTGTTTTTAAAATGCAAAAATTTCAAAATGACCAAAAATGACCCAAATCTCTTGAAATTTGGGCTGGAGTTCCTTCATCAAGTGTGATGATGAGCTAAAGAGGCCTCGGCCAAAATCTGAAGACGATCGAGCTCCATTTGTTTCTTTTGCTTGCGGATTTCCTTTTTCAATTTTGCCTTTAGATTTCTTATCCGAGCCTTGCAAACTTGGTTCTGTGCCCTGTAGTGAACAGCCATATGTCTCAACAATGCATTATCTCTATTGGCCTTGCTCAGTCTCTTCTCCAAGTAAATGTTGACCCTTTCGAGATTAGACTCTCGATCCTCATTGACCTGTCGCTCTAGAGAAGTGAATTGAATCCTCCTATGTCGGGAAGCTTGGCGATTCTCACGGATGTTCTGTGGATCCATGATCACATGTTGATCTTCAAGCTGCTTATTTCTTTCTTCTAGATACATGATGTTCCATTTAGCCATCTCCAAATGGATTTCCAATGCTTGAATGTCTGTTTCTTGCTCCTCAATCATCATTCTATACCTAGAATTCTCTAAATTCGTAGTTGTCTCAACATCAGGAATGATAACGAAACATGATGGCTCACCTGAAGGCCCTTTCTCATGCATGGGCTTCTTGCCCTTGTCCTGTACCTGTAGTATTGATGTCGGAAGCGAGGCCCCTTCCATGCCAGTTGGAGATAACACTCGCTTTGCTGCTGCAAACAAAGGTCTGGTACCTTTTGGATAGACTCTCTGATATGTAATGAAACTAGGCCTGGTCTCATGATGCTCATACTGCTGAGAAGGTTCACCCTCATGTTTCACCTCTGATACTTCTCATGAAGCTCTGAAGAAATCACGTGAGATAAAGTCATCCCAAGTGATGCCCTGCAAACCAAGCTGATGAACCACCAAAATATTTATAACCGCAAAATGATATACACTGCTGAGTTGCTGCTGAGGGGTTCTACGTTGTATAAAGGTTGTCATCCTCTCTATATTCCGACAGACGAAATACGGAATGTTCGTCATCCGCACCCTCGTGAAATGCATAAGTAACCTGATGTGATAAGCATAAAGACGAGAAAATCGTCCCTCACAGCTGAAATATTTCATGATCAATCTCATGAGACGAGCATACTCATCTTTCAGGTACCTGAACGGGAACACTCTTTTGAGCTACCTCAAGCAATTGGGTTTGATATATGGCTCATAATGTTGCTTGTCAATCTGTTGTTTTTTATGCCATAGTTGACCAATATTTGGTATACCTGTTGCTAGCGAAACAGTTTCTGGTGTGAGTGTAAAGGTGACCCCAGCCAAGGTAGATTGGTCTCCGTGCAAATGTAAGACAAAAAGACGAGCCAACTCATAATGAAACTGGACCTCAGCTACCTTTTGACAAAACTCATAGCATGACTGATGCTCAAAGCACTGCATAGCAAGAGGACAGGCATGCAGTTCTATAAGGGTGACTGGTTCTTCCCTGACATGTTTGCCACTTTTACGAGGCCTCCGGGGTCCTTGTTCACCTATGGGAGAATCACTTTGGGTTTCTGGCTCATATTCCGATGAGTGGCCAAATGACATCATTGCTGATATACAAACTACCTCAAATGAATGCTGATAAGTGAAACTGCTATTTGCAACTGAATATGGACTGATTTAAACAATGTTGTGACCAAGGGGAAAGAATGTACAAGGGACATTAGGAAAGGAAAAACATCAGGGAATTAGGGAATTTTGAAATGAAATGTATTTAGGGATAGGAGGGGAAATGTAAATATGAGATTAGGGTTTTAGGGTTTGGGATATTAAATAAGATTAAGGAGTTTTTTATAGAGGTGGGAGATTAGGATTTCATGGATTGTAGTGTAGGATTAATGAGGGAATTGATGGAGGGAATTAATGAGGAAATATGATGAGTGGATTTGGGAATGAGGAACAAAGGGAAATGGGGAAAAAACATAACCTTGGTAACAAACTGTTTTCAAACCCTACAACACTTTTATATTGATAAAGGGATGCTTTCAAAATTCAGTCTCCATGGCAATCATCCATGAACCCATCACATTCACCATTAAAAACAAAACCAAGGCAATGAAGGCGAGCCTACCTGACAAATTGATCTGAAGAGGAGGCGATTTGATGAGGTTTCAGACAAGTTACGGGCTCCAAACTATAAGCGCTGCACTCCTTACCTAGTGTGCCGCGCAAGTTATATGCGCTGTGTTGGTTATAATTTACACTGGTCTGGATGTCTGTGTGCGCCGCGCAGCCTATTATATGTGTCACGTAGCGGAAATGAGTACCAATCCGCTCCAAAATGCTCAAACGCGACTTGCAATTGTTTTCTCCTCCTTTGGCATGCACAAATGACTTGAAACTTCATTGAAAACCCTTATATAGACACCAATTTGATTTTTGCCTCTTTCATAACCCACTTCGTTATGTTTTGCAATTGACACTTTTTCAGGATTAAAAGAATTTTGACCTTTTTGTTTCCTCTTTAAATTTGGTTCAAATAATGATTTTCTTTGACAAATTTTTGCAGGGATAGCTATGATATGATCTGGCAAGGGAGACCAGGGCTACGTCGGGACATTTCAAGAACTGAAACTTTTGAAAATTTATTACAAAAATGAAATATTGACTTATCTTCAAAACATAGTTTTGAAGAGAAGTCATAATCTATTCGTTTAATGATAAAAATCTCTGAGATAACAATCTAACAAGGACCTCCCTTTGGCTTGCTGGCTTTATTTAAACTTTGTTCAAAGACCTTATCGACTTAACCCTAGACCTACTGACCGAAAAAACTATTATGACCCAGAGGCTGAAACAGGACTGCAAATGACTGTTTCAAGACTTAATTTTTAAGAATAGACTTGAGCCAACAGTGCCAAGCACGAGGGGAATAAGTGACACAAACCTCTCCATCAGATTTATGGCATGCTTCTAATGAAATGCAATTGATCGAAACTAATGAGACACATAAACATGAAATGCAAAAAAAGGGTTTTGATCTCTGATGGAGGGATAACCAGACCGACTCTAACATTGGCTCCAATGGGGATGGTAGCTCCTCGGAGGTGCCAAGAACGGCATATCTTTAGGAGAGCTAGACAGTGCCTTCGTCCATTGGGCTATGGAGTCCATTATTTCGGCAAACGACACAAGACTTTGACTCATTTATTGACTGAAACTTGACTCAAGCCGGCATAATTATGAAACCAACATGACTGAAAACTGACTCACAAATGACTCATGACTGACTTAACTAAAACAAGAACTTACAAAGCTTATTGAAGGGCAGCAGTCCATCAAGATTTCAAATCATGATGACAACAACCTACATACTAATGAAATATGTACAATCATGTGTAATGAGCTTTGCAATGTAACCAATCCAGCAGATGGCTACATACCAAATTTCTGCTCTCACTTTTCTTGAGCAGGAGGAACGACGAACCTGTAGGCAACTCAAAATAACCACTGAAACCAAAGCTTATGATAATGAACCAGGAAATATTTATCTTTTCTAATGCTTGCAGAAGAACGCCGAAGGGATCTTGAAAATCCTGAAGCAATGGCTTATCTTGAGATCCAGCGGCAAAAATACAAGTACTCCCTCCATTTTGATCTGAAAGAACAATTGATTTGCGAGGGATAGGAATGCACAGAGAGGTATGTGCTTCTACCATCTGAGTGTTAGCTGTAGGTTCCTTGACCATGAGAAATCCTGGCATATTGTCTCTCTCAAGCTCATATTCCTCAACTTCATAGTCTAGGTTCTTCGTAAACAAAAAATAATCTTCAAGATTATCAAACATGACAGCCTTATCATCTTTGTCAAAGAAAATATTACCTATTTGCTGATCTATAAAACTAATTACAAGATTGTTATCATTTTCAAAAAAGGAAGAAGTTTCACCAACACTTTCTTGACCATGTGTGCACTGCAAATCTGCTTTAGCTTGGGCTATAACATGACCTTTCAAGAGTTGATCTATCTCATCTTCAGACAAAGGAGATAATGCTTTTTGTTTTCTTTTGCTCAAACAATAATTGTCCTCATATGACATGGAAATAAAATTATCATTTATCAATGAATTATTGAAAGAAGACTTATCACTTACTCGAACAAAGATCTCATTCTGTCTTTCATGAACTGACTGGATTACCTCCTTATGAAGGCTGTGTTCTAATGAACTGAGAACGATCTCAATGGCAGAGCTCTCCTTCATGGATTCAGCACAAGGTATTCTTGATCGTCACTATGTGAATCTAGATCTGAAATAGCTGTCTTGATCTTATTACCTTCTGAAATCGAAACTTGACTTTCCTGCATATCGTCTTCTTCTATGGACAGATCTGAAACAAAACCTTCACTTTCATTATTTTCCATTGTACCAAGATCTTGATCCTGCTGCAAAGTTTCCTGAGCATCTTGATGGGAATCCTCTAGGTTCTCTTCATGTTGCTGAAATGGATTCTCGTACAGAGCCTCCATGATTTCTCCGTCCATCAATTCATTATCCCCATAAAAATTCTCAAGATTTTCAATAAAACTATGAACATGGCTACAACAGTTCTAAACTAAAATCAAGGATGGATAAGATTCTTTATACTTTTCAAAGAACATGGTATGAAAATCCTCTAAAGAGTAAATAGAAGTAGATGGCAAACTTTCATACCAAGATCGAGCTTCATTTTCCATAGTAGCCATAAACATCTTCATCAAATAGTTTTCAGGAAAGTCGATATTTAATTTATGCACATGAATGTGAAATTTCACCAGATGAAGAGCAGTGTCATTACCATAAACATTTATGAACATAGGAAAATTCTTTGACCAATCTACCTTGGGCATTTTATTTGGAAAACCTGGAATGTGATCTCGGCTCATGGGAGTGTATCTTCCTGCAACCTGATCCATCTTGAAAAGCTCAAAGCTACTAATCTTCCTACAATGGAGTCACCATGAAGCATTTCTCTCTGGATTTTTCAGTGAATGAAGTCGCCAGGTGAATGATTTCAGCCTTGCTAGTGTCTGATCGTTGTCCACCATCAACAATCAGATCTGAACTTGATACATGTACTGGGGTAATTAACAAGTTAGATGTCACGTTTACAAGCTAGACCGGAGATTGACTGAAGCAGCATTTATATAGTTCCGCTAATGCAAAGAAAAAGCATTTCGAAGGCTACCTGGCATAACTTCAGGCTCCGTCTGTAGCTATAAAACAAATGACATCAACAAGTAAACCATTTTTTCATCCCCAGTATGGTCACCACTATGTTAGAGTCGATCTGGTTATCCCTCCGTCAGAGATCAAAACTCTTTTTTGCATTTCATGTTTATGTGTCTCATCAGTTTCTATCAGTTGCATTTCGTTAGAAGCATGCCATAAATCTGACGGAGAGGTTTGTGTCACTTATTCCCCTCATGCTTGGCATTATTGGCTCAGGTCTATTCTTAAAAATTAAGTCTTGAAACAGTCATTTGCAGTCCTGTTTCAGTCTCTGGGTCATAATAGTTTTTCGTTCAGTAGGTCTACGGTTAAGTCGATAAGTTCTTCGAACAAAGTTTAAACAAATCCAGCAGGCCAGAGGGAGGTTCTTGTTATATTGTTATCTCAGAGATTTTTATCATTATATGGATAGATTATGACTTCTCTTCAAAACTCTGTTTTGAAGATAAGTCAATATTTCATTTTTGTAATAAATTTTCAAAAATTTCAATTCTTGAAATGTCCCGGAGTAGCCCTGGTCTCCTTTGCCAGATCATATCATAGCTATCCCTGCAAAATTTTTTCAAAGAAAATCATTATTTCAACCAAATTTAAAGAGGAAACAAAAAGGTCAAAATTCTATTAATCCTGAAAAAGTGTCAATTGCAAAACATAACAAAGTGGGTTATGAAAGAGGAAAAAATCAAATTGGTGTCTATATAAGGGTTTTCAATGAAGTTTCAAGTCATTTGTGCATGCTAAAGGAGGAGAAAACAATTGCAAGTCGCGTTTGAGCATTTTGGAGCGGATTGGTACTCATTTCCCCTGCGCGATGCATATAACAGGTTGTGCGGCGCACATAACTTGCGCGACGCACACAGACATCCAGGCCAGTATAAATTATAACCAACGCGACGCATATAACTTGCACAACGCATACAGTTTGGAGCCCGTAACTTGTCCAAAACCTCATCAAATCGCCTCCTCTTCAGATCAATTTGTCGGGTAGGCTCGCCTTCATTTCCTTGGTTTTGTTTTTAATGGTGAATGTGATGGGTTCGTGGATGATTGCCGTGGAGACTAAATTTTGAAAGCATCCCTTTATCAATATAAAAGTGATGTAGGGTTTGAAAACAGTTTGTTACCAAGGTTATGTTTTTTCCCCATTTCCCTTTGTTCCTCATTCCCAAATCCACTCATCATATTTCCTCATTAATTCCCTCCATCAATTCCCTCATTAATCCTACACTACAATCCATGAAATCCTAATCTCCCACCTCTATAAAAAACTCCTTAATCTTATTTCATATCCCAAACCTTAAAACCCTAATCTCATAGTTACATTTCCTCTCCTATCCCTAAATACATTTCTTTTCAAAATTCCCTAATTCCCTGATGTTTTCCCTTTCCTAATATCCATTGTACATTCTTTCCCCTTGGTCACAACATTGTTTAAATCAAAGGAACAGTCCATATTCAGTTGCAAACAACAGTTTTACTTATCAGCAATCATTTGAGGCAGTTTGTATATCAGCAGTGATGTCATCTGGTCACTCATCGGAATATGAGGCAGAAACCCAAAGTGATTCTCCCTAGGTGAACAAGAACCTCGGAGGCCTCATAAAAGTAGCAAACATGTCAGGGAAGAACCAGTCACCCTTATAGAACTGCATGCCTGTCCTCTTGCTATGCAGTGCTTTGAGCATCAGTCATGCTATGAGTTTTGTCAAAAGGTAGTTGAGGTCCAGTTTCATTATGAGTTGGCTCGTCTTTTTGTCTTACATTTGCACGGAGACCAATCTACCTTGGCTGGGGTCACCTTTACACTCACACCAAAAATTGTTTCGCTAGCAACAGGTATACCAAATATTGGTGAACTATGGCATAAAAAATAGCAGATTGACAAGCAGCATTATGAGACATATATCAAACCCAATTGCTTGAGGCAGCTCAAAAGAGTGTTCCCGTTCAGGTACCTGCAAGATGAGTATGCTCCTCTCATGAGATTGATCATGAAATATTTCAGCTGTGAGGGACGATTCTCTCGTCTTTATGCTTATCACATCAGGTTACTTATGCATTTCACGAGGGTGCGGATGATGAACATTCCGTATTTCGTCTGCCAGAATATAGAGAGGATGACAACCTTTATACAGCGTAGAACCCCTCAGAAGCAACTCAACAATGTATATCATTTTGTGCTTATAAAGATTTTGGTGGTTCATCAGCTTGGTTTGCAAGGCATCTCTTGGGATGACTTTATCTCACATGATTTCTTCAGAGCTTCACGAGAAGTATCAAAGGTGAAACATGAGGGTGAACCTTCTCAGCAGTATGAGCGTCATGAGAACAGGCCTAGTTTCATTACATATCAGAGAGGCTATCCGAAAGGTACCAGACCTTTGTTTGCAGTAGCAAAGCGAGTGCTATCTCCACCTGGCGTGGAAGGGGCCTCGCTTCCGACATCAACACTACAGGTACAGGACAAGGGCAAGAAGCCCATGCATGAGAAAGTGCCTTGAGGTGAGCCATCAGGTTTCGTTATCATTCCTGATGTTGAGACAGCTACAGATTTAGAGAAGTCTAGATATAGAATGATGATTGACGAGCAAGAAACAGACATTCAAGCCTTGGAAATCTAGTTGGAGATGGATAAATGGAACATCAGGTATCTAGAACAAAGAAATAAGCAGCTTGAAGATCAACATGCGATCATGGAGCTATAGAACATCCGTGAGAATCGCCAAGTTGGCCGACATAGGAGGATTCAGTTCACTTCTCTAGAGCAACAGGTCAATGAGGATCGAGAGTCTAATCTCGAAAGGGTCAACATTTACATGGAGAAGCGGTTGAGCAAGGCCAATCGAGATAATGCATTTTTGAGACATATGAATGTTCACTATAGGGCACGGAACCAAGTTTGCAAGGCTCGGATAAGAAATCTAAAGGAAAAATTGAAAAAGGAAATCTAGAAGCAAAAGAAGCAAAGGGAGCTCGATCGTCTTAAGAGTTTAGCCGAGGCCTCTTTAGCTCATCATCACACTTGATGAAGGAACTCCAACGCAAATTTCAAGAGATTTGGGGCATTTTTGGCCATTTTGAAATTTTTGCATTTTAAAAACAAGTTATTTCCCTATATGCACCGCGCACCTTGCGCGACCCATAGGATTGGGAGCTCCAAATCACAAATGGCTTGCAATTTTGGATTTTTCATGAGAAATCATGAATTTTGGTACTTGGAAAAGAAGTTTGGGAAAGTTTTGGCTCCTCAAAAGGCCAAAAAACATGCAAAAAATGACCTCACTGCCCCTATTTGGACACACAGGAAGCAGTCATGGGAGAATGCACTTTTGGAGGGGCAAATGGACACCAATTTTGAAAATTCCACTTGGGTTGGATAGTAGACAGATAGGGCTTTCCAGCAAGCCAACATGAGCTCAATTTGGACTCATGAAGGTACCTCGAAAACAGCAGAAAAACAACGCAGCGCATATAGAAATCAGCGCGGTGCATATAGCTTTTTTGCCCTATTTTTCATCCTTCAGCTCAAAAACTCGGTTAGTTTGACCAGTTTTGATTTGTGATGTAATTTTTGACTTTTTCTTGATGTAATGATTGAAACATGATGTAATTTGACACTTATTTACTTGATCTAGAAGATTCATTCACCAAAGAGTGAAAATTTAATGAATGAATCAGTTTCCTACCTTATAGAGGCAAGTTGTTTTGACTGCCTAGATTTTAGTGCCTTGTTTAGAATTGGTTGAAACAGCTCCTAGAATGATGATCTCGACCCCTAGAGGCAAGGGAAGAGGTTGTCTTGCCTATATTATGTATTTTTCAAGTCATTTTCAGGGTTGGACTCTTGGGAAAAGATTGACACCCTATTGTAAATTCACTTCTGCATTTTTGGCAAAGGAAAGACCAGGGTTTTGCAGCACTATTTGTGATCCTTGTGGCTTTATTTGTTTTATGGTGTGCTTCTTTCAGTAATTTTAAGTTGTTATGTGTATCATTTTCCTTCTCTCATCTTCTGAAATTGAACAAATGAAGTGTTAAGGTATAATCCATAGATTGTTATGCTCCGCCTTTAAATTTGTTTGATTTTCCATGTTTTCATTTGTTTAAGGAGAATCCTTGAAAGCTTCTTATTCTCCTTAGATTCTCACCAATTAGATCTAGCCATTCATTCTCTTTAAAAGCATCAAGACAATTGCCCACCTTGCTCCAAGTAGACCTCTGCAAAAACAGAGTCTCATCCCCACACCCAAAATTTCCTTTTCCTTTGATTCAACAAAAACCTCAAAAATCAACTTCAAACTCCTTGTACTTCATACCTAGCATAAGATTAGTTACAAATTTAGTCATCTCAAGCCTCATCGATTACCTTTTGCCGAGATTGACCTGGAGAGAGCCCTCTCCTATCCTCGTAGGGCTAGCTATGAGGCTGAGCGTGGTTTGATGTGGACCTAGAACCTTGTCTTTTCAGCCTGAGACAAATCTAGGCTCTAACAGAGGAGAAGGCAGTTATGGATGTAATGTTCCACTGTCAGAACTAGTGATTGGACATGGATGTATTGTATGGCTAGAACTTACACTTCTTAATATAATAGAGCCAATACATTTCATGCATATGTCATATTGTATTCCAGCTATCTTGTTTACTTTAAATGGTATATGTATATGTTTTCTTACACATGCATGTATGGACTATTCTGTATAAGTATGTATGAATCTTACTGAATGTGGTGATTGGTTTAACCATTAATTTGGATTTTTAGCTAACTTGCTTTCTATTTTTTGATGCATATTTGCTCGTGTGTTCCATTCCAAGCCATGTGTTATCACAGGTTTCCAAGGGGTGCACTCACCCAACTCTCCATGTGTTAGAACTATTCATGCACCTTCCTCGTCTCATCACAACTGTCACACCCTTGCTACCAATAGGGACATCTTACTTGCCTCTGTGCGAAACTGCGTCAAGGAATTACCATATGACCCATTGCTAGGACTCCTACACCAAACGGCCTGAGGTCTAATTGGGACTTCTTACCAGGGGAGATCCCTTGACATGTTGGTGAGTCCAACACCGTCAACAGCTTCATAGGTCTTATAATTTATGAATTGAAGATTACATAAGAAGATGAATTCTTGAGGGGTTTCCTCTCAAGTGGAGAGGCTTTTTCCTTGGCTCATTGCCTATATCCTATGTCCTATTTTTTTATTGTTATTTATGGTTTGCTAGTTATTTGATGAAATAAGATAACAATAAGGAAGGTAAAATATAATATAATCAAGAAAAGTAAAAAGACATGACAAGCAATTATCAACGAAAAGAGAAATAACCTAAACATGTTTCCCCTAAATTTCTCAACATGGTATCGGAGCTAAGGTGACAAGACAAGAAAAACTAGCTTAAATAAGGAGACTCAAGGTCTGAAGAACTAGAAGATAATCAATATAATTAAGAGCACTAGAAGATCATCATGAAGGACAATTCAATTCAAGGATCATCATATCTCAAACAAAGAAGACCTCAAAACCCTAACTCATCCAAAGAAGGTTTATACACAAAGAATTCTTGATAATCTCACATCATCTTCGCAAATATAAGATCTACAAGACCCTAACTCCTCTCAAATTCATTGAAGCATCTTGAAGTCTATACATCCAATGGAATCAAGAAGAAATATATTCATCATCATCAAGGAATTAAAGTTATATCCTTTATCACTGAAGAAGTGGAAGAAACTGAAAAGAAGAAATCAACGAAGGAGGAAGTTAGAAATCTCTACTATGACTGAGATAATCTCCTCCACTAAGTTCTTTTCAGTTTTGTAAATAATAGCTATCATGGAAGGAAGCATTGTAAGTATGATACAATTCATCATATTAGGAGACGAAATCATGGTAGAAGCATATGGTTGAAGAAAGATCTCATTATAGAATCTTGAAAAGGATAGTTGAAGTAGAAGTATACATGGATGTAGAAATCATTATATAAAGGAAGTAGTTCATGGAGACCTCATTAAAAGCATGTGTAGTGCATATGACTGGAAGAAAGTCATATAGCATGATATAAGGAATTCATCATACATCATCATCGTGAGAAAGGATCTTCTACCGGATGAGGATAATCAATATGCTCCATTGGAATCATCATTAGAAGGTTCACCTCGACTTGCAAGAAGCAAGTGTCTTGTTGATTATTCCACCTTATGTGGGATACATTGTTTAGAAGGATAATGATATGATGAAAAAGGAGTGCAACAGGTCAAGGTGATTTAAGTAATCTCAATCATGGAAAGGAAGTTGCCAAAGGAAGTCTAGATGGCCAAAAGAATAAAAGATATCTATATTTGTTTGATAGATTAAGTCATGTCATCATTTAGTTGCTAAGAACATGGGTAAATACTCCATTTTGTGAGCATGTTCAAGGATATATTTCTTTGAAAAATGCATGAAGGCACGGTTCACATATTGACAAAGATGAAATCAATAGAATATGTGCTCATATGGAATATGAGGTAGTTGACAAAGATAAAGGAACTATGGGTTAAAGTTCTTGGGGAGAAATTTGTGAAGAAATAAGAAGAGATTGTGAAAGATGCAACCTTGCCATTAATTTTCCACATGGCATCCCCCTAGTCCCCATGTGGAGTCAAAATGGCTATCTCATTTAACCTCTTCAGTTCCACTTGCTATGAGTTTATTGGCTATGGAACCATTCATACTTACTACGTATTAACATTGTGCGGAGGTAGCTTTAAACATGGAAGGAACTCTCTTGGAGAAAAAAATATTTGAGGATTGAGGAGAGTGAAGCTATGAAAAACTCTCGAGATCTGAGATTTCGAGATCTCAAAGAAAACCATCTCTGCAAAAAAAACTTAGAGGAAAACCTTTCTTGGTGATATCCTTTCTTGGTGAAAACTCTCCTTGGAGGAAACCTGCCTTGGAAGAAATCCTTTCTCGAAGAAAACTATTCTTGGAAAAAACACATGTTTAGTTCCACTCCTACCATGTCATCCTGTGAATAACTTCCCTAGAAGAACCATCTTGAAGGAAAATATCCTTGAAAGAAACACGTGCTTGGGACTACTCTCACCACATTATATTGGAAATATCTTCTCCAAAAGTAACTCTTATTGTTGTAAAACTTCTTAGAGGAAACACTCGTTTAGGTCCATTCTTGCAACATCATCTCGAAAATAACTTCCCCGGAAGAAACTCTTCTCGGCATAAGCCTTATCGGAGGAAATTCAAGATACTACACACCAAACTGATGAGATAGAGGAATTGGTCCATAAATGATGGAATATGCATATGTTATGGCCATATTCTAGACAGACTACTTTTTCTCTCTGAAAATCATGGAAATTCTAGCAAGATTTTCATAAAATCTGGTAGATATTTTTGCAAATCCAAGTTATATCTGCCAAAATTCAAGGCTTTGGGTGCCGCAGAGGTTTTTGATCGTGCTTAATCCATTTCCACGATAAAAAAAAATGATTCAAAAAATGTTGGTGAAAGATTTTTTGAATTGCTTTTTTCCAGAAGAAATATAAAGCGAGACACAACATATTTGGTTCTAAAATTCCGAGATCTGATATTCTGAGATCTTGATCAATAGTGAAGGGCCATATGAGTTGAAAGATAAAGTTCCAAGGGCCAATTTCAGTGGATTGTGCTCGTAATGAATTATAAGCCACGTTTTAGGGACTTATTCCATATCTCAATCGTGTTGGTTTTGTGACCATTTGGGCCTGTCTCTATGACTTGACAAACACTCTTAAAGTTTCTATATGGCTCACTTAAGAGCCATCTCTCCTAATATTTCAACTGGACTTATCCCTCTTGAGCTTACAATGATACAACTAGCTTGATAACAATTCCTTTAACCAATGCAATAAGTCAGACTGGGTGACTTTCCTATTAATATATACATAAGAGGCACCTTAGTTCCCTTCATCAAATCATAGTAAACTTAACCATCTTCCCCAATTATTGTGGGGTGTGCAGCCTGATTATCTTTTGTATTCAAAGATATTGTCGCATTGGACCCCAGTTCGTAATGTGGCGGCAACGCCACCCATAAAATGTGCACTGGTAAGGGGGTCCATGGGGGGCAATGACAATTTTTTGGAGTTCCCCTAGCAATGAATCAGGGACAGCACCCTCGAAGCTAAAAATAGATGTAAAATTTCATTATAAAATGATGTAAATTTGCAGTCAATCTGGGCTATTCATTAGGAGGAGATCTGACAGTAGAAGTTATGCTTAATTTAGGGTTTTTTGCCATAGAAGGAAACCCCTCACTATATATGAGGGAATTGTATTGCGTCCATGCAGATTAGTATTCTGAGCGAGAAAGAGGATATTGTGTGAGAGAGAAGAGGGAATTATAGTGGATATGTTGTAGGTTGTATCTCTTCATTTTGCTAGATAATATAAAAGGAAGGACTGGTTGTTTCTCCGTGGACGTAGACTAAATTGGGTGAACCATGTATATCTGTGTCTCTCTTGTTTTATATGTTTTCTGTGTTTGTATTTCTGTAATAAATTTTATGTGTTCCATTTCTCTATAATATATAATTTTCTAGCAATTACAACATAAATATATAACCATGTTATTTTTAGTGATACAAAAAGCATACAAGTAGTGATGTCCACAACACATGCCAATCAACAATTTCATTAAATATCTAAAACACAAACAAAATACTCATTTGGTGCCCTAAACAAAAAATCAGCGTGACTGATGCTCACATAACACACATGGAATTTTAACCTTTCCTTCAAGAAGTTATACAAGGAATTGTGTATCCAATAATGCATAGTCCTCTTAGCAAGTGCACCCAACACTCACATGGATGTGTTCATATATGTAATTCCTGCATGAAATACATAAGTGCAAAACCATAGTAACAAGAACCATTTATCATATTTTCAATGGATGGTGATTAGAAATCACCATCTACACTGAAATAAATGCATCTAGTGTAAGAAACCTTATTCCCTCTCTCCCCCGTACATACAATCTTGAAAAATATTTTTAATGATTTACAACCTAAATATTAACGACAACTAATCCATCTAATGCAAGCAATCAAATAGGATTAGAAAACAACATCTACACTGA
This sequence comes from Pinus tabuliformis, assembly GCA_031772625.1. Taxonomy (NCBI): domain Eukaryota; kingdom Viridiplantae; phylum Streptophyta; class Pinopsida; order Pinales; family Pinaceae; genus Pinus; species Pinus tabuliformis. The sequence goes on along the minus strand of CM062808.1, from coordinate 756,617,393 downwards.
AATAGTGCATCTAATGCAAGCAATCAAATGAGCCTAGAAATCAACATCTACAATAAAATCCATGCATATAGTGCAAGCAATCATATATAATTAGAAATCAACATCTTCGGTAAAATAAATTCATCTAGTGAAACCAATCAAATAGGATTATAAAACACCATTTAGATTGAAATCAATGCATCTAGTTCAAGAAACCTACTTCCCTCTCTCCCCCTCTATCTCTCCTTCTTTCCCTCTCTATCTCATGCCCTCATACAAAGACACACTCTCTCTCCATATCTATCTATCTCTCCCTCCCTTTGTCCTTCTCTTTATCTATCTTGTTCCCTCTCTTCACCTCCAATCCATATCTGTATCTCCCTATACCCCTCCTTTGTGACTTTATGTCACTCAAAAAACATACACACTCTGTCTCCATATCTATCTATCTTTCCCTCCCTCTCCCTCTCTCTTCCCCTTCTTTCTCTCTATTCCCATTCTCTCTCTCTTCCCTCCTACTTTCCTCCCTCCCACTTTCAAAATCTCCCTTATCACCCCCCTCTCTCCACCTTTATCTATATATGTCTTTCTTTTTAACTCCCTCTCTCTCCCCCTCCCTCTCTCCTTCTCTCTCTTCTTTCCTCTCTCTCTCTTCCTCTCTCTCCCTTTCTCTCCCACCTCCCTCTATCTACCCCCCCTTTGTCTCTCCACCCTCCAACTCACTCACTATCTCCCTACCTCTCTCCTTCTCTCCCCCCTTTGTTCCATATTTCCTTCTCTCCCCACTTCATTCCATCTCTCCTTCATTGTCTTTCTATCTCACCCAAAACATACAATCTCGCTCTCCATCTCTCCCCTCTCACTCACACTCTCTATCAACTTTTTTGTCTCTATGTATTTCTTCTTCACTCCCTCTCTACCTCTCCAAATCCATCTCTTTGTCCCTCCCTCTCAAGAACTCCCTTTGATCCTTCCCCCCTCTCCCTTTATCTTCTACCTCCTTCTCCCCCCCCCCGCCACCCCATCTCTCTCTCTCTCTATCTCTCTCTCTCCTTTCCCCCCAACCTTGTCACTACCTCGCTCCCTCTCCCCTTCTCTCTCTCCCCTCATCTTTGTGCCTATCCCTCTCTCTCTCTCTCTCTCTCTCTCTCTCTCTCTCTCTCTCTCTCTCTCTCTCTCTCTACCCTTCTCTCCCTCTCTCACACTTATCTTTCTCTCTATTAGTTTTGTTATCATCGAAGGTGTTCTAACCACAAAATACTTTGGAGAGGCTAGAATACAAGAGACCTCCAAAACCCATAAATTATTTATGCAAATTTTGATAAGAAATTACTTAATTAGATTATTAGACAGTTTTTAAATATTTCCTAATTCTAAAATTAGAGAATATGGATAATTAATCAGAATTATGTAATTCAAGGCATGAATAATCTAGAAACTCGCACGGATTGACTTAAAGTTAGTGCTAGCCATTGATTAAGATTTGATCTTGGTCATTGGAGTCCCAAGAAGGGATTATAAGAAGAAGTCAATGGGAACTTGGAGAGTTCAATTTCATTGGTAGATCAATTTCCAGAGTAGCAGTAGTCAGTTGTCAGAGAAAGAGTTAGAGAGATCGAAGCAACATGAGGTGTAGAGGCAGTGATACAGAGGAAATATTTTCCAAATCCCTAGAGGAAGGATCAAGAGGGTTGAGTTACCCCAAAGACACAATGCTAAGGGGCAATGTAGTTGCTTTAGCAAGGTAGTTTGATTTGGAGGAAGGGAAATTGTTCTCAGTTCTAGAGGCCAGGAAGAAGTACCAGAAGGCTGGAGAGGTGATTTCATTAGCATCTAGAGGTTGAACGACTTCATCAGAATCCAATTCGAATCAAGTCATCCATCCATCTATCTAGAGCAGTGCAGAGGTTGACGGAGAGCTCTAGGATGCCGCATTTTGTGAAGGAAAGTCGAGCCAGAGATTTCTTATGGGAGAAGGATAATTTGCTTCAGTATTTTTCTCATATTTTCTTGTTGTTTGGATATCCGGCTGGGCATTTATATTTTTACTCATATTTCATTTTATTTTAAAAATAAAACTCTCACTACTGCACTGATTTTCCCAAGTTGGGATTTCCCAAGGACAACGGTCAAAAAACAACTGTGTAAATTTATGTGTCTATGCTAGAATTTCTTCCAAATTTTATTGTTCCATAGTTTTATTTGTGTAGGTGGTAGTGTGAGTTATTCAGTATTTGTTTTAGTGAACAATAGATAAATTGTTAAAATTAATTAACAAATAAGAGAATAAGTTCTTGTTATTACAATAGGATTTCAGGTTTTCAATTTTTCACATGGTATTAGAGCATATTTGATCATCTATAGAGCTTAGTAGTGAAGATATAAGGAGTTTCATTGTTCAATTTCAGTACAAGATCGAAACCTCATAGGCAACACAGTTACTCTGTCAAGAGGTCAAATTTCTTAAGGAGATTCGATTTTTTTCTAGTGAGGGATAGAAAAAATTTGATCTCTATAGTTCAAGGGATTCCAGAGGTAGAGGAAGGAGGCTAATATTTTCACAGATAAGATCTCTAACTGGGAGCAGTATTTTTGTAGCAGTTTGCCAGAGTAAAGCTAGCATCGGGTGGAAGGAAGAAGGGCACACGCTGAGGGAAATTTTCCTCAAGGAAATTATAGTCCCAAGAAGTTTGATTTTCCTTGTAGATCAATAGTTGTTGTGAGTAGAGTTTCTCACTCTAAAAGGGAGTGCTAATAGCTGAGCAACAACTAAATATAAGGGAAGAGGATATTTTTGACGTTTGTTGAGATGGCCACTACTAGACTTCTAGATCAAGACAGGTTGGATGGAGACTACAACTATGTCATGTGGAAGGCAAGGATGTCCTTCCTTCCAGATGAATATGGTATGAAGCCATATGTTGATGCAGTGGTAGCTACGCCGGAGGATGCAGGTTAGATGAAGGAGTAAAGAAAGGAGATGGCATGGGCAAAGAGGTAGATCTTATATGGATTATGGAATCACATTTCACACATAAGTAGAAAAGGTACTGCCAAAGACATGTGGGAGACTCTCTCCATGCTATATAAGGGAAATTCTGAGTAGTGGAAGATATACTTAGAGGAGAAGCTGAGATGCATCAAGATGCAAAATGGGAAAATCATCTATCCCTTTGTCACTAGGATTCAATAGGTTTGAGACCAGTTGTCAGTTGTTGGGGCAGAGCATCAACCAACAGAGCCAGTGTGATTGGCACTAAATAGTGTCTATGAGGAGTTCTAGGTATTTTTCTAAAGTATTTTAGGTAGAGATACCTTTCCAAGTTGGGACAAGATGTGGGCTGATATGTAGTAGGATTTGAGGTGAGCTCTTTTAAAGAGCTCCATCAGTGGCAACAACAGATGGAAACAGGTTAAGGAGGAGGAGAATGTGGCCCTTGTATCGAAGGTCCCTAGTCAGGGGCAAGGGGAGCAACAAAAAAAGAAGAAGGACCTACCAATGGTCAAGTGCTTCAGGTGTGGCAAGTTTGGCCACTAAAGTACCCAATGTCCTCTCAAGAAGCATGACAAAGAGGAGAAGTAGGTATAGGCGAAAACTCATGCTAATATTGATAAGTTGTCCTCCAGATTGGAGGAAGACTTTGCTATGATCACCGACATACGTCTACGAGTGCGATGGAGTGATTTGGAGTTGTAGCCCCAAAGTGATATATATGGGAAGGAGCCTTGAGGAATCTGCCTCATGAATAAATACCTTGTTATGCGGGCCCACAGTTTTCAGTCACAGAATGGTTCAGTGGCAGTTAGCGTAGTAATATGCAAGATTGACAGTTGTAGAATCTAGTAGCAGTCAGATGCTAGGGAGCATAATGCAAAGTTAATAGCAGTGTAGTTGGCACAATGCAAAGTCAGCAGCAATGCAGACTCTTCAATGACAGTGCAGATACTAGCAACAGCCAGAGACTCAGGTGATAGATGCATTATACTCATCCCAATGGATTCAGTATTTTGGATGCTTTTCAGTTGCAAATGTTGCAGTTGCGTTAGCAACAGATGAGAAAGAGTTACAGTGTTGGCAGCAGCACTCTAACACATTCCTCTCTAAGAGGGAGCATTAGTTTTTGTAGCATCATATGTATTCTAGCAACAAAATTTTGTGGAGAGGCTAGAATACAAGAGATTTCCAAAAACCAGAAATCATTTCTGGAAATTCCACCTAGAAATGACCTAATTCAAATATTAGTTAGATTTTAAATATTTCCTAAGTCTAAACTTAGGGAATATGGTTAATTAGTTAGAATTAATTTATTCAAGGAGTGGATGATCTAGAAACTCACACGGATCGACTTCAAGTTAATCTTATCCATTTATTAAGATTAAACTTGGTCGTTGGAGTCCCAATAGAGGATTATAAGAATAAGTCAATGGGCACTTGGAGAAGACACTTGGAGAGTTCAATTTCATTGGAAGCTCAATTTCTAGAGTAGCAGCAGTTAGTTGCCAAAGAGAAAGTCAGAGAGATTGAAGTAGTGTGAGGGGAAGAGATAGTTATCTCGAGGAAATATTTTCGAAATCTGGAGAGGCAACAACAAGAGAGCCAAATTATCCGAGAGAGCCGGCATTGAGGGGCAGTGCAGTTGCTTTAGCGAGGTAGTTTGATTTGGAGGAAGGAAAATCATTCTCAGTTCCAGAGGTTGGGAAAAAGTCTCATAAAGCTAGAGTGGTGATTTCCTCAACATCTAGAGGTAGAACAACTTCATCAGAGCCTAGCCCAAATCAAGATGTCCAACCAACTATGCAGAGCAATGCACAGGCTCACACAGAGCAATGCACAGGCTAACGCAAAGCTGCAGGAGGCCAAATTGTGGTAGGGAAAGCCGAGCCAAAGATTGCTTGTGGGAGAAGGGTAATTCCCTTCAGTCTTTTTCTTATTTTTTCTCGTTGTTTGGATAGCGAGTTGGACATCCATAGATGTACTCATATTTCATTGTTTCATAATAAATAAAACCCTCAATGATGCATTGATTTTCACAACTTGGGCTTTTTAAGGGACAGTGGTCCAAAAATAACTGTGTAAATTTATTTGTGTGCTAGCATTTATTCTTCTGTAGTTTTATTTGTCTAGGTTGGAGTGTGAGTTATTCAACATTTGTTGTAGGAAACAATAAATAAATTTTTAAAATTAATTAGCAATTAGGAGAATAATTTGTAGATGCTGCAATAGGATTTTAGGTTTCCTAATCTTCACGCTCTCTCTCTTCAATCCTTCTCTCCCCTCTTCTTCATTTTATCTCCATCTCTCCTTTGTCACTCGCTCTATCTCTCCACCTCTATCATTGTATGTCTTCCTTCTTCCCTCCATATATATCTAGAGCTAATTATATATCATGATATATTAATATATATTATAATATAACAAATTGAATATTTTATTGAATTTAGTAATATTAATGTTAATATTAATCTTGTAATATCAATATTAGATTTAATGATGTTTTTTACATGTCATGAATAAAAAATTTATAACTATATCAAATTATTATATATGATTTTTCCTTTTAAAGATTCATTTCAGAAATATTTAATTAAAATAAATATTAAAAGATTTTGGAGCTAGATTTTCAATTCTTTGTGTTGAATTAACCATTTTTCTTTGTTCTAAGAAATGGTATTGACTTTAATGAAGAGTAAAGATCTTTAAAATTTTACCTAATTTCGAACTTTAATGTGACAATCATTTTTGGTAAAGGTAAATTATCATCCATTTAAATTCACCTGTATGATAAAGGAGCTTAAACATATGAGATCATTTAATATCCATTCAAATTATTTATAATAATAAATAGTTATATTTGAATAATTAATCTTGGTCCATTAATAAGATTAAAAAGTTATATATAATTTAAAGGTTCAAGTTATATATAATTTAAGATTCTAGCTAATGTTTTGTCGGACATTAGCGAAAAGTATTTTTATTTATTTTTGAATATATAATCTAAAGATTCAAGTTATATAAAATTTAAGATTCAAGCTAATGTTTTGGTGGACATTAGCCAAAATTATTTTTATTTATTTTTGAGAACATGACATACTTACACATCAAGGCATAGCCTCTTGGCACAATAATATAAAAAATAAAAAAAACTTATAAATAAAAAAATTTATGAGTTCAAATTTCTATAACTCATATTGCTTTGAAATCATTCTTTTGAATTAATTATATCATCTATTTTTAGTCTACATTTAAAAATGACTAATATAATTTATCATCAAAACCAAATATTTAAACTAAAAAAACATTATTTTTCATAAAAATTCAACTAATAAATAAAATAATCTAAAACTTTTATTTTTCAAATATTTTTGTTTAACCATAATTAAAAACTTAAAAACAATTACATCATCTATTTTTAGTCCACATTTGGAACTAACTAATATCATTTATAATCTAGGGCAAATATTTGAATTGAAAAACATTATTTTTAATAAAAATTCAATTAATAAATAAAATAATCTTAAACTTTTTTTTTTAATTTTTAAAATATTTTTATTTAACCATAATTAAGAAAAAATTAAAAAATATAATAAATCATAATGAATATTTCTATAACCAAAAACATCTCCAAAAGTCCTTGACTAATTCACTCTAAACCTAAAGTGTTTGATTATCCTCATAACAACTATACTTAAATAACTTAATTTTGGTTTAGATTTGTGTTTACAAAAATGTTAAAAATATAAATTTATTCATTTATTACAGAATAAAAGTGTAGAAACCACAATTTTATTGAAATGGTTATTTGTTGCTAGGATACAGTCAAATTAAATAAGAAAATAAATCTGAAAACTTTTCATAAAATTTTATTTATAAACTATTCTTTTTGAATATATGATATTCAGTTATTAGTGCAAAGTAGATCAAAGACACCTTTCATAAATGAAATGATATTTTAAGGTCCATGAGACTAAAAATAGTATATGAGACCATTAGTTCCCTGTTTTCCGCTCTTTGCAATTCAGTCCTTTTACCATTCAGCAGGTCATATCCAGATAATCAACCGATCACACTCTAATAGCTAAATATTTTATTTTATTTGAAAACAAATCAGGGTAGACTAAAGAAACGTTAAATCTACTCTCAAAAAAGCGGAAGTCACGGGCAATTCACTGCAAATTCGTCTCTTCTGTCCATGCAACATTCGTCATTTGACCACATTTCGAAATCCGGAGAGCCCTAACATACCGAACAATGGGTTTGTGTGCTCACTTTTCAATAAATATTGGAAGTGGCTTCATAGTTTGCGTGAGCACACCGTCACTACATTTAACGCTTTCATAAGACGGGGCCAAAGAATGAGATATGTTGGACTCTCTTAAGCCTATAAAGCACTTTCATGTGTCATACCAACCGGCCCTATCCTTTTTCGGGTTAGAGTGAGGAAGTGCAGACAGTAGTTTTTAAGTTTGGCAGATATTTTAAGTTCGGCGGATATAGAAATATAGCGCTCGGATAGTACAGAGATCCATGGCGGATATAGAAATATAGCGCTCGGATAGTACAGAGATCCATGGCTTCGGACGGCGATTACCAGAAGCGTGGGCCCAGACTGTTTGGAGTGGATCTCACTCAACTCTACACTAATTTAGGCCATGACGACCGCTCAGTAAAGGCATTTTTAGGGGAAGAAACCTGTGCAAACAAGGAAACCCATAACAACATGCCAGAGTTAAAGGGCTCTGCTTCCAAAAGCTCCGCCCAGCGCTGTAAGGGCCGCGTCTTTCCTTGCCGGTATTGTGCAAAAAAGTTCTACGATTCTAAGGCACTGGGAGGGCATCAGAATGCCCATAGGATTGAGCAAAAGGCAAGCAAAACGAATCCTTTTCGGAATAGACTGCCAACTGACAGCTTTCAGTATCCTGTTGTAGGGCAGCAGCCTACTCATGCTCTCCTCAAAACCAATCCTTTTCAGAATAGCGTGCCAACTGACAGCTTTGAGTATCCTGTTGTAGGGCAGCAGCCTACTCATCCTCTCTTTGCTTCCAGTAGCAGACTTCCTCACAATTTTGATTTGCAGAGAGCGGACGTATCAAATAATCAGCGTCACTTTGAGCAGTTTGCACAAAACTTTCACGTCAATTTGGCATCAAGCTCTTTGTCTTCGGTGAAAAAGGTCAGAAATGACGTCGAATTGGCGTCGAGGTCTTTGCCTTCAGTGAAAAGGGCCAGAAACGAAGATCCTCCAGAGAAAAGTGCCCGAAATGAAGATCCTGAGCAGCACAATACAACACTTGGCCGTATGGTTAGTCTTAGTACAGAAGATCCTGAGCAGCACAATACAACACCCGGCCGTATGGTTGCTCTTAATACAGCAGATAATACAGAAGATGCGGAGCTTGACTTGTCTTTGCATCTTTGAGACATTCTGTAATTGCATTTTGGAACATTCTTAAGCTTCTCTCTGTTCCCGTGAAATCTGTATAGTGCATTTCTTAGACATATTCTTTGTCACGATACAATAAGTGCACTTTACAAATATATTAGGAAGGCCGGCATGCAACTTCGCTGTCCAACAGAAACTTAATTTAGGGGCAGTGTTTGTAGAATCGCTTATATTTATCTGAGCTTTTGACCTTCCATTTTTAAGTATGGATCTATGGACAGCTTTGCTATACTGACTAGATTTATTGAGGCTGCTTTATTTTAGATGGGTATTAAGTGAAAATAACTTTGAAAACTGCTTTTGTATATTGGCTTTGTTTTAAGCAATTGTAATTTCATGTAGTAAGTAATATGCAAATTATTTATTAGATTTATTTTAATTAATTTTAGAAGGTAAATTAAATTGTTGTGTTTAATTTTTTTAATAAAATATTCATTTTAAGGATAGATTTAAAATGAGTATAGAGGGATTAAATTTTTTCACTTACAATTTTTTTTTTTGAAGTGTAAAATATACTGTATTATTTTTCAGTGTATAGGACCACAAAAAAAATTTGATCATAAAAACATAAATTTTTCTATATATAGATATAGATGAAGTTGATATGGACATAACATAATTTTATTCTATATAGATATAAATGAAATTGAAATTATTTTGAAAACTATAAGATTTAAAGATTAGATTTTTTTACTTATGATTCCTTTACAACTTATTCATTTTTTTAAATTATAGCTGACTTTATTTTTCTATTTAGAATACAATTTATTTTTTATCTTTTATTTTAAAATTGAAATTATTTTGAAAAGTATAAGATTTAAAGATTTTTTTACTTATAATTACTTTACAACATATTCATTTTTTTTTAATTATAGGTGACTTTATTTTTGTATTTAGAATACAATTTTATTTTTATTTTTTGTTTTAAGGGCACTGATTAACTGATAAACTTACACATCCCCTCATAATAAACCTCTGGGATCAATAATATGCCTCTGGTTCTTTATGTCAATTTTAAATGTCCATTTTAAAATTAAACTGTTACTTTGGGATTGATCATTTCAGAATTTTTATTTAAATTTTTTATATATATTAAAACTTGATTTTTTAATTACATAAATGTAAATGCTATATTGTTTATCATTAATGGTTGTAGTATAATTAGAAACATTAATTAAACCTTTTTTAGATGCTTCTATTTTAGAAGCCCTATTTGAACCAAGTAATGCCATAACCCTAGCAAAAGTGGAGATTACAATCTAAATTACCATGTTGAGATTGAGATATTGAAGCACTTCCTTGATTCTCAAAACATAGCTCTCCTAAATTAAATTATTGACAGCAATCCATATGCATCTCACATACCTCCATTGTTGAGGAACAACTGCCAAAATCTATAGATTATAAACTATTTGACAATAATCTATATTATGCATCACCTACTTTAGATCCCTACTTTTCCTACTAAGTTCCAGTTGTTCATGATTATGCTAGTCACTTAAAAGAACACACTATTAAAAGGCAATCTTCTTAGAAATAGTGTAACTTATGAAAATAAAATATTTACTTTTGAATAAATTTTACAATAAAAAAAAAAACTATATATCTCCTACTTTTCTTGTAATTAAATAAATTTATATAGGTTTGTACATACTTTAATTCTAACTTTGGAAAATAAGAATTATATTTATGAAAACATATAACTTGTCCTTTTGTGTCTTAGATAAAAGTAGAACACTACTATTATTTAATCGAAAATTTTTACAATCAAGAAGAACTTGTGTTTTTCTAAATTTATAGTTATTCTCACAAGTTGGAAAAAACCTAAAATACTTATGAGTTCATTTAATATTAAGGTGTAGTAATCGTGAGTAGAATAAGATTATTGACATCTCTTTGAATACAGATAATGCCTTAATTTTCACTAATTCAAAGGAATTGTAGATATTAACAATTTTGGTGCCCCCATGTTCTTCAATATTTCAATATTCTAAGTTTCTATTCCTCATGATAGGGTCCTTAATCAATTGATTAATTTTATTTCCTTCAATGATTCTTTGGTGTTTTACCAACTATTTTTCCTGCTACGTACATTAATTCATGCTATTTTTCATTTGAATTAAATTTTGTAATGCATCCTCCTATATCTACCCACTTTAACTGACCTTCCTATAGTAAACATGATTTTAGGGCTACTATGAAATGAATCAACATCCTAGATGAACTTAAGGAAATGGAGCTGACAAAACAAGAGCTTATTGACTTCCCTCATGGGTACAAAACCCCCAGGAGCTAACCAATCATTCCAGGTGCCCAACCCCTAAGCTAAATTTGTTTCTCACTGACCTAGAGTCTCAGTCAATCCCATGACAAGGCCTACACATGAATGGAATTCTTTAGACACTCCCATAGGATTTCTTCCCAGTGATTGCAGTCTTTTTTACTCAGTTTTGAGCTAGCCACTCCAAGATCTGAGCCACTTTTTCAGGGCTAGGATCGAGACCTCTGCCCAGATCTTAATGAAACTTCTAGAAATGACAAATAACACAAAGACAAAGCCTCTAAGACAAAAATTTATTAAGGAAATGACCTAGCCTGACCTAACCATAATAGTCATTTCATCAAACAAATGATGAACGTAAGATCTAGAGGTCATGAATTCATATCTGAACATAGATATCTGAAACTTGTTTGACGTTTACCAAGAAGGACTAATGCCCTCTCAAAATACATGCAATAACATTTATTAGGTCATGAATTCATTACCCATTCATTTCAATAAAAAATGATAAGAGGCATAACTTGGATCTGTCATAAAACCATGCTTATAACCACATAATTAACAATGATAGAAAATCCATTAAAGCCACATAATAAAAATTACATTTACTGATTAAATAGAAGAGGAAATTATCCCTTGTTGACATATGCAAAAGCCGACCAAGATAAGGACTTCCATGTACCACCCGACCATAGATTGAGCTAAACCAAATATCTCTTTTAACCAATCTCTTCCATGCCATATTCTAAGCATGAATGTGGGATATCATGGGATAAAATAATGTATAACCGACCAAGGGAATCGAGAGGTTAAACCACCTCCACCCTCACACTACCGTGATCTCACCTAAACTAGTCTCGAGATCACAAAACCAAAATGAGCTTGGATGCCCAAGAATTCTTTCACCATCCCTTAAGGAATTTTCTTATCTCCTCCCTCCCGTTGAGGGCTTCTTGGAGAAAATCGTCTCCACCCCCAACCCTTGAGATTTTCCTGAGACCACCTCACCCCGATCCAAAACCTTTTGTTAATCCAAATCTCAACCAAGAATGAATTCCATCACACTATGGCTATCTGGAAATGGAAAGTCAAGGCTAAAACCATTGTTGAAACCAAGAAAAACCCATTCCAATGACAACAAATGAACCAAATACCCACATGCATATGTCATACATGCCAAAACTAGCTAGAAAATCATTCATGCCACCTGTTACCAACAAGTATTTCCACTAAAGCTGCCTGATCCAACCTTTCCTTTCTTTGCTTTCCTTTTCTTTCCTCTTTCTTATTTGTCTTGCTTGCTTTCCTTCTCTTCTTGTTGCTCTTCTCCTCTCCGAGACTAATTTCAAAACTGCACTGACAAAAGGCTAACCAAAAACTGTGAACCAATCCTCATAAGACTTTTTATTTTTGAGGCGTCTATTTTCTTCAATTCCCTCCATTTTTCCTTCAATTTCCTCCTCACATTCAACCTGTGACCTTACATCTCCATTTTCTCCTATTTTCCTTTATTTTCATAATTGAATGCCAATAATTGTCACTTTTCCTTTCCAAAGCCTTTTCCAATGCCTTTTCCAATTTCTCCTCAGCCATAATAAACTATAATTGATGTCCACTAGGATTTTTTGACCAACATTCAACTTGGAATATGTGTCGCATGACCTTGATCTTATTTTTCCTCTATTAACTTTATTACATGAAATTTTAACATGGGTCTGTTACAAACCCTTCCTCCTTAGGGAAATACTATCATCGGTGTTCAATGACACTTACAACTGACAAAATTGTTGAAAAACCAAAAAATACTGCCCACGGAGCTTTATAACTTAGCTCGATGCAATATTTACGATGAACAAGATGTTGAAAAGAAAAAACCATCAAAATAAACATGAAAACATGATGAACATACCAATTATTGGAGACTTATAATAGATCTCATTACGGTATTTACAATATTAACCAAACATAAATATGCACATACATACCAAAAACGCATTTTCCTCCAGTGGAAAATAATGAAGGATACATATCCCGCATCATATCAACCATCTCCCATGTAGCTTCTTTGGGCCCAAAGTGCTTCCGTTACACTTTAACTTGCTCGATTGCTCTGTTCTATAGCATGAGTTTATTTCCACTGCAATATGCACTGAGGTTTCAGGTGGAATTCTCCTTTTCACTCCACTTGCAATACAGACCAATCAATCACATGATCAACATCCCTTACATATATTCTAAGCAATGAAACATGCAAAACATCTCTAAATTTCACTATCGAAAGTAGTGAAAGTATGTAGGTGTTAGGCCTCTATAATACTAGTGACTCCCCCATTACTATTGCCATTGTATCCCTTATTGTTATTATTGTGCCCTTATTGTACCCATATTGTTATTAGTATGCCCCAAAGAAACCCACTATTATTATTTTTGTGTCCTTATGTTATTACTGTTATGTCGGCTTGATTACATTGTGACCCCTCAGACTCCTATATATAGAATGGAGGTTTAGTCATTTGTATCATCCAAGAATTGTTCATTTGTGTAATGTAAAGGAGGTTTCCCCTCAAAGAGGCTGATTTCTAAGGCATTCATCTATCTTTTCTATCTTTTTGTGAGATGGTTTCATAACATTTGGTATCAGAGCTTTGGATTATAGGATTTCGCTACTCCAAATAGGTCATCGTGGAATTTTTGCTATAAATTTTTTTCTGCAATGGTTCACAAGCTAAAAAAAAACCCATTTGAGACAGAATTGCGTTGAACCTCTGGTCCAAATTTGAGATCCTGTCTCACTATATTGTCGAAGATATAAACTGAGGAATTTAGGGTTTTTGCAGACCCCCGAATTACATTCCAAATAGGTCACCGTGGGAAAACTGTCATAACATTCTCTCTAAGCATCAGATTGAATTTTCATTAGAAGTTACAGAAAGAGGATGGATTGTAGCTTTTTTGGTTATAATTTTTAGAATCTAAGGTTGAAACAGTGACCTGTGCCATGTCATACAAGTTGGCTCTACTGAACGAGTATATACTCAGGTCATTGTGGAAGATTTGGTATAACTCTTCATTGGAGAATCCAATCTTGATCAGACTTGCAGGGTTAGAAAGATTACTCAGAGGGTTACCACAAGAAGCAATTTCAAACATAGTAGATCTAAAATTAAAGAGATACGTCAGATTCAATATCGAGCTCCTACAAAGTGAAAAAAGGTGTGTAGTTTTTTAAAATTTTTGCATAAGCTTGGTTCGAAAAATTAGTTTGAAGGAATTCAAAGGGCATAGTGAAGCATTATTATTGGTAATTGATTCCCTTAAGAAAAAAAATGGAAACACCTAGTAAGAAACCTGAAAGCTCTAGCATGACTCATGAAGAAGAGGAAGAAATGCAACATGATATATCAAAATTACGAGACCAACTGCAAGAAATTTCACTCACATAAAAAGTAACAGAATATAAGATCGATGGTTTAAAGAAAGACGTAGAAGCTAAAATGGATGGTTTAAATAAAGGTGTAGAAGCTAAGATGGATGGTTTAAAGAAAGGAATAGAAGCTAAGATAATGACGTGAAAGCTAAGATGGATAGGGTGGAAGCTAAGATGGATGATGTGGAAACTAAGATAGACAACGTGGAAGCTAAGATGGATGGCATGTTGTGGGCTCCTGTATTGCAGCAATAATTCTACAACTCCTGCGACTCCCGTCTTTACTTTTATCAACCCGGTAGTTCGTAAGAAACTTGGAAGCGACGGTGCTGTATGCACAAGTACTAGCTCTTGTCGCAGCTGTCACTTGGTCAGCTGGCACAAGTCCGCTAGGAGCTTAAGCCAACTTCTATGAGCTCTTAGAAGAAGCTTTTTAATTGATGGTTGAAAGCTAACTCGAAGGAAGCTAATCTATTTGCGAAAAGAGATTGAAAAACTGAAGGAAAATGCAAACCCTAGCAAAGGCTAATTCTACGAACTAGTGTTACTGATGTAAAGGAGAGAATGCAAACTACTGAAAGAGATGCCATTACTTCTATGAAGGTAAAATACATGTGTCTAGACTACCTCTATTTGAAGAAAACATCTTTTTGTATTTTTGATTAAGTTGTTAGTTTCATCATGCATATGCTTTCACTGTTCTTTAACTGTGCATGGGTGGATCAAGGAGAAGAAATGCTTGGAAGAGGTCAGGAAGGTTCAGAGAGGGTTTAAGGAGTTCCTAACACCCTTCCAGAGAGTTTCAAAAAGTTTGGCTATCAAGAAACCTCATTTGTGAGCTTCTACAGGAATTCTGCAGGGGTTCTACACGATGTTCAAGGATTTCTACAGGATGTTCAGAACTCTTTACAGGATGTTTAAAAATTGGTTTTTGAAGGATAGGTGAGTGAGGGAAGATACATGAATGGATATGGAGGTAGGATAGGGGTCTGAAGTCGCGCAGGGACTGGTGGATGGAGTGGTGAGAAGCTGTAGATGGCTAAATTGGCTCAAAGAACGCTGAAACAATGATTGCACAAAAAGGTAGGGTTACGTGGGCAAGAGGACAGATGTGAGACGAGGAAACTAGCTAGGAGATGGAGCAGATGGCTCTGATGAAGTTTAGGTAGATGAGAGAGTGGTAGAGATGCTCTGCACCGTATACATTCAACTGAATCAACAAAGTCTTGCAAGTAATCAAAGTCTAAGCTAATCTAATCTAACTAACAATAAAGTGAATGAACAACAGCTTTATTTGAAAGAGAACCATGTATATGAACTATACAATGAAACATTTCAGAGATCCGAACACATAACCAACTTCTGCAAATGAAAATAGTACACTAAGGATTGCATGGTAAAGCAAACTAGTGTTTTTGTTTGGGACAACACGGTTACTTCAATTCCAACCCCTAATCCAATAAGGAAGAGGTGAAACCAAAAGTGTTAGTTGACCCTTTTTTGGAGCCTTTTTCCTGTTATTATCCTACCAATCTATTCTAAAAATCTGAAGCATTCTATTCATAAACAGTGACCTAGTTAATCCACACAACTTAATCTGCCTAACAGAAATACGTTTGCAAATGCACACAAGGAAAACAACGATGCTTAAAGGAAAGATAACAGTACATAAAGGAGGCCCTAGGCTCTCAGGTTGGGCCCAACCCTGAGAGCTATGGCTCCTATAGAAAACTCAGAGTTGATATGAAATAGGACTGCTTATCATTATAAAAAAATATTCATCAGTCAAGAGGTATGCCAAAATGGCTACAAGAAAACGAGCTAAAGCTGACAGCAGTGTAGTGCAAAAATATGCAATTGTTTCAAAAGTCCCTTATGAAAGTTGAGGCCTTATCATTTATACACCACGAGGGCCCTAGCAGGCCTCCTAAATCTGGGGGACTTGGCTGCCCAACTGTTAGCAGACAGTCCCTTTTCCAAAATCTGCTTGGCTGCCTTCAAGATCCGGTTTTGGTGGCGTGTGAGCTCGGAGTTTGGGGGTGAAGATCCTGAGGAAGGGCTATTTAATGTCATAGACAACCCCCCTACGAATCCTCACCTCAAGCTTGGTTGTCTTCTAGCCCATGATTGCTCGGTTTTGCTCCAACATGTGTCAAAAAATCTGAAATAAGCACGTGTTAGCCACCTAGGAAGAGTGACCACCCTTATTCGTACAAATGACATAAAAATACTGAAGAATAATGCATAAGCTACGAAAAATGGAGGATTGAACAAGGACTGAACAAGGATAATTAGGCAAAATGAGCCCAATAAGTTACCCAATTTTGGGCTCATCACATGGATGCTAAGATGAATGGCATGGATGATAAGATGGAATAATTGAAGATAAATTTGAATAAGTTGCTACAAGAAATGGTCACTAATTGTGAAAGGGTAGTAAAGGAAAGTCATGATGAGAACAAAAGAAATGTTAATCATGATTTCATAGACTCTAATGTTGGATTGAAGACCCACCATGTTCCAAAAAACAATATGAGGAAGTTTGATGGCAAGGATCCCAGAACAAAGATACTACAGATCGAGCAATTTTTTGATCTACATAATGTGCAAAACACACAAAGGGTACATATTGTAACTTTATATTTGGAACCAAATTAGTTTTTATGGTATCGATGGCTTTGCTTTTGTAAACAAATTGTCACTTGGGCAATTTCTACGGAAGAAATGATAGCACGTTATGAGGATACAAAAAGCAACACCTTTTTTTAGCCAATTGATAAATCTCAAATAAAAGTGTTCAATGATGGAGCACATTGAGGACTTCCAAAAATTGAACATAAGAGTAAAATATATTCCAGAGGAGCATAGGATTGATGTGTTCATAGGGACTTTAAAGAATAATATCTAACATGAGGTTCACCTTTGGGAACCTGATTCATTGGAGAAGGCATTCGGTTTAGCAAGAAAATTGGAAAGAAAAATTATGGCAACCAGGAAGCCTACCACTCACAACTATAAAGATGGAGGTGTTGTTTCCCCTAGCCTTCCACAACCTACAAGGTTGACACCACAAAAATTGGAAGAAAAAGGATCAAAAGCGCTTTGTTATAGTTGTGATAACAAATACACTAAAGGTCCTAAGTGTGCTAAGAAGAAATTATTCTACATAGATTGTGAAGAGGAGGAAGAAAAGGAAGAAGAAATGTCAAAAGAAGAGGATATACTGCAGGAACAAACCCTAGATAAAGAAGAAAGGAATCTAACAATATCTTGTAATGCATTGGCTGGAATTACCACTCCTCAAACTATCAAGATAGAAGGACATATCAAGAAGAAAAAGTTAATAGTGTTGACCAATTCGGGAAGTGCCCATAATTTTATTTATTGTAAGATAGCAAAGGAATTGAATTGCTTCCTATATCCAGCACTAGAGTGTCAAGTGATGGTTGTAAGTGGAGGAACCACAAATTGCTCTAGAAAGTGCCATAATATCAAACTATCCATGGGAGAATATGTATTGAATAGCCCAATGCGTTCCATTCCAATGGGTGGTGCTAATGTTGTACTAGGAATCCGATGGCTACAATCATTGTGTACAATATCTTTTAATTTTCAAGAACTTTTCATGAAATTTTGTGCGGAAGGAAAGGAAGTTAAATTAAGGGGTATGACAGGGAAATCGGAAAAGATAATCAACTCTAACAGTATGACAAAGCTTCTAAAGAAGGAACAACGAGGTGTAATTGCACAATTATGTTAACTAGAGGTTCCCACATTGAAATCATCTATTTCTCCATATATCCAAAATGTCTTGGACAATCATTCCAAGGTATTTGAGACTCCAAAAGGTCTCCCCTATTCCTTATTATGATCATGCTATTCCTTTGATTCCAGGAAGTGTTCCTCCCAACATCAGGATGTACAAATATCCCTATGCCCAAAATAGTGAAATTGAATGTATGGTTGTAGAATGCTAGAGGCTGGTATAATTCAACCTAGTCAAAGTTCTTTCTCCGCTCCAGTAGTATTGGTGTACAAGAAGTATGGATCATGGTGCATGTGTCCATATTATTGGGAGCTCAACAAGCTCACTATTAAAGACAAATTTCCCATTCATGTCATTGATGAATTATTGGATGAATTACATGGATCAATTTACTTCACCGAGTTGGATCTTTGTTCAAGATATCATCAAATCAGAATGAAGACTGAAGAAATTCCGAAAACAACATTTAGAACTCATGAGGGTCGTTATGGATTTTTGTTCATGCCTTTTGGCCTTACCAATGCACCTTCTACATTTCAAGGTTTGATGAGTTCCATTTTCAAATCCTTCCTTAGAAAATTTGTGTTAGTATTTTTTGATGATATATTAATCTACAACAAGTTTTGGAAGGATCATGTTGAACATGTTGATAGGGTGCTCAAACTATTGGAGGAGAAACAATTATATGCAAAAAGCTCCAAATGTTTCTTTGGAGTACAAGAGGTGGAATATCGGTGTCATATTGTATCTCATGAAGGCGTTAAGGTAGACACTAGAAAAATTAAAGCCATTAAGGAATGGAAAATCCCCACATCCATAAAGTATCTGTGAGGATTTCTCGGGTTGACAGGGTACTATCACAAGTTTGTTAAGAATTATGGGAGAAAAGCAGTGCCTCTAATAACATTATTGAAGAAAGATGCATTTTCATGGACTCCAGAAGAAACAAAGGCCTTCAAACATCTTAAAGAAGCAATGTGCCAAGCACCAGTCTTAGCTATGCCAGACTTCACAATAACCTTTATTGTGGAATGTGATGCTTCAGGAAATGCAATTTGTGTTGTTTTAATGCAAGATGAAAAACCTATTGCTTTTGAAAGTTGTCCAATCAAAGGAAAGTATTTACAAAAAGCTATTTATGAGAAGGAAATGTTGGCAATACTATATGCACTTAAGAAATGGTGACCCTACCCAATGGGAAGACACTTCACGGTAAAAACGGATCATGATAGTCTTAAATACTTTTTAAAGCAAATATTATCCTTTGAAGAGCAACAAAAATGGGTCACAAATATGTTGGGTTATGACTTTGAAATCATCTACAAAAAAGGGAAGCAAAATGTTGTGCCAGATGCACTCTCAAGCGAGGATGAGGATGTGGAAGCATTGTTGTGCACCATTTTAATTATCCAACTAGATTGGATAAATGAATCAAGGGAGGAATGGAAGAATGACGAAGAAGTATGGGCACTCATTCGAAAGTTACAACAAGATCTTAGTACATCTGATACATTTAGCTGGAAAAATGATTCGTTATGGTACAAAGATCACTTATACCTATGTAAGAATTCCCAACTCAAACAAAATATTCTTATGGAATTGCACACTTCTCCCTTAGGAGGGCACTCAAGATTTTTAAAAACTTACCACAGGGTTAAATGAGACGAATAAGTTACTAAATTTGGGGCTCATCATCACCCCCCTGCTAAAAGGGTTGCTCATCCTCAGGCAACTAGTCCAGCTCCTCGTCCTTAATTTCTTTGATCGCTTCCCTTACATCCCAGGCTTCTGAAGTAGTGTCCTCTTCACTGTCATGGAATCTGGCCTTCCTTTCCACCTCTTTCCACTGCTTATGCTCTTCCTCTTCTGTGCCTCCTTCTAACAATCCCAAAAGCAAAGGGGGGCTTAACTTGAGGCCTATCCAGCTGGCCTGGAGGTTTTGTATAGACTTTTTGTAGAGAAGCACTTGTACTAAGGCCTCCCTCACTCTAGTTGGAGTGTGGTATTCCCTGATTTTAAGGCTGTGGGACAATGTGTTCCACCTACGGGTGCAAGCATGAACGCAATTGTCCCCCAATAGTCGCTCCATATCCTCAAAGTGTGCTATGGCCTGAGCTTGCCAATCCATGTACTCTAACAAAGCCTGAGAGTTGGTTGCTAGGTGCTGGTGGGCGGATATCAATGTTGTGGGGTCCCCTAGCTCTGCTCTAATCAGCAGTGGTTCTTGTAATTCTCAGTTCATGACATTTCTGACCTCTGCCGCTCTCTTTTCTTTGTGGTTTAGCCATGAGGTCATTGCCATCAACTGCATGTCCCCTACTGTTGTGTTGGGGTCCCATGAGGTTATATTTGGAAGGGCCAAATTATGAAGGTAGAACTCTGATAGCTTGGCCTTGTCTTCCGATCAACTTCTATTACATAAATCCATGAACTGCTGGGGGTTTTGGATTTGGTAGATACCCCTCTGTGCCAACATTTTGATTTGGAATTGTAGCCACTGATCCCTGAGGTATAGGCCATAGGATTTGGTCGGCTTCCTACATTGCAAAGCTTCTGTTGCCCAACTGGCCATGCAGGCCAGTTGTGCCTCCTTTTCTTGCATCTGTTGTTTTAGAGATTGTATCTCTAGGCCTGCTTGCAACTCCCTTTCCTGTAGTTGCCAGTTTAGTGCCTCAAGTTCAACTTGCATTCCTTCTTTTCCCTGAGGCTCTTCTGTGGTGTCCTTGGCTGTTGTGTCCTCTTCTTTCCTCTATCCTTGTAGTTGCAGTTGCTACCTAAGCAGCTCATTCTCTTCTTGTAGCTTGGCCTGTTCGGAGCTTTCCACATGCTGTACTCTTTCCAACTCTATTTGGGTCTCCTTGACCTTTTCCTCTACAGGGCCTATATCTTCCACCCCCTTGGATTTAGCGATCTTCATCCAAGTGTGGGTCCATACTCTTTCTTCCTCTAGTGCTAGGAAAAGTGGCACTGTGAATTTTGAGGAATGATTTTCCCAGCCTCTAAGAAGTTACGATAAGAGACCAGGCTGGGCTGGGGGCTAGGTTCCATAATGTGCTCGACCACTTCTTTCTTTTGTGGTGATTTGGCTGCCTCACCCTCCATTTCTTCGGTCTCCTTGAGTCTAGCCAATGTTTCTTGTAGAATAATTTCAGCATCCTGTAGAGAGGTTTTTGTGTCCAACCTTTCCATTCTCTCCCTCCCGGTGGATGTCTTCGGGCTTCCCCGCTCATAAGTGATGGATGCCTTGGAGGGGGACCTCTCCTTTGGTGTGGTAGGGGTATCTATAATTGTGATTGGCTCTTTTGATGGAGGCTAGGGTCTACCAGTCTTAATCCTCACACTCATCCTTGCCTTAAAATACAGGGGAGTCTCCCTCTTTCGCTTTTCCTTCTGCTTGGGAGAGGTGCTTAGGGTGGCCAATATAGCTACTGCCTCCCTAGATAGAATCTTAGTTGATTTCTCCTTCTGCTGCCCTTTCTTCAGACTTCCTGTAGAAATGCCTATAGTGGCTGGTTTCTAGCTTCCTGTGGAAGCAGTTTTTGGACTTCCTGTAGAAATGGCCTTCTGGCTTCCTGTAGAACTAGTTGGCACTATTTTAGCCTGCTTGGCTGAGGGTGCTTTTTCCTTTAGCTTGGTTGAGGCTACCTTAGGGGTGCCTTCACCGGCTTGGACATTCTCGGTCCTTTATGCCCTATTTTGCAGTCTTTTCTCCCTAGGTGTTTGTGTTATTTTACCACCCACTGTTTTGGCCTCAGCAGCTTGGCCTTTTTCTCGTGGCTCTTTCTGTTCTTTCTTTGGTGGTTTGCCAGGGGTTTCTTGACCTTTAGCTTTCTTTTCTACCTCGGTGTGCTCCTTCTCCTCGCTGTTGGAGGAAGTGAGCTCCTCGGCCAAAATTCTGATGTCATCACCCTTAGACATATTTCGAAAAAATTCCTAGGAGAGAGAGACATTGTAAGTATGGAGTGCATCTTCCACGAGGAGCTTGATAAGCCCATGATGGGCCAGGTGGTCTGGTGTCCCCTCCCTCATCTTTGTGGCACACTCAATCAAGGATTGTGGGAGGAAGTAGGGGATGCTCAATTTTTGTTCTGAGGGCAGATCCATTTGGTGCCTGAGTTCTGTTAGAAAACAAAAATGATAACCATATACAATGCTGAATCACCCCTCACAGGTAATATACTTCATAATTTGGAGGCTGAATTCGCTCCAAAATGGCTGCAGGCTGGTTCATCGAACCCCATTGTTGTCCTCTAAAAATTGTTCCTCTAGCAAGAAGAACTCCCTTTTAGCCTTTTGACCCAATTTTCTCTCCTCCTTATCCAAGGTTACCCCCATTGGTAGATCAGTGATTCTGCTAATGAGCTGTGGGGTGAGTCTTAGGGTCAATCCTCTGAAGTTGATAGTGGCTAGTGTCTTCGATTTCGGCTTCAGGGACCTTAGGAATTATTCTGTAATTTCCTCATCGTGACCTTGAAGTTTGTCACAGAATGTCATCCAGTGTGCACGGGAAAACAATTCTACCACATCAGGGGTTTCTCGGAGTTTCTTGGAATTCGAGGGTTCTTTTCGGATAAACCCTCCTGGTATGGTGAAAAAGACTCTGTTTTTTCTTGTGCTTTGACCAGAAAGGGAATTCTAGGTGTGTTTCCTTCTCAAAGCATTAAAAACGATATCTGTAGGCCTCTTCGTATCAATTCCTCTGTTTTCAAACCTGACTGCTCGTGTACCGAAGGACTACTCGAGATTTCTCTAACAGAGTGCAGGGATAAATTTCCAACATACACACAATCAAATAAAATTCACAGTTTTTCCACTGGTTAGCCTTGAACTCAGGACTTCGTGGAGAAAATCTTGGACGCAAACCACTAAGACAATTTCATGCAAAGATAAGTAAACTGATTTTGGATTCATAGACATACTTGCTTTTAAATTTTTCTCTACCCCAGCATGTTGAATTTACCACCTTTTGAACTATTTTGCATGGGATAGGTATGTTTGGGCCTACCTCTCTGAGAATTGCCACCCTCGACGTGAACAGTCCAAGCTTCTTCGTAATGTCGGGCTCCCTATAGTGCACCTTCCTGTAGAAAGCTTTCCTGGCTTCTGGAGGACGTTACAGTGGTTCTGGATGAGTCTGAGCTATGGAAGGACGTTGGAACAGACCGAGAAGCTCGAGCTAACAACTTGCAGAGGAGGAGGATGCGTACTCGGCTGCAAAAACAGTTGCAAGTGCGAATGACAATAGTTTACCGTGAGTTATTCGACCGACCAATTTGAAATGCTGCAGAATTCATGGCGCGGGGGTGAGCTGTCCAAGCCAATCCGTTGGCCGATGTCAAAGCCATCATTCCTCGGCATGTCTCTAACCACCGAATCCTTCCCTCTACATTCACCGCTGCCATTTCTGTCATACTGCCGATTCTCCCCAACAAGACACTTCCCACGTGTCAACTGCCCATCTTTTTGGCATAACCAAGCCCACTCGGATCCTACGAGGCCATCTGACTGGCTGTGGGGGGCCAGTTGAATGGGCACCAACCTTGTTCAATCGATCCATTCTCACAGTCATGCAAATTTTAGAGTATAGTTCATGTAATTCGACGAATAAGGTTAGGCACTTACCTGTGTGGCCGTGGACGTTTTTTTCAGGCTTCAGGATGAGGAATGCTCGATTTTCTTGTTGCTGTTTCGCGCACGAGTGCTGGAGCTCCTCTTCCATTGGCTGATGCTGGTTCCAAGACTTTGAGACCCGACTCTCTGGTGGTGAATGCTGCATGCACCGACTTCGTTTGATGTGAGCTGTTGGTGTCTCCATGGTATGTGCTCCAGCCGGATCAGCTACTACAGGACTCGTGTAGGACATCCTGTAGTCATTTCTCCTCCTGGGTTACATGTTGAAACAAACAAAGTTGCGTTCACGGATGAAGGGTCTTGAGGGTGCCTGGACAGGTAAAGTGTGCGGGTCTCTGCATGCTTTATATTTCTCTTGAAAAAAACAAATTTTTATCTGAGAAAATAGGGTTCTGGTATGACTGTACAGGTATATTCAACCACATGGTGGCAATGCTGGTGAAAGGAGATGAAACAAGTGGAGGATGGAATAAAGGAGTGGTTGCATGCCTCCTCAATAAACTTCAAGCTTCAAATCCCTCTCCATAATCGATTCTGGCCTGCCCAAAGGCTCTACAGGATGTTTCCTATAGAAATATAGAACTTCCTGTAGAAAGTCCTGTAGCTTCCTGTAGAAGGTTGAACCACAACTAGATTTTGTCCAATCCCTGAAAAAATGAGTGTTCATGGAGGGAGTGGATGTGAGGATGCCTGGTAACTTAGTAGGGACCCTTGTCCTTCTGTTGGGAGACCTCCTTTCTGCATTGTGTTCCTGCAACCTGCAACAATTTCGGGGATTAAACTTGTTTTTTCTCTCTGTTTCTTCCTTCTTTTTCTTTCTCTTTTTCTTTCTCTCTCTCTCTCTCTCTTTTTAAAGAGACAGCAGGGGCGCCTCAATGAGGTTTTCACCACTACTATCTACCTTGCGCGCCTCAGAGAGGTTTTTGCCCAAGGGTCTTTTTATTCAAATTCTTTTTCAGAGAGATAGCAGGGGCGCCTCAATGAGGTTTCCACCCCTACCATCTACCTTGGGCGCCTCAGAGAGGTTTTCACCCAAAGATCTTTTTTATTGTATTTTTTTTTTAATTTATTTTATTTATTTATTTATTTTTATTTTTTTCTGATGATGCTCAAGGTGTGGCCAAAACAGAGGCAAAACCCTTCTCTATTACCAGCACTGATTTTTCCAAAGTTTCAATGAACTCTTGCCTCGAAAGAGGTTTTCTGTAGATCTTTAGTCGATGCCCATTGACGAGCATGGGGATGGCTTCTTCATCAATGGTCCGGATAAGGACAGAACCATTGTCATCGCACTTCTCTACTGCATATGGTCCTAGCCATCTTGTCCTGAGCTTCCCTTTGAAGTCCTTATGTCTGGAATCATACAGCAGCGCCCAATCTCTCGGCTGGAATTGTTTCTCATTAAGGTGTCGGTCATGCCATATCTTCCTCTGAAGTTGAACCACTTCTGAGTGGAGGAGGGCCTGCATTTGGTGTTCATCTAACCCATTCAGCTGCAATAACCTTTCTCGTTGAGCATGGCTGAGATCTAGGTCTAGCTGAGCTACCATCCTCAATGTGTTGTACTCGAACTCGATTGACAACAAACCTCTCTTCCCATAGACCAGCTCATAAGGTGTGAAACTGGTTGTGGTCTTCCAAGTGGTGTTGTAGGCCCAAGTGGCCTCAACCAGGCGATCTGCCTAATCCTTTCTGTTGTTGCTCACCACCTTAGTCAAAATCCCTTCTAATGCTCTATTGGTGACTTCCACCTGCCCATTTTCTTGAGGATGATATGGGGTGGAAGTCCTATGCTTGATCTTGTGATGAGTGAGCAAATCTTCAATTAATTTGGAGGTGAACTGGCTTCCTTGATTGGTGACTAACTCTCTTGGGTAGCCAAATTTGTAGAAGATGTTTTCTCTTAAAAACTCAGCCACCTTTTCTTCTGTTGCTGCTTTGATTGCCTTGGTTTCTGCCCACTTTTTTAGATAGTTTGTGTACACAATGATGTAAGACCTTTGCCTTGAAGGAGGGTTGATAGGACCCACAAAATCCATACCCCACTTCTCAAATGGCTCAACGGTCACTTGAGGTTGGAGAGGCATCTCGTCCCTTGGAGTTGGTTTCCCCATCCTCTGGCATTGGTCACATTGGCTGATATATCTTCTGACATCTTGATGAAGAGTGGGCCAATAGTAGCCTGCCTGTAGAATTTTGAAGGCAGTCCTCTTGGATGCAAAATGTCCTCCACAGGGCCCATCGTGACAGGTTAGGAGGATTTCAAAGACTTCCTCCTCCTTAACACAACATCTCAAGATCTGATCTGGACCAAGCTTAAACAAGTTGCCCCCGATCCATGTGAACGGGGCACTCTTCCTTACAATTCTACTCTTCTCTTTTGAGGACAGATGCAGAGGGAACTGTGCTGAGACCAAGTAATTTGCTATATCAACAAACCATGGAGAGAGTACTGAGATAGCAAATAGATGTTCATCTGACATCTGGTCATCCACTGTTCCTTCTTCACCTGTAGGCAAGTCCACTCTAGACAAGAAGTCAACAACAACATTTTCCTTACCTGGCTTGTTGACAATAGTCAAATCAAACTGCTGCAAAAAAGGTAACCATCTAATAATACGAGCATTCACATCAGGTTTATTCATTAAATATCTAATTGCATCATGATCAGTATGTACCATTGTTTGATAGCCAGTGATGTAGTGTCAGAACTTGTTCAGGGAATGGACCACGGCCAGGAACTCCTTCTCGGTTACAGTATAGTTCATTCCTGCCTTGGACAGGTTTTTGTTGACGAATTATATGGCATATGGGAGTTTCTCCTCAATTTGTCCTAAGGCTGCCCCTATGGCTTTGTTCGAGGCATCAGTGTGGATGTGGAATGGTAGGGCCCAGTTTGGACCTCCCAAGATTGGGGTGGACACCAGCTTTTCTTTCAACTCATCCAATGCCCCTTGACAGTTCTCAGTCCATTTAAACTCAACATATTTCCCTAAGAGTCCAAACAAAGGCAATGCTAGCTTGCTGAAGTCTTTAATGAATCTTCGATAATATCCTACTAAGCCTAGGAAACTTCGAACGTCCCTTACCTTTTGAGGAGGTGGGACCCTTTGGATGATAGCAATTTTATTAGGATCCACCTGTAGTCCTTGGTGAGAAATAGTATGTCCTAGCACGATCCCTTCAGTCATCAGGAATTCACATTTTTTAGGGCTGAGGGACAGGTTCATCTCAATGCACTTGGTTAGAACTTTTCCCAGATTGGTCAATGCTTCTTGGAAGTTGGACCCATAAGGAGTGAAGTCATCCATGTAGATTTCTACCAAATCATGGACCAACTCAGAGAAGATGCTCAACACTTCTCTTTGGAAAGTGGCAGGAGCATTGCATAGCCCAAAGGGAAGGAAACGATAGGCAAAGGTACCCCAAGGACAGGTGAAGGTGGTTTTATCTTGGTCTTTCGAGCTAATTTGGATCTGATTATACCCGTTGAACCCATCTAGGAAAGAGAAAAACTTCTTCCCTGCCAGTCCATCCAACACTTGATCTATGAAAGGCAAAGGGAAATGGTCTTTCTTAGTGGCTTTGTTAAGTTCCCGGTAATCTACATAGATTCTCCACTTTCGATTCTTCTTCGGCACAAGCACTAGGGGCGAGACCCACTCACTATCGGAGATAGGATAGATGAATCCTACATCCAACAATTTTTGCAATTCTTCTTTGACAATGTCCTTAAGGGCTGGATTCATTCTCCTCTGAGGTTTCCTGACTGGTTTACAATCTTCTTTAATGTAGATGTGATGGGTACAGACCGAAGGATGGACTCCTTTCATCTCCTTATAGCTCCAGGCGAAAGCATCTAAATGTTTGTTCAGTAAGTTGCACAACTCCTTCTCCTGGGAAATAGATAGCGAGGAGCTGATCTTCAAAGTTATTCCTGGGCCAAACACCACATTCTTAATTCTGGGAGAGGTTGGATTAGTCACACAGAGGTCCGCTAAGGTGCTAGCTTGGGTATCCTCCACCAATTCCTCTAAGGACAGTGCACTGGGAGGTGGATTCCGAATCAAGGTCTCAATCAAATCATCCTTGGTTTGAGGACCTCCCCTAGTGGTTTCTATGGTGCACAAGGGTGTAGAGTATACCTCATCCTCCTCTCCTTCTTCCAGCCAGAGCGGTATGTCATGTTCTAGCAGGGGCTGGGCAGGAGGGTATAGGACTAGCTGCTTGGACATAGGACCATTTTTGATGGTCATGTTTCGAGCTCGACAACTAATGTAAGAATCTGCAGTGGCTAACCAAGGCCTTCCCAAAATGAGGGGGTATCCAGTAAGCTTTGCCTTTGGCTGAAGGACTAAGAAGTCCGCAGGATACTCCCAAGAGTCAACTGAGACCAAGAAATCCTCCACAATTCCTTCGGGAGTCATGGTGGAGCGATCTGCCAATTGCAGGACTGTCGAAGTCTTCCTTAAGGAACTATGAAGGTTGAGTTTAATCATGGTGTCCCTAGTCATCACATTAATGGCAACCCCTAGGTCAATCAAGGCATGGGGGATAATGGTGCCA
The DNA here is from genome assembly GCA_031772625.1 of Pinus tabuliformis. Classification (NCBI taxonomy): domain Eukaryota; kingdom Viridiplantae; phylum Streptophyta; class Pinopsida; order Pinales; family Pinaceae; genus Pinus; species Pinus tabuliformis. The sequence goes on along the minus strand of CM062808.1, from coordinate 756,589,302 downwards.
TTGATGTGGACATCAACTACGACTCCCAGGTCCAAATACTTTGGACAGATTACTTGCCCCAACATTAGATCAGACAGTTGTCCTATGACATTGATCGTCGAGGCATCTCTCTTTCTCCTGCTTGGGTGCCTGAAACACTTCTCCTTAATCAATTTGTGTATATCGGTACATCTTTGATGGCCTGGAGAAGGGGTATTTTCACACACAACTGTTTTAGTTCCCCTCAAAGTTCAGTCTCCTCTGGGTTTGGTTGTGTGGTTACTGCTAGTCATTCAGGAAAGGGTGGAATGGCTTTGGGTTCACTTTCCTATTTCTCCTCCTCGTCCTCTCGGGAGGAGGTTGGCGATCTGGAAGGGTCTTTCCGGATCGCAGGTTGATCTCCTGGATCTCCATAGCATAGGTAGGACATGTTGTTTCCCCAGTGTGTACCTGTTGGGCCTGTCAGTTGTTGGGGTTTGGGTTTAGTTGGGCAGGCATCTGGGGTTGCCTTGGAGGAGCAGGAGGTAATGGTTGTGGTTGAGCCGGTGGTGGAGGCAGAATGGCGGGAGGAGAGTTGTATTGGGGCCTCCACCCTGTTTGAGGTGAATTCCACTGAGGCTATGGCTGGACATGTGAGTGAAACGAATGAGGAGTGGGTTGAGAATGGTATTGAGGTGAATATGATGACGGAGGAGGTACAAACCAAGAAGGATGAGAAGGGGGGCCCCAAGAAGGCATGTGAGCAGATTGGTTGGGGCTATAATAAGATTGGGATGTCCCTTGCATCCCCTACTGGTAAGGTCTAGGTCCATGCGGTCGCCTTTGGTTGAGGATGTAGAGAGGTTCAGTGGGTGCCTCAGTCCCTTGGTACATCGCTTTGAATCCGGGCAAGGTTGGGCATTGGTTTGTAGGGTGGTTCTCCTCACAAACAAAACATACCTCCACTGAGTGTAATGGACACTCATTCTTAGGGTGCTTCCTTGTACATCTGGGACAGAAAATGGCCAAAGCCCTCTTAGCTTCCTCTTTCTTTTGTTGGATTCGAAATGTATCAAGTTGCATGGCAATGGTCTATCTCACCTCGCTTTTGAGATCTTCCAGCTGATTAGCAAACTCATGCTTGGAGAAGGTAGTACTAGCTAAAATTGGATTCCCCCTACCTATTTTCTGGGCTGCCCTAGAGTGGTTTCTAAACATAGTCTTTATATCCTCATAAGGTAGTTGGTAAATATCTCCTCCACCTAGCATGTGAAGGGTATCTAGAAGGTCTTCAGGGACTCCTCGGAGTAGAACCAGCTTTAGAGATTCAGGGTCAAGTGTGCACCTGGCCCGTTTATAGCTAAGTTGGAACCTTTCCTCACAGTCCTCTAGAGACTCATCATTTCCCATGGTCATCCGAAAGATTTCACCCTTGGTTTCCTTTGACCTATAGTAATCCCGGTATTTTTTGTTAAAGGCTTGCTGCATCTGAGCCCAAGTAGTGATACTATTTCTAGGTAACCCCATGAACCAGTGCAATGCTGCATCCTTGAGGGTGGAGGGAAAAAGTTTCAACTTTTGCTCGTCTTCTGTATAGTCATAAGTTCGACAAAGGACAGAAAACTCAAAGAGGAAGGTATCAGGGTCTTCAGTGGTCAATCCATGGAAATGAGTTAAGGCTGAGGGACTTATGTTCTTCATTTTCATGTCCCCCTTAGTCTCTCGGATGGGGAAGGTACCTTCTATTCTTTCATCATCGTCTCTACCATTTCTGTTTTCAGCCATAGTCTCACAGGGAATATTTTCTTACTCTTCTTCTGTTATAGGATCTTTGTATATCTCAGGAGTTTCATCTATAGGTTCTTCTGGATCACTGCCACCAAAGAAGAGTGAAGGGTTACTTAGTGAAGTGGTGGGGGTGTTGGGTAGGAATTTTCCGGTATTATCTCTGTTCCTACGAGGCATGAAAGGACTTTTGGTTGTTTTTACTTTTTTCCGCTTGTACCTGCAAAACTGAAACAGATGGAATTGCAACTAACTAAAATCTATCTTGCAGAAATGAAAATGTGGAGTTGAAATGAAAGCAGGGAAAGACTAATCTATTTTGCTAAAATCAGATTGCAAGAAGGAAATACTAGACTACACTTGCAGAATTGAAATTCTATTCTACGCTTGCAGAATTGAAAGGTTAATCTACGAAAGCAAGAAATGTCTAGCTTACTTTTGTAGAAATGAAACTGCAGAATGGAAATGAAGTTTAAACTACTGAGCAGAAGGTGAGATTAGGAAAATAGAAGAAAAGAAGCAATCACAAATACTCTGACGCTTCCCCGGCAACGGTGCTAAAAAGATGGTGGGCTCCAGTATTGTAGCAATAATGCTGCAACTCCTGGGACTCCCATCTTTACTTTTATCAACCTGGTAGTTCCTAACAAACTTGGAAGCGACAGTGCTGTATGCACAAGTACTAGCTCTTGCCGTAGCTATCACTTGGTCACCTGGCACAAGTTCACTAGGAGCTTAAGCCCACTTCTATGAGCTCTTAGAAGAAGCTTTTTAATTGATGGATGAAAGCTAACTTGAAGGAAGCTAATATATTTGCGAAAGGAGATTGAAAAACTGAAGGAAAACGCAAACCCTAGCAAACCCTAATTCTACCAGCTAGTCCTACTGATGCAAAGGAGAGAATGCAAACTACTGAAAGAGATTCCATTACTTCTATGAAGGTAAAATACATGTGTCTAGACTACCTCTATCTGAAGAAAACATCCTTTTGTATTTTTGATTAAGTTGTCAGTTTCATCATGTATATGCTTTCACTGTTCTTTGATTGTGCAGGGGTGGATCAAGGAGAAGAAATGCTTGGAAGAGGTCGGGAAGGTTCAAAGAGGGTCTAAGGAGTCCCTAACACCCTTCTAGAGAGTTTCACAAAGTTTGGCTATCAAGAAACCTCATTTGTGAGCTTCTACAAGAAGTCTGCAAGGGTTCTACAGGATGTTCAGGGATTTCTATAGGATGTTCAGAAATCTCTACAGGATGTTCAGAAATCTCTACAGGATGTTTACAAATTGGATTTTGGAGGATGGGTGAGTGAGGGAAGATGCATGAATGGATATGGAGGTAGGATAGGGGTCTGGAGTGGCCCAGGGATTGGTGGATGGAGTGGTGAGAAGGTGTAGATGGCTAAATTGGCTCAAAGAAGGCTGAAACAATGATTGCACAAAAAGGTAGGGTTACGTGGGCAAGAGGACAGATGTGAGATGAGGAACCTAGCTAGGAGATGGAGCAGATGGCTCTGATGAAGCTTAGGTGGATGAAAGAGTGGTAGAGATGCTCTGCACCATATACATTCAACTGAATCAACAAAGTCTTGCAAGTAATCAAAGTCCAAGCTAATCTAATCTAACTAACAATAAAGTGAATGAACAACAGCTTTATTTGAAAGAGAACCATGTATATCAACTATGCAATGAAACATTTCAGAGATCCGAACACATAACCAACTTCTGCAAATGAAAAGAGTACACTAAGGATTGCATGGTAAATCAAACTAGTTTTTTTGTTTGGGACATCACAGTTACTTCAATTCCAGCCCCTGATCCAATAAGGAAGAGGTGAAACCCAAAGTGTTTGTTGACCCTTTTTTGTAGCCATTTTCCTGTTATTATCCTACCAATCTATTCTAAAAATTTGAAGCATTCTATTCATAAACAGTGACCTAGTTAATCCACACAACTTAATCTGCCTAACAGAAATACGTTTGTAAATGCACAAAAGGAAAACAACGATGCTTAAAGGAAAGATAACAGTACATAAAGGAGGCCCTAGGCTATCAGGTTGGGCCCAACCCTGAGAGCTATGGCTCCTATAGAAAACTCAAAGTTGATATGAAATAGGACTGCTTATCATTATCAAAAAATAGTCGTCAGTCAAGAGTTATGCCAAAATGGCTACAAGAAAATGAGCTAAAGCTGACAGCACTGTAGTGCAAAAATATGAAATGGTTTCAAAAGTCCCTTACGAAGGCTGAGGCCTTATCATTTATACACCATGAGGTCCCTAGTAGGCCTCCTAAATCTGGGGGACTTGGCTGTCCAACTGTTAGTAGACAGTCCCTTTTCCAAAATCTGCTTGGCTGCCTTCAAGATCCGGTTTTGGTGGCCTGTGAGCTCAGAGTTTGGAGGTGAAGAACCCGAGGAATGGCTATTTAACGTCATAGACAACCCCCCTACAAATCCTCACCTCAAGCTTGGCTATCTTCTAGCCCATGATTGCTCGGTTTTGCTCCAACATGTGTCAAAAAACCTGAAATAAGCACGTGTTAGCCACCTAGGAAGAGTGACCACCCTTATTCGTACAAATGACATAAACAGACTAGAAAATAATGCATAAGCTATGAAAAATGGAGGATTGAACAAGGACTGAATAAGGATAATTAGACAAAATGAGCCCAATAAGTTACCCAAATTGGGGCTCATCACATGGAAGCTAAGATGAATGGCACAGATGCTAAGATGAATGGCATGGATGATAAGATGGAAGAATTGAAGATAAATTTGAATAAGTTGCTACAAGAAATGGTCACTAATTGTGAAAGGGTAGTAAATAAAGTTCATGGTGAGAACAAAAGAAATGTTAATCATGATATCATAGACTCTAATGTTCGATTGAAGACCCACCATGTTCCAAAAAAAAATATGAGAAAGTTTGATGGCAAGGATCCCAGAACAAAGATACTACATATGGAGCAATTTTTTGATCTCCATAATGTGCAAAACACACAAAGGGTACAAATTGTAACTTTATATTTGGAACCAAATTAGTTTTTATGGTATCGATGGCTTTGCTTTTGTAAACAAATTGTCACTTGGGTAATTTTTACGGAAGAAATGATAGCACATTATGAGGATACAAGAAGCAACACCTTTTTTAGCCAATTGATAAATCTCAAACAAAAGTGTTCAATGATGGAGCACATTGAGGACTTCCAAAAATTGAGCATAAGGGTAAAAGATATTCTGCAGGAGCATAGGACTGATGTGTTCATAGGGACTTTAAAGAATAATATCTAACATGAGGTTCACCTTTGGGAACTTGACTCTTTGGAGAAGGCATTCAGTTTAGCAAGAGAAATGGAAAGAGAAATTATGGCAACCAGCAAGCCTACCACTCACAACTATAAAGATGGAAGTGTTGTTTCCCCTAGCCTTCCACAACCTACAAGGTTGACACCACAACAATTGGAAGAAAAAGGATCGAAAGTGCTTTGTTATAGTTGTGATAGCAAAAACACTAAAGGTCATAAGTGTGCTAAGAAGAAATTATTCTACATAGATTGTGAAGAGGAGGAAGAAAAGGAAGAAGAAATCTCAAAAGAAGAGGATATACTGCAGGAACAAACCCTGGATAAAGAAGAAATGAATCTAACCATATCTTGTAATGCATTGGCTGGAATTACCACTCCTCAAACTATCAAGATAGAAGGACATATCAAGAAGAAAAAGGTAATACTGTTGACCGATTCGGGAAGTGCCCATAATTTTATTTATTGTAAGATAGCAAAGGAATTGAATTGCTTCCTATATCCAACACTAGAGTGTCAAGTGATGGTTGCAAGTGGAGGAACCATAAATTGCTCTAGAAAGTGCCATAATATCAAACTATCCATGGGAGAATATGTATTGAATAGCCCAATGCGTTCCATTCCAATGGGTGGTGCTAATGTTGTACTAGGAATCCAATGGCTACAATCATTGGGTACAATATCTTTTAATTTTCAAGAACTTTTCATGAAATTTTGTGCGGAAGGAAAGGAAGTTAAATTAAGGGGCATTACAGGGAAATCGTGAAAGATAATCAGCTCTAACGGTATGAAAAAGCTTCTAAAGAAGGAACAACGAGGTGTAATTGCACAATTATGTTAACTAGAGGTTCCCACATTGAAATCATCTATTTCTTCATATCTCCAAAATGTCTTGGATAATCATTCCAAGGTATTTGAGACTCCCAAAGGTCTCCCACCTATTCATGATTATCATCATGCTATTCCTTTTATTCCAGGAAGTGTTCCTCCCAACATCAGGCCGTACAGATATCCCTATGCCCAAAATAGTCAAATTGAATATATGGTTGCAGAAATGCTAGAGGCTGGTATAATTCAACCTAGTCAAAGTTCTTTCTCCGCTCTAGTAGTATTGGTGTACAAGAAGTATGGATCATGCTGCATGTGTCCACATTATAGGGAGCTCAACAAGCTCCCTATTAGAGATAAATTTCCCATTCATGTCATTAATGAATTACATGGATCAATTTACTTCACCGAGTTGGATCTTTGTTCAAGATATCAGCAAATCAGAATGAAGACTGAAGAAATTCCAAAAACAACATTTAGAACTCATGAGGGTCATTATGAATTTTTGTTCATGCCTTTTGGCCTTACCAATGCACCTTCTACATTTCAAGGTTTGATGAATTCCATTTTCAAATCCTTCCTTAGAAAATTTGTGTTAGTATTTTTTGATGATATATTAATCTACAACAAGTCTTGGAAGGATCATGTTGAACATGTTGATAGGGTGCTCAAACTATTGGAGGATAAATAGTTATATGCAAAAAGCTCCAAATGTTTCTTTGGAGTACAAGAGGTGGAATATCTGGGTCATATTGCATCTCATGAAGGCGTTAAGGTAGACACTAGCAAATTTAAAGCCATTAAGGAATGGAAAATCCCCACATCCATAAAGTATCTGTGAGGATTTCTCGGGTTGACAGGGTACTATCACAAGTTTGTTAAGAATTTGGGAGAAAAGCAGTGCCTCTAATAACATTATTGAAGAAAGATGCATTTTCATGGACTCCAGAAGAAACAAAGGCCTTCAAACATCTTAAAGAAGCAATGTGCCAAGCACCGGCCTTAGCTATGCCAGACTTTACAATAACCTTTATTGTGGAATGTGATGCTTCAGGAAATGCAATTGGCACTGTTTTAATGCAAGATGAAAAACCTATTGCTTTTGAAAGTTGTCCAATCAAAGGAAAGTATTTATAAAAAGCTATTTATGAGAAGGAAATGTTGGAAATACTATATGCACTTAAGAAATGGTGACCCTACCCAATGGGAAGACACATCACGGTAGAAACGGATCATGATAGTCTTAAATACTTTTTAAATCAAATATTATCCTCTGAAGAGCAACAAAAATGGGTCACAAAGATGTTGGGTTATGACTTTGAAATCATCTACAAAAAATGGAAGCAAAATGTTGTGGTAGATGCACTCTCAAGCAAGGATGAGGATGTTGAAGCATTGTTGTGCACCATTTTTATTATCCAACCAGATTTGATAAATGAAGCAAGGGAGGAATGAAAGAACGACGAAGAAGTGTGGGCACTCATTCAAAAGTTACAACAAGATCCTAGTACATCCGCTACATTTAGCTGGAAAAATGATTCGTTATGGTACAAGGATCACTTATACCTATGTAAGAATTCCCAACTCAAACAAAATATGCTTATGGAATTGCACACTTCCCCTTCGGAGGGCACTCAAGATTTTTAAAAACTTACCACAGGGTTAAAAAGGAATTTTTTTGGGATGGCCTTAAATCGGATATTCAAAATTCTGTGGCGGAATGCTTGGTTTTCTAGCAAAATAAAGTTGAAACAATTAAGACCCCAGGTCTATTACAACCTTTATCCATTCCAAGCCAATGTTGGGAGGAGGTTTCAATGGATTTTATCATAGGTTTACCGAAGTCCGAAGGAAAGAGTGTCATCATGGTGGTAGTTGACACACTTACCAAGTATGCACACTTTTTTTCATTATCACACCCATTTAAAGCCAGTACAGTTTCTACTACATTTATGGAAATAATTCAAAAGCTACATGGAAACCAAAAGATTATTGTAAGCGATAGAGGTCCCATTTTCACTGGAAATTTTTGGACAAAATTATTTTCTTGTCTCGGTACTCAGTTAGCTCATAGCTCATCTTATCCTCCTCAATATAATGGGTAAACTGAGATAGTAAACAAATGTTTGGAAGGATATCTTCATTGCTTTATATCTGATAAACAGACACAATGGGTCAAATGGTTGCCTCTGGTTGAATGGTGGTATAACACTTCCTTCCATACTCTAGCAAAAATGACCCCATTTATGGCACTTTATAGATATCATCCACCATCCATCACATCATATTTAAGAGAAAATTCTAAGCTTCAAGCAGTGGAACATCACATCGAGCATCAACAACAAGTTCTCCAACTCTTAAAGGATAACCTCACATTGGCACAGAATAGAATGAAACAACAGGCAGATCAACATCGCAGTGAAAGAAGTTTTGATGTAGGTGACTGGGTATTCCTACAGCTGCAACCATATAAACAAATGTCCCTCAAGCAAGCTAAGAAGGATAATAAATTATCACCAAAGTATTATGGTCCATACAAGGTGTTGCAAAAGATTGGTACTATGGGATACAAATTGGAGCTTCCTACAGCTTCCTGAGTGCACCCAGTTTTCCATGTTTCATGTTTAAATAAGGTTATAGGTTATAAGCTCCCAGTTCAAACGATATTACCAAAACTTGACGAGGAAGGAAAAATCATATTGGAATCGAAAGCAGTCATAGAAACAAGAACTTGACAACTATGAAATCAATTAATTTCGGAGTATCTCATCAAGTGGAAGAACTTATCCGCTGAAGATTCGACATGGGAGGATGAGAATTTTATACAAAAGCATCCAGAACAACTCAAGTGTTGAGGAAAATGCTTTTTGGAAGGAAAGGGGCATGTTAGGCCCCTATAATACTAGTGACTCCCCCATAACTATTGTCATTGTATCCCTTATTGTTATTATTGTTCCCCTATTGTACCCATAGTGTTATTAGCATGCCCCAAAGAAACACACTATTGTTATTTTTGTGCCCTTATGTTATTACTGTTATGTCGGTTTGATTATATTGTGACCCCTTACACTCCCATATATAGAAGTGAGGTTTAGTCATTTGTATCATTCAAGAATTGTTCATTTGTGTAATGTAAATGAGGTTTCCCCCTCAAAGATGCTTATTTCTAAGGCGTTCATTTATCTTTTCTATATTTTTGTGAACTAGTTTCATAATAGTAGGCCACTAGTCCAATCCTCTCAAGGATCTCAAAAGGCTCACAATACAGAGATGCCAACTTAGCACATTACCCAATCCTCAAGGAGCTCTTCTTTGGATTGATGCACAAGTACACATTCTCCCCAACCTGAAACTCCTTAAATGTGTTGTGTTGGTCTGATAACTCTTCTACCTATCATGTGCTACCTTTAGATTCTACTAGATAACCTGCATTTCCTATTCCATTTTTTCCAATATGTTTGATCTAATAAGTACTTTTTTCATTGGATCACTCCAGCTGATGGGAGTATTACAACTATGCCCATAGATTGCCTCAAATGGACTCATCCTAAGTGACTCCTGATACCCATTGTTGTAATCAAACTCAAACAGTGGACGATACTCCTTCGACTTTCGTCCTTGATGCATGACATACATCCTCAACATATCCTTTGGGATCTTGTTGACCCTCTTTGCTTGTCCATCTGTCTGTAGATGATAAATTGCACTAAAGGCCAACTCTATACCCAAACCTATGAATAATTCCTTTCGAAACCTAGAAGTGAACTTAACATCTCTGTTTAGCACAATCTTCTTCAGAACACCATGCAACCTCACTATCTCCATGATGAAGACTTGTGCTACGTAACTAGATGAACAAGTAGTCTTCACCAGAATGAAGTGAGCTATCTCACTTAACCTATAAACTATAGCCATGCTGGAATCATGTTGCTTTGATGTCCTTGGAAAACCTATAATGAAATCCATGGAAAAGACCTCCCATTTCCATTATGGAATCAGAATCATCTATATTAAAAAACATGGATTGTTACACTTTTCTTTTATATTTTGACAATTCAAACATCTAGAAACCAACTCTGCCACTTCCTTCTTCAAATTTGCCCATTTGTAGAACTTATTCACAACTATCAACATCTTTTGATATGATGAGTGACCTGAGTATGACTTGACATGAAATTTCCTCAAGGTAAGATTCTTTAGCTTACTTTCATTCGACACATAGATCTTCTCCCTAAATTTGACCAAGCCATTTGTTGTGAGATGATACTCCACATCCCATTCACCTATACCCTATTGTAACCTATGCTTAAGCTGTTGGTAATTGTCATCATGTTGTCCTGTCTGTAGGATCTATTCTTCTAAATACATCCCATAAGAAATCATAGTTGCAACGTGGTTTAGCTACACTCTCCTACTGAGAGCATCTACAACCTTTTTCTCTTGTCCATTAACATATCTGATTTCAAAGTCAAACTCACTAAGGGTAGCTAACCATATAGATTTCCTGACATTCAAATTCATTTGGTCAAATAGGTACCTCAACCCACTTTGATCGCTCATTAGTACAAACCTTCTGCCAGGAAGACAGTTCCTCCACATCTTCAATGCATGAATGATCGTTGCCAACTCAAGGTCATGAGTCACATAAATTTTCTCATGCTCATTTAGTTTCCTTGATTTATAACATACCACCTTTCCCTCCTACATGAAGACTCCACCAAGTCCTTTCTTGCAGACATTTGTACACATGAAAAACTCTTTCTCCATATCTGCAATCATGAGAACTGGAGCATTTGTTAAGAATTTTTTCAACTATTAAGAACTTGTTGGAGCTTCCTCTATCCACTCAAATATCTTCCCTTTCCTCTGCAAGGATGTGATAGGATATGAGATCCATGAGAATTTCCTCATGAATCTCTTGTAGTAACTTGATGACCGCATAAATGACCTTACATCATCCACATTACTAGGAGTTTCTGATTCCATGATAACAAAGGGAAGCGTTAGGCCGTGACCCCCAAGGAAAAATCCTCAAAGCTGTAAGCCATGAATATTGGGAAGGTGAAGAAAGACATCGTCAAGTGGTGTGAGTTCCTTAAAAATCCCACTCCAAACATGAATGAATGTCGCGTGAAGCATGCAATAGCGCCCTAGCTGAAAGACTCAGAAATAGATGCATGTTATGACTTTGAGTAAGAACCTAACAAGGGAAGTAACAAGGGAAATAAAATCATTGATGCTAAACCCACTATGAAATTAGCCACCACCAAGCTCCAAAAGGGGGAACCTAGGGATCCAGAGGAGGAGGAGCGCCTCTTCTAGTCGCAGATGTGGGTAAAGTATTTGCCATTGCAATTCACTATTGACAATGAGAGCCAAAAGAACTTGATCTAAGTCGATGTCACTAAGATATTGAAGGTTCCAACAACATTGCACCCACAATCATACACCATTGACTGGCTCCACCGAGGGCAAGATATATATGTCAACAAGTAGTGTTCGCCTTCCTTATAACATCAATCCCTTTGTAAATGAGGAAGTGTACGATAATACCCCTTTGGAAGTATGTGATGTTTTATTATGTTAAGCATATATATGAAGGCATCATGTTGTATATGGATATAGACCTCCTTTTTTTATTATTAATTTGGGTCAGAAATTTTATAGGATATAAGAGGTAGCACCACCTACTACCCTGTCTTTGATATCTCCTAAACAATGCATTAAGACCATTTCCCAGACTGGGAAATTTTCCTTCCTTATGATTCAACCTCATAACAACAAGAATATTGTGGCCACATCCACATACTCTTGACAGGTATTCTCTGCAAAATAACAACATATGGACATGGCCTTCGAAGAGTATAGGAACATCTTCACCTCACCTATAGGGGTACCCCTACACTATCTACTTAGGCACTCCATTGATATGAACTTGGGTACATTGCTACCCAATGGAACAATCCACCACTTTTGCATTCTAGAGAATGATGAGATCAAGAAGAAGATTCAAGAGATGTTGCAGAAAGAGCACATCAAGCCAAGTTCATCACCCTGTGGGAGCCTGATCATTCTTGTAAAAAATAAGGAAAAAACCTTGAGGCTCTATATTGACTGTGAGGCACTCAATAAGATCACCATCTAGAATAGGTATTCAATCCCATGGAATGATGACCTTTTGGACCAAGTGATTAGGGCCATATATTTAGCAAGATTGAATTGAAGTGTGGTTATCATGAGGTACTAACTGAACCCTCTGATGTGTGGAATATTTCCTTCAAATCCAAGGATGGCCTTTTCGAATGGTTGGTCATGCCTTCTGGGTTGACGAATGCATTTGCAACCTTCATGTGATTGATGGATGACAACTTGCAACCCTTCAGCAACTCATTCATGGTATTTTACCTAAACGACATCCTAATCCTTAGCGAGAGTTGGGAACAACACATACACCATATTTGATAGGTCCTACAAACCCCGCAACAACACAAATTATGTGCCTATTTGGAGAAATGCACTTTTGGTAAGACATAAGTTCAATACTTGGGGTAAATCATTGATGAATGGGTTGTGCATGTGGACCTCACCAACATATAATTTATTCGGGATTGGCTATCCCCAACCACTCTAATAGAGATCTAAAATTTTTGGTCTTTTAAATTACTATTGTAGGTTCGTGTTGGGATGCTCTCATATTAATTCGCCTTTGAGTCAAGTCACGAAGGTTGGAGCAAAAGAAAAGTTATTTTGGTATGAATCCCAACAAAATGTGTTATTCGAGTTGAATAATCGCCTCTACTCTGCACCAGTGCTCACATTACGAGACCTGTAACAACCATTTGAAATTGAGACAGATGCCTTTGACTATTCTATTGGTGTAGTTCTTACCCGGTAGTGGAATTCGATGTCATATCACAATGAGACACTTTTATATATAGTCTAAAATTATCCAACCTATGAGAAGTATATTTATTGCATTGTGCAGAACTACGGATAATGAAAGCATTACATTTTGGGGAAGGCAATGGTCATCTACACAAACCACTGACCCTTGCAGTTCATACATACACAAGGAAAGTTGTAGAATGATTTCCGTCATGAATGGTCCACATATTTGCAATATGTCCATCACAAAGGATGTAGGGGATAACTATTTTGAGCTTAAAATTCCATCACTCCTTGTCCTACACCCAGTCTTGAATGTGGATCAGTTGCAGCTATAATTTACCTCATTGTTGGACACATCCAACATTGCTGAGTAGCTCACACCAACAAAGCTCAACCAAAGCTGTATTGAATAGGCTATAACTGATACGATCATGGACACACAAATCAAGAATTCTCGCCATTAGAGGATCAAATTCTATCGAGTTTTCAAAGAAAGCCAACTCCTTCCCTAACACAAGAGGCTCACTAGGGACCAGGTTCAACAGAAATTTCCTCACCCCATGGAGGCTCTGCATGCAATGGGGACCATTGTTTCCTAATGTGGGATGACTGATCTAGGTGGATATTGGTGGCCACCCACCTAATCCACTTTTACACCCAACTGGTTTCATCAGTTCCTTAATTATAGTAGCATTTACTATTTTTAGCAGTGTTTTGAGTCTTAAACTTACATAGTTATTTTGACCCCCTAAATGGAATTTTTTTAGGTTCGTAGCAGGCCCATAGCCATAGGAAAGTGCCTACAACAAATATTGTATTACTTGGATATACCTTTCTAATGAGATATCATACACGCAAAATAGAGATCATATGACCAAGTTACGACCCTGGGAAGTTGGTTTCCTAACTAACCCCAACGGGGCCCACAAACTCATTTTTTTCCATCTCCTAGGGCTATAGGTTTGGTTGTTTAGGGTTTACCTCTATTTTTCAATAATGAAAATCCTCTTGACCCTCAATGTAACATAGTCCAAAGGCATTTAGCTACCACATCTCTTGTCAGAGATAAGCTACCATCACTCGAGCTAGTTCATTTCCATTCTATATGTAAGCATCTTTTAGTTCTTTGATATTAATGTGATGAGGATTTATTTTTGTTGGATTCCATAATTCTAGAACAATATATCCATTTTTGTGTGTGGGGGGGTGGGGGTATGCCTGCGACATTGCATCTTCCATCTTACATGTTGCTTCTTTAGGGATGTAATAGGTCCACTAGACCTTTACCTAGCCTATGGTTGTATTCTAGAGCATTTTGAGCTTCCTATTTAGTATACACATTGGTTTTATCCTAATTCAAAGTCCAGTAAATAACATGGTTAAGATCATGCACTTACTTTTCTGATAATGACAAATGAGGTAGATAATGCACTTTTGTGGAGGTATACAATGCAAGCATGTTTGAAACTAGTTCTATTCTATCCAATATATTCTATGCACCATAAAATATCATTACTATCTTATTGCATATTCCCAACTATAAATAAGACTTCTTTGGATTAACTTGTAATAATAAATGCTCCCCTATTTTAAATTCCCCTTGTATCTTACTATTAAGAATAAAATATATATAAATAATATAAATGTAAATAATGATGACAATTGTAATAATGATTAGTTAATTACTAATTATTACTCAAGAGGAATGTCTAAATGTGACATGACCTTCCATGAAGAGGCACCTTCCTAGGGTATATAAGTAGGCCCTCACTCTCATTTGCAACATCATTCTCATTCATACATTTGAATATATATTCTTGTATCCTCAATGGATATCTTTATATTCCAAGCCTTCTGGAATATTTAACTTGAAGAATGAGCTTTGTTCGTTCCACTTACATTTATCCACATTACTCTTTTTTATCTACTTTTATTTTGTTAAAATAAAAATTATATCTATATGTCAAAAGAAAGAAAAATTTATCATCGAGGTTTTTCTTACTCTGCACTGGGAAACCATACTAGTGATAAAACCTTAGGTTCTACAAAAGCCATAGATGAGAATTCAAATTTCTAAAAAATCTTCTAAAGATAGGTCCTAAGACCTACATTATTTAACTTGAAACTAAAATATTCATATAAATATAAATTCCAAAAAAAAAATATAATAACAACATCCCACATTGAAGGGGAAGGGTCAGAAGGGACTATCTCAATGTGAAATCGCTCTTATGTAGAGAGCCACTTAGTCTAGGAGTAAGGAGAAGTTGATCCTCTTATGGATGCAAAAATTGATCCAAATATTTTATGGGAAGTTTTATATCATCCAACACAAGGAGAACCTCTTCCTTGGATTCATTTTCGTCCACAAGACTCTCCCCATCAATGCCTTCATTTACTAATAAACATCAAACATTTTCATATTTTAATAATTTTTTCCATGGGTATGACTTGTGTTATGGACACAGACTACCCCTTCTCTAGTCTTGTATCTGATACACAACCTCATTTTCCTATAATATCTGTCTCTAACTCAATGGGATTAGCTTTAATTATTGGTAATGTTTGGGAATTCTATTGGTTGGTCAAAGCTTTAGTTCTTTTACAAGTGTCTAGCTTATTTGATATTTATAGTAGTCCATACCTTGGCAACATATATTTCTTTGTTGTAGCATGGAGGGAACATTGAGAATATAAAATCATAGAATAAACTACGAGGGAGTGGTAAGGGTGGCGATGTCTAGGAGGGGGAAAGATTGGGAGTGCATTATAGAAGGAGAATATAAATAAATATTGACAAGAACAATGATTCCAATGACAGGCCAAAAATGCAAGTATTCTCATACCAAAGGAAGGAAATAAGATGGAATAATGTAGCAAAGAAGTACCACCTTGAAACTTATAATAATGGAAACAAAGAAATAAGGGAGATATATATGAAAACAACTAGTCTAGATGGTAACCCAAGTAGTGGATCCTAGAGGCGTCACTATTGAGGAGCACTATTTAAATTACAAAGCCATAGCAAATAAAAACAAGCATGGATCAAAAATACATTGGAGAATCATAGAATTGTGTGGGGTTTAGGCTAGAGTAAATCCAATGGCATAGATAGAGCCATGATTGCACAATTATGATAGGCACTACTTTTCATCAAACGGTTTCATATTTTATACTGAAAATAACTAATTATTGCCGAAAATTAACTAGAGACATTTTTGAAAGATGAATTTTAAACTAAAAATCACTTATCCTGGAAGGATGCATAACCCTAGTACCATTATAAAACCCTCTCTTTCTAGACAATCAACTCAACCATTATACCCAAACAACATATGACAATGAATAAATTCAATTAATATAAGTGATATATTTATTAATATCACTATAAAATCCCTTCTTACAAAATAAATAACTTAAGCATCATACAATAAGAAAAATATACCACAAGAACAAACTCAACCAATATTTTATTAATCTCACTTGGAATTACATACTAAAGAAGCCTTTTTAGTTACAAAAATAGATTTCTGGTTGCACGCTCTGATGGGCCTCTAAATTACACATAAATGGAGGCCCATCTGACCAACCTTCAACACATTAAACCTTTCTTTTTGCATTAGATAACATATTTTTAACTTTAATATGTTCACTAGGAAGGTTTATTGATAATTGCATATTTGTGCCTAATATTATTTATTTTTGTCGAATATTGTGAGAATATTGGGCAGATTATGAAGATTTGGAGGAGGAGTTAATTTAGGGACTTGTTCTCCAGTACAAGAGGATCAATATTGGATAATAAGTCAACAAGATATTCTGAAATTATTGCGCAAATTCTAGAGCTCCAATGATTGAGAAAATCTAGGAATGTGTTCCTTGTCATTTAATGCAGATTCCTAGTGTTGGGAACTAGATCCACTACTTGAGGGATTGTGGAGGGGAAATATTCCTTCTTTGAAAGAGAATGCTTCCTCATCATATTATATAAGTAACAATTATAATTTTCCTCTAGGGGTGGATTTTTCTTAGTATTCTTGTGGAGGGAACTCATATTTCTGTAGCTCCAGTTTCATTTGTTGCATGAATGTGATTGTATTGATGGAAATAATGAAGATTGGTGTCATGTTCAGCTTCTAAATCTTGGTCTCCTTCGTAGGAATTTGAGTTTCCTTGGGCTTGACCATCCCAGGAGCCTCAAAGCCCTTTTGTATAATTTACTTTTCTTCTTCCCACTTCTTGTTCACATGCATCTCTTGTTCTTGTTTTTCCTATTCCCACATCTAGTATTGATGATTTTTTGTTCTAGGATTGGGTTAAATGGTTGAAGTAAGTTTTTTTTAGTATCCAAATCATTATTTAACCTTTGGAACAACCTTGGAAGGTCATAGTAATCATTGAGTTATTTGGATTAGTTTTCATATGCCCAAATTTAAATTTCTGGAAGTCCCTTATGCTGAATAGTAGTAGTTTTATGCGATTTTTTAGAACAAACTAAAGAGCTTCAATCAAGTTGATTCCACTTGTATTAGATCATAAAAACATTCAAGTTAAGAAAAAAAATTATCGCATTTTATTTACCCTTATTTAGGTTAGGCATTTGATAGATTAATTGGCTCACTAGTTCTTGAATTTCTAGATTTTAGACTACTAATTTTATGCTGTTTTAAAGCAGTTATTAACAAGGGTAGTTTTTAGTGATTCCACTTGGAATGGAGACCTAAGAAATCTTATTCAATAAAAAAATTGTGCCATACCATTTGGATTTGGTTTACTTGGTCATTCGATGAATTATATCTTCTTGTAGAAAATTTGTAACTTTCGTTATCAACTTCTAGTATCAATGTTCTAACATGTATATACTTGCCCATATTTGCTCAAAAAGATTTTTTTTATCACTTAGGGTTGAATCATAACCCTTAGGATCTAAATAAGTGGTTGAGGAGGAGTAAAAACCACTTTGAACTTTCACTTTTACCCCTACAAAACATCTCAACAATCTGGGTTAATGGACATATTTATGAATTGGACAATAGAATAATGATTTTCTCAATTGCCATATCTATTGAACTCTTTCAGTAGATCTAAAATATTTGCAATGTAATGATTGATATTTAGTTCACTATATTTACTTTATGGAACTACAATAAGTTTTCATTCCTTATATTTTATTTCTTGCAACAGGTTAAGGTTTCCATTTCGAGCATTTCAATTTCTACAATTACTTTAGGATTTTATTACATTCACTCCATTACATCATGAAAATGAAGGAAGGACACAATGCATGCTGCACATATAGTGTCAATACCTCTTAATTTTGTACGAACCCTGGGTTGATAATTAAAGTTGGTAGGCTTGAGTGTTGCAGCTTTTTTGTTGCAATAATAAGGCTCATAACTTTTTTGCGCTGTTGCTGGGGAGGTGTCAAAGTATGCATTGTTTTCTTCCCTAGTTTATTCATTTATTTTACTTGATGCAAAAATACACAAAAATTTCATTAGGATTATTTCATTTCAAAAAACAGAAAAGTGCACGGAATTAGTATTTTCACTCAATCATAAAAAATAAAAATTCTCCAACACAAACCCCTCCCATTTGATCATGTGGTGCAATAAGAGGCACATCACCATCCAATTTCACATGTAGAAGAATAGGAGGTGACAAAGAAGGTAGGAGAAATGTATGAAGATGATGACAATGAGGAAGATCCTCTTGGATTTCCCATTCAAGATACTGATGTTAGTGTGCACATGAAGAAGATCCCTCCATCTTTTCTTCCAAACTTTCATGGTCTAATGTCAGAGGATCCAGAAACCTTTCTCTTTGAATGAAATTTGTTTGTAGATATTATGGTTACCTATTAAACACTAAAATATTTGAGATTTTTTCTGACAACATTGAAAGATAGAGCTCTTAAATCATTCATGAGTTTAGGGACTAATTCAATAAGATCATGGAATGATATGAAAATGATATTTCTAGAAAGATATAAAGCCCATGGTCTTAAGGAAAAAATCTTTAGAATAAATAAAAATGAAGATGAGAGCGTTGAGGATCTAGTATAGAGGTTCATGTATAATATTAAGAGGGGAAAGTTACATCATTTAAGATCCGACACGGTAAAAACCCTCTTACTTAGAACAATTAGAGATGAGTGGATTTATATCCTTAATCTCATGAGTAGAGGTGATGTATACCAATTATCATTTGAAGAAATTTGTAATATATGCAAGCACATCTCAAGAGGAAGGGCAAGAGTAAGAAAATCTGCATCAGGATCGGTAAGTCAAGGTAAATGTGAGAATTTTTTTAATGACTTTAAAACAAAAATCCTTAGAAATCTAAGAAAACAAGTAGAAATATTAAGAATGTAAGATGAGGAAATATAAGATGTTGATATTTGTGTTTTACATGAGAAATCACATGCTGTTAAATATTTCCTATCATTATCAAGGTTGAAGGAAGCTTACCAAGAGGAAAATGGAGCAAGTCAATTTCTAATTCAGCAATGTAATGTAGCTCCAAGAGGACCATGGCAACCTATTCAACTTGATATGATGCAAGCGCCTAATTCACAATTTCAATCTTATGCACATCCATCTCAACATAATTGGAACATACCCTTTCTTTGGCAACTTTGGCCATCTCAACCCCAAAACCAATCTTAGAAACATAGTTGGAAAGGAAATTATGGGAGCCATCCACAATATCCTTAATATTTTCCTCAATATTCTCCATACCTAACTCCATGCTATGCCTACCATCGACCTCCACCACAACCACAACCCTAACCACACACATCTCAAATACCCAATCCCACTCAACTACCTATACCACCATTTCCAAACCCACACAAGGAGGTAGATCAACCCACTTACAATGTTGAGGTAAAATACTTCCAAAAATATCCTCTTGATCTAAATGACATTCATCTTAGATAACAACAAGTATTGCACAAAGGATATTCTATTGATGTCACTGAATGACAACGTTTAGAAAAAGAAGATTCAAATGAGAAGACCAAAGAATCATGGGTTGCACTTGATGAAGAGTAGACATTAGAATCAAAGATTGAGAAAGTGACCTCGTCTTTACAATCATATCCTCCATGTTCAAGAGAATAATTTGGGAAAAGTGGAATATTTGAATGTGATGGTAGAAGAATACATGAAGAATGATGCAAATCAGCACATGGACTAAGGGCATCACAACTATATTGAAATATGGTTCCAGACAGTCATTAAGCAGCGACAATGCACTCTTCTTCAACAATTCCTAATATCATCTCAGTTAAAGAAGTTGGTATCTCACATTTAGGTACATGTCAAACAATATGTTTCGAGCCTACACATCATTTTCTCTGTCATCCTGTTATGCAAGTGGCTCCATTGGAAATATTCCTACACTCGAAAATGATTTTATTTTTTCAAGTAGAGTAGGATAGAAAAAGAATTAAAAAATAAAAAATAAGAGGAAAAAATAAAGTCTCAAGTGAAAACCTCATTTAAGGCTCCTGATATTGGCTCATTTACTAAAAGCTTCCATGAGGCGGTCAATGGGTTGAAAAAAATAAAAAAGAGAAAAAAGAAAAGAACCTAGGTGAAAGCCTCCTTTGAGGTGCATAAGAAGACATACTAGTTGAAACCTCATTGAGGCATGTAGTATGCCTAGAAAAATAAAACATTTCTCCATTTATCTGTCTCTCATGAATGAATCTTCTCTCCAACCTTTCAAAGGAACACAAAAAGTTAGCACCAAAAGGAAAAAGTTGGTCAAAATTCTAGTCAAAGAAAGTCAAACTTATACTTTCTCCTCCTTTGTTTAGATGCTCCAAAAGGACCAAGGCCATGTTAATCCATCACCCTCATCTATTTCTCCCATCCACCCATAATTCCCAATATTTTACCATTCATTTTCCTTGTTGTCCTAAAATGCTATACGAAGGCTCTATTTTGCTACATGAATCCAAAATACATAGAGCAGGAAATTATTTTTGTCATATCTTGAAAACCGTGCATCCATTTATAGAATTGTTTTAGGTGGAGATGCATATGTATTATGTAACATGCTCAAGCAATTTGAGCAAATTCTAGTGCAAAAATTTCGAGGAAATTGGCCTCCATCACCTACAACTATTTTTTATTTTTGTGAAGATTCGTGAATCCATTGGCCAAGATTGTTTATGGGGAGGTGCATAAGGATGATGGAAACAAGATAAAAAAATTGTAGGTCAATCCAATCTATTGTTTCAAAGATATGGACAAAACAAGTCTACTATAGGAGGTTGTCCTGAATTGCTACAGGAAGATCCTGTAGCACAACAGGATGGCTGAGAGGAAGCTACAAGAGGCAATCCGATTGGAAAAATGGTCAAAAGGTCATGATGTTTTTATGGAAAGTTGAGAGAGGTCCCCCAACACCAATTTCATCACTCATCCACTCTATTTCACCGAAACTTGCTCAAAATGTTCACTTTGTCCTGCCTAAAAAACACATAGACATCATTATTCTCCATTTTCCCATTCTTCACATTACCTCCTCATGACTCCAACCCTATTTACATGGGTTTTCATCACTCCCCTTAACACCACCATTTCGTCTGAAGACTAGAAGAAAGGATCAAAAGGCAGATACAAGAATAAACTCCTTTTATAGCAACCTATGCAATCACAATAGAAATCTCTGAGATCTTTTTTTCCCACCAACAGAAGCATGGTGAAACCATGTGTGCAATTGGGAAGGCATTCCACTAGTAGAAGTTACCTAGACATAAAAGAGGGACATACACACACAAGCAAAGCTATTAGTCAATGTATAATCAAGTTCTGAAGACATGCACTAGGATATAATGATGTATATGGCCTAGCGACAACATGCAATCTCCTCTAGCAATCTGATCCATAGGTAGGCACAGGTATGAAATATTCTTTACCTCTCCTCTTCAACATGTTATGGTTAGAAATTTTTTGTCTATGCATAAGAGATGAGGTTTTATAAGCTAAGAATGGTTTATAAGCCTCAACCTCCCTCAACAACCCTAATCACAATTAAGCAATTGGCCTGTCAACAAAAGGAAGAATTAGAGAGAAATAAACAACATATTTAAGGAATAACCTCCCTCCAATCTAAGGGGAACTAGCCCAAGCATCATAGAGAAAGCCAAATAACTCAGGAGCCAAGACTGACTAGATACAAGAGGATTATGCACTGCTATAGTATAAAACAAATCTGCTACAGGAGAAATAAGGCTACTATAGGAAAGACAGACATGTGCTACAAGAAAATAGAGATGTTACATGAAGATAAAACTTGCTGCAAAAGACCCCGATTTTGAAGAATTTCATTCACAGACCCGAGGATTTGAAGGAAAATACTAAAAGAGAGGGTAAATAAAAATTTCTCCTTTCCATATGTGAACAACGAGCCTTCAAAATTTTTCATTTTTTTTTAGTAGTACAGCCTATGTGAAACTTTCGATAAATGTTTACAAAACAAAAAAATGAAATATCGATGTTTCCTTTTAATTGAGCCTAATAAGATAGGGAATTTCAATTATTTATGAGCGAGCATGATATCATCCTTCCACGAGGAAATATGAGAAATTTGTTCTTTTTTCCTCTGTCATAAAACACTCATTACACATGAATATCTAAAAATTCTAGCAGAAATAGACAATTGCCTTGCAAAATTTGGAAATTTGTATTGAAGGTTATGGGGGGTGGATCTAACCATAGAAACCCCACAACCAAGAAGAAGGATAAGAAGAAGCTAATGAATAAGCAGAAGAATATGGAGAAGCAGAAAATTAGCGAAAAGAAAAACTCAAGGAGGAAGAAGGAAGAAAGGAACAAACTGTGCCAAAAACCAAAATAACAGTGCCTAAGAGAGACTTAATCAAAATAGAGAAATCCAAAGCCCATTAGGCAATCATTTAGGCCACGAAAGAGAAGAATATGGAAACAAAAGGCAAGAAGACATTCACCATCAAAATAGAATTCAAACCACAGTGATGAAAGATGCTTTCTAAGAGGTCTCTAATCTTTTTCTATTTTTTTCCAACGCCTAGAAGATGTTATAGAAAGGTAAGAAGCAAAAGTTAAGCATAAGGTGCAATTTTGTCATGATTGGATAGATTTTTTGGTGTTGTATAAGTCTATTACAAGATGCTTTGTGTTTCTACATGATTTCATATGAGGGTGTTTTAAAGGTTTCATAGATGTTGAAATGGTGGAAAAAGGCAATAGGAGATTAGAAAAGGATGTGGAAAACCTTACCTAACAAAAAAATATTCAAAGGGAAAAAGGTAGGCTAATGATCTCTAGAAACAATGTTATTTTTCTATGCACAAACAATTGGAAAAATGAGTGAAATTGGAATGAAGGCTTCAAGGGAGAGGATGTGAATTACACGGATCTACAAGTCAACAGAGATCACTTGCAAAGAGGAAAGTTATGTTTTTTTGCTTGAAGGACTACTAAATAATCACGAAAATAACAACTACATTTAGTGATTGTCCTCTTAGAACCTACAACCAAGCTCCTTAAGAGAAAGGAATGAGGAATGTACAAGAGAGAGGCCACCAGGGCCATGAATGAGGCACAATGAGGTTACTAAGTTCCTCATAGGATGAGAAACACTTTCAGTAAGGGGGTATGATGGACATCTAAACTAGAGATATATTAAGGCCCATATGACCATCCCTCGGCACATTAAACATTTCTATTTGCATAGGTAATGCATTTTTAACTTTAATATGTTCATTAGGAAGGTTTATGGATAATTGCATATTTGTTCCTAATATTATTTATTTTTGTTGAATATTGTGAGAATATTGGGCATATTATGAAGATTTGGAGGAGGAAATAATTTAGGGACTTGCTCCATACTACGTGAGGATCAATATTGGATAATAAATCAAAAAGATATTATGAAATTATTGCATAAATTCTGTAGCTCCAATGATTGAGAAAATCTAGGAATGTGTTCCTTGTCATTTAATGTAGATTCCTAGTGTTGGGAACTAGATTCACTATTTGAGGGACTTTGGATGGGAAGGATTCATCCTTTCAAGGAGAATTCTTCCTCATCATCTTGTATAAGTACCGATTCAAATTTCCTCTAGGGGTGGATTTTTCTTAGTCTTCTTGTAGAGATAACTCTTATTTTAAAGGTCCACTTTCATTTCTTACAGGGATGTAATTTTATTGATGGAAATAATGAAGATTGGTGCCATGTTTAGCTTCTAGATCTTGGTTTCCTTAGTAGGAATTTGAGTTTCCTTAGGCTTGGCCATCCTAGGAGCCTCATATACCTTTTGTACAATTTAGTTTTCTTCTTTCTGCTTCTTATTCCCATGCATCTCTTGTTCTTGTTTTTCCTATTTCTGCATTTAATATTGATGATTTCCTGTTGTAGAATTGGGCTAAATGGTTGAAGTAATTTATTTTGTAGGATTACAAGAATTATTTCATACTTGGAACAGCTTTGGAATTTCATATTAATCATTGAGCTACTTGGATTAGTTTTCTTATTCCCAAATCTAAATTTTTTGAAGTCCCTTGTGGCGAATAGTAGTAATTTGAGGATATTTTTTACAACATACTAAAGAGCTTCAATCGAGTTGGTTCCACTTGAATTATATCATAAAAAAATCAAGTTAATAACAAAATTACCCTATTGTATTTTCACTTAATTAGGTTAGGCCTTTGATAGATTAACTAGCTCACTAGTTCTTGAATTTCTAGATTTTAGACTAGTAATCTTTTGCTATTTTTTAGCATGTGTTAAAAATGGTATTTTTGAGTGATTCCACTTGGAATGGAGACCGAAGACATCCTATTCAATAAAAAATTTTATCCCATCCCATTGTAGTTTGATTTACTTGACCATTCAGTGAATTATATCTTCATGTAGAAAAATTGTAACTTCCTTTAGTAGCTTCCTGTAACACTCCTCTAGCATGTATATACTTTCCAATATTTGCTCAAAAAGATTTTTTTTTGTACCTTAGAGTTGAAAAAATACCCTTAGGATGTAAATAAATAGTTTAGGATGAATAAACACCACTTAGGACATGCCCGTGTACCCCTGCAAAACATCTCAACAATTTAAGTTAATGGACATATTTATGAATTGGATAATAAAATAATGATTTTCTCAATTTCCACATCCAACGAAATTTGTCAACATATCTAAAATATTTGAAATTTAATGATTGATATTTAGTTCATGATATTTAATTTATGCTATCAGAATAGATTTTCTTTCCTTGTATTTTCTTTCCTGCAATAGGTTAAGGTTCTATTTCGAGCATTTCCATTTCTGCAATAGGTCTAGGATTTGATTACATTCACTCCATTACATCACGATAGAGAAGGAAGGAAACAATTTTTGCTGCACATACAGTGTCGATACCTCTTAATTTTATATTAACCCCAGGTTGATAACTAAAGGTGGTAGCCTTGGGAATTACAACATTCTTGTTCCAATACTAAGGCTCATCACCCTCAAGCAAGAAATGAGATGAATCTTAAGTCATAAATACTTTTGAGGGATCTAAGTGATGTTTCCTTTTAATTAGGTAGGTTAGATTTGTTTCACCATATAAACCAATTTCTAATCAGTTAGGTGTAGGTTTTAACCCTATAAAGATAATAAATTCAAAAAAAAAAATCTAGAAAAAGAATAAAAGATATACAATGGCGTGAAAAAAAATATACATAGAAACTTTTTCTCTTGGAACCCAAAGTTGGTAGCCTTGGGAATTACAACATTCTTGTTGCAATACTAAGGCTCATCACCCTCAAGCTGGAAATGAGATGAATCTTCAGTCATAAATACTTTTGAGGGATCTAAGTGATGTTTCCTTTTAATTAGGTAGGTTCGATTTGTTTCACCATATAAACCAATTTATAATCAGTTAGGTGTAGGTTTTAACCCTATAAAGATAATAACTGCAAAAAAAAATTCTAAAAAAAAGAATTAAAAATATACAATGGCGTGAAAAAAATATACATAGAAACTTTTTCTCTTGGAACCCAAAACTAAGAAAACCATATTACTTTTTCATCATATTCTTTTCAATTTTAAAGTACATTATGTACCTGTCAAAGCATTCATAAAACTCTAATGCAATATCCATGGATTATAATATAAACAGTTCCTTTGACTAGTTATAAAAACCATGGGTGAAATTACCATCTGTAAAACCATGTGCAAAACCATTTTGAAAGAATTTCATGCCCTCGAATAAGGGGGGAGTGTCACCCCCTTTGTGACCCCCCTTCCATGTGTATTGTATTTTATCACATGTGGGGCTAGTTGTGTAAATAATATAAGACATACACAACGCTAGGGTGGATTCTTTCAACCACCAACACCAATTCGCTCATGAGTCTCACTCTTAGCACTCCAAAACTACAACTCCAAATTAATATGAGAAAATTATTAAGCATTCGCCAAGAGTGAGCTCCAATATATATTTTATGATAATAATGTGATGGGTTTATATCATGGGTTATTAGAATACAAAGGTTCTATATCATGGGTCATCAAGATACGATGGGTCTCTTTTATAACTTTTACCCAAATGATATTTAAATAACCAAATTAATTGATTCATTTTTTCGGCCAACTATAGCCTACCTGTATGAAATAGACTATTGAGTCCTTATCTTGGAGTGATTATTTGGAAAGGGAATGTTACATTTGGGAACATCTGATTTTGATTAAATTTGACACATCTTGGCCTTGATTGGCACCTTTGAGTGCGCAATTTTTTAGTGATAATAGTTACTCTCTCTCTCTCCATAGCTCTCCCTCCTCCTTCCTCTATTTCTCTATGCCAACCTCATTCACTTTGTCGATTCCTCACAACAACCCCCTCTAAATCTCTCTCTCTCTCTCTCCCCCCCTCCTCCTTCCTGTATTTCTCTATGTTTCCCTCATTCATTTTTTCCATGCTTCACAACAACCCCATCGAAATCTCTCTCTCTCTCTCTATCTATCACCATCCCTTTATCATTTTCCTTCTCTCCCTCCCTCCCTCTCTCTCTCTAGTTATCTATCTATCACCATCCCTTTATCATTTTCCTTCTCTCCCTCCCTCCCTCTCTCTTCCTCACTCCGTTCTCTCCAACCTTATTTGTATCTCTCACCTACCCTTCTCTCTATACTATTCTCCCCTCTCTCTTTGTATATATCTATCCATTTCACTCCCTCTTCCTCCCTGCCTCTCTCTTTCCCGCCCTCTTCCCTCCCTCCCCATTCCTCTATTTCTTTATCCCTCACTCTCTCCCTTACCCGTGTTCTTCACAACAATCCCCCTCCAACTCTCTTTCTCTTCGTACCCTTTAGCTCTATCACTATCTCCCTCTCTTTATCATATCTATCTCTTCCTTTGTCAGTATCTCTACCTGACTCTCTCCACCTCTCTCATTCAACATAGTTACTGGTGAAATGGGAACTACTACCTCAAAAACCAGTACTCTAGCCCAAAAACCCCAAAAAAACAAGAAAAAACAACCAAAAAATGAAAATTGTGTATCCTAGAACGATGTTTCTTTTAGGGTAAATTTTCAACATTTTTTTTAATGGAATTTAAAAAAATAAAAATTCAAAATGGATTAAAAGAACACCCTAAAAAAATAAATGTTGATGCTAGAACAAAAAAAAATCGAGTTACAATTTTGACACCTTTTAGCAATGGAATTAGTGAGCCATTGTCATGTATGAAAGACCATTTTGGGCATGCTACATATTGTAAATAAAATTTATTTGAGTCAGAAGAAAGTCAAAAGACCCTCCAAGACCTCGTCATGGTGCAAATATTAAGTCAAACTACATTAAGGGACAAGTTGACCTAAAGAAAACAATTTGTACCCCTCAAAAGTCTATAAATAAGAAGGAACGTGACCTGAAGGGCAAACTCGCTCAGGAAATTTTGATCTCCTCAAGATGTACACTAGAAAATGATCAAAAAGGAGAATAAGAGAAAGATCAAATTTTTGGGCCATCCTCTCTCTCTTGTGTTAGAGCTTCTATAGTTACTAGGCAAGTCCAATTGTTGTTCGGTAAGTCAAAGTGTTAGAGGGGAAGTAAAAGTGTTTCTTGGAAATTTGAAGTCTTGCTGGTCAAGTCAAAGTGTTGTAGGGGAAGTCGGAGTGTTGTTGTTCAAGTTGAAGTGTTGTTGGGAAAGTCAAAGTGTTGTTGAGGATGTCAAAGTGCTGCTGTAAAATTCAAAGTGCTAGGATTAAACTGTTGGGTCAAAATTGTGGAAGAATTTGTTGGGAAGGTCAAAGTTCCAGAAGAATTTGTTGTGTTAGTGAAATTTGTAAAAGAATTTGTTGGGCAAATCGAGGTAGAAGAAGAATCTGCCGGGCGATCGAAATTTCAGAAGTTGCTAGAAGGAAATTTGCGTTTGACTTGGTCTTGGAGGGTCTTGGTCAAGGTCCATAGGTCTTGTAATTTATGAATTGAATATTCTATAGGAAGAAAAATTCTTGTGGGTTTTCCTCTAAAGTGTAGAGGTTTTTTCCTTGCCTAATTACCTATATCTCGTGTCCTATTGTTTCATTGTTCTTTATGGTTTGGTAGTTATTTGATGAAAATAGCATAACAATAATGAAGGTAAAAGAGAATCTAATCAAGAAAACTTAAAAATAGATCACAAGAAGTTACCAAATAAAAGAGAAATCAAAGCTAAGGTGATAAGACAAGGAAAGATAGCTTAAATAAAGAGACTCAAGGGTCAAAACACTAGATGGTCATAAATATAATTAAGAGTACTAGAAGATCATCAAGAATGAAAATTCATCTTAAGGATCATCACATCTCAAATAAAGAAGACCTAAAAACCCTAGCTCATCCAAAGAATGGTTATACACGAAGCATTCTTGAGAAGCTCACATCATCATCACAAACATAATATCTACAAGACCCTACCTCCTCTTAAAGTCATTGAAGCATATTGAAGTCTATAAATCCAAGTGAAGCAAGAAGAAACATAGTCATCATCATCAAGGAAATAAGATTATCTCCCTCTCTTTGAAGGATCACTTTTGACGGAAGACATATTCTATTATCAACACCATCATTAAAATCATGAAGGCATTAACTTGAAGATCTTGTCACCAAGGACATATTCACTTTCCAAGTAAGTACATCTATATTTACGACTGAATTTGGTATCAAAAAGACTTCATTTTTCACGGAAAACAACATATTTGTTGGGTCATCAAATGTTCTTGCATGGAATAAGAGGACAAATTTGATCCTCATAGAAAATGAAGTCATTGAACATGTTAAGGGTTCAATCATCAATCCTACAAAGGAAGAATCTCAAGCCCTATAGAAGTATATGAAAAGAGAAATTAGGGCTCAAATAATTCTTATATAATCCATCAAAGATCCCCTCATTCCATATATAACAAAGATGGATACATCAAAAGAAATATATGACAAGCTAGTATAATTATTCTCCATAAGAACTACTAGAGAAGTGATATCTTTGAGAAACGAGATATACAAAATGAAGATCTCAAAAGAAGATGGACTAGCCTCATACTTTATCACGATATCAGAAATAAGATACCAACTACATGAGTTCATAGAAATAATGTCTAACAAAAGACATGACCACAATAGAGCTCAATACACTAGTAGAGGAATGACGCAAATTTACATCAAGCATCTAT
Source organism: Pinus tabuliformis (assembly GCA_031772625.1). Taxonomy (NCBI): domain Eukaryota; kingdom Viridiplantae; phylum Streptophyta; class Pinopsida; order Pinales; family Pinaceae; genus Pinus; species Pinus tabuliformis. The sequence continues at coordinate 756,559,851 of CM062808.1, read as the reverse complement.
GGAAACAAGGAAGCTACTCCATTCAATGAACCTTGGTCATCATGTAAGATTGAAGAAACCAGATTAAAGGAAAAAGGTGACGTAGGATCAAACAGGAAAGTCCAAGCATTTGTTTCCATGGCTGGGAGGAAAGGAAAGCTTAGAAGGCCTAGTCCTCAGAAAAAGAACAAGGAGAATATGTCAACGATCCAATGCTATGGTTGTCATGAATATGGGAACTACAAGAGAGATTGTCCTAAACTTAACAAGGACAACAACAAATAGGAAGGAAAGAATCCCATATCATCGAAGAATTGGAAGAACCTAATAAGAAGAAACCAATGAAGGAAGAAGTGAGAGATATCTACTATGACTGAGATAATCTCCTCCACTAAGTTATTTTCAGTTTCATAAATAATATCTATCATGGAAGGAAGCATTGTAATTATGATAAAATTCATCATATTAGGAGACCAAAGCAAGGTAGAAGCATACAGTTAAAGGAAGAGCTCATTATAGAATCTTGAAAATGATAGTTGTAGTAGAAGTGTACATGGATGTAGAAATCATTATGTAAAGTAGTTAGTTATTGGAGACCTCATTAAAAGCATGTGTAGTGCATATGGTTGGAAGAAAGTCATATAGCATGATAGAAAGAATTCATCATACATCATCATCATGAGAAAAGATCTTCTACGAGATGAGGATAATCAATATCCTCCATTGGAATCTTGATTAGAAGGTTCACCTCTACTTGGAAGAAGCAAGTGTCTCATTGACTATTCCACCTTATGTAGGATACAATTTTTAAAGAGATGATGATATGATGAAAAGGATTGAAACAGGTCACGATGATTTAAGTAATCTCAATCATCGAAAGGAAGTTGCCAAAGGAAGTCTAGGTGACCAAAATAGGAAAAGATATTTGTATTTGTTTGAGAGATTAAGTCATGTCATCATATACTTGCTCACAACATGGGTAAATACTCCACCTTGTGAGCATGATCAAGGATACATTTCTTTGAAAAATGCATCAAGGCATGGATCACATATTGACAAAGATGAAATCAATAGAATATGTCCTGGTATGGAATATAAGGTAGTTGACAAAGATAAAGAAACTATGGGTGAAAGTTCTTGGGGAGAAATTTTTGAAGAAAGAAAGAAGAGATTGTGAAGGATGCAACTATGTCATTAATTTTCCACGTGGCATCGACCTGGTCCCCACGTGGCACCAAAGTTGCTATCCCATTTAACCTCTATAGTTCCACTTTCCATGAGTGTATTTGCTACCAAACCATTCACACTTACTACCTATTGACCTTGTGCGGAGGGAACTTCCATCTTGGAAGGAAATCTCTTGGAGAAAATAATCTTGGAGGACTGAGAAGAGTGAATCTTTGAGAAACTCTTGAGATCTGAAATTTCAAGATCTTAGAGAAAACCATCTCGGTGAAAAAACCTTGGAGGAAATCCTTTCTTGGTAATATCCTTTCTCAGTGAAAACTCTCCTTGGAGGAAACCTGCCTTGGAGGAAACCCTTTCTCTATGAAAACTATTCTTGGAAAAAACGCATGTTTAGGCCCACTCCTACCACATCATCTCATGAATAACTTCCCTTGAAGAACAATCTTGAAGGAAAATATCCTAGAAAGAAGCATGCATTCAGGACTGTTGTCACCACATTATCTTGGAAATGTCTTCTCCAGAAGTAACTCTTCTTGAGGTAAAACTTCTTAGAGGAAACTTGCATTTGGGTCCAATCTTGCAACATCATCTCGAAAATAAGTTCCCCAGAAGAAACTCTTCTCGGAATAAGCCTTATCGGAGGAACTTCAAGATACTACACACCAAACTGATGAGAGCGAGGAATTAGTCGACAAGTGATCGAATATGCATATGTTATGGTTGTAGTCTAGCCATAATACTTTTTTTCCTTGATAATCATGGAAATTCCAGCAACATTTTCATATAATCTCTCAGATATTTTTGTAAATTGAGGTTATAGCTATCAAAATTAAAGGTTTTTGGTGCCCCAGAGGTTTCTGATGGTGCTAATTCCATTTCCACAATCAAAAACATGATTCAAAAAATGTTGGTGCAAGATTTTCTGAATTTCATTTGCCCAAATAATGACCCCTTTTGGTCATCTAGGCCATTCCTCTACCTTGATAGACACTTCCTATTTTATGTAACAAAATTAATTTTCATTGATGTTGTTGACAATTCAAATCACAAAGGTAGAATCTAAAACGTGACAAGTGATAGGAACCCCGTTTTCGTCCCGAGACAAAATTCTATGAGGTGATTTTTTATCTTACAATAGACTCTCATAGAAAACTCTCTAGTAGGAATATAAAGGGAGACAACATATTTGGTTCTAAAATGTTGAGATCTGATATTCTGAGATCTTGATCAGTAGTGAAGGGCCATATGAGTTGAAAGTTAAAGTCCCAAGGGCCAATTTGAGTGGATTGTGCCCGTAAAGAATTATAAGCCATGTTTTAGGGACTTATTCCACATCTCAATCATGTTTGTATTGTGACCATTTGGGCCTGTCTCTAGTACTTGACCATCACTCTTAATGTTTCTACATGGCTCACTTGGGAGCCATCTCTCCTAATATTTCAACCAGACTTATCCCTCTTGAACTTAAAATGATACAACTAGCTTTATAACAATTCCTTTAACCAATGCAGTAAGTCGGATTGGGTGACTTTCCTATTAAGATATACATAACAAGCACTTTAGTTCCCCTCATCAAATCACAGGAAACTTAACCAGCTTCCTCAATTACAACATAAATATATAACCATGTTGTTTTTAGTGATACAAAAAGCATACAAGCAGTGATGTCCATAACACATGCCAATCAAGAATTTCATTAAATATCTCAAACACAAATAAAGACTCATCTGGTCCCTCGAACAAAAAATCATCATGATTGATGCTCACATAACACACATGGAATTTCATACATTCCTTCAGGAAGTTATACAAGGAACTAAGTATCCAATAATGCATAGTCTTCTTAGCAAGTGCACCCACCACTCATGTGGATGTATTCATATATGTAATTCCTGCATGAAGTACATAAGTACAAGACCATAAGAACCATAACCATTTATCTTATTTTCAATAGATGGTGATTAGAAATCACCATCTACACTGAAATAAATGCATCTAGTGCAAGAAATAAAATAGGATTAGAAAACACCATTTATATTGAAATCAATGCATCTAGTGCAACAAATCTACTTCCCTCTCTACCCCCTCCATCTCTCCTTCCTTTCCTCTCTATCTCATGACCCCATAGACACACACTCTCTCTCCATATCTATCTATCTCTCCCTCCCTTTGTCCTTCTCTTTATCTATCTTCTTCGCTCTCTTCACCTCTGATCTATATCTCTATCTCCCTTTGCCTCTCCATTGTCATGCTATGTCACCCAAAAAACATACACACTCTTTCTCCATATCTATCTATATGTCCCTCCCTCTTCATCTCCCTCTCCCTCTCTCTTCCCCTTCTTTCTCTCTCTTCCCATTCTCTCTCTCTTCCCTTCTACTCTCCTCCATCCCTCTTTCTCTATCTACCTTATCACTACCCTCTTTCTCTTCACCTTTATCTCTCTGTGTATTTCTTATTAACTCCCTCTCTCTACCCCTCCCTCTCTCCTTCTCTCTCTCGCATCCTCTATCTCTTCATTTCTCTCCCACCTCCAACTAACTCACTATATCCATCCCTCTCTCATTCTCTCCCCCATTCGTTCCATCTCTTCATTTTCTTTCTGTCTCACCCAAAAAAATACCAACTCTCTCTCCATCTCTCCCCTATCACTCCCACTCTCTATCCACTTCTTTGTCTCTATGTATTTCTTCTTCACTCCCTCTCTACCCCTCCAACTCCATCTCTTTGTCCCTCCCTCTCATGACCTCTCTTTGATCCTTCTCCACGGTCCCTTTATCTTCTACCTCCTTCTCCCCCCCCATCTCTCTCTCTCTCTCTCTCTCTCTCTCTCTCTCTCTCTCTCTCCTCTTCGCTCCAACCTTGTCACGATCTCCCTACCTCTACCCTCCTCTCTCTCCCCTCCATCCTTTTGCATCCCTCTCTCTCCCTTACCCTTCTCTCCCTCTCTCACTCTTATCTTTCTCTTTGTTCATTTTGTTAGCATCAAATTTCTTATAGCCACAAAAAATTGTGGAGGGGATAAAATGCAAGAGATCTCCAAAACCCATAAATTATTCATGGAAATTCCACTGAGAGATGACTTAATTAGATTATTAGCCAATTTTTAAATATTTCCTAAGTCTAAACTTATGGAATATGACTAATTGATCAGAATTAAGTAAGCGAAGACATGAATGATCTAGAAACTCACACGAATTGACTAAAAGTTAATCCTAGCCATTGATTAATATTTAATCTTGGTCGTTGGAGTCCCAACTAAGGATTATAAAAAGAAGTCAATGGGCACTTGGAGAGCTCGATTTCAATGGCATATCAGTTTTGAGAGTAGCAGCAGTCAGTTTCCACAGAGAGAGTTAGAGAGATCGAAGCAATATGAGGTGCCGAGACAATGATCTAGAGGAAAGATTTTCCAGATCGTGAGAGGTAGGATCAAGAGAGTCGAGTTACGTCAGAGAGGTAGCGTTGAGGGACAGTGTAGCTGCTTTAGCAATGTAGTTTGATTTGGAGGAAGGAAAATCATTCTCAATTCTAGAGGCCAGGAAGAAGTACTAGAAGGATGGAGAGGCAATTTCTTTAGCATCCAAAGGTTGAACGAATTCATCAGAACCCCATCTAAAGAAATTCTTCTATCCAGCTATCTAAAGTAGTGCAAAGGTTGACGCAGAGCTCCAGGAGGCTGAGTTTTGGAATTGAAAGTCGAGCCAGAGATTCCTTATGGGAGAATGGTAATTCCCTTAAGTATTTTTCTCATATTTTCTTGTTGTTTGGATATCTAGTTGGGAATCCATATATGTACTCAAATTTCACTGTTGCATAATAAATAAAAGGCTCACTTTTGCATTGGTTTTCCCAAGTTGGGTTTTTCCAAGGACAATGTAAGACATGCAATTATGTAAATCTATGTGTGTGTGCTAGAATTTCTTCCAACTTTTATTCTTCCGTAGTTTTATTTGTGTAGGCTGTAGTGTGAGTTATTCAGTATCTCTCGTAGGAAACAATAGATAAATTGTTAAAATTAATTAACAAATAAGAGAATAATTTATTGTTGCTATAATAGGATTTCATGTTTTTGAATTTTCATATGGTATTAGAGCACATTTTATCATCTAGATATATTAGTAGCGAATATAGAAGGACTTTCCTTGTTCAATGTGGGTAGCATATCAAAACCCTAGAGGCAACATACTTACTCAGTCAAGAGGTCAAGTTTCTTGAGGAGATATGTTTTTTTTTAGTGAGGGACATAAAAAATTCAATCTTTATAGATCAAGGGATTTAGAGGTAGAGGGAGCAACCCAGATTTTTCAGAGAGAAGATCTTTAGCTGGGTGCAATATTTTTGTAGCAGTTTGCTAGAGTAGAGCTAGCATATGGTGGAAGGAAGAAGAGCACACATTGTGTGAAAATTTTCCTCAAGGACATTCTAGTCTCAAGAAGTTTGATTTTCCTTGTAGATCAACATTTATTGTGAGAAAAGTTTCTCATTCCAGAAGGGAGTGCTAATAGCTAAGAAACAACTAAGTAGAAGGGAAGAGGATCTTTTGACATTTGTTGAGATGAACACTGCTATACTTCGAGATCATAACAGGTTGGATGAAACCTCCAACTATGTCATATAAAAGGCAAGGATGTCCTTCCTTCTAGATGAATATGATCTGAAGCCATATATTGATGTAGTGGTAGCAATGCCCCAAGATGCAGGTCAGCTGAAGTAGTACAAAAAGGAGATAGCACAGGAAAAGAGGTAGATCTTATATGGATTATGTAATCACATTATTTAACAAATAAATAGAAAATGTACTTCTAGAGAGATGTGGGAGACTCTCTCCATGCTATACGAGGGAACTTCTGAGCATCAAAAAATGAAGCTAAGATTCATTAGGATGGAAAAGGGGGAATTCGTCTATCCCTTGCTCGCTAAGATTCAGGAGGTCTGAGACTAGTTCTCAGTTATTGTGGTAGCGACTCAACCCATAGAGCTAGTGCGATTGTTAGTAAATAGTGTCTATGGGTAGTGCTAGGTATTTGTCTAAAGTATTTTGGGTAGAGATACAATGGCAAGTTGGGACAATATGTGGGTTGATTTGCAGCAGGAGGAGTTGAGGTGAGCTCTTTTAAAGAGGTCCATCAATGGCACCAGTGGATAGAAATGGGTGGAGGAGGAGAATGTGGCCCTTGTATCGAAGAGTCCTAGTCAAGGACAAGGGGAGAAACAAAATAATAACAAGGACCTGGCAATGGTCAAGTGCTTCAGGTATGGTGAGTTTGGTCACTAGATTACCCAGTGTCCTCTCAAGAAGAGGGACAAAGAGGAGAAGTAGGTCCAGGCGACAACTCATGCCAAGATTGATAAGTTGTCCTCCAGATTGGAGGAAGAATTCAGTATGATCACCGACATAGATCCAAGAGTGAGATGGGGTGATTTTGAGTTGTAGCCCTAAAGTGCTATAGATGGGAAGTATACTTGAGGAATCCACCTCATGGATAAACACCTTGTTATGAGGGCCCACAATTTTTAGTAGCTGGATGGTTCATTAATAGTTGATGCAGTCAGATGCCAGAGTGAGAGTTGTAGAATCTAGTAGCAGTCAGATGCTAGGGAGCACAATGCAAAGCTAGCAGCAGTGTAGTTAGTACAATGCAGAATCAACAACAACGTAGATTATTCAGTGACAGTGCAGATACTATCAACAATCAGAGAATTGGGTGATAGATGCATTATATTGATCATAGTTGATTCAATATTTTGGATGATTTTCAGTTACACATGTTGTAGTTGCATCGGCAATAAATGAGAGGGAGTTTCAGTGTTGGTAGCAACATTATAACACATTCCTCTTTAAGATGGAGTGTTATTTTTTGTAGCATCATATGGTTTCTAGCAACAAAAATTTGTGGAGAGATTAGAATACAAGGGATCTCAAAAACCCCGAAACCGTTTATGGAAATTCCACCTAGAAATGACTTAATTTGAATATTAGTTAGTTTTCAAATATTTCCTAAGTCTAAACTTAGGGAATATGGTTAATTAATCATAATTAATTACTTCGAGGCGTGCATGATCTAGAAAATCACACTGATCAACTTCGAGTTAATCTTAGCCATTTATTAAGATTTAATCTTGGTCGTTGGAGTCCCAACAGAGGATTATAAGAATAAGTCAGTGGGCACTTGGAGAAGGCACTTGGAGAAGACACTTGGAGAGTTCAATTTCACTAGCAGGTTGATTTCTAGAGTAGAGACAGTTAGTTACCAAAGAGAATGTTAGAGAGATTGAGGCAATGTGAGGGGAAGAGAGAGTGATCCAAATGAAAGATTTTTGAAATCTTGAGAGGCAACAACAAGAGATCCAAATTATCCCAGGGAGGCGGCATTGATAGGCAGTGCAGTTGCTTCAACAAGGAAGTTCGATTTGGAGGAAGGAATATCATTCTCAGTTCTAGAGGTCGGGAAGAAGTCATAGAAAGCGGGAGTGGTGATTTCCTCAACATCCAGAGGTAGGACAACTTCATCAGACCATAGTCCAAAGCAAGATGTCCAACTAACTACACAAAGCAATGCAGACGCTGACGCAGAGCTCCAGGAAGCCGAGTTTTGGTAGGGAAAGTCAAGCCAAAGGTTTCTTATGGGAGAAGGGTAATTCCCTTCAGTATTTTTCTTAGATTTTCTTCTTGTTTGGATAGCTAGTTGGGCATCCATAGATGTACTCATATTTTCACTGTTGCATAATAAATAAAACCCTCACTAGTGCACGGATTTTCCCAAGTTGGGTTTTTCTAGGGACGTTGGCCCAAAAATAACTGTGTAAATTTATGTTTGTGTGCTAACATTTCTTCCATCATTTATTCTTCATAGTTTTATTTGTGTAGGTCACAGTGTGATTTATTTAGCATTTATTGTAGGAAATAGTAAATAAATTATTAAAATCAATTAACAATTTGGAGAAGAATTTGTACTTGTTGCAATAGGATTTTGGGTTTTCTAATTTTCACACCCTCTTTCTTCAATCCTCCTCTCCCCTCTTCTTCATTTTATCTCCATCTCTCCTTTTTCACTGGCTCCACCTCTATCATTGTATGTCTTTGTTCTTCCCTCCATATATATCTAGATTTAATTATATATCATGATATGTTAATATATATTATAATATAACAAATTGAATATTTTATTGAATTTAATAATATTAATATTAATATTGTAATATCAATATTAGATTTAATGATGTTTTTTACATGGCATGATTAAAAAATATATAACTATATCAAATTATTATATATGATTTTTCCTTTTAAAGATTCATTTTACACATTTAATTAAAAGAAATATTAAAAGTTTTTGGAGCTGATTTTCAGTTCTTTGTGTTGAATTAACCATTTTCCTTTGTTTTAAGAAATGGTATTGACTTTAATGAAGAGTAAAGATGTTTAAAATTTTACCTAATTTCGAACTTTAATGTGACAATTATTTTTGTTAAAGGTTATGATTCATTTAAATTCACCTATATGATAAAAGAGCTTAAACATATGAGATCATTTATTATCCATTAAAATTATTTATAATAATAAATAGTTTTATTTTAATAATTAATCTTGGTCCATTAGTAAAATTAAGAAGTTATATATAATTTAAGATTCAAACTAATGTTAGCAAAAAATAATTTTATTGTATTTTTGAGGACCATATCGGGGGCATAACCTCTTGGCACAATAATACAAAAAATAAATAAAAAACTAATAGATAAAAAAAATTATGAGTTCAAACTTCTATAATTAATGTTAGCGAAAAATCATTTTATTTATTTTAGAGGACCATATCCGGGGCATAACCTCTTGGCACAATAATATATATATATATATATAAAATAGCTAATAGATAATAAAAAAATTATGAGTTCAAACTTCTATGATTTATATTGCTTTGGATCTTTCTTTTGGATTAATTATATTATCTATTTTTAGTCCATATTTTTAACTAACTAATATAATCTATCATCAAGACCAAATATTTAAATTAAAAAACATTATTTTTAATAAAGATTGAACTAATAAATAAAATAATCTTAAACTTTTTTGTTTTAAATATTTTTGTTTAACCATGATTAAAAACATAAAAACAATTAAAAAGTTATAATAAATCATAACGAAAATTTGTATAACCAAAAACATCTCCGAAAGTCCTTGACTAATTCACTCGAAGAAACATAAAGTATTTGACTACCCCTAACAACTAGGTTTAGATTTGTGTTTGCAAAAAGTTAAAAATATTAATTTATTCATTTCTTACCCAATAAAAAGTGGTAGAAACCACAATTTTATTGAAATGGTTATTTCTTGATAGAATACAATAATATATGAAACGTGTCTGTGATCTACTATGCAATAATCATGGCTGTTTTCCATCCGTCCAAGTAAATCAAACATCCCACTAGAAAATAATATTTTATATTTTAGGTTATATTATAATGATATCCAGATAATCAGCGGGTCAAACCCTAATAACTGAATATTTTATTTTATTTGGAAACAAATGATGGTAGACGAAAGAAACGTTAAATCTAACTCTCAAAGAAGCGGAAGTCACGGGCAATTCACTGCAAGTTCGTCTCTTCTTTCGCTGCAACATTCATCCATTGACCACATTTCGAAATCTGGAGATCCCTAACATACCTAACAGTAGGTTTGTCTGCCTACTTTTCGATAAATTTTGGCAGTTGCTTCCTTTAATATTAATCCTAATCATACTTAATAGTCTACCTTATTTAATTTACTCATTTAAATACAATTACTTAAAAACTACATAAATAAACTAACATTAACAACATTAATTGTAAAATAAGAAAAGTTATTTATTCTTTTCTAACTATTTAATTTTATTTTGATAAATGCTTTATGATAATTATTAAACCATGACAAATATTTATATATAATATTATTAATAATCTACAAATTAAAACCAAACATACTTAAATTAATCATAAAAGTGATAATCAATTAAGAATACAAAAAAGATGACAATGAACTTTTTTCTCATTAGACTATTAGCTATTAACTATTAATTTCTCCAAGTATTCACGATCTCTCTTTTCAAAATGAAGATTACATTGTCGTGATGATGGAGTCACTTAGTTAGTCCAAAACGTTGGCTATAAAAGGATAACAAGTTTTTTCCACAAATTATTTTGAAATTCGACCAACCTATATGGAGTCACTCTTTAAGCTTGTTTTATTACGAATTTGGCCTCCCATACCAGGGACAATGTCTCATTAAAGGAAAGACACAAATAGCTTAAGCAACCTCATTGCTACTACGTAGTTGCCCCCTTCTCCCTTTCCTTAAGACTTTCCCAACTTGCACAATTGAGCAAAATCCCTACACTCAAATGTTTTACAAGGTGCCTTCACTTCTCCCCCAAATCTCCCTAACACATTAATGTCCAAAACCCAAACCCTCGATCTCAATGGCCAAAATTACATCTTTCCATCTAAATATCAATGGTTGTGACTTAATTTCTCATTGAGATCACTAAAATAACATAGGTGACTCAAGTGTATAATCAAGTCACTTTTAATAATTGAGTGTAAAAGGCACTTTATATAATTACTTTACAAGGTTTATCATCTAAAGTGGCAATCTTCCACATCGTAAGACACCAAGCCATTTTGGAAGTCATATCAAGCTACACAATCCAACAAACATGATTCCATAAACCACCACATGTAGCCCCTTGATGTTTTACGTAGCTTCTAGGGATCAAGGGTCATGCATTACAACTCAAATTACCATAAATAACATCTCGAATGGATCTTTGGCCTTCATGTGGGTATGTAGGAATCATAAGGAGACTTTCGACACTAGTAATGCATGTTGGTTCCTTGAAAAAGATTGTGAGGAAACATATTCATTAGGTATTAAAGGAATCTTCTTGACATTTAGGGTCATAAACGATATTTTATACCACCATAAAAGACATTTCCAAGGTATCCTTAGTCTCTAGATGGGGATACTCAACATTATTATTTTTTTAACATTGATTATGAGCCTTTGGAGCCTAGATATGGGTATCATAATAAACACAAGATTTATGCGATACAATAATATTATAGACTTTACAACGCTAGGAATGACACTTTGAACCACCATAAATAACATATTGAAGGCATACCTTACCTATAACAATTTTAGCACAAGGTATGGGTCTCAACACCCTAAACGTGGTGAAGGAAAGAAACATGAACAATAATCCCAATAAAAGTTTGGCCATCTATGGAAAAATAGATGCCTGAAACAACCATATATGACCACATGGGGGTATCATTTGTCTGTCATAAGTGATTTTGGTGGCACTAGGTGATTATGAATGTTAGGTATGTGTCCCAACGTCTTGCAAATAATTTGAGGGAGGATGGTCATGCATTAGATCCTAAAAAGATATTTGAGGTATCGAAATCCATGAAAAATACCTTGAAGAATTACAGATTAAATTTTGAGGGCATTCTTGGCCTCTAAAGAAAATATGTTGGTTCCCTCACAAGGTTTTGATCATTTTTATGGTTCCCAAGGCCTTGATATGATCAATGGGTGAAACTAAAACTTAAGTTGAAGTAAAACTCTTATAAGCATATAGCAACAAGAAAAATGCATTAAATTACAACATATAATTGTTAGGAAGATTAATCCCTCTTATGGACAAGACAGATCTCCCTAAATCTTAAATGAAATCTAGTAACAAACAAGAAATAACTGCTAACTTTCCTTAGTTTATGATTGATTGAAACAAGTAATATGAAAGAGATCACTTACCGACTTATCAGAAAGCTTGTCAAAGTCCATTTTAGTGCCTTTAACAGTTAGCTTCTCCTTCATGCTTTAGAATCATTTGAGCGCTTTCCATGACTTGCCCATGATGTTTCGAAGGAGATCTCCATAGACAAAAATACACAAAGGATCAAAGCATCTAGTATATAGAATAAAAGATAAATGAAACACTTAACTCAACATATATCATAAATTGAATCAATAACCAATCATAACCTATGTGGGTGATCAAAGAATCCCACAAATGATATAAAAAAAGACATGATTAGGAAAGAAGAAGGGATTTTTTATTATATAAAGGGTGGGGGGGGGGGGGGGAATTACAACCTCAAAGCCTTGATGTTAATAGCATCTTCTCAGAATCTCCAACACTCTCCTTGGATGAAAATATTCCTAGCCTTATTTTTGTATCATAAGCCTACCTTCAACGTTCCTCTCCAGTCCTATGGCCTATTTTTGATTTATATGCCAAGATGAGGAGGTTTGGGATCCTCTTCCTAAGGGATGAGATTCATAAATGATAGGATAGGGGATCCTCAAAGAGAGGAAAGTAGCTCCATCATGGGATGGATCAAGCTTGAGTAGGCATCCATTCGAAGTTGTTAGTTGGGAAAAATTTGACTAACAAAGATTCTAGACTTTACTTTTTATTTTTTATTTGCATTAAGTCATGTGCACAGGCCATAGTGTAAGACAAAGCACAATTTTTTGTAGCTTCTAATGGTATCTTCTGCGTATGCGCAGAAATGAACGAGGGAACTATGTAGGAAGCCAAAAATAGGTTGTTGAGGATTAAGATCCAGGAATTTCATTCTCTCTGGGATGTTTTCAATTCTAGCCTTGCAAAGGGATGCCTTGGAACACTTTGATGGATACTAAAATATCCAAGCTGATGGTCATTTTCCTAATGCAACAAAATGGCATGTAACAGATTGCCCCCTAAAGTGAAAATTTGTAAAATATGTTTGATGACTAAAGTGCTTTCTCATGTTAAGGCTCAGGTTAGAGACTATAGTCAGAGACCTGAAAAAATCAATCAAATGTTAGAATGCAATATAAAATCATCACTAAGGTAGGCATTCTCATACTCAAAGCATAAATGTCTCAACGAACTAGTACGAAGATACATCTAAAGATCCATGTCAATAAATGACATAGTATGGACACAACCATCAATGGATCTATGTTTACAATCATGAATATTCAATAAGTCCACGTAGTCTGGATGGATGAAACTAGATCCAGGGTCTTGATATTCATTTCTCAATCCATAGTACGAATCTAACCATGTCAGTGAATGTCTTGTACTCAACATGGTAGAAACCACTTGATTATCAATCAATGATGTGAACTATTAATAGGCACGAGAGAAATCACCAATAATGACAATGGTTCTCAAGTTAATTCCAGTACAATATATGAAGTGCGAATAGATGTGCTGAAGTCGAATACTAATCGCATCATTTGATTGAAGGTCAATGATGAGAACTTGTCATCAAAGGTGAGAAACCTTCCATTAAGGCATGTAGGTTCCTAGGTATCGAAGGTTTCTAGATGAAGTTCCTAGATAGTGAGTTGAAGTTGATAGGAAGTGACCCATTGCAGGAGGGCCTATGACACGAAAATCATGTCAAGTTTTGAAGAAGAACAATTTGGAGTAATCCAAGACTAACAAAGAGAAGGTTGATGCGATTGAAGGCTATGAATTGCAAGGTAATTTCAACTAAGGTTGGACTTCTCTTGAACATATTGGCGACACGATATTTTGATTTAGTAGAATTTGACTCTAAAATAATACCCAAACCAATTGAGGACTTTTAATGGGGTATGGTCAATTAGGAGACAAATGGATTTCCCAACCTAGACACATGAAAGTAGTGGAGTGTCATGTTCAAGGGTGACATACTGCTTTTTATAATATTAACAAACTTTCTTTACCAATTTCCCCCCACCATTACTAACAAGTACCTCTTTATTTTTGGAAAGCTTGAGGAGGATAAAGTATGCTTATCATGTAAGATGATCCTTTGGATGAGTCCTTCGAAGTATTTTTAATGAACCATAGGAAGGAGTTGTTCGGTGCCATCATGATTGACGAGTCCTACACTGTTTAAGATTTACGAGTCCCATGCTCAATGTTGTTTTCATGTTTAAAGAGTTTGAAAACACACAAAAAGGAAACTCATTTAGTTCTTTCAACATAAAATTTTAACAAGCCCAGAGAAAGTAAAGATCAGTATTTTTTAGTTTTAGGGAGTTAAGAGAAAAACATAAGTAAACTCCATATTCTCATTTTTCATAAATTTAGTGCCCAAGCCCCAAAAAGGGTAAAATAATGTAGGAGAAAACTCTATTGACCATGATAGGTCAATGTATACCTCTTTCGTTAATAGTCTAGTTGATTCTGTAAAAAGGTAAACTTATACTGAATAGATGACTATTCATTTACTTTTACAAGTTAGAATAGTGAAGTACTTGAAAATATTTCCATGTTTAAGGATTATGGAAAGGGAATAAAGAGAACTCCTTGTCTCGCTTTTTGTAAGTTTTTAGCGAGTTCAAAAAAGTGATAAAAATATATGCATCACCAAAATGATTAATTTTTGTAAATAACCTGTGTTCTACACACTTAAACTCAAAAGGTATCATCACTGCTCAAAAATATTGTAAAAACATTAAAAATTTGGATTTCAGAGGCCAATATGCCAAAAAAATATTCTTATGGGCCTAAAAACTTATAAAAATCCAAAAACACATAATTGTTTTTTACCATTTGTGTTTTTTTTACCATTTGAGAGTGATATAGTGCACTTTCCACCAAGAAATTCAAAGGAAGTTTTGGGCAAATCATTGGACCAAATCACTAGTCACCTTCTCCAGGTAAACCATCTCTCTGATATATTCATTTTCATTTTTTTATTTTTCATTTGATAGCATATTTTGGTTTTTGTAGGGGGGTTTATTAAATAAAAAATCACCCTTTGTGTGCGCAGATCATCTTCATTGGGCATGCATACACCGACTGAGTTTTTAATACAGGAAAACATGATTTTCATAGTTTCCAGGGCTATAATTGTGCAAATATGCACTGGTTTCAAAAAACGAATCACACATAATGTTGGGTGGTTTGAAAAAATAATTAAAAATGCCCAAATACTTTTAAAGAATTACTATAACATTTTGTATTGATCCTCCATGTTTATTTGCAGGGCTTTGAGCTACAAAATTGGATTGGAGAAAGCGTGAACACGAAGAACAAGACATAACTACATTGAACCATCCATAAATAATAAAGGTTCTAAGACAGTATGGCCTGTATAAATTTTTCACAATAGCAGGCATGAAGGCCCAGTTAGATTTTCCGGAATGGATGGTGAGAAAGTGGAATGTACAGGAAGACTGTTTTGTGATCGGAGACCATAGACTCACTATCGATGTCAATGACAACTACTTCTTCTCTGGGTTCCCACATCATGGGGTAAACATTTATATGCATGGACATAGATGAGGTGGTGAAACAACTACCACATATCTAGTGCAACTTTGCTTTCAGGGAGTTACTCTCAAAGATGGGAGAATTGATATCAAAACCATTGATTGGATCCCTTTGAGTGCTATCGGGTTCACTGTTGCATGGTTTTGTGGGAGTGCAACACTTCTCTTTGTCACCAAGGCTCATATGTATATTCTCGTAGAGTTCTTGTAGCCTACAATATCCAATTGGTGTAAAGGGGTAGTTGCCAACCTGAAAGGGTAGCTAACTAGAGTGAAATCTGACGAACTCAATAATTTTGGGTAAGTGCCTTTGTTATCTTGTTTTCTCTAGAGAGGATCCTCCTTCTCACCCCAGAGGTAGCCATAGATGGAGGAGGACCATGAGATCCTCGCATGCTGAAGTGGGTCACACTGATGGCATGCCACGAAGGTGGTGAAGGCCCAACGATTCGATATACTCCTGATTTCTTTGGATGGTTGGAACGTCAAATCATCATGATTGAAGACTTTACATATGAAGGTGTGTATTACACAAATGATCCAGATATTCCACTACCAGCTGGAACACAGTGTGGTGACCTAGGTAAAAACTTCACATTTTGGTGGTTTTATATTTTTCTATTTTTCTATTTTTTGGCATCCAAAACTAATTATCTAAAATGATCATGCAGATGTGGGCGCGGTGAGACCATTAGGACTACGAAGATTTTATAGGCGCAATGAGTAGCTAGTAACTCTCGCAATATAGAACCCTGACACAGTCGAGGCATTGACTAAGCTAGAGCACAACCTAGAGAGGTTGACCATATGATCCAAAATTTTGGAATTGATGACTTGCCTCTCCACTATCATAGGCACATTGTGGGGGTTCCTCGACCAATTAGTTGCTTTCTACGACAAGTAGCTTTCATTATTGTCTGATACCATGATCATCATGCATAACTGTTGGTGTTATGCTTAGATTTTGTTTTTTGATGATGTGTTAGCACGTTCAGATAATAAAGGCCACAGGTCCTCATGTTGTTGGATGACATTTTTTTAAAGCCACACCTTTTATAGTCATTTTAACTAATGGAAAATATTACTTCTACTTCAGTCTCGCTTGTACAATATATCGATGAATATTGTTTTTTATTTCTTACAGATGCTTACAAATGTCAATGCATCAGTAATCAAATGTAATACAAGATAGATAGGAAAAGTAGTAGAAAATCATAAAAAGATTCTAAATATTTGTGACACGCAAAACATAATTACAATGTACGCACGGAGAGCCATATGCCCCCGAGCTTTGTTTGATCTAATTAAGTAAATGGTAAATTACAATTAGGAAGATGAAATAATTGTTAATTGATAAAAATCACATCAAGTCTTAGTTTAAAATGGACTTGTTTCATTTTTTAACAAGCTTGAAATAAAACTATGCTCATGAACTTCATAAATTATGCGATCTTGAAACGGAAATTACTATGCTCACAAGAAATTTATTTCATCTTTTAATGAGGTTGATGCAATAAAAGAACCATCCTCACGGTCAATTGTTTCATTTTTTAATGAGGTTGACACAATAAAAGAAGCATCCTCTCAAGCACTTGTTTCATTTTCAATGAGGTTGACGCAATAAAAGAAGCATCCTCAAAGGTATTTGTTTCACTTATATTGAGGTTGACACAATAAAAGAACTATACTCACAAGAATTTCTTTCTTTTTTTAAGGAGCTTGACACAGTAAAAGAACTATCCTCATAGGTATTTGTTTCATTTTTTAGTGAGGTTGACAAAGTAAAAGAACCATCCTGAGGGGTTTTTTCATGTTTATATGAGCTTGAAACAAAAATAACTATGCTCTTAAGAACCTGTCTCATTTTTAACAAGGTTGACACCGTAAAAGAACCATCCTCACAAGTATTTGTATAATGGTTTCCATTTGGAAGAAACACATGCAAAGGGATATTTCCCGACCATGGATTCTAATAGATCTTCATCAGAAGGAAGAATAGCTCTCTGAAAAGAAGACATGTGAAGAGAATAAAAATGGGTAAGAAAATCGATTTAAAATTCCCCCATAAGGTTCCCTATGTCAATTGTCGGATCTAATTCATAAGAAGTCAAGAAAACAGTGAGAGGCTCACTTGCATCAGTAATTGAAAACACGGGACTGGTTTCCACATAATTAACTCATGGTGGGGTAGATACCACTTACATATAAGGAACATTCATGGATGTTAGATGGTTGGTAGTCGAATCAAGATCAACGAATGAAAGTTGGTCAATAGCCACAATGTTTCGATTATGAGGAGAAGACATCACTTGAAAGAGTGTTGATACAACAACTTTCATGGCATAGACATGGTCTCACCCAAGGAGCAAATTAAAATCCAAGGAACCTTGGACAACCATAAGATCAATACATATAGTTTTACTTCCCAAAGTGATAGGTAACATAGGATGGATCATTAAAGGCTCACTAATGGTTCTATTAAAAGCCAAAATATTTTTTGTAATAGGCACAAGCTGAGGGGAACCGAAAGCTTGCCAAGCGAATGGGGATAGAATACTGATAGAAGAACTTTCATCTACATTTATGCACCGTACATTCTTACCATATGCTTTCACAATGATTTGGAAAGGGGTGGAAGAAGGAAGATGAGGTACTGTCAGCCTACTCCAATCAAAAGAAATAGCCTCATAACTTGGAGGGGTATCAATGGAAATAGGTGAAATTCCCCCATGTGTAGAATAATATGAAGTAACAAGAAGAACCTGAGTGATATTATATTAACTCTCTAAAGGGAGAGTGGGATCAACTAAAAATGGTATCAAATTGACCACTTGATCAACTAAAGGCTCGCCGACCTGAGTGATATGTTTTTCACTCTCCAATGGAAGATTGGGATTGATTGTACTGAGAATTAGATCAATCACTTCGTCAAGTGATGATAGGTTGGGAGAAAGTTCATGATAACTAGTTGGAAGTTGTTGTTGTGAAACAGTAAGTTTTTCCAAAAATTTTCAACCTTCATCCATATGAGGGTAAAGGTGACTAGCTTGAATCCCTTTGCATAACCTACAAGGAAACATAACTTTACACTTTTTCCCAGGAATCTCACGTCACTAGTTGATGGATCAAGAGTAGGTTGATAAAAAAATTCTAACCATACTTCTGTTGGAACAAAAAAGACATCAAGGAAAGACCCTAGGTTCAGGCACAAGGGGCCAACAAGGGACCATTGTAGTCTAGGACAACAAAAACATTTTCACCCTACCCCAAGGGGTAAGGAGTCTCACCCGAGGTGTGCTGTGACAGGAACTAAGAAGGGTTCAGAAGAGTATCAAGAATATCATAACCATCACTCTATGTATAGATTAAATCATACAATCATCATGAAATTATACCACTATAGATATCACATTCATATGAGGAATGACCTTCAACATTTAAAACTTTTGAGTATGACTATCAATCACAACATTACACACAGATAATACAATGCAACTCATCCAAGTACTCATTTATATTAATTCAACATAAGATCCATTACAATACATCTTCGGCATGAAGTTGTGGGTAAATACATAAAATACCATGACATAATGCTCCTAATCTCAGACCGAGCCTTGCTCTGGTTTTCCTGCAACTTTTCCATCTCCTATTCAGGTTCCTCTATGCTCCAGATTCCCTCTAGTATCAAACCCTTCTTCATGTCATTCTATCCTTTTTATCTATTCCTTCACTGCTCTGAAATGTTAGTTCCATTCGGATGGTTATCCCCTCAGTTGCTTCTCATCCTCCTCCTTGTTCGCTCAGCTGTTTCTTCTTGTTCCTGAAACCTTGCCACAACTATTCCACAACTGCATGGTCTTGCTCCCTTTCCCAGCTGTCTTCGCCACAACTTGATTCTTGCTCCCACCACCTATTTTTACCTCTCCGTATCTTCAAAACTTTAAAAATTCGAAATGAAGGCCCCAATAGGCCCCGACCACAATTCTTTGACTCTTCCTCGAGTCAATATATCTCCAGTGTTGTGGGTCCTGTAGTGGTGTTGTGGGTATTTCTACTTGCGGCTACTCCTATTCTTCCCTCCGAGGGACAACTGTTTCATTTTCTCCTTTTGTAGTCTGTTGGCCTCCTTCTCCAAATGAAGGCCCCAACTCAGGAACAACTGTTGTCTTTTCTTACCTAAACTTTTTGTATTCACTCAATGTTGTTTGCCATGCACTTGCTATGGAGTCAACATGTTTAATGAATTCCTCTATTCTGTTGGATGTCATTTGACTCAGCCTGTTGCTTTTTATTTCGTTCCACTGATATTCATTGTTGTTGTAGACTTATTCCAGGGCAAGGACATGTTGGCGGACCGAAGGTTTAAGGTATTTAATTTTCTTCTTCGTTTTCACTGATTCCTCCTCTATCTATTTTTGTTGGGCCTCAAGTGTGCCGATTTCTTCATCGATCTCTTTTGGTCCAATGTGATCTATGCATCTTTTGTTGTTAGCAAGTAATGCTTGGAGTTGTTCTCTTAGGGGGTAGACATGATGATTCTTTATGGCCAGGTTTCCCGACCTGCCATATACCTTATACATTAGGGAAAACCCATAAACCAACACTTGAGTGAGTGATTCTTTTGCAGTGACAATGGTGCTAATATTCTCATCTATTGTCCTAGCATATATCTTAGTCAAATACGGCAACGTTGATCTGACGGTCTCCAATTTCCTCTTCATGTCTGCATTTGTGGCTGCCAAACTTGAGCACGCCACCTGGATATGGTCACATCAATAAACCAATGTGCAGGATGTAATATCCTCGGGAGCTTCTGTGACAATACTTGATAGGTCGGCCATAGTGACCAAAATTTATTTGTGACTTGATCTACTTGGGCCTGTAGATCACGATTTTCTTATTTTAGCTGATCCCTTTCTTCCGTGACCTCCTGCAACTGTATTCTCTACTATTCATGTTCATGGACGAGGTCATCAAGTAGTTTTTCTGCTCTTTGTTTAGCTTGTTGGATGAATCCAAACAACTATGTTGATGACCAATGCTACAAGGTTTCTTCCTACATTGTATTTGGATCTGGAAAGTTGCTTCAAATGGGTAGGTCGCTCGCAATGGACTTGTCTAAGTGAGATGGGGGAGAGTTTACTTGTTGTGAAGATGGCATGAATTGAGGTATAGGTGGAATAATGTTAGGGTTTGGAATAAATGGGAAACTGATAGGAAATGTAGTCTAGTACTGCTTAGTTCCCACTAACTGTGGTGTAGACACCATTGGCTTATCTCTTGGTAGTGGGCCCAACCCTAGAAGTAGGGATGCTATCGAGGATGCATGAGTGCCATTTCCTTGAAGAGGCTCACAATACTGCTTGGTAGAGTTCACCTCCATCTCTTCTATGGATACACACATACCAGGGGGGATTGTTCCAAACAAGGTTGCGGAGGTGGAAGCTATATTAGGGGATGGATCCTGTGACCTTGGTGAGACTGTGGATGAGGTTTGGGGATTCTCTTCAATAATTGGGCATGCGGATAGGGATTGACTAGCCTCGCTAGTGAGGTGAACAATTGGGACTGTGGTGGTTGTCTTGGGATTCTTGGGGGTCAACTTTTTAATTCCCCTTTTCTTCTTTGGCTTTTGGATTTTTGGCCTTGATTGTGCATGAGGACCACCAGTGGGAATTTCTATAGCTAGGGGAGTGGTTATTATTGGATTAAATAGAGTGGAAGCTTGAAAATTCATGGATTGTGTTTCCTCACGTAAAGGTTCAGTGAAGTTCACAATTGTTTGCTTGATGGCCAACATTCACTGCTCCATCTAATGAACCACTGGCTCCAGGTCATCCTCTACTTTTCACTTCCTACAGCTCCCTGTTACTTTGCCTGTTTTTTGTTATAGCCTCATCACTTCAACAAATACTTATATTTCCCTTTGTTGATCTTGCACACATCCCCTAGCCACGAACCAACCTTGCTGTGGAATGTTGCTTCCGACAGAACAAATATTTTCTACCTCATTTGAAATGTTTCAGGGTGGACACATCTTGGCCTAATGTATGTCTGTCCATGCGTAATGCCGAACAAGATATCTTGTGAAAAATCATCCAGTAGTTGTCTGGGCATTCTATGTGTCGTCCTGATTGTGATCAGCATTAACTCATACCATTCAGCAAATTCCACCTCATTAATCTGTTTGTTATTGGGGCCCCATGAAGCTCTCCATGGATCATATCTAAGTGTTGTGTGTCGTTCCTCTCCGATTTGAACCATTCTCTTCCTTTCGGTCGTCGCCATTTCCACATTGCTAGAGTCATCACTATGTATCCAAATATGAAATTCGTGCTCCTTTTGTAAATGCCCTCACAAGCTTCAAATAGCTCATTCAATACAAAGGCTGACCAGTTTAGCACTTCCCTTGCCAGTAGTGTTCTGCAACCAAAATTGTGTCCAGGGTACATTGGTTCCTAGAAAAGTGCCTCATTATTTTCCCTGCTATTATGTAGGAGCAAAATCTGATATATTATTTGGTGATAAGATCAATCCTAACACCTCTTCCACCACGCTTGGTGTTGTATTTCTCGTAATCCTTGGCTCCATCTTTCTTCGCTCTCTTTGTTCCTCCTCGAAACATTATAGCCACTACATTTCCTCCTACAAAGAGTTTTGTCAGGTGATGGATGTCCTCAACATGAATGAAATATTCTTTGTCAAGCCATAGCAATCCCCCATGCATCATGTTGGCAAATAGATTTGTGAATTGCATTTCTACCAATTGCATCTTGAAAACAAGCAGACTCTTAATATTTATTAGCATCGATCGTTGGAGGCCTTTGAAATATTATTTAATCTTGGTTGTGACTGTGCTATCTCCCTTTGGCACATCTTTAGTGTATAATTCCCTCTTCAATGATGGAAATTGGAAGCAATCCAAGAAATCATTATCCACTAGTGTTGATTTACCATATTTTCCATATAGATTCTCTCCCACTCTAATCTGCGTGTCTAGATGATCATCTGAGATTGACATAATAGATTTTTTCATCTTTGTGCTTCTCTAGTAGACAAGAAATATTAGAGGTTTGGAGTCCTTCCCTCTCTGTTGCTATTGGTTCTCAGAGCGAACTTGATTTTTTTTTGTCATCTACATTTGAAACTCTAAAATTCCCTGCATTGCCATGCAAATTAAGTTGACAAAATTGACATGACTTTTCTGACTGCACTTGATAACTAATTACTATGACAACTTTCCCTATGCTACTTAATCATGCTATGTCATCATCTGTTGACCTGGGTCTGACTAGTATAATGTAGCACCAGAAAGGACATAGTGGGCCGCATGGTTAATAAAGTTTCCATAACGGTGTTTAATTATTAGCTTATGTATTCCTTAATGGGAAAATAGTTTACGAAACTATGTCTGACAGGTGTATTATTGCCTACTTATTATGGAAAAGACCTGTAATGTGATGGAAAAGACTTGTGGAACATGTGACTATCCCCCTCTCGACCACAAATGGGTTGCGGTGACATGATATGGTTACCGCAACTAGAATGACATCTGTTATTTATTTCTGAACAACAAAAATGAAAAAAAAAATATGAACTATAAAGGAGTATGCTACTGAATTGTGTGACTCACTATGCATTTATTTTAGACAGGTTATGTATTATTGACTAAAACCTACTCGTGGGCTCGTTTCCAAGACCCCTTCAATTTGATGGTGTGATTATGGATTTTTGGAAAGTATTTAGGCATGTGGCATTCACCCATCTAGGCAACATTATCCCATCCAATTGTGCTAACTTCATCACCCAAGAATCTTTAATCCCCGCAACTATGAACGACCCCAACAAATGCATTTAAATTTTTCCTGGAAATGTTTGAAACTTACTTTCATACAATAGAACATGATCCCCTATCTTGAAGGTTTTCTTTTTGATGTGTCTGTTGTGCCAAGCCTTTTGTCTCCTTTGTTCAACTGATTGGTGGAATTATGCCAAAAACCTCAATTCATCAAACTCCATCAATTGTTCCATTATCTCTTTCAATGATGCATCATATGTCATTTTGGTGGCTTGTGAGATAAAAATGGTCGGGAAGATGAATTCAGAGGGTACCATTGCCTCTCTACCATGTACCAATCAGAATGGTGTTTTCTTGTGTTTCCTATTTATCATTGTTTTGTAAGCCCATAATGTTGCTGGTACCCATTCATCCCAATCGTCTTGATTTGCTGACATAATTTTTTTCAGACCCTTCTCGAGTATTTCGTTAAAGCCTTCTCAAGTATTTCGTTAAAGGCTTGAACCGTTCCATTGGCCTGTGGGTGGTATGGGCTACTTTTTTGATGTTGGACCATGAAGTTCTTCAGAAGAGAAGTGATAGTTTCATTAATGAAATGCATCCCTTGATCATTGGTTAAGCTTTTTGGACATCCAAATCAAGATATAACACACTTAAAGATCAATATTGCTACAATTTCGGTTGTACAATCCTTGACTGGCACTGCCTCTACCCACCGAGTAAGGTACTCTATAGAGGTTATGATGTATCTAGAATGCGAATGATGCGTTGGTGGTGTGGTAGGGCTGATGAAATCCACTGCCCATTTCTCAAATATTTGTATTGTGTGAACTAGATTTAGGGGCAGTTCATCCTGATGTGATGGTTTTCTGAATCTCTGACATACATCGAACTCTTTGTGTATTATTTCATGTCCTTGTGGATGGTAGGAAACCAAAACCCAATATGCAATATCTTTCTTGTGGTATATTTTCCCTTGACATGGCCTCCCGCAACCCTAGTATGGCACTCCCATAGTTCCTGTCTTTCATGTTGAAGGAGACAACGTTACAGAACTTGATCTAGGCCCATATTTTATAGGTGTCCTACAATTAACTGATAATTTGCCACTATCACTATTAGGTTTTGTTTTTGCATTGACATGTATCTCTCCAGGTAATATCCTAATGTTAATAACACAACAATCTCCTGTAAGTAGTTTGGAATGGCCTCTATTAAGAACAAGTCATAATCTGGAAGTTCTTCATCTAATGGTCCTTCATTTGTTCTTCATTCTAACCTTAATAGATGGTCTGGCACAACATTTAACCTTCCTAGTTTGATGACCACTTCGAAGGTGAATTTTTGAAACAAAAGTAAGCATTGACAGATTCTACCCTCCAACACAGGCTTGTTCACTAGGTATTTTGAAGCTAAGTGGTTTGTGAAGACCTTGAATGGTGCCCCCAACAGATAGTGTTTCAATTTTTGTAGGGAGTAAACCAATACCAATGTTTCCCTCTCTGTTATTGTGTAGTTCTTCTCAATTGTTGATAGTTTCATACTCACAAAGGAAATTGGGTGATCCATGTTTCTTTCTCCAGGTTGTGCCAACACTGCTCCTAATGCTATCCCTGATGCATCAATATGTACATGAAATTGCTTATTCTAGTATGGGTATACAAGAATAGGGGCACATACCAGTTTTTCTTTTATTTGTTCAGTGCTGCTTAGTAGGCCTCCATCCATATGAAATATCCTGTCTTCTTCAATAGTTTCTCCATAGCAGATGTAATTGATGCATAATTTCGAATAAATCGATGGTAATACACTGTATGGCCCAGTGTTTCTCGCAATTTCTTTACGTTATTTGGTGGCTCCATATTTGCAATTGCCATAACCTTTGCGGGATCGACATGCACCCCATATTTGCAAACAATGTTGCCCAGTAGTGTTCCGAATGGAACTGCAAAGATACATTTCTTAATATTTAATGAGATTTGTAACTACCTGCACCTTTTAAACATGACCCAAAATAGACTAGGGTTTTTCTTCAACAAATTGTATACCGTCCAATCGTCCATGTACACTTCTAACAACATGTGAATATAGTCTCTAAATTCAACTATGACAATTCATGAGAAAATTGCTGGCACGTTCTTAAGACCGAATGGAATTACATGATAAGCATATCACCACCATTCTATCGTGAATGTTATTTTCTTCTTATCTTCATTTGCAATATGGACCTGATGATAACTTGAAAAGCCATTGGTAAAATATTGTGCCTCATTCCCCTCAATGTTGTCCATAACCTCATCACTGAGCAGCATCAAGAATGGTTCATGTACACATGCATTGTTCAGGCTTCTGTAATCTACACAGACTCTGATTTCCATGGCATCCTTCTTGTTCTATATTACAATCAGGCTAATCCAGTTGCTTCATTCACCACGAAGATAAGTCAAACCTCTAACATTTTTTCAATCTATTTCTTTACTTTCTCTTTCACTCTTTGGTTTAGCTTATATGGTATGTGCTTCACTAGATAGGCATCTAGTTTTAGTGCAATCATCATTTCTCTGATGTCCCCCTTTATCCATTTTAGTTCAGTCACTGAGGATGGAAATAAGTCTTCGTATTCAAGCAGTAGGCTGAAGATCTCCCTAGTTTTCTGCTCGTCCCAATAATCTCTCATGGATTCCATATTGGGTTTATTCTTTGAGCTAATGTTATGATTCCATAGTTTCACTGGGAGCAGGTGTGCAACATCTCCTGAGGGGCTTTCTAGAATATCCTATCCATCTTCTGTTTCTTGAAATGTCAGGTGTCCCAGTCCTTCTAGATCATCCTCCTCTGGCTATGTGCCTATTTTTCTGCAAGGCATGTATTTTAGATACCCTGATTCATAGAAATACTATAGGAATTTCTTGTCAACACAACCTTCCCATAATTTTCCTGGAGTAAATAGGATCCTTTTAATGGCATACAAGGTTTCAGTCATGTGTCAATCAATATCTTTGAACGAGAAACTGTTGTTGAATTGGCTAGCCATGATATCCCAATCTGTTGTCTGTCTACGAATTTCCTCCTATATATACCATGCCTGTGGGGTTGTACGTAGGGTATGTATGAATAAATGCACCCAAAGCTCCTTTGGTACTTTCTCTCTTTCCTATTTCTCTGTGCATTCCTCTAAATGTTTTATGGGATCTGAGTTTCCTCTATAGTTCACCTTGTCATGTGGCCGGTCTCCTTCTTAACTAAACCTCTCTCGCATGGCTCACTTGATAGTCTCCCATTCAGGCAATGTGTTGCGATGTTATTTTCACTACCTTTCTGGGGTGGCGTGTAACACAATATCTAATAGTGGGATTTTTTGATCTTCTCTTATGATTATATCTACCCTAAAATGTCTACTGATTCAATACTGTGGAATGTAGGATAGTTTCTTATCTCTGCCCCAATCCAGTTTATCCTACATATCTTGGCGCAGTGTCTAGTATCAATCTCATATCCCCCTTGTTTCCATGCATCCCAAGTGGCTTATGAACCAGCTTCTGATATCTGTATGCTCCTCTAGCTTACCGATCCTCCTACTGTGGGATTTATGTAGTCTTTTCTTTTTCCTGCCATTAGCCTGTACAACTAATCTAGCACTCCTGGCTCATCTCGTTCATCCACAGGTTCCTTGAACCGTAGTCCTTGATATGGATCTAGAATTTTTATTACCCTCATTCCCTCTACTTAAAATATCATCAACTCTTTCTTCAGGTCAATGCTAACATAGTTCTTGTATGCCCAATCGATACCAAGAAGTGCTGGGTATAGGTCCTTATCACCTATTATATCAGTTAATTCAAATTAAATGTAAGTTTTCACCCCTGCTGCGTCCAATTATACATCTTCCAACCTTCCAATGGGAAAGATGCAATATTGATTCACCATCCATAGTTTTATTAGTGATTACTTGAGTTGCGGCTTCCCAAGTTCTTCCCATGTCTTTCTGGGTAGAATATTTCAATCCAACCCGATATCTAGCATTGTGTCCTTAATCTAGAATCCTCCAACGTGGCATCAATTTAGAATTCTCTACCGGTTCTCTTTTTTTCCACCGCACCCTTCACAAATGTCTTTCTGGTAGATTTTCCAATATGGTTTTTCCCTTTTCTTTGTCTTCTGTCAATATTGCTCTTAGACTCTTGCACAACTCCTTTAACATTTGCTCATTATTAACAATCTGCAAAAACAACTGAAACCATTCTTCTATTGGTCGGGTGTTACCTACTATGTGTGAGTCATGTTTCTTGTCTCCTTTTATGTTTGTTAACCCATCAAATAGCTTGGCTGCTTCCTGATAGTATTTATTTTTTTGGGTAGGGTTGCATGATCACTTTGGCAATGCTACCCGAACCATTGGAGATTGGTCTATGGTACCTTGATTATCCCCTGTCTTCTTACCTCCACTGGTAACTATATTTATATTAGTTACTAGAAGCAATTCAAAAGTTCGTCATTTTTTGTTGATCAAATTAGTCCCTCTCTGTCTGGTTCTTTCTTCCCATTTATGATCATATCTGGACAATCTTCGGTGGCATGTACATTGAACCTACATTATGAACACCAAGGCCTTCTTGGGAGTGGAGAATCTCTGGCCACATGTCCCTCTTGATAACAGTTGTAACACTTTACAGGCCCACTTCCTCTTGTTCTTCCTCCTCTCATTCCTCCTCCTCATCCCCCATGATCAGATTCATTGGTTCTAAAGGTGGATATCTTGAGTCGCTTTGCAGAGGCTTCTAATGCTCGGAATTGGTTAGTGTGGTGTGTTATGGATGTGCAGAACTCACAATCACTATTTTCAGGTACATTGGAATACTTTTTAAGTATCGATCATACCCGTGTAAAATGTCCATAGTTCCTACAAAATTCATAGTAATCTTCCATGTTTCGGCCTGGGAAAGATCCTTGTTCTCCTACTGCTGCAACTCCTGCTATTGGCAGCACCCTTGATGATCCTACAATTCCCCCTAAACTATTTGTAACTCTTAGTGTCGCGCATCTAGTCACCACATGGCCTTCCACCAGCTAGTATGTACATCATACGTTGGGTCTTACTGGTCAAATTGGTTGCAGGACCTTCAATTTCTCTTTTAGGTTGGCGATTTGATTTGGGAGGCCCATGATTGATGGGTTTTATGATGCCATCCCTCCTCGATACTCATGTAGATATCCTGCCATGGCTTCTATGCGCGACACTTGTTCTAAAGCACCTTGAAGAGTTCCAATCTTTTGTTGGGTGAATGGTGTTCTTGTAAGGGGTACCAGTTCTTTGATGAACCGATCTCTCTGGTGATTGGGATTTATGGTATATCTTAGCTTTCCAATATCATCCTTAAACCTCTGCATCAATTCCCAAGAAGTATATCCTTCTTTTTCCTTGATCTCCCATAGCTTAGACAATCCCTGTTGGTTTGTTTGCGACACCTTAAACTCTTGAATGAAACCTCTCTTAATATCATCCACTGAAGGATTTTGGTTTTGTTCTACCCATTTGAGAAACCCTCTTAAAGCCCTCTCTCTTAATGTGGTCTGAAACTCGATTGAACTATCATTATCTGGTGTTTGGCATGCTCTCCACATATATTCACACCGATGCCAATATTATTCTATGTCTTCATTCCCTCTACCAGCAAACTCAGGACATCTGGTAAAGGACCCTACCATGTTGATTCGAGTGTGTGCTAGGAGAACAAATCCTTGGTTTCTGGTTCGTTGAGATCCTTGTAACCCTAGATTACTAACACTGTTATTGGACGTGTTACAAATCGTTTTGTATTTTTCATGCACACTATGTACTCGTATTACTATAATCAACTTTGCAACAATTTTGTCAGGTTTTTTGTAAACCACCAGGGGAATGTCAGGGAAAACACTACCTGAGGTTTGGGGATTCTATTTCTGAACTCTAGTTAATGTATCATCTTTAGTGAACAATCTTCTCATCACATCACACACTTCACCTTCTGTCTCCTTGTTGTAGTTGCGGCAAGAGCTTCCTTCCGGCATCTTCCTCGCAACTTGTAAGGGAGAATCCTTGTCATTCTCCTAGATCCTATTTGTCCAATCAACATCTCTTCCATGTTCTACATCTTCCTCCATAGTCTTTCCTTATTTTCGGTTCCCTGACACCTTTCCTGCTTGGTGGGTTCCCATACATCTTCTTTTCAGTGCTTGTACTACTCTTTCCTGCCACTTTTATGCTAGTAGCACTCTCCTGTACACCCTAATATCTCTAGCACTACACAATCCTTCTATATCCATTCCATCAATAGAAATTACATTTCCCCAAACGATATCATTCTCCCCTTAGGACCTTCCGCTAGTGTTATGGTTTTATGCTACCATAGTTACTTTGGGAAATGATAAAAACCCTTCTTCCACCATCAAAATCTTAATCCAGAAAGGAACTTCATTCACTAGTTTCCCTCCTAACCCTGATCTGAACACTGAGTCCGTCTTTGAAAAGGACTGATAGTTTTTTGACAAAATTTGACTACATACCCTTCTACGGTAGTATGTACCCAAAAGTATACTTCCCTCATCAGCTCACTATCCAAGTGTCGTAGTGTTACCAGTTCTATGACAACCCAGTCATGATGAGATGGTGTAACTCCTTCTAGTCGACTCTTTCTTTTCCTCATCCTTAGCCAGTTATACAAGTATTCTAGAAAGTTACACCAAAATATCTCGTACTAATCACTTGTAGCCTCTGAGTACAAAATTTATCCTCTCGCTTTAGCGATAGGTTGTCTTCGACAAGTAGCCTACTGTGAAATAAACCAATCTACTTAGTTATGCCACCAATCTCGAATATTTTTCTTAAATATCCTTGACACCATATTCCAAACCAGTTCCTGAGATTTCATGTCCCGGCAATGGAACCATTTTTTGGCACAAAAATGACATCAGGGAAAGAACCTGGGTTTAGGTAGAAGGGGCCAACGACAGACCGTTGTGGTCTAGGACGACACTGAAATTTTCACCCTACCCCAACGGGTAACGAGTCTCACTCAAGAAGTGCCATGATAAGAACTAATAAGCGTTCAGAAGAGTATCAAGGATATCACAACCATCACTTTATGTACATATTAAATAATACAATCATCATGACATTATATCATTATAGAGATCACATTCATATGAGGAAATACCTTCAACATTTAAAATTTTGAGTAGGCCTATCTCTCAAGATATTAGAACATAGATAATGCAATGCAACTGGTCCAAGTATTCATTTATATTAATTCAACAGAAGATCGATTACAAAACATCTTCGGCATGAAGCTGTGGGTAAATACATAAAATTCCATTACAGAATGCTCCAGATCTCAGACAGAGCCCTGCTCTGGTCTTCCCGCAACTATTCCACCTCTTAGTCAGGCTCCTCTGTGCTCCATATTCACTCTGGTATCAAGCCCTTCTTCATGTTGTTCTCTCCTATTTATTTATTCCTTCACTACTTTGAACTGTTAGGTCCATTCGACTGTCTATCCTGTCAGCTACTTCTCATTCTCCTCCTTGTTCACTCAACTATTTCTTCTTGTTCCTGACACCTTGCAGTAGATGTCGCACAACTACATGGTCTTTCTCCCTTTCCCAGCCGTCTTCGCCACAACTTGACCATTACTCCGGCCACCTATTTTTCCCTCTTTTTATCTTCAAAGCTTTCAAAATTCAAAATGAAGACCCCAACAACTTCTAAGACCTTAGGAATACTAGGACAATCAATAAGGAAGTGGTCACCCTTACAAATTTTGCAATGGAATTTGGGCTTCCAATGCATGCTCAAAGTTTCCTCAACATTACCAATACTTACAATCATGGTTGGTTTGTTAACATCTATCTTATGTTTCTTCCTCATCTTCTTCTTCCCTTTCTTCTTCTTCTTAGTCACTTGGTTACTAAAATCAACAATTTTACCAAGAAAAGAAGAATAAGGAGAAGACGAGATGATGGGTAAAGAAGGTAAAGGGTCAACATGAGGTTGGTGATGTTGATATGGTGAACTCAATTGATGTGAAAAACTCGGTTGAGGTGGAATAGTTTAGGTATTTGTGATCAAAGAAGCTAAAAAAAACCATAATGGTAAACCTATCATGAATCCGGGAAGTGACAATGTAGCCATACAAGGAGGAAAAAAGTCAGGGAGAGGATTAGGATTCCAATTAAAATGGGGTTCCTTATCGGTAACTCCCACATTGTTGTCATTAGATTCATCTTAGTTAAATTTATTATCAATATTAACAGTTTAAAATCACAATACACACCGAAGGTTTGTAAAAAGTAAAACAAGAAAATAACATGCACTAGTAAATCTAAGGAATCAAACCTTTCAAACAAGATTTTCACAGCGAAATCACTAGTTGGTGATGAAACCCAACGTCGCAGAGATCAATGTGAAAAGTGGCTAAATATAGAGCAGGTGGAACAAATTACATTGACAACCTACTTAATGTACATGATATGGTGTAAGTAAAATTCATTTATGCCATCTCGAATGAAGAATACCCTCCAAAAAGGTCTAAGTCAGTCTAGCCAACATTGATTCTAGGTACAATAAGGACATCTCCTTCATTGTCACCTTGGGCAATAGCTCTAATATTATGGTTTCTAATATTACCACATCAAACAATTTAACTTCGGGGTATAGTCGCAGATAGAACGTACATGCAAAGGAAAACTAACAAAGATCAATCCCCTTGAAAGTTCCTCACCATGGTTACCCTGAGGTTTACTTCCAAGTGACTCCAAAGTACCTTTTCACACCATTTTAAATACGTGTAAATCAATCTACCATAACCAATGAAGTGGGGTGGATCACTCCATTGGGCCTGATATGGTCTCATGCTTAAATCCTTTGTAAGGGGAGCTTCCCAGAGCCAAATTGCACTAAATAGATTTACTCTCGTTCGCAAGATGATAATGTTTGTTTGCAGCTTTGGAAAATTAACTCACTTCCCTATTCCAAAGCCCTACAACCTAATCTAATGTAGGTGGAAAAGAGCCCTAAAATAATAAAAAAATTCTAAATTGATTTTATTACCACTGATTTTAAGAGTTGTTACTTACTCAAAAGTGAATGGATGTGAAACTGATGGTGTTATAACTTGAATAAAAACCTAACGCAATAGAAAATGAAATTTTAATCTCTTCTTTCTGATGGATTGCAACTAAAATAAGGGAAGAGATTTTAATAACTTTTCAAAAATACGAGTATCAATGAAGCTGTTTCAAGATAGAAATCAAAAGTAAATGGACATGACAAACAAGAAAGAACTTTTACCTTTCCTTAGTTTACGAATGATTGAAACAAGTAATATGTGAGAGATCACTTACCAGTTGATCAAAATGCCTCTCGAAGTCCCTTTCAGTGCCATTGATAGTTAGCTTCTCCTTGATGCCTTAGAGATCGTTCCAATGGTTTCCACATCTTCTCCATGATCTTTCGAAGGAGATCTGCATAGACAAAAATACACAAAGGATCAAAGCATCTAGTATATAGAATAAAAGATAAATGGAAGACTTAAGTCAGTATAAATCATAAATTGAATCAATAACCAATCATAACCTATGTGTGTGATCAAGGAATCCCACAAATGATATCATAAAAGACATAATTAGGAAAATACAATTTCTTTTTTATTAAATAAAAGGGAGAACAAAATTACAACCTCAAAGCCTTTATGTTACAAGCCTCTTCTCACAATTTCCAACCATTTCCTAGATGAAAATCCTCCTAGCCTTATTTACATAATCGTACCATCAATGGTCCTCGCCAACCCTTTCACCTGTTCTTTATTTATAGGCCAAGAGTAGGAGGTTTGGGATCCTCTTCCTAAGGTATGAGATCCACAAATGGTGGGATAGGGGATCCAAAAAGAGAGTGATGTATGTCCATGATGGGAGGGATTAGGCATGAGTAGGAATCCATTCAATTTTTTTAGTGGGGAAAGATTGGACTAACAAACCTTCTAGGCTTTACATTTTAGATTTTTCCTACTTTAAGTCATTTGTGTAGGATATAGTGTAAGACAAACCACACTTTTGCACAACTTCTTATGGTATCCTTTGCCTATGCTCATAAATGGACTAGGGAAATGATAAGAAGACAAAAATATTTTTTTGAGCCTTGAGATCTAGGAATTTCATTCTCTTTGGATGGTTTGGGTTCTAGCCTTGTAGGGGGATGCTTTGGAACACTTTTATGGATAACAAAATATCCAAACCAATGATCATTTTCCTAATGGGACAAAATGGCATGTAACAATAACCTCTTAAGGCATTAGGTAACTTTTAGGATTTAAGGGTCATGAAAGATCTCTCTCTCTCTCTCTCTCTCTCTCTCTCTCTCTCTTGTCTCTCTCTTTTTTCTACTCCTCTCCTCTCTCATTCACTCCCTCTCATTCTCTCTCTCTTCGCCCTCCTCTCTCAATATTCCTCTCTCTTCTCCCTTAACTCTCTCCATCCCTCTCTCTCCTTCTCTGTCACTCTCTATATTCACAGCTCTCTCTTATTACCAGTTTATCTCTCTTCTTCCACTTCTTCTCCCTCTCTCTCTCTCTTTTATCTCAACATCCATACGCTCTTTCACTTTATCCTAAATCCCAGTCTCCTTCACTCTCTCTCTTTCTATTCTAACCACTCTTTATCTCTCTATTTCCATTTACATGTCTGTCTATCTCTGTATCTCTTCCTCCCTCTCTATCTCTCTCTTTCTCCCTCTATCCTTCACTCCTTCACCCTCACTATCTATCTCCCTATGGCCCCCATAACTCTCTCCTCCTCTCACTCTCTCTCAATGTTTTCCCCTACTCTCTATGTATTTATTTCCACTTACATAGTTGTTTGTGTCTCTATATCCTTCCCTATCTCCTTCTCTTTCTCCCTAATTATCTCTCTCCTTTTCTCACTCATCACACACACACACACACATACTTTCTATACCATTTCGTCTCACGCTCTTTTGTCTCTCTCTTATTCCCTCTCTCACCCATCTTTCCACCTCATTCTACTTCTCTTGCTCTCTCTTTCTCTTACATATTTATATATACATTCATCCCTCTCCCTTAATATCTTTATGCCTCTCTTCCCATCACTTTATATCTCTTTTTGTCTCTTTCTTCCTCCCTTTATCTCCCTCCGCTTTCACTATCTCTTTATCCCTCCCCATATTCTTATCTATCTCTTTGTATCACCAATCCACTCTCTCTCTATTTTTTCCTATATCTCTTTCCTTCTCTGTCTCCTCTCTCTCACTCTGTCTCTTTTTGTTAAAATTGGAAACTAGGGCCAAATTCCATGTGGGTCATCTTATTTATGACAGTTGATATTTTTCTTGGATCCATCTCATCAAGAGGTGTAGGATTGATCTAAAGATCATCCAATTCTGATAAGTATTCATGGATTTATCAATTTATTTGTGTTATAAGACAATTCGTCAAGGTCAGCCAACAACCAAATAAACCCCACATGTGCTCAACGTTTTAGTATAAAATGAGATGACTTGAGAGTCATTTCTCACACACACTTCTATCTTGATTTCTCTCCACTTGTCTTGGGTTTTGGTGGAAGATAAATCTAGGAGTGGAAACCCTAGATGTAGATGGAAGGCAACCATAGACATAGATGGAAGGCATCCCTAGACACGGACTAAAGGCTGCCCTAACGTAGACCTAAAGGCTACCCTAAACATTGATCTAATCCAACCCTAAATAATGATCTAATCCAGCCCTAAACGCTGGTCTAATTCAACCCTAACCACAGTCAAACAAGAGATTCTAAAGCTGCAACATGAAGGGTCAAAGGGACAGTGTGTAGGCTGCCCTAAATAGTGTGAAGGGTTGTGTGGATAGCTATCTAGACAACAAGGTCTTAGCCACTGTATAAAGGGTCAAAGGGACAATGTGGACGCTGCCCTACACAGCGTGAAGGGTTCTATGGACAACAACTTCTCAAGGGTGGTAAGTCGCACTGTTTTCAAGGATAGTTGTAGAGTTTAGAGGTGGTTGTTAGGGTACTATTGATGCCCTAACCAGAGTTACTGAACTACAATAGTGCACCAACATCCAAGTATAAGTATGAGGATAATTTGATGATGAGAGTGTTGCTAGAAGAATCAATGTGAGCATTTACAGCTTGGAAAGCATGGTTGGATAGCATGGAAATCATAGAAAGTTGTGATGTGACAACAACTGTGACATGGCAGCAAAGGTACATGGTGTTGTAAACTCATTGGAAAACACAATGATGGGACAACAACATATTGGGACAACAACATGTCGAGATAGTAGCATGTTGGGACAACATCATGATGTTGGGACAACATCATGATGTTAAGACAGCATCATGTTGGGACAACATCATGATGTTAGGATAACATCATGTTGGGACACCAGCATGATGTTAGGACAACAACATATTGGGACAACAGCATGATGTTAGGACAACAAAATGATTTTAGGACAACAACATGTTAGGACAACAGCATGTTGGGACAACAACATGTTGGGACAACAAGATGATGTTATGACAATAGCATGTTGGGATAACATCATGTTGGAACAACAACATGTTGGGACAATAATATGATGTTAGGACAGTAGCATGTCGGGACAACAGCATGATGTTAGGACAACAACATGTTGGGATAGCAACACGATGTTAGGACAACAACATGTTGGGACAAAAACATGATGTTAGGACAACAACATGTTGGGAAAAAACAATGATTATGACAGCTATGACATTGTGCAGAAGTGGCACAATGGGACAACATAAAAAATAAGTACATGGTGGCAAGCATGGTACTACTAACAAATTGGGACAACTTGGCTATGATGCTTATTGGAGCATAACAATGGGACAACAATATGGAACATGGCACAACAGTGTAGCATGGTGCAGCGCGGTGAGGTGCAGCATGATGATGAGATGCAACAAAATGATAGGAGAAGGAGTCACTGTGGAGAATCAGTTGCAGCAGCATGTCTTCAACTGATCTCATGTATCATCTTCTTAGAGATTATATATGCTTTTATCTAAATAAATCAAATTGTTGACTTCTATTGTAAATGTACTATCTCTCTCTCTCTCTCTCTCTCTTTCTCTCTCTCTCTCTCTCTCGACTGTGCTATTGAAGAACATATAAGAAGAATTGATGAAGGGTTTCCCCACTTTGGGGTTTGTCCCTGGCTAGTGCCACATCTTGTGACCTCTTGTCTTGGGTTGTCTTCTGCGATTTATGTTTACGTTCTATCTGCAATTTACTTTAATGCTGATGTGATTGCCAATCTGGGAAAGATATTGAGCTAACTGTGAAAATTGAAATAAATTTCTCTAAGAAGAGAACATACCTAAACTTAACACTTTCCCTCTCTCTTCCCCATCTTCTCCCTCAATATTCATCTCACTCTCTCCCATCCACTCTCTCCTTCTATCTCACTCTCTATCTATATATCTCTTTATTCTTCCGTCTATATCTCTCGATTATTCCACTCTCCCTCTCTTTCTATTTGCTGCCTTTGTGTCTCCTTCCCTCTCTCTCTCTTTCTCCCCCCATTCTATATCTATCTATTTCCATTTATGTATTTTTCTATGTCCCTCTATCTCTTATTTTCTTCATCTCTATCTCTCTCCCTCTCTCTCCTTTCACTCTGTCTCCCAACCTCTCACTCCTTTCACCCTCTCTCCTAGCCTTTCACTCCATCA
Organism: Pinus tabuliformis; assembly: GCA_031772625.1. Lineage (NCBI taxonomy): Eukaryota > Viridiplantae > Streptophyta > Pinopsida > Pinales > Pinaceae > Pinus > Pinus tabuliformis. Next base: position 756,522,822 of record CM062808.1, on the reverse strand, counting down.
CATTGTATATATCTTATTTCCTCTCTCCCCATTCCTCCCCAATCACAATACTTCTCTATCACTCTTCTTCCCTATCTCTCCCCCCTCCACATCTATCTCTAGCTTCCTTTCTCTCTCTCTATCCTTATACTTCTCTCCCCGATGACTCTCTCTCTCTCTCTCTCTCTCTCTCTCTCTCTCTCTCTCTCTCTCTCTCTATATATATATATATATATATATATATATATATATATATATATATATATATCCCTCTCCATATCTCCCCATCTCTCCCTCCCTACCTATTTTGATCACTATAGGAATATAGGAATCTCTCTCCCCCACCTCTTTACCCCTCACCCCTTTCTTTCCCCCTCCCTCCCTCAGCTCCCCTTCTCTCTCCTCCCTCCGTCCCCCTCTCCTCTCTTCATAGTGCCTTTACTATTATGGGTTTTTTGAGGAAATGTGCCTAAAGATGCACTTCTATTTAAGTTTGTTATTTCCTAAATAGATAAATTAAAAGTGGGTTAGTAAACAAGAAAACAAAATAACAATAAAACTCATTAAATATAACAATAAATATTTCAAATACACTGCAAAAAAATTCAGAAAGAAAAGAGTTTGGGAAACAAGAAATCTCTTTATTATTGGAGAAGGGGTACAATATCTCCTACAATCACTAAAGGGATCCTTGGAGCCAATGGACCCTTGAATATAATAAATAAGGTTGCTCCTTTCCCTCTCTTGTAAGTGTAACCTGTCCTCAAAAAATTTCTTGGACACTCTTGAATGATGAATTCCAATATTATAAAGTAATGCCAATTGAGAGTAAATTTGGGAAACATAACCTTGCAATGAATTCTCTCTTCTAAATGGTCCACAATGTACTTTTATTTGTAGGCCAAGGTCCTTGTCTTGTCCCCATTTGGCTCATTAATGAGATTTGGTCTTTGAGTAAGCCTATGGTCTTGGTGGGAGACAAGAAGAGTCCTTTGGAAGCTTCGTAAATATTCCTTAATGGTTTATAAGATTAGGAATGAGGCCGGTGACCTTGTACTCCCATCTAATATGGGGAATTGAAGGTGAGTTTCCATATATATCTTTCAACTATCACTTCCTATGGATATGTGTGGCTATTGAATAAATAGTTGCAATGATTTGTGCAAATGTAAGAGAGCATATTTACAAAAATTAATTAATGTTTTCCTAGGGATAAGTAATCCTCAGCTTGTGAGAGTTTTAATTGTTGACCTTTGGGAAGATTTCATTTTGATGATATTTAACATAATCTATCTATGGTTAGCACTTTCCAATGTGAGACTTTTTACTGATAACACTTTCTCTCTCTATCTCTCTCTCTCCCTCATCACTCACTCTCTCTCTATCTATATATTTCTTACTCCCAATCTTCCCCCCCTCTCTCTCCTCATAGGTACCTATCTCTCCCTATCTTCCTCTCTCCCCCCCACTCTCTCTCCCCATATGTATCTATCTCTCGCTCTCTCACTCCATCTTCCTACCACTCTCCATCTTCTCTTTGTAATATTTCTTTTTATTATATTGCTAAAAATTACTAGAAATTATTACACCATAAAATTTCCCCATAAATACTAATAAATTGCATCATAGATACACATAAAGTGTAGAAAATATTTATGCAAGAAACACAATTTTATTTTATTTAATAATAATTTCCAAAAAGACATTACTTGAAAATCTCCAAAGATATATTGGTTTTTGATTTCTTGGACTTTTGTGGTCTTTAGATACATCAGAAAAATTTTCACAAATCTCTCATGATATTTGTTTCCCACATTTTGTCACAATCATGGTAGCATATGCACTCCGAAGGATTTTCAAAGGGTGAATGATGAAAACCCACAAATAATCATGGGTTATATTTTCATGATACCAACTAACCACATGCACTTAGAAGAAACAAACATGATTTTGGGAGAAATTTCCACATAACTCTCATAATTCGCACATAACTCTAATAGTTTCCATTTCCAGCATTTTGTTACAATCCACCTAACATAGGCACTACCAAGGAATTTCTTAGGAGGAATGATGAACACCTGTAAAGAATCATGGGTTATATTTGAAAATTATCAACTAACCACGTGTCTTCATAAGAAACCAACATGATTATCATGGAAAATCACTCCAAAGTAATAAATAATAATATATCAGATAAAGGACTTTTGATAATAACAGAAAGGATTTGGACTTTAGGAATAAAATATTATTACCTTCTTTATCCCCCTTGAATGCATAAGTTCCCTTTAATTTCTCTCACATGGAACTATATCCCTCCATGTTTTCTCCTTCTCCATCTACAATGAGGTTATATTTTTATTAATGTACAATATTTATAGAATACATCTCTTGGCCCTTACCCATTTATTGTATACAAAAATATGCATTGCTAATCTAGGGATCAAAATTGGGGTTTTAGATGCCCCTCCCAAAAAATTTGCACCATTATTGATCCCAATCATATATGTATATAGATTAGTTTCTCAGTGTCAAGATCTACCATATATATATATGGTAGGGCCCGACACTAAGAAACTGATCATGGATCCTCTACCCATCAGAATTATGACATGTGAGGTCCATTGAGTTGCTAGAGATTATGGAAATTATGTGGAGAGGCTTGATGTCGATGGTACAATGTAAACTATCAACCATCGACCATAAAATATATGCGTACAAGAAGGGAATGGAGTTGGTACACTAGTGGAACTCAGCCTAGTTGAACTGTGCAATGGGGTCCCCACACCAGACCATTAGACTATTAGACCACTAAGATAGTTTTACTGGAGTTCGATGTGGAAAAAGTTAACACCCTCGGGCCTTTCGACCATTAAACCTATGGAGGAATCGTGTGGAGTTTTACGTAAAAAACCCAACAATGAGATGACGTGGTCAATACACCCCACCTCGGGCACATAGTATAATGAAGTTAAAGATTGGGTCTCGGATTCTATACATCAAACCTCAACCTTTTCCGTTTGAGGTTAGAGTAAAGGGAGGCATGGAGGAAGCCCCTAATGTCGAGAAGTTGATTCGATGAATTTTCTAGTTGTGGAACCTTGAGGTTAGGCCATTGCCCATTATCGAAACTCTGGTGCCTTATCAACTTATGAATAGGCATATCGATGGAAGGTGTTAGAGTTAGTTAGTTTATTACTAATCAAAGGTCTTCGAAAATTCATTGCTTTTCTGTCATACAGAGGGTCAAAACACACAAATTGTTTCACTATTATGACTTTGACTAACCACTACATGAGAAGTCATTATGAATGTGGTTTTCATTTGGTCATCAAAGTCTTAATATTTAATGGGAGGGGTTGTTTGAGTTTGAGATTTTTCATTGTGATTTTTGAGCTAGGGTTTGGGAATTTGTCAAATTTCTTCAAATGAATGATGTGTTTACAATAAAAAATAATTATGTCGAAGCAACATGGTTATAAAAATCACAGTTTTATCCCTCTTCTTATACCATTTATTCCCCTCATACTTTACTCCCTACTTGTCCCCATTCTCTATTTGTTCCCTTAGTCCTACATATTATATCCCCTTATCCCTTCATCCTTTCAAATTATTCCTTATTCCAAAGAATTCATGCTATCCCTTATTCCTATTAAGGCTTAAATCCCCTTTATCGTAATCCTAAGTCCCTTTCAATACTAGGCCTAAATTCCCCTACCAGAACATCATTTCATATGATGATTGAAACCCACCTGAATATATTATACACTCATACAATCATCATACCCACATCATTTTCCTAAATCCTATCATGCCCCCAAAGTTTAAAAAATGATTTATTTTCAGGTGGAGCATTGGTTAAACAATATGTTTAATTATGCCATCACCGATTTTGAATCATTTTCAAATCTCTCGAAGAGGCCGCCATTTTGATTATTTTTTATCACAAGTGAATGCATTGGTGCATCATGGAGGAGCTTTGAGGAATTGGTTACACATTGAATGCAAATAGCAGAGAGTTTCAGACATTGTGCTACGCAGGGTGCTATGCAACCACTATGCAGAGTTTCCCTCGAGCTACCAGAGCTCATGCATATCAATTTAAACATTGAGAGAGGTAGGAGTCAGATGCCCTATTTGTAATTTTTTTTCTAAACAAACCGATTAATCACAGTAAAGTTATTGTTATTCTATTTTTGCAAATATTTTCTACACATACCCTGCCTGCCAGCCACAGGCATAGTGAGTTTTTATGTTAAATCCATGTCCTTTTGAAACGGAAAAGTGACGATAACAAAATCCTCAGTCGTTAGGATAAATTTTGGAGAAAAATAAAGTGTAAGCCTTCCCTATCATCACTGTTTCATACATTTGTGTTGTTGAGCCTGCGCTATCACACTTGTATAGCCTTTTACCCTTTGATTTATACATGCAACCTTCCATAAGGTTTGAGTTGAGCCTGCTAGGTATTAGGGTTGATGGCTCCCACTACTAGCAGAAAGGGAGGGGACATAGTATGTGTTGAATCCAACACCTTAAACCTCATAAATTCCACCCCAACCATTAGAGTTACTTTCGAAAATGCTGGTTTCATTCCATTTTGTTAGAAAATCTAAAAAGTGGGTCACAATACCAAATTGGAAAGCCCTTTCGCTCTAAACCCCGAAGATAACAAGGTCAAGTTAGGGAATGTGGAGATTGTTATTACAGAAAAGTTCATTACAGATGTTAAAAGTCTCCCTACTGAAGGTGAAAAATGGTTCAAAGGTAGTGAACTTGACATTTCAGCCTTTAAACAATTTTACAAGCCTAAGTATAGTGATAAGTTTGCTACAATGTTTCCCAGCATCTACCTGCAAGACCATTACAATGAACTGTTAAAAGTCATCCAAAGGTATTTCACATGTGAGGGTAGATTCTATACGGTATACCAGTATCATCTAAGACGCTTATGGAACTTCAAAGATAAGAAACCTATCAACCTACCCTTTTCTTATTTAAAAGATTGGAAAGGATGGAAACCAAAGTTTAGATGCAGAAAGATAATCATCTATCCAATCTTTTTCATTTCTCTCTCATAAAAATATTGGTCAAATTTGCAGCTGATAGAAGGAATATTTACTGGTGTGATTTCTTGTCTAGCATTGATTTATTGCCATAGACATAGTCTTCATTCGTAATATTCGTGAGGAGGAAGTTTCTCATGAAATTCAAGAGAAGAAGGGCACTCATTCATTTGAAGAGGCCAAGATAGTTGAAGAAAAATATGAGAAACCTAGTAAAACGTTCGAAAGTAACCTCAACAAACAGGGTAAAAAGAACGGTTCTGAAAGACAAAGAGAAAACTATAGAAACCAAGGTTCAGGTGGCATCATCTCAGACCACCAAGTTCTAGGTCAAGGTAGAAGAGACAATTAAGAATGAAGAGTTTGTGATGAGACCTAGGACTAGGTCAAGCACAAAAGATAATGTGGATAGGACATACCCTCAAGTAGTTGTTGAAATTTTCGAGGATAGAAAGGAAGAAAAACAAGAAGGAAAAGAATAAGACATAGTGAAGCAAGATGAACCAATCCATTTTGAGTAAGGAGAAGACACAACACATTATGAACAAGACACCATACATTATGAGGAAGAAGATCGTAATGTGGTCAAGATGAAAGAAGCCCTTCCCAAATATCAAATGAAGATAGTGTTCTTGAAGAAGAAAAACAGAGACCTTAAAGAAACAACCCAACCAACACATGAAAAGGCAGAATCACCTCCTAATGTTGTTACTAAGAGGAAAGGAAAAAATTTCTCATTCGTTGAATAGGCCAAGGAGATTGTAGTGGAATCAAGTGGACCCTCAACAAGAGAATCATAATAAAAACTTAGCTATGTACAATAGTTCAACAAGTTTGCTCAAGAACTTGTCAATACACATTTTGATCAATGGAAATAATATCAGATATGCCTAGAAGATGTGGAGGAAAGTGAGGGATAGGTCAAGAGGTTCGGGAAAGTGAACCAGAGTTACAAGAGATCTGTGCACCATATTCTTGAGAATTGTGACAAAGAGGTTTGTGAGGCATCTAAGACACTTGAAAGAGGTAAGAATTTTGTAAAATGGTCAATTCCAGTGAGGAGACAATGTAGAAACCTCTATTTCAAGAGCCTAGTGCTAAGTACAAAGCTGAGGAGAATGAAAAATACTTCGGACAAGGCATGGGGATTGGTTAAGAAGTATAAGGAGGCAGCCAAAGCACCTTCCACTGGAAAAGTGCAAAATCTGAAGCCTAAGGTCATGATTGAAGAAAAATCTCCTCAACTACTACCCACTGAACAAATTTACCTTGCACCTCAAGTTTCAAAGACCAAAAATTCCACCAACAAGACCTATAGCAAAAGGAAGAGGAGGGAAAGGGCCTCTGACTAAAGCCTAATTTTTTTTTTTTCAAAATTCAAGTTGCAGATGTTGATTGGTTGGTGAAATGATGTGGTTCGGATGTGTGGAGAGGCTTATACTAGTATGATAGTGTTTTGTAAAAGCTAAAGAAATTTAATGAACAATTTTGGAAAAGGCGTTGTGAAGGTGCTACATAGCTGCTCCCCAAGCCATGCCTGTACATTTGCATGAATTTTGGGAGGAAGACACTTTTCATAGTTTGAGGATATGGACGTGGAGCAGGTGTGGCAACCAACTCACATCTTCAGCAGAAAGCCATGTGTCTGTTTTGAAAGAAAAAAATGCTCACCAAGTTGTTACACAGTCACTATCTAGTCAACACCAGTTGTCCATGCTTTTTAGTGCCTTATTCGACTCATGAATATATGGATTTCAAAGATAGACTTGTTTATTTTAGACATTCATTTTTTCTTATTTTAGATAAAATTATGAATGTTTTATGGATTTTGTTTATTCATTGAAAGAGGAAAAGGATTGGGAACAACAAAAATCTTCCCCCTTTTAAGTTTTGTTTCGATCCACTATTGGATCAGTCATGCAGTGAACTTAGACACTTATCATATTTTATGTATGGTCTATTTAAGGTGATTAATATATATGAAGCAGGTTGTTGTTGGTTTTAATATTGTTGGGAGCTATTGTAGTATTATGTTGTGATTTGTGTTAAATGAATATGATTTGAAGCTGAAGAGATTCCAGTTGTATTACAGAGATTATTGTGGTATGAATGTTTCAAAATCATTATCCTTTAGTTTATGTGTAATCTCCTTTATGTTATCTTCTTGATATGCTTTAAAGGTGTATGGAACAACTATGTATGAATTCATTTTACATGCTTTTGTCTAGCTGCTCTAAAATGTTTCAGTTGCAAATGAAATGTTATACCTTTGAATGCTTTGTATTTTTCCTCTAGATATTCATTCATCCAAGTTTTAGTAATGAAATTTATTTGTTTCTTCCATTATAGATGAGTGTCTTGATGTTCTTATTCTCATATACTACAAATTTCCTTCTTATTTCAAAATTGTACTAGTCAACCCTCGACATGTAAATCTGGTTGGGAAATGCATAGGCATGATCAACTAGGAAGATCATGATCACATTGCAATAGTTTCCTTAGAATCCCCTACCACCCCCAAATAAAAAGTTTAAACACTTTCCATATTTGGTCTCTACTGAAGCTTTGTTTTTCAAAGTTTTATCTCCAAGTTTGCTCAGTGAGGGAGCCCCCTCAGGTTGAAGAAGACCAGTCTATCAACCAAAAGAGGTATGTGGTTACCTTTGTCATCCGTTTCCCTTTAGCCTAAAAGGTAATCATGGAGGGATAACATATTGGCATCATTGCCGGGGATCGAAAGGTTTAATTTCCTAGGGAGTTGTTTTATTTTCAGAGTTACATCATAGACTGCAAAATTTTCATAGTTATTTTGATTGTTAGTGAAATTAGTTGCATGCAATTATATTAGAAGATTTGGCTTCTAGGAGGTATACCAGGCATAATCTTGATCCAAATGCCCCCGTGGTTGTTTGTGATCCCAAAAAATTTCTTAGGAAGGAGAGGATTGTGGTTGAAAGTCAAGCAAGTAATATACTTCTTATAAAATTTGTCACTTTACCAGAAATTGCTTCTCAAGTTCCTTTGTCAAAAACCAAATCTTGCTCTTGTATCCTCGAGATTCTAGTGGACTCATCTATTGATTATATTACACTTTTGGAAAGAGATTTTAGTTGGAATATTCTCCAACATTTTGTTAAACTGAAAAGTTTGGTTAATAAAGTTCAAAAAACTATTGAAAAGGCAATTTTATCCCAAAAAATAGTCCCTTTACAAGTTAGTTCAAGCTCTAGTTCTATTTTCTCATCTTTTCTGGTTCCTTCATCATCTGTTTCAGCTTCTACCCATCCATTTTTTGCATCACCTGTAGTTTCTGTTACACCATCTTCTAGTCACCCAACTACTCAGGTAGTAGTTATGGAAGCGAGACATCGCCCTCTGGTTTTACCAACTCGGATTCATGATTTTCTTCTTAATTATGGTCAAAGGCTTCCCCAATATGACGGTAAAGCTGAAGTAACTGCTAAGTAGCATGTTGATAACGTCAGTGATTTTGTAGATTTGGAGGAAGTATATCATGATGATGTTAAAGTCAGATTGTTTGCGCAAATTTTTTCTAGTGATGTCAAGAAATGGTTCAGGAGTTCTCGCCTGGGAGCTTTTGCAAATTATTAAGAGTTGGAGGATGCTTTCCTTGCAAGGTAGGTTGAAAAGAAGAATCCCTTGAAAATTCTTGTTGAGTATAATAATTTAAAAAGACAACCTGGAGAAACTATCCAAGGTTTCTCAGTAAGGTTCAAAAAAGTGTACAATTCTATTCCTGCGAAGATAACCCCCCCAGGTTTGATTTACTCCATTATCCTGATCCTTTCAGCCCTGAGATGGCCTACCATCTTAGGGAGAGGAATCCAAACACAATGGAAGACATGCAAAACAATGCAGTTAGTGTGGAGGCTAATTTGCTAGCAAAGAAATCCAAAATGAAAGCAGAGAAAAGAGTGATACTAAATTAAGATGCCATTAGTTTTATTGATGTTAAGTTTGATACTTTCATCAAAATCATGGAGAAGATGATGGAGAAAACATCTCTGACTAACCAGGAAACAACTAGGTAACCTCATATTGGTATACAAATTAGAAACCCAAATTTTCGAAGGTAGCCATAGTTGCCAAACAAACCCAGAGAACATAAGGATCTGAAGCGGTCACATTAGCAAGTATGACCACCATTTAAGTAGAATTATGCTCAAGATCAAGATGAGGAGGACGAGAAATTACTGAAAGATCAAATTCTTTTTTTTGGTGATGGGAAGCAAGATGTGTATTTTACCAAAGAGGATGAAGAGCAGGAGCTTCTTGAAAATTTTGAAGTAGAGGATGAAGAATTGTTGTTTGCTTAGTCTTAAAGTGATATGTTAATGACTAAATCCAAGGAGTATAGGAAAGGATATCAAAATTCCATCATGAAAGTACAATTATAGTATAACTTGAGGAATATAATTGTGGGCAACAATGCAACGGAAAAGGAAATACCAATTAGCAATGCAACAAAGAAAGAAATGCTAGCTAGTAATGTTAAGAAGGATGTCCCGAGTACAAGTATTCAAAAGAAGTATGTTCGTGGTACAAGTGCCCAAAGGAAGGATCCACCTATCACCATCTTGTAGATGAAGAAGATACATCCAAAGATGCTACAAAAAAGAAGGAAGTTTCCCATAAAGAGGTTGAAAATGTATCACATCCCTTTAATATTGAAGTTGAAATTGCTAAATTAAAGATATCCATTCCTCTTGGTGAATTGGTAAAGAATAATAAATATAAGTCTCATATTTTAAAGGCAATTAGAGTAGACAAATCCTCTGATATAGTCAATATAGTGGATGATCATCCATATATTATTTTTGGATCAAATATTGATGACAAAGGGAAAGATGGGGATGTTCCTCCTTTCTATGTTAGTTTGGATGTGCATGAGAAAATACTGCATAATGCAACACTAGATTTTGGAGCCTCACATAATCTAATGCCGAAAGTGATTATGGATAGATTAGCCTTAGATATTACAAGACCATACAAGGACCTCTATTCATTTGATTCTAGTAAGTGAAGTATCTAGGATTAATAAAAGATCCAGCAGTGTCTTCAACTCAAATTCCCTCAAAATTTATGGTTATGGATATTATGGTGGTGCAGATACCTCCTAGGTATGGCATGATTTTGTCTATATCTTGGATGCTAAAATTGCAGTGAGAATTACAAACATATATGTCCTATTTCATAGTTTAAGTTTTTGGAGGGAAATCAAGGAGGTTATACAAGGAACCGTTCATGTAATACATGATCAGTAGTAAACATAAACCCGTAAATCATCCAGTGTATGCCGTTCATTGGGATATGGACTCATTTGTCTTGTTCAATTCAGGTTGTCCCAATGATTAAGAGACTACTCCAGATGTGGAAGAGGAAAGGTATCGTGCTCATAATTTAAACATTTTGGGCAAATATTTTGAACAAGATAGCAGGATAAAACTAGTTGTTCTAGACATTTTAGAAGAAGCAAACAAAAATAAAAGTTATGAAGAAAACAATAATGGAAGGGAGAGACTGGACAACAACAAAGGTGAGAAACAAAACGACATAATTTTCCATGAGAAGCTTGAAAATTGGAAGGCTAAAACAGGAAATAAAGAGAAGAAAAATGTGTTTGGACCATGCATTTCGATGGGGCAGCAAGCAGAGAAGGCATCAGTGTGGGGATATGGATTATATTCCCAGAAGTTGGTAAGTCTAAGCTATGCTCATACAAGTTATTTTTTTACTGTACTAATAATGTAGCAGAATATGAAGTCTTATTTTGGGTCTACAAAATTGGAAGAACTCTGGAGCTAGGAGAATAGATGTTTATGGTGATTCTAAGCTGATTCTCACACAAGATAAAGGTGAATATCAAACAAAACATCCACAGATGCGTGCTTATCATAATGTTGTCTTATATTATTGGTAGGATTTTGTTGAATACATTTTCTGAGTTGACCCAAGAAAAGATAATGTTCTTGTAAATGCATTGGTCATTTCAGCCTCTAATATTGAAATTCCCAGTAGTGTTAAAGGGAAATATAAGGTAGAAGTCATACATAGGCTTGCTATCTCAAATAACATGAAGCACTAGCAAGTCTTTGAAAATGGAAAACAGTTGGAGAATCTTTTGTTAATGAAGAAGGAATTTGCTAAAATAAAAGTGGAAAGGGATGGTAGACGAGAAGATGTAGAAAAAGAGAGCTTCATTAATCAGTTGAAAGAAGAGTTAGATAAGTAGGGTACTGAGTTAAAAATATTGCAACTTAAAGAAAATTTCCTTCTAAGAGGGCTTGTACCTTTGGAGGAACTATTGACTAGAATGATGAGGCTAAAAGGCCAAAACTAGCATCCATTGGAGAAGGAGTTGAAGAATGCAATACAAGTATAACAAAACACCTAAAAATGATAAAACTATTAAAGACCTTGAATCTAGAATTGAAGAAAAAACACTTGGAATTGTTGACTAAATTTTTTGATGTGTCTTCGTGGGGGTATGAAGACTTGAAGGTGTATAATAAAGACATTATTCAACACAATACCATTATAGGCAGATCAGAAACCATTCATGAAGAAGCTACGAAGGACAAGTTCAATGTTGCTGCCCCTAATCAAGAAAGAAGAAAAGAAGTTGTTTGATGCTAGAATAATAGTACCCCCTAGATTTTCTGATTGGTTATCTAACTTGGTATTAGTCAAAAAGAAGGCAGGAGAGATCAGATTATGTGTATATTTGAAAAAATTGAAAAGGGTGTCACTCAAGGACAACTATCCACTGCTAAAAATGGACCATATACTTCAAAAGGTAGTTGGTGCAAAAATAATGTCATTACTAGATGGTTTTTCTGGCTATAACTAGATCTTGGTTCACCCAAAAGACCAAGATAAGACTGGCTTCACCACACCTTGGGGAACTTTCAAATATGTGAAGATGTCATTTGGTTTGATGAATGCAGGGGAAACATTTCAGCGAGCTATGGATATAGCTTTTGTAGAGGAAAAAGATAATTTTATTTTCATATACCTTAATGATATTACTATTTATTCATAGTCTGATGATGATCATTTACAATAATTAACAGCAGTGTTTGAGAAGTGTAGGAAATATGGCATATCCTTAAATACTAAGAAATCATTGTTTGGGTTGGAGGAAGGCAAGATTTTGGGACATATTATTTCAAAAGATGGTATCAAAATAGATCCTAACTGACTTGTACCCATTCAAAAAATGTACATTCCTAGGAGTAAAGAGAAGTTTCAGTCCTTTTTGGGTAGAATTAATTTCTTGAGGAGGTTCATTTCGAATCTAGCCAAAACTTTAAGAAAAATCATAGATATTTCAAAGTGGGACAATGAGGTGAAATGAGGTGAAGACAGTAAGAAATATTTCAGTGAAGTTAAGCAACATTGTCTCATGCTCCCACATTGGCCAACCTAGATTATACATGAGAATTCATAGTTTTATTCCTTCGCTTCTGAGCATAGTATTGTTGTTGTCATATTGTAGAAAAATCAACAGGGAGTAGAACAACCTATTTCATTCTTCAGTAGAGTGCTAAGAGACAATGTGCTCAAATATGACATAACGAAGAAACATGCACTTTCTCTTGTTAAAGATTTCAATGATTTCTAGGTATATATTTTTCATTCTCATGTTTTATCTTATGTACCTAGTGCTACAACCAAAAACATTTTGACTCAGAGTCATCCAAATGGAAAAAGGGGAAAGTGAATCGCTTCTATACTTGAATATGACATCAAGATCGAGCCAACAAAGCTGGTTAAAGGGCAAGGCTTGCCTCGAATGATGGTTGAATCCAATTTTCTGTCACTCCAAATCACTTTCTTAGCTATCCTAGTAGAAGAGGATCTCTCAAGTACTATACAATAAGTTCCAGAAAGGTTTTCTGCCTCACCTTGGTATGTTAATATTTTATATGTGTTGCAACACTTAAAGAACCTCCAGATTGGACTAAAACTAAAGCTTGTTTTTTAAAGTTGAAGGCAATAAAATTCAACATTATTGATCAATTTTTGTATTGGAAGGATCCCGGTGGAATGCTACTCAATTGATTATTATAAGATGAGGCTTAAGCAATAATGGAGTTGTTTCACAAAGGAGATTGCGGCGGGAACTTGTAATGGAAAACCATAGTGAACAAGATCCTAAGAGTTCGCCTTTATTGTCCTAGTTTGTTTTCTGATGTTTACAAAAGGGTGGTCAGCTGTCGGGAATGCTAGATGTTTGAAGGAAGAAAGAAGTTGCTCTCACTGCCACTGAAGCCTATAGCAGTTGAGTCTCCATTTCAACAATGGGGAGTCAATTTTATTGGTGAAATTCATCCCACTTCTTCTAGACAACACAAGTGGATATTGACAAAAACTAACTATTTTGCCAAGTGAATCGAGGCAGTCCCAACCAGAGAAGCTACGGACATTGTAATCATCTAGTTTTGGGAAGGTAACATTTTGTCTTGTTTTGGCTATCCAAAAAATATTGTCAAAGATAATGTTGTTGCTTTTAGATCTAAAAAGATGGTAGAGTTATGTAACAAATACAACATTGTTTTAGGACATTCTACAACCTATTTGTTGGCATTATGATACAGGTGTTGTCCTTGATGGCAACTCACTCACATGAAATATCACAATGCAGCAGGTCAATAGCAAAAAATTATAGACCAGACTACAAATAATGAAGAAAGAGAGGTATGCATAGTTTCACCTTGTCCAAGCTACATATACACGCAAGTTTACTGAACAAAAGAAGCATATACGTAGACACGCACTTTCATAGAAGGAAAAGCACATATATCTTGGAAAACAAAAGTTTTTGGTCCAAGGTATTTGACCCAAGGTAATTGGTCCAGGGTATTTGGTCCAAGGTATTGGTCCTAAGTAGTTTTGGTCCATGGTATTGAGAAAGGTCTAAAACTATATAAGGAGGAGAAGATCATTAGGCCAAGTGTGCAAAAAATTTGAACATATTATGAAGGGTTGGATCATATATGCAGGTTAATGAGCTTCTGATGGTGTGCTTGATCTAATCTAAGGAGGCACCTATATGGATGATGAAGGTTGATGAACCTGGATCATAAAGGCTTAAAAGTATTCTCATTATGTGGTTTGATCTTGAACAGTCTAGATTTGAATACTGACGCGTGTTTTGTTTTGTAAATGTGATGATCTAGGTATGACTGAAGTCTGGAATAGTTGTGATGTTTTAAGTTAGCATTTACAGATCTGTATGCAGGTTCACTTTAGTAAAATAGCGTATGCATGTTGGTTCAGCATATAAAAGTAGCGTATACATCATAAATTGGAATTTGTAGATCCGTACGCTGGTTCTCTTCAGTAACAGTGCGTATACACACTAGTTCAACACAGGGAAGTAGCATATACCTTATGAAGCATGATGTTTAAAGTTTCAATAATATCTGTTTGTGGTTGCAGAGTACTGGGTTCTGTTCTGATGACTATATCCTGATAACTGTGTTCTAAATGATCAGATTGATTTATTGTGATTTTCTGTTATGAAACCAGCTCAAGAAAAAGATAGAAAATATAGATCAATGCCTTAGAATTTAGCCTCTTCGAGCGGGCAACCTCCTTTACATTACATAAATGAACAATTCTTGGATGATTCAAATGACAAAACCTCCTTTCTATATATAGGAGTCTAAGGAGTCACAATATAACCCAACCGAGCTAACAATAATAATATAAAGCCACAAAAATAATAATAGAGGGATTCTATGGGGCACAGTAATAACAATATGGGGACAATAGGGGCACAACAATATTAATAAGGGATACAACTACAATAGTAATGGGGTAATCACTAGTATTATAGGGGCCCAACATGCCCCTCTCCTTCAAAGAAGTGTTTTCCTCAACGCTTGAGTAGTTCTGGATGCTTCTGTATAAAATTCTCATCCTCCCATGTGGAATCTTCAGCAGATAAGTTCTTCCACTTGATAAGATACTCTGAAATTGATCGATTTCGTAGCTGTCGAGTTCTTGTTTCTGTGACTGCTTCTCATTCCAATATAATTTTTCCTTCCTCGTCAAGTTCTGGAAATATTGTTTGAACTGGGAGCTTGTCGCCTATAACCTTCTTTAAACATGAAACATGGAAAACTAGGTGCAATCGAGAAGCTGCAGGAAGATCCAAATGCCATAGTACCAATATTTTGCAACACCTTGTACAGACCATAATACTTTGGTGATAATTTATTATCCTTCTTAGCTTGCTTGAGGGACATTTGCTTATATGGTTGTAGATGTAGGAATACCCAATCACCTACATCAAAACTTCTTTCACTGCGATGTTGATCTTCCTGTTGTTTCATTCTATTCTATGCCAAAATGAGGTTATCCTTTAAGAGTTGGAGGACTTGTTGTTGATGTTCAATGTGATGTTCTACTGCTTGAACCGTAGAATTTTCTCTTAAATATGATGTGATGGATGGTGTCTCATATCCATAAAGTGCATAAATGGGGTCATTTTTGTTGGTATATGGAAGGAAGTGTTATACCACCATTCAGCCAGAGGCAACCATTTGACCCATTGTGTCTGTTTATTAGATACAAAGAAATGAAGATATCCTTCCAAACATTTGTTTACTATCTCAGTTTTCCCATCAGATTGAGGATGATAAGATGAGCTATGAGCTAACTGAGTACCAAGACAAGAAAATAATTCTGTCCAAAAATTTCCAGTGAAAATGGGATCTCTGTCACTTACAATAATATTTGGGTTTCCATGTAGCTTTTGAATTGTTTCCATAAATGCAAAAGAAACTGTACTGGCTTTAAGTGGATGTGATAATGCACAAAAGTGTGCATACTTGGTAAGTCTTTCAACTACCACCATGATGACACTCTTTCCCTCAGACTTGGGTGAACCTGTGATAAAATCCATTGAAACCTCCTCCCAACGTTGGCTCGGAATGGATAAAGGTTGTAATAGACCCAGTGTTTGAATTGTTTCAACTTTATTTTGCTGGCAAACCAAACATTCCGCCACAAACTTTTGAATATCTGATTTAAGTCCATCCCAAAAAAATTCCTTCTTAACCCTGTGGTAAGTTTTTAAAAATCCTGAGTGCCCTCCTAAGGGAGAAGTGTGCAATTCCATAAGAATCTTTTGTTTTAGCTAGGAATTCTTACAGAGGTATAAGCGATCTTTGTACCATAACGAATCATTTTTCCAGCTAAATGTATTAGACGTACTGGAATCTTGTTGTAACTTTTGAATAAGTTCCCCCACTTCTTCGTCATTCTTCCATTCCTCCCTTGCTTCATTTATCCAATCTGGTTGGATAATAGAAATGGCGCACGACAATGCTTCCACATCCTCATCCTTTCTTGAGAGTACATCTGCCACCACATTTTGCTTCCCTTTTTTGTAGATGATTTCAAAGTCATAACCCAACATCTTTGTGACCCACTTTTGTGGCTCTTCAGAGGATAATCTTTGTTCTAGAAAGTATTTAAGGCTATCATGATCTGTTTTTACCTTGAAGTGTCTTCCCATTAGGTAGGGTCACCATTTCTTAAGTGCATGGAGTATTGCCAACATTTCCTTCTCATAAATAGCTTTGTGTAAAAACTTTCCCTTGATTGGACGACTTTCAAAAGCAATGGGTCTTTCATCTTGCATTAAAACAGCACCAATTCCATTTCCTGAAGCATCACATTCCACAATAAAGGTTTTTGTGAAGTCCGGTGTAGCTAAGACTGGTTCTTGGCACATTGCCTCTTTAAGATGTTCGAAGGCCTTTGTTGCCGCTGGAGTCCATGAAAATGCATCTTTCTTCAATAATGTTGTTAGAGGTGCTGCTATTCTCCAATAATTCTTAACAAACTTGCAATAATACCCTGCCAACCCAAGAAATCCTCACAGATGCTTTATGGATGTGGGGATTTTCCATTCCTTAATGGCTTTAATTTTGCTAGGGTCTACCTTAACTTCTTCCTGAGATACAATATGACCCAGATATTCCACCTCTTGTACTCCAAAGAAACATTTAGATCTTTTGCATATAATTGTTTCTCCTCCAATAGTTGTAGCACCCTGTCAACATGTTCAACATGGTCCTTCCAAGACTTGTTGTAGATTAGTATATCATCAAAAAATACTAACACAAATTTTCTAAGGAATGGTTTGAAAATGGAATTCATCAAACCTTGAAATGTTGAAGGTACATTGGTAAGGCCAAAAGGCATGACCAAAAATTCATAATTACCTCATGAGTTCTAAATGCTATTTTCGGAATGTCTTCAGTCTTCATTCTGATTTGATGATATCCTGAACGAAGATCCAACTTGGTGAAGTAAATTGATCCATGTAATTCATCCAGTAATTCATCAATGACAGGAATGGGAAACTTGTCTTTAATAGTGAGCTTGTTGAGCTCCCTATAATCTGGACACATGCGACATGATCCATCCTTCTTATGCACCAATACTACAGGAGTCGAGAAATAACTTTGACTCGGTTGAATTATACCAGCCTCTAGCATTTCTGCAACCATACGTTCAATTTCACTCTTTTGGGCATAGGGATATCTATACGGCCTGATGTTTGGAGGAACACTTCCTAGAATCAGATGAATAGCATGATCATGATCACGAATAGGTGGGAGACCTTTGGGAGTCTCAAATACCTTGGAATGATTGTCCAAGACTTTTTGGAGATCTAGAGAAATAGATGATTCTAATGTCGAAACATCTACTGAACATAATTGTGAAATTACACCTCTTTGTTCCTTTTTTAGAAGCTTTGTCATACCGTTAGAGCTGATTATCTTTCCCGGTTTCCCTGCTACACCCCTTAATTCAACTTCACTTCCTTCCATAGAAAATTTCATGAAATGTTCTTGAAAATTAAAAGCTATTGTACCCAAGGATTGTAGCCATTGGACTCCTAGTACAACATTAGCACCTCCCATTGGAATGGAAAGCATTGGGCTAGTCAATACATATTCTCCCATGGATAGCTTGATATTATGGCACTTTCTTGAGCAATTTATTATTCCTCTATTTGCAACCATCAGTTGACACTCTGGTGCTGGATATAAGAAGCAATTCAATTCTTTTGCTACCTTACAATGAATAAAATTGTGGGTACTTCCTGAATCAATCAACACTATTACCTTTTTCTTCTTGATTTGTCCTTCTATCTTGATGGTTTGAGGAGTGATAATTCCCGCCAATGCATTACAATATATGGTCGGATTCATTTCTTCATTATCTAGGCTTTGTTCCTGGAGTATATCCTCTTCTTTTGACCTTTCTTGCTCCTTTTCTTCTTCCTCTTCACAATCTATGTAGAATAATTTCTTCTCAGCAAATTATGACCTTTAGTGTATTTGCTATCACAACTGTAACAAAGCCCTTTTACTCTTTTTTCTTCCAATTGTTGTGGTGTCAACCTTATAGGTTGTGGAAGACCAGGGGCAACAACACTTCCATATTTATAGTTTCCATAATTTTGCTTTCCACTTTTCTTGCTAACCTGAATGCCTTCTCTAATGAATCAAGTTCCCAAAGGCGAATACCATGTTGCATATTATCCTTTAAAGTCCCTATGAACACATCAATCCTATGCTCCTCTAGAATATTTTTTACCCTTATGTTCATTTTTTGGAACTCCTTAATGTGCTCCATTATTGAACCCTTTTGTTTGACACTTATCAATTGGCTAAAAAAAGTGTTGCCTTTTGTATCCTCATAGTGTGTTTTCAATTCTTCTGTAAAAATTTCCTAAGTGATAATTTGTTTACGAGAGAAAATCCATTGATACCATACAAACTAATTTGGTTCCAAATATAAAGTTGTAATACATACCTTTTGTGTGTTTTGCACATTATTGAGATCGAAACATTGCTCCATCTGTAATGTCCATGTTGTTGGATCCTTGCCATCAAACTTCTTCATGTCGATTTCTGGAATATGGTGGGTCTTCGATCCCACATTAGATTCTATGAAATCATGATTAACATTTCTTTTGTTCGCATCATGAGTTTCCTTTACTACCTTTTCACCATTAGTAAGTATTTCTTGTGGAAAATTTGTCAAATCTATCTTCAAATCTGCCATGTCTCTCTTCAAATATGTCTTCAAATCATCAATGTTAGCTTCGAAAACCTTTATCTTAGATTCCATGCCATTTATCTTAGCTTCTGTTAGCTTTTGTGAGAGTGAAATTTTTTGCACTTGGTCTTGTAATTTTGATATATCATTTAACATTTCTTCCTCTTCTTCATGAGTCATGCTAGAGCTTTCAGGTTGCTTACTAGGTGTTTGCATTTTCTTTCCTCGGGGCATCAGTTACTGATAACAATGCTCTACTATGCCCTTTGAATTCCTTCAACATAATTTTTCAAAGCAACCTTAAGAAAAAATTTAAAAAAATCTACACACCTTTTTTCTCTTTGTAGGATCTCGATATTGCCTCTGATGTATCTATGTAATTTTAGATCATCCAGTTATGAAATTACGACCTATAGTAGCCCTCTATGTCATCTTTCCAATGCCACCAGTGTGATTCCAATTGGATTCTCCAAGGAAAAGTTATGTCAAATCTCCCACAATGACCTCATTATAGACTAGTTTAGTAGAGCGAACTTGTACAATGTACCACGTGTCCCTATTTTGACCTCTGGATTTGAAAAAGATATACAAGAAACTATAGTCTATCCTCTTTTCGTACCTTCTCATGAAATTTCAATCCCATGCTTAGAGAGAAAGTTATGACGATTTTCCTCAGGTCACCTGTTTGTAATGTAATTCAGGAGTCTGCAAAAAGATCAACTTCCTCAGATCATATCTCCGCAAATTTAGTGCGAAAAGATCTAAAGTTTAGACCCAATATTCCGTGCGATTTCTTCTAAAATGGGTTTTTTTTTTAGCTTTTGAAACATTTCAAAAAAAAAGTTACAGTGAAAATGCCATGATGACCTATTTGGAGCAGCGAAACCCTAGAATCCAAAGCTCTGATACCAAATGTTATGAAACTAGCTCAAGAAAAAGATATAAAAGATAGATCAACACCTTAGAATTCAGCCTCTTCAAGGGGGAAACCTCCTTTACATTACATAAATGAACAATTCTTGGATGATTCAAATGATAAAACCTCCTTTCTATATATAGGAGTCTAAGGAGTCACAATATAACCCAACCAACCTAACAATAATAATATAAAGCCACAAAAATAACAATGGAGGGATTCTATGGGGCACAATAATAACAATATGTGGACAATAGGGGCACAACAATATTAATAAGGGATACAAGTACAATAGTAATGGGGTAATCACTAGTATTATAGGGTCCCAACATTTGCTTCAGTGATGATGGGTTGTTAGTGATTGATTGATTTAGCTATGGTTGATTTAGAAAGAGATGATTGACTTTTAGTGATTGGTTGATGCAGATGTATTTGATGTAGTTATGATTTCCTTAGTTTTAATGTTGTTGATGGGTCTAGTATGAAAATTGGATGAAACGCGGCCTTCAGATTGAGGTGTTGTGTTCCAGGAGTATCCAGTCTAAAAATTCATGAAACGTGGTCCCTGGTAGAAGAGTGGAGTTTTCTGTAGGCTGGCACCTATGTACTAGTAAACATATTTGCTAGTACAAGAGCTAGGGGGCTGTAGCTCCCTTTCAGTAGTTGCTGGAGAACGAGCAAGGTTGTAGCCTTCTGCACGTGGGTGCCTGCGTACTTGTATAGTCTGCACCAGTACAATATTGTAAATAGGTTTTCTTATTAGTAAAAGAAGACAGAGATGACAACAACAGGTGGTTTTTATCCACATTGGATTTCCACCTTATATCTTGGTGTTCATGTGTGTTGCTTATGTGTGATGCTTTATTCTGCTTTTACTGCACTATCTAATAAACCTCTGATATACTAGTTAAAGCTTAAGACATGATAAATTGTCTAAATCAAAAGTTCTCTACATATACGTTGGTTGCTTTAAGTACAGTTGTGTATACATGCTAGTTCACTTAGCAGAAGTAGTGTATATAAATCTGTTTGGGAAATAAAATTATTGATATGATAATATTGATTCACCCCCCCCTTTCAGTATTATTTCCAACTATTGGTATCAGAGCAGGTCCTTTAGAAGAAGCTTGATCGCTTGAAGGGAGATCCATCATCATGAGTAATCAAGAAAGCATGGGATCCATCAAACTGCTTATAGGAGAAATTTTGTTTATTGGAAAATAAGAACCAAAACTTATCAACAATCACTTGGAATGGATGTCTCGGAAATTGTGGAAGGATGATATACATCTCCAACAACAATTCCTACAGATACGGTAGGTAAAAAGAAATATGAAACCAATGCTAGAGCTGTCAATACTTTATTGGGAAGTCTGTTCATCAGAGTTTTTCAAAGTCATTCAGCTCAAATCAGCCAAAGAAATATGGGACAAAATTGTTCTGAGCTACGAAGGAGACTCTCAGGTAAAATGTCCTAAACTTCAAACTCTCAGAATTCAGTATGAAACTCTTAAGATGCACAGTGATGAAATTATAGCTAGTTACTTCTTACGTATAAATGAGGATGACTTTCATGAAGAAATATCTAAACTCAAAATCAGTTTAGAAGAAAAGATATCATTATAGATACCTTGACATACGAACTTGCTGAAAAAGAAAAACACAATGAAAAACTAGAATGTGAAATTATGGGTCTAAGAAAGGATCTTGAGAAAACAAAATCTCTCAATCTTAGATTTGCTAAAGGATCAGAAACCTTAAGTGAAATTATCAAAGGGCAATGTTCTCCTCCGATAAAGACAGGTCTTGGATATACTAAAGAAGCATCTCAATCACAAAAGTTGTCAACCTCCACTAAAAGCAATCTTGATGTAGCAAAGACCAGTGAATAGTATGAAAATCGTCGGCAAAGGCATAAAGAAAATCACTAGGTAAATCAGACTCAATTTACTCCAAGGATGAATAGAAACCACAGCCAACCTCAGGTAAATCATACTCAATTTTCTCCAAATATGAATATCAATAGCGACTACAGTCACCAGGTCAATAGATTCGATAGTCACAGGAACTTCTTTAATGGGCAATGTTTTTCATGTCATAATTTTGGACACAAAGTTGCTCAATGTGTTGCTTACAAAACCATCATGACTAGAGAAGCACTAAATCAGAGGAATGTAACAAGGGTCAAGAAAAGTTCCTATAATAACTTTTCTCTTCTTGAGAATGAAATAGAATTCTCAATCTGTAACAACTTTGGTCATGAAGAATTTGAATGCAGAAGAAAATTTTGGCAAACATCTCAAAAGGAGCAAACTCCATTAAATACCAAGATATGGAGAAGTAAAGAATCTCATACAGAAAGGTGTGGTATAGCCTTGTATGCAAAAGGATAATAAAATCTGTGGTACATCGACAGGGGATGCTCAAAACACATGATAGGTGACAAAGAAAAAATTCACTCATATAATTCTTTAGAAAAGGAAAAGAATGTTTCATTTGGAAATGACACTCCTGCTGTCATAAAAGGTAAAGGCTCTATTTTCTTGAAAGAAAAGGTTAAAGTTGGAAATGTTATGTAGATGGTTTAAAGCATAACCTGTTGAGTGTCAGTCAAATGTGTGATCAAGGAAATGAAGTGGTGTTTCGATCAAACGGATGTGTTGTTCATGAGATTGATATAGGAGAGACTGTGATCAAAGGTACAAGAACTCCAAACAACTTATACATACTCAAGGGAGGACAAAAACAGTGCTATCTAAGAAAAAATGATGAAAACTGGCTGTGGCATAGAATATTGGGACATCTAAGCTTTTCTTAAATAAGAAAAGCATGTATATTCAAGGTTATCCATGATCTTCCAGATATCAGCATCCCTAAAAATACAATATTCAAACCATGTCAAATCGGCAAGCAAACCAAAGCTCACTTGATTGAAAAGAAGGGTTAGCTAGTAAGCCTCTTGAACTTGTCCATACTGATTTATGTGGACCATCAAGGAAAAATTCACCTCATGGAGAAGAATACTTTATTTTTTTCATTGATGATTTTTCCAAAATGTGTTGGATAGGTCTTCTAAAGCATAAAGATGAAGCATTTGAAAAGTTCCAAGCCTTAAAAGCTTTGGTTGAAAATGAATCAGATCAAAAAATCAAACGCCACAGATCTGATCGAGGAAGGGAATTTACCTTGAATGAATTCTTTGACTTTTGTGAACAACATGGAATAAAAAGGAAATTCTCCACCACAAGGACTCCTCAACAAAATGAAGTGGTAGAAAGAATGAACAGAACTGTTCAACAAATGGCTCGAGCTATGCTAGATGAATGTAGAACTCCTGCAACCTTCTAGGGTGAAGCTGCATTCCTGCTGTAACTATTCTCAGCCAAGCAAATGTTCAGGTAAATAGCACTCAAAATCCACATGAACTTTGGTATGGTAAGACTCCTACTATAAAATACTTTAGACTTTTTGGAAGAAAATGTTATATCAAAAGGACTGATGAAAAACGTGGTAAGTTTGAACCCAGAGAAGATGAAGGTATTCTTCTTAGTTATTATTCCAGAAGTAAAGGATATAAATGTTATAATAAAAGACTTCGAAAAATTGTTGAAAGAATTGATGTTGTAGTTGATGAAGCATGGAAAAATACAAAACATATAAAAACAAAAGATTATGACAATGAAGAAGATGGGGACTATTTTCCCACGTCAAATCAAAATGATATTGAAGAAGAAACAAATGAAGCACCATAAGAAGAGATAATGGTAGAAGAGAAGACTCTATCTAGGTATGTTCAGAAAAATCATCCAGAAACTCAAATTTTAGGGAAAAACAGGCAGGTGTACAGACACGAAGAATTATTACAGGGACCTCAAGCTATCTAGCATTACTATCCTCCATCGAACCTCAACATGTAAATGAAGCATGCAAAGATGAATGTTGGGTGAAGGCCATGGATGAAGAACTTGAGCAAATTGAAAAGAATGATACTTGGGAATTAGTTCCTAGACCTCATGATAAAAATATTATAGGAACAAAATGGATATTCAAAAGCAAGCTGAATGAAAATGGAGAAGTCAAAGAAAGAAGGCCAGACTTGTTTGTAAATGGTATGCTCAACAAGAAGGTATAGATTTTGAAGAAAATTTTGCACCTGTTGCAAGACTTGAAGCCATAACGATGTTTCTTGATCTTTCTAGCTTTCAGAAATTCAAAGTATATCAAATCGATGTAAAATCAGCCTTCCTTAATGGAGATTTAGAAGAAGAAGTTTATATTGAACAACCAGAAGGATTCATTGTTGGAAATGATGCAAAACTTGTATGTAGACTCAAAAAGGCCCTCTATGGTGTGAAATAGGCTCCAAGGGTCTGGTATTACCATCTTGACAAATATCTACACCAACAAGGTTTTACAAAATGTTCAACAGATAACAATCTATATACAAATATTGAAACTCATAAATTGCTAATTATTATTGTTTATGTTGATGATATCATTTTTGGTAGCAATGAAGAATCCATGAGTCAAAATGTTTCCTC
Source organism: Pinus tabuliformis (assembly GCA_031772625.1). Lineage (NCBI taxonomy): Eukaryota > Viridiplantae > Streptophyta > Pinopsida > Pinales > Pinaceae > Pinus > Pinus tabuliformis. Next base: position 756,498,211 of record CM062808.1, on the reverse strand, counting down.
AGTAATGTAACAAGAATTTGAAATGTCCTTGCTTGGTGAACTTACCTATTTTCTTGGTCTACAAGTTCAACAAAATAAAGATTGTATTTTTCTTTCACAAACCAAATATCTCAAACAGATCTTGAAAAGATACGGAATGGAAGATTGTAAACCTGTATGCACCCCAATGGTAACAGGATGCAGTCTCAGCTCAAATGATGAATCTGTAGCAGTACATCAACCAACTTACAGATCCATGATTGGCAGTCTGCTTTATCTAACAGGTACCCAACCTGACATCATGCATGTAGTAGGAATAGTTGGAATATTCCAAGAAAATCCAAAGGAATCACACCTTTAGGCAGTCAAAAGAATTTTTAAATATCTTCAAGGAACTCAGGACTTTGGTTTATGGTATCCTAGAGATATAGATCTTACTCTTCATGCATATACAAATGCAGATTGGGCAGGAAGTATTGATGACAAAAAAGGGACTAGTGGTGGTGCATTCTACATGGGTTCCATGTTAGTATCTTGGTCCAACAAGAAACAAAGTTCAATTGCTTTATCCACAGCTGAAGTGGAATATGTGGCTACTGCATCTTGCTACACATAACTACTTTGGATGATGAAAAACTTGAAAGGCATTCAAATCACATGTACTCCACCCATCTCCATTCTATGTGCTAATACAAGTGCCATCAGTTTTTCAAAGAATCGAGTCATGCTCTCCAAGACCAAGCACATACCCATTAAATACCATTTTCTACGAGAACAAGTGCTTGAACAAAAGGTCAAATTGGAGTATGTTCCCTCGAAAGAACAGGTTGCTAATATATTCACTAAACCACTACCCAGAGACACATTTGAATATCTCAGACAAAAGCTGGGAGTACTTGCTACATCATCCTGCTCTTAAATTCAATTCTTTCAAGAAAGGTTATTATACATGTGTTTCATGAAGTCTAGTTGCATACACATGTGGGTTTCTGTGGGTTGAGAAGCGTATATATCTTTCAGACAAGAAAAACAGTGGAGCAGGCTCTGATATGGGTGCTCTATCTGATGTTGATTATTACAGTCTATTGATATGCCCTGTTCATTATTTTTATCTGACTGACAAAGAAGCCTTGATCATTGACTTATTAACAATGCACAGGTAGCACAGGTTCAAGAGGAGCATTAGACTTCACTCATATTCTGCATTGTTGACATTATGATTGCTGAATACATCTATGGTTGTAGATACTTATACCTAGGGTGATATGCTTTTTGAGTACTATTGGACAAATGGTGTAATTTGTATCCCCACTTTTGCATGGGATGGACAATGTAATTATATTTTTTTCATGTATAAACAATTGTTATATCCCCACTTGGTTTGGTGGATGAGTCAAATTTGGTATATCCCCACGTGGTTGGGAAATTGATGTACGCATGAGTCATTGGTGATAGGAGGTTCATACTTAGTTGAGTTATAGAGTCATGCTATTCTTTGGAAAAATACTTTTGCAGACTCTGCATATGCTAGCATGGACGGTTTAGTGCATCTCAGCATGTACAAAGGGGGAGCTCAATAAAAAAATTCAACATGTACTCATGGGGAGCATGGACAGCATAATGTATATCAAAAGCGAAGAATATTTTGGTCCATCCTTTGCCCTTGATGTCAAAGAGGGAGAGTGACTTGGTGTTGTTGTGATCAAGTCCAAAGGGGGAGATTGTTGGCATTATGATATAGGTGTTGTCCTTGATGGCAACTCACTCAGATGAAAGATCACAGTGCAGCAGGCCAACAACAAAGAATTACAGATCAGACTCCAAAGAATGAAGAAAGAGAGGTATACACACGTTCACCTTGTCCAAGCTGTGTATACACATAGGTTTATTGAACAAAAGAAGCGTATACATACACACACACTTTCACAGAAGGAAAAGCGTGTATATCTTGGAAAACCAAAGTTTTTGGTCCAAGGTATTTGACCCAAGGTAATTTGTCCAAGGTATTGGTCCTAAGTAGTTTTGGTCCATCGTATTAAGAAAGGCCTAAAACTATATAAGGAGGAGAATATCATTAGGCCAAGTGTGCAAGTAATTTGAACATCCTATGAAGGGTTGGATCATATATGTAGGTTAATGAGCTTTTGATCATGTGCTTGATCTAGTCTAAGGAGGCACCTATATGGCTGATGAAGGTTGATGAACCAGGATCATAAGGGTTTAAAAGTATTCTCATTATGTGGTTTGATCTTGAACAATCTAGATATGAATACTAGGGCATGTTTTGTTCTGTAAATGTGATGATCTGGGTAGGACTGAAGTCTGGAACAGTTGTGATGTTTTAAGTTAGCATTTATAGATCTGTACGCTGGTTTGCTTTAATAAAATAGTGTATGCACACTGGTTCAGCATATCAAAGTAGCGTATACATCATAAATTGGAATTTGCAGAACAATATGCTAGTTCTCTTCAGTAATAGTGCGTATACACGCTGGTTCGACACAAGGAAGTAGCGTATACCTTATGAAGCATGATGTTTAAAGTTTCATTAATCTCTGTTTGTTGTTGTAGAGTACTGGGTTCTATTCTAATGACTGTATTCTAGTAACTGTGTTCTGAATGATCATATTCATTTATTGTGATTTTCTTGAGTGATGATGGGTTGTTAGTGATTGATCGATTTAGCTGTGGTTAATTTAGAAAGTGATGATTGAGTTTTAGTGACTGGCTGATGCCTATGTATTTGATGCAGTTATGATTTTCTGAGTTTTAATGTTGTTGATGGGTCCAGTATGAAAATTGGATGAACCGTGGCCTTTAGATTGTGGTGTTGTGTTTCAAGTGTACCCAGTCTGAAAATTCATGAAACGTGGTCCCTGGTAGAAGAGTGGAGTTTTCTGTAGGCTAGCACCTACGTACTAGTAAACATATTGGCTAGTACAAGAGCTAGGGGATTATAGTTCCCTTCCAATAATAGCTGGAGAATGAGAGAAGGTTGTAGCCTTCTGCAAATGGGTGCCCACGTACTGGTATGAGTCTGCACTAGTACAAGATTGTAAACAGAGTTTCTTATTATTAAAAGAAGACAGAGACGACAATAGCAGGTGGTTTTTACCCACATTGGGTTTCCACCTTATATCTTGGTGTTCATGTGTGTTTCTTATGTGTGATGCTTTATTCTACTTTTACTGCACTATCTAATAAACCTTTGATATACTGGTTAAATCTCAATACATGATAAATTGTCTATATCAAAAGTTCTATGCATATACGCTGGTTGCTTTAAGTACAGTCGCGTATACACGCTAGTTCACTTAGTAGAAGTAGTGTATATAAATATGTGTGGGAAATAAAATTATTGATCTGATAATAGTGATTCACCCCCCCCCCCTCTCAGTATTATTTCCAACATTATTATCCTCAGGGTAATGGCTTAGTAGAATCCTTTAATAAAAGTTTGGTGTATATCATCAAGAAAATGCTGCAAGAAAATAAGAGAAGTTGGAACAAAAATTTAGTACATGCATTGTGGGCAAACTGTGTGAGTACTAAGAAGTCGATAGGTATGTCTACGTTTCAACTAGTCCATGGAACAGATGCACTCTTCTCTTCCTCATTGGGAGTCCCAGTTATGAAGCTGTTACAGGAGGCTGAGGTAGAGTCAGATGATATGCAATGAAGGATTGGGCAAATGATTCAACTTCAGAAGTCCAAAGAAGAGTTGTTTAAAAATACACAACTGATACAAGAAAAAATAAAAAGAATCTATGATAAAAGAGTGAAGGAAGCTGATTTTCAAATTGGAGATTTGATTTTAAAGTGGGATTCCCTAAATGAATATAAGGGAAAACATGGAAAGTTTGAAAAGCTATGGAAAGGAGCTTTTAAGATTACTGCATTTAGGGGAAAAATGCTTATCTACTTGAGGATCTATCTGACCAACCAATCGAAGCAGGGCTTATAAATGGCAAGTTGTTGAATCATTTTCTCACATATTTTCACAGCTGCAATATCATGTCAGTGTCTATACCATTTTACTTTGAATATGCAAGTGTGGGTAGTAGGACATGTGATTTGAAGCCCGAGGTCAACGCCATGAGGTCCTGACTTTTTCTATCATAAATAAGTCAGTTTGTTAGATAGGATTCTATTAGTTATGTTGTATTTTTCAGTCAGTCTAGTCAATAAAATTTTCAGATTTCTTAGTATTTCTTTCAGTTTTTCTCATTGTTTCGTTGCCCAATGGATAGTCTTCTGGTTTGTGGTGTCATTCTTGGCACCTCCCAGGGAGGCTACCGTCCAAAGTGGAGCCAACGTTAGAGTCAGTTAGTTTAATATTAATCTTTGAAAATTCATAGTTTTGCTATTATACAAAGGGTAAAACTCACAAATTATTTCTTTTTTATTAGTTTGAATAACCACTGCCTCGGAAATCATTATGAAAATGGTTTTCATTTGATCATCAAAGTCTTAATCTTTACTAGGAGGGGGTGTTTGAGTCTAAGAGTTTTCATTGTGATTTTTGAGTAAGGGTTTCGGAATTTGTCAGATCCGTTCAACCAAACAATGTGTTTACAATCAAAAGGAATGATGTCAAAGCAAAATGGTTATAAAAATTATAGTTTTATCCCTCTTCTCATATCATTTATTACCCTCATTCTTTACTCCCTATTTGTCCTCATTCCCTATTCTTTTGCCCTTAGTCCTACAGATTCTATCCCCTTATCCCCTCATCCTTTCAAATTATTCCCTATTCCAAAGCATCCATGCTATCTCTTATTCCCATTTAAGTGTAAATACCCTTTATCCTAATCATAAGTCCCCTTTAATCCTAGGCCTAAATTTCCCTACTAGACCATCATTTTGTATGATGATTGAAACCCACCTGAATATATTATACACTAATATGATCATCATACACACATCATTATCCTAAATCCGATCACACCTCAAAAGTTTAAAAAATTATTTCTTTTCGGGTGGAGTGTTGCTTATACAACACATTTAATTACGTCATCACAGATTTTAAATCATTTTCAAATCTCTCCAAGAGGCCACCATTTTGATTGTTTCAGATCACATGCAAATGAATTTGTGATGCATGTCAAATCTCTAAGGAATTGGTTACACATTGAACGGAAATAGTAGAGATTTTTTTAAATTGTGTTGTGTTGTCACTACGAGGTTGCTATGCAGAGTGTCCCTGGAGATACTAGAGCTCGTGTAGATCAGTTTCATTATTGAGAGAGGTGGGAGCCAGATGCTTTATTTGTGAATTCGTTACTCAAAAACCTGATTAAGCATTGTAAAGGTATTTTTATTCTCTTTTTGCAAAGATTCTCTATGAATACCCTGCCTATCAGCCACACACATAATCAATTTTTATGTTAAATTCATGTCTTGTTGAAAAGGAAAAGTCACCATTGCAAATTTTGGGTGGTTAGGGTAAATTGTGGAGCAAAATAAAGTGTAAGTCTGCCCTATCATCACTGTTTCATATATCTGTGTTGTTGAGTTTGCATTATCACACTTGTATAGCCTTTACTCTCGTATTTGTACATGTGACCTTCCATAAATTTTGAGCTGAGATTGCTAGTTATTAGGGTTGATGGCTCCCACTATTAGCAAAAAGGGAGGGGACATAGTGTATGTTGAACACACACCCTAAACCTCGAAAATTCTACCCAAACCATTAGAGTCTCTTTCGAGAATGTTGGTTACATTTCAATTTTGTTAGAAAATCCATAAGGTGGGTCACAATACTAGATTAGAAATACTTTTTGCTCTGAACCTCCATAATAACAAGGTAAAATTAGGGAATGTGGAGATTTCTATTACGGAAAAATTCATTTGAGATGCTACAAGTCTCCCCACAACAAGTGAAAAATGGTTCAAAGGTGATGAACTTGAAATTTCATCCTTTAAAAAAAATTTCAAGCCTAAGTACAATTTGCTACAACTTTTCCGACCATCTACCTGTAGGACCATTACAGTGAACTGTTAAAATTCATCCAAAGGTATTTCACATGTGAGGGTAGACTCAGCAAGGTATACCAGTATGATTTGAGACTCTTATGGCACTTCACAGATAAGAAACCTATGAACCTGCCCTTTTATTATTTAAAACTTTGGAAACTGTTGGCTTCAGGGGGCTTGACACACGTTCAGAGTTATTCATGCCAACCAACAAAACCCTAACTACTGGCCCTTTCGGCAACAACCTGCATAGCGCAGTCTGGAGTCTCACTGGAAGCAGTATTGGGGGATGTTAGAACCATTTTTCTACATCCAGAGGCCTATGTGATGGTCTTCTAAAGGATATTATAGCTTAGATCTACCTTTGCGTAGATCTATTCCTTCAGACTATCAACTACTGCAACTTTATCGAAAATATATTTAGACCTTTGCAAACGTACCTGACTATACTTATCATGCATAAAAGATATATATTCACTACTTTCACACAACAAACTATATATTCTGAAGCCCTTATGACCTAGATATGTCGTCATGTAGATTTACCCTTTTCAGATGGTTAACTAAATAATATCTATCTAATGTTTCCTTGATCTCTAAAAAGGAGGTTAATTATACTTATTATGCCTAAACAGTACACACCCATCCGTTTCACGCAGATATTAAGAATTAAGTCACATTAAATAGATTACAGAGCGGAGATATATAACTTAAATAGATGTAAATAAATAAGGCACATGTTCACATATTTGGCTCAAAACAATCTTTATTAAGATGTAAATGTTTAGATACAGACTTATTATCCCTAAGCACCCAGCTACAAGGGCCCGTGCACTCAAACGGGGACTTACCAAGGACTCTGCACACTCAACTATAGGAGCCTTCCCCCTTCGCCTAAGTCCTATGCTCGCATCAACTCTGCTGATTTGAATCTACAAATTGCGTAGATCCTTCTGGATGCTCCCCAGCATTTGCATGTAATTTTGCTCAAATCAAGTCCAAAACTTTGTTGTTGTGTTGCGAATCTTATCCCCAATCTCATCCAAGTCCCCCTCAGTGAGAACCATTGGATCCGCATGTGCATGTTTGTCTAATTTTTCTTCTTCTTGGGTCCTGAAGTCGTCTACTTGGTCCTATTTTGCAATTTAACGGGAGTGCTATGCTCATCACCTCTGCCTCCTTCCCGCTCATATTGTTCATGCTCTTTAGTATGCTAGGAAGTCAATGCTTTGACTTCTACTGTGGCCTCTTTTATAGCGCGCTCTTTATCGACAAGATCCTTAATAGCAGCCACTTTAGCAAGAACTTCTTTCTTCTTCTGATTGACCAACTCCTGCACTGCGGCTTGTGCTGATTATTTCCATTTTTGTGTAGCTGTCATCTACGTGGAAGAGCTTTCTCCACCTTTGCTGCTACCTACGACAAGATCTGTGGGTTTTCACCACTCTGCTAGCCATACCCCGATAATCTCATGTACAACAGCCTCCATTACTAGGTATGGAAACTTGTGCCATAACCTCTTAGGATCTCGCCTCGCACAAATGGATACATTATGAAAATCAGCCTTAAATTCCATGAAGGCCCGCAACTGCTCAAACAAGGTAAGAGACAACCTTGGCCTCTGACCAATCACTATGCAAAGGTCCATCTCAGCCAAAATCTAGAAGACTTTTGATTCCATGACCCTCTCCAGGTCCTTCGTCACCCAAAATGAAGTGAACAACACTACCTATGGTAAATCCTCATCCTACGGAGGGCACTGACTGTCCTTCAAAATTCACCATGCAACAAGTACAATCGACAACAAGAGCCAGGCATAGCTAAATGCGTTGCTATCATCTTGTGCTTCGCAGAAATTTTCAAAGAATTCCTTGCAAAGACAATGCACCTAGTTGTATTGCACCTCGTTTGTGCACTGTGCAACCAATGAAATTACTGGTGCCAGAACCTCATCCGCACAAAATTTTCTCATGACCTTTTCGACCAAAATCTGAGTAGTAAACTGCATCTCTTGGTCTGAAATAGAGTGAATAGAGTACTCGCGTAACTTCTTGACAAGTCGAAACTCAATTTTCATTCTATCTCCAATCTCCTTCTCCTTGCTTTTGCCTCCAAATTCCTTGGTTTGATCTACCCCTTTATAGGGTAATTGCATAATTCTGAGGATCAACATGTCTGTTATGGGGATGGGTTCACCTAACCATAAACACCCATAATGCACTATTGCTAGAAATTAGCGCACAAGGAAAATATTGATAATCGACTTGTGAAAGTGTGGTACACACATCATATGTAGCAATCCAGCCTGCTCAACCCCTTTGACCCATTTCATTCATTCCAGCTTTGTGACCCTACTCTCTTCATAGTAAATCATGGTCATGTACTTATTGGTGGCCAAATGCAAAAATTTCTTGTGATCGGTGAGATCCCAATCCTCTAGTTTTAAAAGAGGAATACACACTAAGAGCATGCCTTTGAATACCACTTCTTTCAATAATAGTAGTGTAGATATCATGAACTTTCCCGAATCTAGGTCCTCGAGTACCTTCAATTTCCCTTTTTGCGAAGGGATATACAATGGGAGCCTAGTGATAGGCTTGCCCTTGTCAGCATCTAATTCATCAACTCCACTGTGGAGTTCTTTTGCATCTAAATCCACGGGTTCATATGGTTGCTTTGCCTTGTCCATCCTCCCTTTATGCTGAACCACTATAGTGTTCTTCCTTAGTGACTACCTCACCAGTATAGGTTGTGGTTTCTTATGCTTCTTCTTAGCAGCAGATTGTTTTGACCTATGCAACTATGGTGCCATAGGCACAGATGGCGTAGCTTCCATTGATGCAACTTCGAGGGCTTCCACTTGAGAGATAGTGGCTTCAAAACTTACAGGATCAAACATCTGTTCAATGATAATCTTTTGGTTCCACTCAGGTAATCTCGCAAATGTCGGGATTGAAACTAAATCCTCCCAAGTGTGTCGATTCATATAGAAAAAACAAGAGGGACCATATGCAATTTTTAGAAGGCAAAGTGTTCTATAGTAGACCAACATGCCATATTTATAGGTCATTTCAAATTCAAATTTGATGTTCCCTCCATTTTTTGATCATAAATGCATCTTTGGAAGTAGATCTCCAAATATTTTTCCATAAATGTCAACTACCCACTCCTCCTAGTTTTATTTTCACTATCCAATCATGAACAATGACTTCAACAGATAATTTTGGACCCATCTACATAACAACGTCTTCCATGGTGCAACCCTCCTGGTGCAACTCCTCCTGGTGTGTTGTTTTCTTTCCTCATTTAGCCCCGTGATTGCATTTTCCTCTTCTTTGGGGAATGTAGTTTATCGTCCCTCTCTCCCTTGTAGCTTCCTAGAGCACTAAGACTCTCCTGCTACCATGTAGTCATTGGGAAAGGGCAGGATCCCTTGTATACAACTTCAACTGACTTCCATTCACACTTTTAGGTAACAATTCACCATTAATCTTCGCAAGCTAAATTGCGCCACCATTCGTGATTTCCTTGACTACATAGGGTCCGAACCAATGCTTTTGAAATTTACTCAGAAACTTTGTGAACTTACTATCATAGAGAAAAACCAAATCGTTCACCTTGAAAGTGCATAACTTAATATGCCTATCATGTCAGGCCTTCTCACATTCCTTTTGTACTTGCTAGTGAAATCCTGCAAGGAACCAATCTTCTTCCAACTCCATTAACTGTGTGATCCATTCCTCCAAGGTCTTGCGATCAACCATCTCACTCAATGTTGTAATCCACATACTTGGCACAATATATTCCATCAGCATGACTTCTTCTATCCCACAGACCAATCTGAATGGGGTTTGTCCTATTAGCTTCTTACATATCATCCTATATGCCCATAGGATTGTTGGTATGCGCACATCCCAATTGTTCCTCTTCTTGTTACAAACTTTTTTCAACACATTCTCCAAAATATTATTGAATGCTTCCACTATACCATTGGCTTGGGGATGATAGGGCATACTCTTTTGATGGTAAACTTGGAATTCTTTGAGCAGAGAGATGTTTTTTTCATTTAGGAAATGTGTAGCCCTATCACTGATCAATAACTTAGGGAACCCAAACCATGTTAAGACATATTCAAAGAGGAACTTTGCAGCAATAGCAACAGTTCAATCTTTCACCGACTACGCTTCTTTCCATATGGTTAAGTACTCTGTTGCAGTAAGGACATACCACACACTTGTCTTCCTTCCTGGTAGTTGTATCGGACCTACAAAGTCAATTTCCCATTTGCCGAATACTTGTAATGAAACCTAAGCGTTTAAGGGTAGTTCACCCTTAGCAAAGACTTTCCCATCCTTTCACAAGTGTCACATGCTTTACAAAAATGCCTTAGAATGTTTTTGCATTTTCGACCACCATAAACCTATGTAGAATATTCTAAGCAATCTATCTACCTACATAGTGTCCTCCCTCTGCTCCTCCATGGGCTTCGGTGAGGATACTAGCGTGCTCAAACTCCATAATGTATCGGTGTAATATTTCATCTCTTCCCATCTTATACAAGTGTCCTGCTATCATAGAAAAATCAGTAGCACAGACCACTAGTTCCTTCTTCTATTTAGTAGAATACCCTTCCGGAGTTGTACCAATAGTTAGGAACTGAATAATTTCTACAAAATTATCATCTGCAACGTGCACAACAAAGAGTTGTGCATCTGGAAATCCTTCTTCCAAATTGGTTGTCTATCCATGTATCTTAATCCTGGATAGATGATATGGTCCTACATTCAACCGTTTAGGTTTCTCAAAATCATATTCCTAAAACAACAACGACCACCTACACATCTTCCCCCCCAACACATGCATGTTGACTAGGTACTTGAGATCAGAGTGATCTATGTACATTTTGAAATGTGCACCCAACAAATAATGTCAAAACTTTTGCTATGCGTAGACCACCGCCAGCCCTTCGTGCTCTATAGTGGAATAGTTATTTTCAGCTTTTGACATTTTCCCACTTGCAAATGTCATTGGATGATCAATATCACCTTAGCCAAGTTGGTTCAATACCACACCCAACGCAATACCTGAGGCATCTACATGGACATGAAATTCTTTCTTCCAAACCGGAAATACTAGGATGGGTGCAGTCACCATCTTGTCCTTTAACACATCAAGACTCTGTTGACACTCCTCATCCCAACAAAAAGTCGCATCCTTCTTTAATAGTTTCTCCATCGGCGCAGTTATCTAGGCATAAGACTTGATAAACTTCCTATAGTAGCCTATGTGGCCCAACGTTGCACGCAACTGCTTAACATTCTTGGGAGCTTCTAAATTCACAATCATTGCTATCTTCATAGTGTCCACCATGAATCTCTAATTTCATACTACATGGCCTAGAAAAATTCCAAAAGGCACACAAAATATACATTTCTTCAAGTTCAACATGATCTGGTATCTGCGACATGTATCCAGCATGAGGCACAGACTTGCAACATGGCGTTTTACCAATCTGAACACAATCCAGTCATCAAAATATACCTCCAAGAATTTAGGAATGAACTCCTTGAACATCGCGATTACAACCCTAGAGAAGATCACGGGCGCATTCTTCAATCTTAATGGAATGACTATCTGTTAAAAGAATCCCCACTCTTTCGTGAAGGTTTTCCTACTACGATCCTTGGGCACTATCTTTATTTGATGGTATCTTGAGAATAAATAAGTGAATGAATAAGCTTGTTGTCCGCCAACATTCTCTAAAAAAGTCATCTATAAAAGGTGTTGGAAATGGATCATGCACATGTGCATTGTTTAGATTTCTCAGATCTACACATATTCTGATATCACCTTGTTGCTTCCTTTCCTGGACAACCATTGGGCTCACCCAATCGGATTCTTCTACTAGTTCAATAATTCTGGCCTCCAACATTTTGTCCAATTCTTTGCACACCTTTTCTTTATACTTTAGATTAAGTCGATAAGGTCTCTACTTGACAAGCTTTGCATCAGGTTTCACAGTAATTTTCATTATGCCCAAATCTCCCACAATACCCTTCAGATCCAAGAACTTCAATGGGAATAGATCTTGGTATTCACACAACAGTTTAGTCGCCTTATCGACTGTATCTTCATCCCAATAGTCTCCTATATTTGCAAACTTGGGCTCCACATCGGATCCAATGCTTACTTGTCGAGCTTTTAGTGGTTCTATTACATCAGGGTTCTCTATTTGAGGTCCTTCGACCTTGCACTGTCCTTCAGTTTCTAAAGTGATAATTTTTCTTCGATCATCCTCTTCTTCTTTAGCAGTCACATTGTAGCATTCTAGCATGTGGCATAGCTATGTATTCCAATCTGATTGTACCCATTACACTAGTTCTTCAAGTTTCCTAAATATAGTGGCCTTAATCTCATAGAGTGCTTCATCAATCCACATAAACCCATTCTAAAGGATGAATGTTAATAAGAAGCTTTCCCTCAATATATCCCATTCGGCCGTCCCATGGCGTAGTTTTGTTTCCAAATACCAATTCATTGGAATAGTATCTAAGGCATGTCAAAAGATATGCACCCACTTTGGCTATGACTCTCCTCCCCAGGCATTAGTCCATTGTGCCAAGTGTTCACGTGGATCATCTTTCTCGATATATTTCTCAGTCATCTAGGTGTTAGCATATCCAAAATACAGCTTCATCATCCACTTGTGTTCCTTCCAGTCAGCGAAGCTTTCCTTATGTGTACCACACCATCGGGCGGGCGTAGTGCGTAGTGCCAATTCTAGTGCTTGGAATCAATGTTCCTCGAGCACCTCCTTTTCAAATTCATCCAAAAAGATATTAACATCATCCAAACCATCATATTGTGGAAGACTTCTTACCTCTATTGATACACATCGCAGCTATTTTGTCATCATATTACAACATAGCATAGAGAACTCATGTAACTATTCTACCAGTGTTTGAGCTCCTCATCTGAATTTAAGGTACATGAGTTGTCTCTATCCCATGTGATCCATCCATATGCAGTGAGGTATATCCAATCTTCTTATCTTGTAGATCTGGTCTAGATCATCATCATCCTCCACGAAGTCATGAACAGGTTCAGTATAGTGTGTTCCTTCAACAGGGTCTAGTTGCACAATAACCCTCAGTGCTTTCCTCTCAAGCATCATTTTCCCCTTCTTCAGATTAATTACCACATCCATGTCAAAGGCCCAATCAAATCCTAGTAGCATAGGGTAAGGTTTGATGTCGTATACTATTTTAATTACCTCAAATTCAACCAATTCAATTGCTCCTTCAATGTCCAACATTACCCCATACAAGCACCCCATAGGAATAATATTATGCTGATTAGCCATACGTAGTTGTATAGGAGACCATTGCAGCGCAGGTCTCCCCATCCTTTCCCATGTATTATTAGGCAGTACATTCACATCGAAACCCAAATCTAGGATGACTTGGTCCATTTCATATTCTCCTATCTACGTGGTCAGCCTCATCTCGGGCCCTGTTCACTTCTTATGCTTACCTAGTTTCCTCACAACACATTTTTATGAAGGAACCATAATATTACCTGCACAATTGTCTATTAGCTCTTGGATCCCTTCCACTACCTTCTTATCACACAAAAAATTCATATAGGTCTTTAGGAATGTGGCTAACATCGAAGGATCCACATCTTGCACTTCACTCTTCCTAGCAGATTTCTCTTAACTTTTGGATGTAGAAGCTTCAACAAAATTCTTTTTAGCCTCCATAAAATTTTCTTTGGCCTGGTTGAGGTCAAACTTGACATCCTTTTCAGCAATCTTACACACCCATCCTTCGGTCTCTGGTTGCTTCCCCTTATCTTCTCTTATGGCCACACCACTGCACGTTACTATATTAACACTATGATCTTCTTCGCAAGGTTCCGTCCTCATCATCTAGGTATTCTGTGTAGGCTACTAGATCTGTGCCTTCTTTTCTTGCATATTTTCTATAGGGATTAGGCAATATTCTATGACATGGTCGAATTGTCTACAATATTGACAAGAGATATTCATTGAGTTCTAACAGTCGCACGCAAAATGTCCAACTTCACCATAGTTATAAAAGATAACTTGGTTGCGACCTCTACTAGCCGCCCCTCATCTTCCTCTTCCAGGACCTTGGAATCCTCAGTGTGCTGCACCCGCGCCCTGCTCTTGAGGCCAATTTTCTACCTTCATTTAGTAGGTAGGATTTCTATGCATCATTTATTCATAACTTTGATAATGGCACTCATCATGACCTACAAATTTGCAGTAATTGCAAAATGGCTACTGAGGGTTTTGTACAAAATTCTGTAGTAGATGACAATATTCTATGACATGTTGTCTTGTAACCTGACAAATAATGCTCCACGGCACTACTCCTACACTCAAGCCAATCTTATTTGCTCGCCTGAAGGGGACAACCCCCCCCCACCCCAATAAGAGAATTCTGATAAACTGAGAAATGGTCCTTATCATGCCCATGACCCTTGCATTTCAAGCACCAAAATTCATCGTGCACCTCTGGCTGGGCTTCCTTTCCCTTCTTCAATCTCTGCAACTCTAAGTGTGAACTTGCCAACTGTGATTGAATTTGTTGTACTCCAATGTTTGTATCTTGTATTGGTGAGGCTTCCAACCTCATCACTATCTCCACAACTTTTTCTTGCATTGCTATCTTCTATTGTGATAATGCTATTCACTCCAACAAACAAAACCCTAACTCCTGGCCCTTTAGGCAACAACCTGTGTAGTGCAGGCTGCAGTCTCACCCGAAGCAGTATTGGGGGATGTTAGAACCATGTTTCTGCATCCAGAGGCCTGTGTGATAGTCTTCCTAAGGATATTATAGCTAAATCTTCCTTCGCACAGATCTATTCCTTACAATTGTCAACTACTGCAACACTATCGAAATGACCTTCAAACCTTTGTGAAGGTACCTGATTGTACTTATCGTGCATGAAAGATAAATATTCCCTACTTTCACGCAATAAATTGTATATTCTGAAGCCCTTATGACCTAGATCTATCGTTGTGCAGATCTACCCTTTCCGAATAGTTAACTAAAGAAAATCTTTTTAATGACTTCTTGATCTCCGCGAAGGAGGTTAATTATAATTATTATGCCTAAACATTATAGGCCCATCCATTTCTAGTAGACATCAAGCATTAATTCACATAAAATAGATCATAAAGTGAAGATACATAAACTTAAACAGAAATAAATAAACAAGGCACATGTGCATGAATTCGGCTCAAAACAATGTTTATTAAGATGTAAATGTTCAGATACAAACTTCTTATCCCTACGCACCTAGCTGCAGTGGCTCACACACTCAACTTTGGAATTACCAAGGTCTCTGCACACTCAGCTACAGTAGCCTTCCCACTTCGTCTAGGTATAGGAAACATACTTTTCCTCCCTTAGCTCCTTTCCCTTACAATAATTATTCACAAAACATTATCTCTTAGACTCGCTTGGAATCAACTATATATATACTTTTCATTACACTACCATGGTCCATGGACCATGGGCAAGTCTCAAAACCATCCTATCACCTGCCCATACAAGGGACTAACGCCCCTTTGACTCTTAGCTTCGTGCTCCACTTCCACATTTTGCGAAGACTTTACATTCTTTCATGAAAATATTACAAAAATTGCCTTTACTGACAAAATTTGACCCCAGGAATCCCATCCCAATAGAAAGGATGGAAACCAAAGTTGAGATGCATTAATATAATCATATGTCTAATATTTTTCATTTCTCTCTCACAAAAATCTTCGTCAAATTTGCAGTTGATAGAAGGAATATTTACTGGTCCGATTTCTTGTCTAGCATTGGTTTATTGCAACAGGCATAATCTTCATTAGTAAATATTAGTGAGGAGGAAATAGTTCATGAAATACAAGAGAATAAGGTCACTCATTCAATCAAAGAAGCCAAGATAGTTGAAGAAAAAGATGACAAACCCAATAAAAAATTCAAAGGGAAAACAGGGTAAAAAGTAGGTTTCAAAAGAGAAAGAGAAAACTTTAGAAAGAAAGGTTTAGGTGGCATCATCTCAGAAAACCAAGATTTAGGTCAAGGTAGAAGAGAAAGTCAAGAATGAAGAGTTTGTGATGATACCTAGGACTAGGTCAAGAAAAAATAAGAATGTGGAGGGGGGAGACCCTTAGGTAGTTTTTGAAATTTCCGAGGATAGAAAGGAAGAAATACATAATGACAACAAAGAAGAGGAAGTGAAGCATGATGAACCAATCCATTTTGAGAAAGGAGAAGACACAATTCATTGTGAACAAGACACTATATTGTATGAGGAAGAAGACCCTAAGATGGTCAATATGAGAGAAGCCCTTTCCAAATATCAGATGAAGTTAACATTCATGAAGAAGAAAAATAGAGACCTTAAAGAAGCAACCCAACCAATAGATGAAAAGGAAGAATCACCTCCTAAAGATGTTGTTAAGAGGAAAGGAAAACATGTCTCATTTTCTGAACATGCCAAGGATATTACAGTGGAATCTAGTGGCCCATCAGCTAGAGCATCCAAATCAAAACTCATCTATGTACAACAGTTGAAAAAGGTGGATCAAGCACCTGGAAAGCCACATTTTGATCAGTGGAAAGAATATTTGAGATGACTAGAAGAGCTGTATTAAAGTTCGGAACATGTCAAGGGGTTAAAGCAAGCAAATCAAAGTTACAAGATATTTGTGCTGCATATTCTTGAGAATTGTAACAAAGAGGTTCATGAGGCATCCAAGGCCCTTGACATAGGTAAGAATTTTGTAAAATTATCCATTCCAGTGAGGAGACAATATAAAAAACTCTATGTCAAGAACCTAGTGTTGAATGCAAAGTTGAGCAGCATGAAAAAGAGTTTGGAAAAGGGATGGATGTTCGTTAAGAAGTATAAGGTGGTAGCCAAAACACCTTCACCTGGAAAAGTGAAAAATATAAATACTAAGGCAATGACTGAAGCAAAATATCCTCAACCAGTACCCACTAAACAAATTGACCTCACACCTCAAGTTTCAAGGACCAAAGCTTCCACCAACAAGACTCTAGCAAAAGGAAGAGGAGGTAAAGAGCGTCCTATTGAAACCTAATTTTTTTGTTTCAAAATTCAAGTTGAAGATGTTGTTTGGTTGGTGAAATGATGTGGTCTTGATGTTTAGAGCGGCTTATACTAGTAGGATGGTGTTTTGTAAAAGTTAGAGGCATTTAAAGAAAAAATTTGGAAAAGGCATTGTGAAGGTCCTACACAGCCGTTGTGCAAGCCATGCATGTAAATTTTCATGTATGTTGGTAGGAATCCACGTGTTAGAGTTTGAATATATGAACGTGGAGCAGGTGTGGCAGTCAACTCACATCTTTAGCAGGAAGCCATATGTGAATTTTGAAAGCAAAAGACTCTCACCAACTCGCTGTGTAGTTGCTACCCAGTGAACACCAGTTGTCCTTGATTTTTATTTCTTGATTGGGCTCATTAAGATATGGATTTCGAAGATATAATTTTGTATTTCAAACATTTTTTTTCTTCTTCTTATTTTAGATATAATTATGAATGTTTTATGGATTTTTTTTTTTCATTAAAAGAGGAAAAGGAATGGGAACAGCAAAAACTTTCCTCTTTGTAAGTTTTTTTTCGATACACTGTTGGATCAGTCATGCAATGAACCTAGACACTTATCATATTTTATGGATGGTCTATTTAAGATTATTAATATATATGAAGTAGGTTGTTGTTATTTTCAATATTACTCGGAGCTATTTCTAGTATTATGCTATGATCTATGTTAAATGAGCATGCTTTGATGCTAAAGCAATTCCAGTTGTATTGCATAGATTATTGTGGTATGAATGTTTCAAAATCATTATCCTTTAGTTTATGCGTAATCTCCTTTGTGTTGTCTTCTTGATATGCTTTAAAGGTTTATGGCACAACTATGCTTGAATTCATTTTACATGCTCTTGTCTAGTTTTCCTCAAATGTTTTAGTTACAAATGAAATGTTATACCTTTCAATGCTTTGTTTTTTACTCTAGATATTCATTCATGCAAGTTGCAGTAATGAAATGTATTTTTTTCTGCCATTATAGATGATTGTCTTAATGTTCTTACTCTCCTATACTACAAATTACCTTCTTGTTTCGAAATTGTACTAGTCAAGTCTCTACACATAAAGCTGTTTTAGAAATGCATAGGCATGCTCGACCAGGAAAGTCATGATCACATTGAATTAGTTTCCTTTGAATCCCCTACTACCGCGAAATCAAAAATTTGACACTTTCCAGATCTTGTCTCTACTAAAGTTTTTTTTTTCAAATTTTTGTCTCTAAGTTTGCTCAGTGAGGGAGCCCCCTTAGGTTGAAGAAGACCAGTGTGTCAACCAAAATAGGTCTGTGGTTACCTCTATGATCCTTTTCCCTTCAACCTAAAAGGAAATCATGGAGTGCTAGCAGAAGGTTTCCAATTTCGCTATGATTCCAATGGTGGAATCCTACTACTAGGAGATATCATATTGCCAGAGTTTGTAGGTTATTAGCTTGTAGCAGGAAAGGACATGAAAAAGTGGTTGTTATGACATGACGTGGACCTACTTCTTAGCTAGGAATCAAATTAAGATAAAATTGTACCTCTAGAAAGATCTCAACAAGTTCAACATAATGGTGGTATCATAGTTAAATTCTATAAAGTTTCCAAAAATGAGGCTTTTGGTAGCTCCATATTCATAACAGATATTAGAGGTTAGGTCAAACAGGTAACACCTTCCTTACTTTGAGAATATTCATTGGGGTGGAAGGGATATGGTTACACATATCTAATAATTTACACATAAGGTTTTGCAAATCTACCTTTAATTCAATGAGTCAAATTAAATTTCTTATCATTCTTCAATTTTTACAATTCAACTTTTGATTGAAAGAATATATTTTCTTGATATATTTACAACTTCCTTACCCATTTCCAAAATTTAATATGTACAAAAATGCCAAACAAAAACAAAAGAAATAAAATGTCACAAGTATTAAGAAAATATTTCCTAATTGAATGCAAGGAAAAGTGTTCCTAAGATCCTATTAGTCCAATTTCAGTATAAATATAGGATGTATAAGGCAAAAATAAGACAAAAAAAATATTATATGAATCCTTCGCACATTTACAATTACCAAATACAATTATAAGCCCTCTATTCTATATAGATACATGGGAATAATTTCCACATGTCTCTCATAAAATACAATTCCCACATTTTGGCACAATCATGGTAGCATATGCACTCCCAAGGATTTTCATAGAGTTAATGATGAACACCCAAAAAGAATAATGGGTTATATTTTCATTATATCAACTAACCACATGCCTTCTGAAGAAACCAACATGGTTCTCAATGGTCCTTATATACATGGGAACAATTTCCACATAACTCTCATTGTAGTGTCCTATTTTTCTTGTATAGTTTTGTCACTCCTATCAAGGGTTATATATATATGATAGGTTGATCACTTGATTGAGGAATAATGTTTTACATACATAGTTATTTTTCCTTTTATGTTTATGTATAACAGATTGATGACTGGATTGGGGAACAATGTTTCATATAGTTATATTTCCTCTTATATGTGGCATCATTGATTATCTGTATTAGATGGTTTTGGTTAAGTAAAATTTTATACATATGTTTTCCTGTTGTATATGATTTATGAAGCATGTGTATGACATGGATGGTGATCCAAGATTGAGACAAATATACCCATGGATTCTCATGGTTATGCGGAATAGATGGTTAATTATGATTTATGGATGATGCATGATATGTGTGATTATATATGTCTAATATTGAAATAAGCAGGATGTGGTAGGGTACCTGTTCATTTTCCAACAAGGATATTCAATTATGAATGATTGTGGAAGTCATTTCTTCAAAACCAAAATGATTGTGGAAGCCATGCACCATTCTGGGTAAAATGTGATTAAGTTAATTTCATTATGAAATTCATTTGATTCCTTTGATCTATGAGATTGTAATGTGTGCAAGTCTTTGAGCAAGGCCTTACCAGTGACCATCAGATGGGTAAAAGGTCACAATCAGTACCATAAGGAGAAACACAAAGTTTCAAAGCACAATATATGAGAGGGCATGGAAATTAGGGCGTCGAGTCCTAAATCCAAGTAAGATAAAGACGCAGAGTCTTGTATATCTAGGGCACGAGGTCTTCAATATCTAAAAAGATCAAGTTGTTGAAGCTTGGATCTTTGGAGTAGATCAGGGCGCAGAGTCCTCAATCTACTAAGGCACGGTGATGCATGAAATAGTGGTGTGGAATCCCTATTCTCCAGAATAAAAATACCACCCATGGATGAATTTCTTTAAATAAAATTTCATTCTCACAATTATGGAATGAATTTCTAAAAATCGAAAGTCATGTCCAGCATCTCAAGCATGACTTTCCAAAAATAATAAATCAGTTTACATAAATTGGTAATCAAGTGGAGTTGAAGAAAAATCAATTAACTTATCATTAATCAGTTCTAATAATTCAATCTTGATTGAATCCTCAATATTACTAATATTATTATTATCGTTTACGAGACTATGATATTATTATTAAAAAGGAATTACAGCGAAATTTTATCTCCTGAATCAATTCAAACATCTCCTTCATGACTCTCTCTCTCTCTCTCTCTCTCTCTCTCTTAAATAATTCATTATACTCTATTTTATGCACTCATCAAAGAATGGCATATTCCTTTTCACTCATTAAAAATATGTCATAAAATATTCCTCTTACGCTCTCTTTAACACATATGTTACACTCTCCTTAACTAAGGCATGCATACCTCTCCTTAATGGCATAAGTTACACTCCTCTAAATGGAATCCAATGCATGCACATTACTCCTTTACGACAAGAATTGGTTACTCCTCCTATATATGAGTCTCATGTATTGTCAATTGAAGATTACGAGGCCAAGAGTGGAAGAGACTTAAGGAAAATAGTGAGAGGGAGATATGGAGAGTAGCCAATTGCTTCCATAATAAACCTGAAAATATTAAAAATCCTAATATATTTAGCTATTGAGGTTGGCCATGAGTGGTATTGAGAGGAAGTGAAAATTGGCTTCCTTAGTTTGCCTTACAAATCTCTCTATTGTTTTCTTTTGGTACTGCTTGTGAGCTTTTGCAGCTTGGGGGTTCCAGGGGGAGAAGTTCTTCCTGGATATGGTTGGGAGAAAAACTAGGTGGTTCACAATGAGTCGGTAAGGATATTGGATCTGGAGAATACTCTCATTGGAGCTAGAGCATACTCCCATTTTTTGAGTTGTATAAATTCACTACCAGGCATGTTGACAACATTATATTGTGTTTCTTTTTGTAGTTCATTACATGGTTTTTCTTATTTGGTTGTTGAATGAAACTTAGATGTATATCAAATGTTGCATGCTAAATGTTGAAGGGATTTTGCAATAACTCTAGTTTATTTTATGTAAGTTTTTTTTTGTACAAGTTTCATTGCAGGTTGATTTACATCATGTCCTAATGGCTGAAGCATTCAAGCTGCCATGAGTTTTATGAAAACATGTTAATAGCATAAATTTGGGTTTTCCTTCTCTTTTTACAGCTGTAGATAAGT
Organism: Pinus tabuliformis; assembly: GCA_031772625.1. NCBI lineage: Eukaryota > Viridiplantae > Streptophyta > Pinopsida > Pinales > Pinaceae > Pinus > Pinus tabuliformis. The sequence goes on along the minus strand of CM062808.1, from coordinate 756,476,596 downwards.
TTTTAGAGTATATGTTTGAAAAAAGAGATAAATGAGATAGTATGAATTGTTTTTGGTTGTGGTTTTAAATAATTGCATTTCTAGTCATTTCTGTTTCAATTTACTTTAACTGTGGGGGGTATCTATACCTTATGGCCATGTCGCCCCAACTTTGATTTCAAAACACAAAGTTTTAGAATTCGGTTCTGTAATCTTCTATATTTTACAGATTTGTTGTTGCTGCCTCGTGGTTTGTCTTGCTTCGTTTCCTTGTAGCTGTGATTTACCTGGTATTCTCTTTTTATGAAATCAGCCTGTTATATAAACTTGGACTTATTATTTTAAAGTATCAATGGTTAATACATTTATAGTTTAATAAACTTGTGACTACTTGTTTGATAGTTTAATAGTTAGCAACTTGTTTTGTGACTGCTAACCATTGTTCAAAATTCCCAATGGCTGTAGCTACATCGCTGCGAGCTATTTGTAAAAATTCTTAAATATTTATAGTCATTATGTGCCTAATTTTTTGTATATGTAGCAATCAAGATGGATGATTGTTCTACTTGTGTATTAGGTTCTCTTCTTGGCATTACTGACAAAGAAAAAGAAAATATGTAATTTTAGATTCATGTTTGTTAGTTTTGGTGAAATCACTTTAAGGTTTATGGTTGTAAGTGTTTGACAAAATGCCTCAATGGCTGTACATTTCATTCTTGCAAACTGTTTGACATAATGCTTCAACGGTTGTAGCTAATTACATCTATGAATTGTCTATAAAAATGACTAAGTAAATTTAGTATTTGCAACCAAGGTATTTTTGGAAATATCTTAAAGAATAAGCATGATGATTCCATTGAAGTAAAAATCCATGGAAGGAAAATTGGTTAGGTGAAATGTTGTAATTGTTAGCTCACATATGAATTCATAATAATTGGAAACCACTGCTTTAGAAGTTGAATTATCTTGTTTTCCTTCCCTTTGTTTTACCAAAGAATTCATAGGCATATTATCTAGAACAAAATCAAATTAGTCACTCTTAAACACTCTTAATTGTAATAGAATGAACAATTAGCTTATTGGAAATTCTGGTTTGTAAATATTGATATTATTTATCGCACTCAAAACTCTATCATTTAAATGTGATTTTAACACTTATGGTTGTAAGTTTGGGATCTTGAGGAACCATGACCCTGTAGCCTTAATGAGAAGTTTAATATTACCATGGATTAGTTAGTTAGTAGAAATTAGTATGTATCGTAAATAATACCAATAAAAATAAAAATAAAAATATAGATATATAACCTTGCATTAACTTTTACTTCTTAAAAACTTAAATCGCATTTTGAGTCAGCCTTAGTATAATACTGATGGTTGATAAGGTGGGACTTTACATATGGTATCAGAGCAAGTTAAAACTCTAGGACCTAAGGCTTGCCTGCTAATATTTATTTACTTACCTAAATTTTTCCTTGGTCAAGTTACGTAATCATGGAGAGAACATCAAGGAGGAGGAAAGAAGTCTCATCTCCACCTCCCCAAGATAAAGAATCTGAGAAAATATCCATCAGGGAAGTAAGGGATATGATGTTATCTTTCCAAAAGATGACTGAATTCTTGATTAGTATGGTTCGGGGAAATCCTTCAGTGCCTGGTTGTTCATCTCAATTAGACAGGCAAGAAATACCATCTGATGGAGATGTACATAGAGTTTGAAAAATTTAAGCTTCCTATCTTTAAGGCTACCACAAAAGGGGAGGTAGCAGAAGCTTGCTTGGAAAACATGCACCTATGTTTTGAGTTGTGGAATTATTCTAACAACCAAAAGGCAAAGTTGGCTATATGCCAACTTAAGGGGAGTGCACTATTATGGTGGAGGAACTTAGAATCCCAATTGGGATACTCCATGTCTACCTTGACATGGGAACAATTTGAAGAGGAATTTCAAGCAAAGTACATCTCTGCTGAATACTTGGAGAGGAAATTGAATGAGTTCCATGATCTTAAGCAAGGAACTAAAAAAATCCTTGAATATGAAGCACGATTCATGGAGTTTCTTAGATATGCTACCCATCTAAATACTGAAGCCCTCAAGATAAACAAGTTTTTGTATGGATTGAATCCTATTATAAAGGAAAAGGTGCACATTTTGAGGCCTACTATGTTGCATGAGGTAGTGCAGCAAGCAATTATAGCCAAGGAAGAATTATTGGGGAAAAAAGGGGGGATAAAACCCCAAATCTATCAAGGGGCGGCCAATATGTAAGACATAAGTAAGGTGGTTCACATCATTACGGATTTCAAAAGAATCATACTTTTAAGAACCAAAGAAATAACCCAAGACAACATCTTCAACAAAGTAATACTCACACTCAAGAATCACCTAATAAAAGGGTCAAATTTATGAAAACTCCTCCCACTAATGGATGTTGGACTTGTGGAGGACATCATTATGAGTTAGATTTCCCTGAAAAGAAGACTGAAGCACAATCAAAGCAGGAACAAGCCATTGTTAGAGATATTGGCAGAGCCCATAGGATTCATGTAGTTGTGCAAAATTGCCAGGTCGAGCATCAGTCTATAGTGCTTGAAGCATCAGGTAAGCTAAATGGTATGGTTGTTACTATTTTGATTGATCTTGATGCAACTGAAAGTTTATTTTTCCTAATGATTTATTGAAATGTAAATTGGTGGCGATAGAGCAAAATTATTTTGATCAGGTTTAAATGGCCTGAGGGCGATCTCAAAAGGTTGAATGCTTAATGCAAGAGTGCCCTTTAGACTTGGGAGTGTGTGTCACAAATGTGAATCTTTATGTGATGCCACTTGGTCACTATGATGTGATAATTGGGATGGACTGACTTGAAGCCCACTAGGCTGTGCTTAGTTGTCGAAGCAAAACCCTTCATTTTTTGAGTGATGAGGGCCAATCTATGGTTATCCATGGGGAAAGAAGCCCTATTTCTTTATGAATTATCTCAATCTTGTAGATGAAGAGAAGTCTTAGGAAAATATGTCAAATGTATGTTGTAATGACTTTAAATGAGGGAGAGCTTTCATCCTTTGAATAATATCCTTTCCTTTCAGATTTCTCTGATGTCTTTCCAGAGGAGTTTCCTAGTTTACCTCCAAAGTAGGAGATTGACTTCTCCATAGAGCTAAAGCCTGGTACCGAACCTATATCCAAATCCCCTACCGAATGTCTATTGTTGAACTTCGTGAGTTGCAAGTGCAACTTCAAGAGTTATTGGACATGGGTATGATTAGACCAGTGTTTCACCTTGGGGAGCTCCAGTGATATTTGTAAAGAAGAAGGATGGATCCCTTCAGCTCTGTGTTGACTACAAGCAATTCAATCGAGTAACTATTAGAAATCAATATCCTTTACCTCGTATTGACGATCTATTTGATCAAATGAAGGGAGCCACCATATTCTCCAAGATCGATCTTCGATCTGGATATCATTAGCTCAGAGTTAAAGGAGAGGATATTTCCAAAACTGCTTTTCGAACTCATTTGGGTGATTATGAGTTCAAGGTTGTTCCTTTTGGGTTATCTAATGTTCCAGGAGTGTTCATGAGTCTAATGAATGGTGTATTTAGGAATTACTTGGAAAAATTTGTACAAGTGCTCCTCGATGACATCGTAATCTATTCAAAGACCCCAGAAGAGCATGAGCAACACCTGAGATTGGTGTTACAATGCTTAAGAGAAAATAAAATTTATGCAAAAATGTCCAAATTTTCTTTTTTTCCAATCAAAAATCCATTATCTTGGACACATTATCTCTAGTGAAGGCATTGTTTTTGACTTAGTAAAGATCGATGCAATTTTAGAATGGAAAACACCCTCTAATGTGCATGAAGTGTGTAGCTTCATGGGTATGGCAGGATACTATCAGGGATTTGTGGAGGGGTTTTCAAAAATAGCCAACCCTGTCACTTCATTGCTTAGGAGGGGAGTACGATTTAATTGGACAAATGAATGTAAGCAAGCATTTTCCAAGCTCAAAGAATGTTTGACTACAACTTTGATACTTAAGGTTCCAAATATGGATAGACCATTCATAATATGTACTGATGCGTCAAGAGATGGATTGTGTGCGATATTATCACAAGATGGTAGGGTGATTGCATATGCCTCTAGGAAGTGAAGGACCCATGAGAAAAACTATGAAACCCATAATCTAGAACTATCAGCTATATTTCATGCCTTACAACTTTGGTGACATTATTTGGTGGGAAAGAAATTTGAATTGAAAACAGATCACAGAGGTTTGCAATGTGTATTTAATGAAAGTGATCGAAATGCTAGGCAAAGAAGGTGGTTAGAACTCCTAAGTGAATATGATTTTGACATAACTTACATCAAGGGTACATTGAACAAAGTAGCCAATGCACTCAGTCGAAGACCACAAATATTTTCAGTAATTCTATTGAAGATTGATTTATGGGAGTGCATCTTGAGGGCACAAGATGTAGATGAATGGTGCAAGGAAGTTAAAGTTTCTCTTTCTCGGAAGGGGGCTAAGAAAAACAAGGTAGAAGGGTATTCATGTGATGATGATGGTATGGTGAGATTCATGAAAAAGTTTGTAGTTCCAGATCAAGATGGGCTTCATGAGCTCATTTTGAAATAAGCTCACCATGTAACATATATTGCTCACCTGGGAGTGTAGAAGATGTATGTTGATTTAAAGTAAATTTTCTTTTGGGCAGGCATGAAGAAGGATGTAGCAAATTTTGTGGCAAATGTTTGGAATGTCAGCTAGTTAAAGAAGGAAATGGTCATCCAACAGGATTGTTGCAGTTGCATAACATTCTTGAGTCTAAATGGGAAGCAATATGTATGGACTTTATTGTTGAATTACCCAAAACAACCAAAAGGCATAACTCCGTTTTGGTGGTGGTAGATAAACTTACTAAGAGTGCCCATTTTATACCCATTAGAGATACTTACAAAGTATTTGAAATAGTACAAGTATTTATCAAGGAGGTGGTTAGACTTCATGGTTTTCCTAAGAAAATCATATCAGGTAGGGCCTTTATATTTAGAGGAAGATTTTAGACTAGTTTTCAGGGAGCCCTTCAAACACAATTAAATTTCAATACAACTTATCATCCAGAGATTGATGGAAAAACTGAAAGAGTAAATCAAGTGTTATAGGACATGCTTAGAATGTATGTAATGGATCAACAATCTAAGTGGGAAGATTATCTTCCTCTAGTGGAGTTTTCTTACAATAACAGTTATCACGACTCCCTTGGTATGGCACCTTATGAGTTATTGTATAGAAGACCATGCAGAACACGTTTAAGTTGGGATAGATTAGAAGACAGAATCTCAGTAGATCCTGAAATTATTCAAGAAATGGAAGAACAAGTGTGTCATATAAGGCAAAGATTAAAGCAGGCACGGGATAGATAGAAGAGCAATGTTGATATGAATAGAGTGGATCGTAGTTTTAAAGAAGGGGAATTTGTTTTGCTACGAGTAAAACCTCAGAAAAGCTCTATTAGGTTTGGGAAAGGATCTAAGCTCTCTCCTAGATTCTTTGGGCCTTTTGAGATCATTGAAAGGGTTGGACCTGTGTCATATTTTCTTTCTTTACCACTAGTCTTTCATCGTATGCATGATGTATTTCATATTTCGGTACTACATAAGTATTTTCATGATCCTTCTCACATTTTAGATTGGCATCAATTACAGGTAACAGATGAAGGAACTCTTAAGGTAGAGCCATTTTGCATTTTGGACCATTGCAGTCGACAGATCAGATGTCGCATGGTGGTCCGAGTAAAGTTCCAATGGGACCCATACAGTCCTAGTTCCTCCACTTGGGAGGATGCATCCTCTATGCATCTTGAGTTTCCTTTCTTTGTTTTGTTAAACTTTGAGCCAAGTTTACTCCGAGAGGTGTTGTATGTAGTGTCCTATATTTCTAGTATAGTTTTGTCACTCCTATCAAGGGTTATATAAATATGATAAGTTGATCACTTGATTGAGGAATAAAGTTTTACATACATAGTTATTTTTCCTTTTATGTTTATGTATGATAGATTGATCAATAGATTGGGGAACAATGTTTTATATAGTTATATTTCCTATTATATGTGGCATCATTGATTATCTGTATTATATGGTTTTGGTTAAGTAAAATGTTATACATATGTTTTTATGTTGTATATGATTTATGAAGCAGGTGTATGACATGGATGGTCATCCAAGATTGAGAACAATATACCCATGGATTCTCATGGTTATGCGGAACAGATAGTTAATTATTATTTATGGATGATACATGATTTGTGTGATTATATATGTCTAATATTGTACTAAGTAGGATGTGGTAGGGTACCTGTTCATTTTTCAACAAGGATATTCAATTATGAATGATTGTGGAAGCCATGCACCATTCTGGGTAAAATGTGATTAAGTTAATTTCATTATGAAATTCATTTGATTCCTTTGATCTATTAGATTGTAATGTGTGCAGGTCTTCGAACAAGGCCTTACCAGTGACCATCAAATGGGTAAAAGCTCACAATCAGTACCATAAGGAGAAACACAAAGTTTCAAAGCACAATAGATGAGAGGGCATGGAAATTAGGGCGTGGAGTCGTAAATCCAAGAAAGATAAAGACGTGGAGTCTTTTATATTTAGGGCACAGAGTCCTGAATATTTAAAAAGATGAAGTTGTGGAAGCTTGGATATTTGGAGTAGGTCAGGGCGTAGAGTCCTCAATCTACTAAGGCACGGAGATGCATGAAATAGGGGTGCGGAATCCATATTCTCTAGAATAAAAATACCACTCATGGATGAATTTCCCTAAATAAAATTTCATTCTCACAATTCTGGAATGAATTTCTAAAAATAGAAATCCATATTGAGCATCTCAAGCACAACTTTCCAAAAATAGTAAATCAATTTACATAAATTGGTAATCAAGTGGAGTTGGAGAAAAACAAATTAACTTATCATTAATCAATCCTAATAGTTCAATCTTGATTGAATCCACAATATTATTAATATTATTATTATCTTTTATGGGACTATGATATTATTATTAAAAAGGAATTACAAGTCAATTTTATCTCCTCAATCAATTCACACATCTCCTTCATGACTCTCATGGCTCTCTCTCTCTCTCTCTCTCTTAGATAATTCATTATACTCTATTTTATGCACTCATCAAAGAATGGAATATTCCTTTTCACCCATTAAAAATATGTCATAAAATATTCCTCTTGCACTCTCTTTAATGCATATGTTATACTCTCCTTAACTAAGGCATGCATACCTCTCCTTAATGGCATAAGTTACACTCCTCTAAATGGAATCCAATGCATGCACATTACTACTCCTTTATGACAAGAATTGGTTGCTCCTCCATTATATGAGTCTCATGTATTCTCACTTGAGGATTAGGAGGCCAAGAGTGGAAGAGACGAGGAAAATAGTGAGAGGGAGAGATATGGAGAGTAGCCAACTGCTTCCATAATAAATATGAAATTATTGTTAAAATCCTAAGATCTTTATCTATTGAGGTTGGCCACGAGTGGTATTGAGAGGAAGTGAAAATTTGCTTCCTTAGTTTGCGTTGAAAATCTCTCTATTGTTGTCTTTTGGTACTGCTTGTAGCTTTTGTAACTCGGGGGTTCCAGGGGGAAAAGTTCTTCTTGGATATGGTTCGAAGGAAAACTGGGTGGTTCACAATGAGTTGGTAAGGATATTGGAGCTGGAGCATACTCTCATTGGAGCTAGAGCATATTCCCATTTTTTGAGTTGTATAAATTCACTGCCAGGTATGTTAACAACATTATATTGTGTTTATTTCTATAGTTCATTACATGGTTTCACTTATTTGGTTGTCGACTAAAACTTAGATGTATGTCAAATGCTGCACACTAAATGTTGAAGGAATTTTTCAATAACTCTAGTTTATTTTATGTAAGGTTTTTTCTGTACAAGTTGATTTACAAGTTGATTTACATCGTTTCTTAATGGCTAAAGTATTCAGGCTACCATAAGTTTTATGAAAACATGTTAGTAGCATAAATTTGGGTTTTCCTTCTCTTTTTACAACTGTAGATGAGTTTTTAGAGTATATGTTTGAGAAAAGGGATAAATGAGATAGTATGAATTGTTTTTGGTTGTGGTTTTAGATAATCGCATTTTTGGGTGTTTCTGTTTAAATTTATTTTAAATTCAGGGTGTATCTGTACCTTGGGGCCATGTCACCCCAACTTGGATCTCAAAAAATAGAGTTTCAAAATTCGGTTCTGTAATCTTTTATATTTTACAGATTTGCTGCTATCTGGTGGTTTATCTTGCTGCTTTTTTTTTGTAGCTGTGATTTATGTGGTAATCTCTTTTTATGAAATTAGTCTATTATATAAACTTGGACTTATTATTTTAAAGTATCAATGGTTAATACATTTATGGCTTAATAAACGTTTTACTTCTTGTTTGATAGTTTAACAGTTAGTAGCTTGTTTTGTGACTACTAACAGTTGTGTGACTACTAACCGTTGTTCAAAATTCCCAATGGTTGCAGCTACATTGCTGCAAGCTATTTGTCAAATTTTTTAAATATTTATAGACATTATATGCCTACTTTTCTGTATATGCAACAATCAAGATGGATGACAGTTCTACTTATGTATTGGGTTCACTTCTTGGCATTACTGACAAAGAAAATATATTAGGTAATCTTAGATTCACGTTAGTTAATTTGGGTGAAATCAGTTTAAGGGTTATGGTTGTAAGTGTTTGAAAAAATGCCTCAATGGCTGTACATTTCATGCTTACAAACTATTTGACATAATGCTTCAATGGGTGTAGCTAATTACATCTATGAATTGTCTATAAAAATGACTAAGGATTTGCAACCAAGGTGTTTTTGGAAATATCTCAAAGAATAAGCATGATGATTCCATTGAAGTAAAAATCCATGGAAGGAAAATTGGCTAGGTGAAATGTTGTAATTGTTAGCTCACATATGAATTCATAATAATTGGAAACCACTCCTTTAGAAGTTGAATTATCTTGTTTTTCTTCCCTTTGTTTTACCAAAGAATTCATAGGCATATTATCTAGAACAAAATCAAATTAGTCACTCTTAAAAACTCTTAATTGCAATAGAATGAACAATTAGCTTATTGGAAATTGTGGTTTGTAAATATTGATATTACTTTTCCCACTAAAGACTCTATCATTTAAATGTGATTTTAAGACTTATGGTTGTAAGTTTTGGATCTTGAGGAACCATGACCCTGTAGCATTAATGAGAAGTTTAATATTACCATGGGTTAGTTAGATAGTAGAAATTAGTATGTATTGTAAATAGTACCAGTAAAAATAAAAAAAAATGTATATATATATATAGATATATATATATATATATATATATATATATATATATATATATATATATATATATATATATATATATATATATATATATATATATATATATATATATATATATATATATATATATATATATATATATATATATATATATATATATATATATATATATATATAACCTTCCATTAAATTTTACTTCTTAAAAATTCAATCTTAAATTGCATTTTGAGTCAGCCTTAGTATAATACTGGTAGTTGGTAAAGTGGTACCTTACACTCATAATAGCCATTTCTACCATTTTGTTACAATCCTGGTAGCATAGGCACTACCAAGGAATTTCCTAGGAGGAATGACGAACACCCATAAAGAATCATGGGTTATATTTGTAAATTACAAACTAACGACATGTCTTCCTAAGAAACTAACATGATTCTCCTGGAAACTCTCTCCAAAATAATAAAGAATAATATATGAGATAAAGGACTCATGATAATAAGAGAAAGGATTTCGACTTTAGGAATAAAATATCATTACTTGATTCATCCCCCTTGAATCCCTAAGTTCCCTTTAATGTCTCTCTCATGAATCTTATATCCCTTCATGTTGTTTCCTTATCCATCTACAACGATGATATATTTTTATTGATATACAATATTTACATAATACATCACTTGCCCCTTGGCCATTCATTGTATCCGAAAAATGCATTGCTAATTTAGGGATCAAAATTGGGGTTTTACATTCCCCTCCCAAAACATTCATATTGTTATTGGTGTCAGTCATCATCATCATCATCAACATCATCGACATATATATATATATATATATATATATATATATATATATATATATATATATATATATATATATATATATATATATATATATATATATATATATATAGTGGTATGCCTGCAACATTACATCTTACATCTTTGAAGTTTCTTCACTGGGGATGTGTTAGGTTCAGTAGACCTATACCTAGCATATGGTTGTATTCTAGAGAACTCTGAGCTTATTATATAGTATACACATTGGCTTTATCCTAATTCAAATTGAAATCAGTAACATGGTTAAGATCATACACATACTTTTCTAATAATGAAAAATGAAGTACATAATGCACTTTCGTGGAGGTATACAATGCAAGCATGTGTGCAACTAGATCTATTCTATCAAATATCTTGAATGGACCATAAAATATTATTGCTATCTTGGTGGATATTCCCAACTTTAAATAACTCCTATTTGGATTAAGTTTTAAGAATACATGCTACCCTCTTTTAAATTCCCCTTGTATCTTACATATATCCACATTACTCTTTTTCTAATCTCCTTTATTTTTTTTGTAAAACAAATATTCTATTGATATGTCAAAAGAGAGAAAAATTTATCATTGAGTTTTTCTTTAGTTTGGTGCAAGGAAACCATTCTAGTGGTAAAACGTTAAGTTCTTTAAAAGCCATACTTAAAATTTAAAGTTCTGAAAAAGCTTATGAAAGTCTTGTCGTAAGACCTACATTATTTAACTTTAAAATAAATTATTCAGATAAATATAAAATTGATAAGAAAAATTATAGTAACACCATACCATGTTGAATGGGAAGGTCAAAAGAGAGTACTTCAATGTGCATTTCCCCTATACCTAGAGCGCGACTTAGTTCAAGAGCAAGGCAAAGTTGATCCTCTTATCAATGCAGATATTGGTCCAAAGATTTTATCTGAAGTTTTATACGATCACACATTATGAGAGCCTCTTCCTTGGCTCGATTTTGGGTTGGCAAGACTCTCAAAATCAGATCCTTCATTTGCTAATAAAGATCAAACATCTTCATATATTAATTATTTTCTCCATGGTATGACTACTGTTAGGGACCCAGACTACCACTTCTCTAGTCATATTTGTTTTTGATACACAACCTCATTCTCCTATAATATCTCTCTCTAACTCAATTGTCTTATCTAGAATTATTGGTAGCGTTTGGGAATGCAATTGCTTGGTCGAAGCTTTATATCTTTAAAAAGTGTTTCAACTTACCCAAGATTTGTAGTAGTCTACACCTTTGTAGCATATAACCCTTTTTTTAGCATGGAGGGAACCTTGAGAATACAAAGTAATGGAATAAAATATGAGGTAGTGGAAAGGGTGGCCGCGGCTAGGAGGGTAAATCTAGGGAGTGCATTATAGAAGGATAAGAGAAATAAATATTTATAGGAATGGTGCTTACAATGACAAGCCAAAAATGTAGGAATTATTATCCCAAAGGAAGGAGAGAAAATCGCATATTGTAGCAAAGAAGTACCACCTTGAAACTTCTAATAACAATAACCTAGAGATCAGGGAGATATAGATGAAGACCTACACTATTTAAATTCAAACTAAAATGTTCAGATAAATAGAAAACCCACAAGAAAAGTTATAGGAACACCATCCCATGTCGAAGGGGAAGGATAAAAAGAGACTACTTCAATGTGCATTTCCCCTCTATCTAGAGAGTGACTTAGTCCAAGAGAAAGGAAAAGTTGATCCTCTTATCACTGCAAACATTGGTCCAAAGATCTTATGTGAAGTGGTATATCATCCCACATTATGAGAGTCTCTTCCTTGGCTTCATTTTGGGCTTTCAAGACTCTCATAACAATGCCTCCATTCACTAATAATGATCAAACATCCACATATATTAATTAATTTTTCCATGGTATGACTAGTGTTAGGGACCCAGATTGCCACTTGTCTAGTAATACTTGTATTTGATACATAAGCTCACTAGCCTATAATATCTCTCTCTAACTTAACTAACTTAGCCTGAATTTTTGGTAGTGTTTGGGAATTATTTTTCTTTATCGAAGCTTTAGCTCTTTGACAAGTGTGACAAGTTACCCAAGATTTGTAGTAGTCAACACCTTTCTAGCATATATCCCTTTTTTGTAGCATGCATGGCACCTTGAGAATAAAAAATAATGGAATAAACTATGATAGGGTGGAAAGGGTGGCCATGTCTAGGAGGGGAAATCTAGGGAGTTCATTATAGAAGGAGAAGATAAATAAATATTTATAGGAATGGTTATTACAATGACAAGACAAAAATGCAGGAATTATTATCCCAAAGGAAGGAAACAAGATGGCATATTGTAGAAAAGAAGTACCATCTTGAAACTGTTAATAACAACAACCTATAAATGAAGAAGATATAGATGAAAATAACTAGTCTAGATGATAACCCAAGTAGTGGAGTGTTATGAAACCAGCTCAAGAAAAGATAGATAAATGCCTTAGAATTTAGCCTCTTCGAGGGGGCAACCTCCTTTACATTACATAAATGAAAAATTCTTGGATGATTCAAATGACAAAACCTCCTTTCTATATATAGGAGTCTAAGGAGTGACAATATAATCCAGCCGACCTAACAATAATAATATAAAGCCACAAAATAACAATAGAGGGATTCTATGGGCACATTAATAACAATATGGGGGCAATGGGGGCACAACAATATAAATAAGGGGTATAACTACAATAGTAATAGGGTAATCACTAGTATTATAGGGACCCAACATGCCCCTCTCCTTCAAAAAAGTGTTGTCCTCAACGCTTGAGTAGTTTTGGATACTTCTGCATAAAATTCTCATCCTCGCATGTGGAATCTTCAGCGGATAAGTTCTTCCACTTGATAAGGTACTCTGAAATTGATCGATTTCGTAGCTGTCGAGTTCTTGTTTCTATAACTGCTTCCGGTTCCAATACAATTTTTCCTTCCTCGTCAAGTTCTGGAAATATTGTTTGAACTGGGAGCTTGTCGCCTATAACCTTATTTAAGCATGAAACATGGAAAACTGGGTGCAATCGAGAAGCTGCAGGAAGCTCCAATTTGTATGCCATAGTACCAATCTTTTGCAACACCTTGTACGGACCATAATACTTTGGTGATAATTTATTATCCTTCTTAGCTTGCTTGAGGGACATTTGCTTATATGGTTGTAGCCGTAGGAATACCCAATCACCTACATCAAAACTTCTTTCACTGCGATGTTGATCTGCCTGTTGTTTCATTCTATTCTGTGCCAACACGAGGTTATCCTTTAAGAGTTGGAGGACTTGTTGTTGATGTTCGATGTGATGTTCCACTGCCTGAACCTTAGAATTTTCTCTTAAATATGATGTGATGGATGGTGGTTGATACCAATAAAGTGCCATAAATGGGGTCATTTTTGTTGCTGTATGAAAGGAAGTGTTATACCACCATTCAGCCAGAGGCAACCATTTGACCCATTGTGTCTGTTTATCAGATACAGAGCAACAAAGATATCCTTCCAAACATTTGTTTACTATGTCAGTTTGCCCATCAGATTGAGGATGATAAGATGAGCTATGAGCTAACTGAGTACCAAGACAAGAAAATAATTCTGTCCAAAAATTTACAGTGAAAATGGGATCTCTGTCACTTACAATAATCTTTTGGTTTCCATGTAGCTTTTGAATTGTTTCCATAAATGTAGTAGAAATTGTACTGGCTTTAAATGAATGTGATAATGCACAAAAGTGTGCATACTTGGTAAGTCTGTCAACTACCACCATGATGACACTCTTTCCCTCAGACTTGGGTAAACCTGTGATAAAATCCATTGATACCTCCTCCCAACGTTGGCTTGGAATGGATAAAGGTTGTAATAGACCTGGTGTCTTAATTGTTTCAACTTTATTTTGTTGGCAAACCAAACATTCTGCCACAAACTTTTGAATATCTAATTTAAGGCCATCCCAAAAAAATTCCTTCTTAACCCTGTGGTAAGTTTTTAAAAATCCTGAGTGCCCTCCTAAGGGAGAAGTGTCCAATTCCATAAAAATATTTTGTTTTAACTGGGAATTCTTACAGAGGTATAAGCGATCTTTGTACCATAACGAATCATTTTTCCAGCTAAATGTATCAGACATACTGAAATCTTGTTGTAGCTTTCGAATAAGTGCCCACACTTCTTTGTCATTCTTCCATTCCTCGCTTCATTTATCTAATCTGGTTGGATGATAGAAATAGTGCACAACAATGCTTCCACATCCTCATCCTTCCTTGAGAGTGCATCTGCGACCACATATCGCTTCCCTTTTTTGTAGATGATTTCAAAGTCATAACCCAACATCTTTGTGACCCACTTTTGTTGCTCTTCAGAGGATAATCTTTGTTCTAAAAAGTATTTAAGGCTATCATGATCCGTTTTTACCTTGAAGTGTCTTCCCATTAGGTAGGGTCGCCATTTCTTAAGTGCATGGAGTATTGCCAACATTTCCTTCTCATAAATAGCTTTGCTTAGAAACTTTCCCTTGATTGGACGACTTTCAAAAGCAATGGGTCTTTCATCTTGCATTAGAACAGTACCAATTCCATTTCCTGAAGCATCACATTCCACAATAAAGGTTTTTGTGAAGTCCGGTGTAGCTAAGATCGGTGCTTGGCACATTGCCTCTTTAAGATTTTCAAAGGCCTTTGTTGCTTCCGGAGTCCATGAAAATGCATCTTTCTTCAATAATGTCGCTAGAGGTGCTGCTATTCTCCCATAATTCTTAACAAACTTGCGATAATACCTTGTCAACCCAAGAAATCAGCGCAAATGCTTTATGGATGTGGGGATTTTCCATTCCTTAATGGCTTTAATTTTGGTAGGGTCTACCTTAACTACTTCATGAGATACAATATGACCCAAATATTCCACCTCCTGGACTCCAAAGAAACATTTGGATATTTTGGCATATAATTGTTTCTCCTCCAATAGTTGTAGCACCCTGTCAACATGTTCAACATGATCCTTCCAAGACTTGTTGTAGATAAGTATATCATCAAAAAATACTAACACAAATTTTCTAAGGAATGGTTTGAAAATTGAATTCATCAAACCTTGAAATGTTGAAGGTGCATTGGTAAGGCCAAAAGGCATGACCAACAATTCATAATGACCCTCATGAGTTCTAAATGTCGTTTTCGGAATGTCTTCAATCTTCATTCTGATTTGATGATATCCTGAACGAAGATCCAACTTGGTGAAGTAAATTGATCCATGCAATTCATCCAGTAATTCATCAATGACAGGAATGGGGAACTTATCTTTAATAGTGAGCTTGTTGAGCTCCCTATAATCCGGACACATGCACCATGATCCATCCTTCTTGTGCACCAATACTACTGGAGCAGAGAAAGAACTTTGACTCGGTTGAATTATACCACCCTCTAGCATTTCTGCAACCATACGTTCAATTTCACTTTTTTGGACATAGGGATATCTGTACGGCCTGATGTTTGGAGGAACACTTCCTGGAATCAGATGAATAGCATGATCATGATAACGCATAGGTGGGAGACCTTTGGGAGTCTCAAATACCTTGGAATGATTGTCCAGGACTTTTTGGAGATCTGGAGAAATAGATGATTCTAATGTGGAAACATCTAGCGAACATAATTGTGCAATTACACCCCTTTGCTCCTTTTTTAGAAGCTTTGTCATACCATTAGAGCTAATTATCTTTCCTGGTTTCCCTGCAATACCCCTTAATTCAACTTCCTTTCCTTCCATAGAAAATTTGATGAAAAGTTCTTGAAAATTAAAAGCTATTGTACCCAAGGATTGTAGCCATTGGACTCCTAGTACAACATCAGCACCTCCCATTGGAATGGAAAGCATTGGGCTAGTCAATACATATTCTCCCATGGATAGCTTGATATTATGGCACTTTCCAGAGCAATTTATTGTTCCTCCAATTGCAATCATCACTTGAAACTCTGGTGCTGGATATAGGAAGAAATTCAATTCTTTTGCTACCCTACAATGAATAAAATTGTGGGTGTTTCCTGAATCAATCAACACTATCACCTTTTTCTTCTTGATTTGTCCTTCTATCTTGATGGTTTGAGGAGTGGTAATTCCCGCCAATGCATTACAAGATATGGTCAGATTTATTTTTTCTTCATCTAGGCTTTGTTCTTGGAGCATATCCTGTTCTTTTGACCTTTCTTGCTCCTTTTCTTCTTCCTCTTCACAATCTATGTAGAATAATTTCTTCTCAGCACACTTATGACCTTTAGTGTATTTGCTATCACAACTATAACAAAGCCCTTTTGCTCCTTTTTCTTCCAATTGTTGTGGTGTCAACCTTATAGGTTGTGGAAGACTAGGGCAACTGCACTTCCGTCTTTATAGTTGTGAGTAGTATGCTTCCTGGTTGCCATAATTTTGCTTTCCATTTTTCTTGCTAACCTGAATGCCTTCTCTAATGAATCAGGTTCCCAAAGTCGAACATCATGTTGGATATTATCCTTTAAAGACCCTATGAACACATCAATCCTATGCTGCTCTGGAATATCTTTTACCCTTATGTTCAATTTTTGGAACTCCTCAATGTGCTCCATTATTGAACCCTTTTGTTTGAGACTTATCAATTGGCTAAAAAAAGTATTTCTTTTTGTATCCTCATAATGTGCTATCAATTCTTCCGTAAAAATTGCCCAAGTGATAAATTGTTTACGAGAGAAAAGCCATTGATACCATACAAACTGATTTGGTTCCAAATATAAAGTTGCCATACGTACCTTTTGTGTGTTTTGCACATTATTGAGATCGAAGAATTGCTCCATCTGTAATATCCATGTGGCGGGATCCTTGCCATCAAAATTCCTCATATCGATTTTTGGAATATGGTGGGTCTTCGATCCAACATTAGAGTATATGGAATCATGATTAACATTTCTTTTGTTCACATCATGAGTTTCCTTTACAACCTTTTCACCATTAGTAAGTATTTCTTGTAGAAAATTTGTCAAATCTGTCTTCAAATCTGCCATGTCTGTCTTCAAATCTGTCCTCAAATCTGTCTTCAGATCATCCATCTTATCTTCCATGCCCTTTATCTTAGATTCCACGCCATTTATCTTAGCATCTGTTAGCTTTTGTGAGCGTGACATTTGTTGTACTTGTTCTTGTAATTTTGATATATCATGTAGCATTTCTTCCTCTTCTTCATGAGTCATGCTAGAGCCTTCAGATTCCTTACTAGGTGTTTGAATTTTCTTTCCTCGGGGCATCAGTTACCGATAATAATGCTTTACTATGCCCTTTGAATTCCTTCAAACCAAGCTTATGCAAAAAAAATAAAAAATACTACACACCTTTTTTTACTTTGTAGAAGCCTGATATTGAATCTGATGTATCTCTGTAATTTCGAATCATCCAGTTCTGAAATTGTGACCTGTAGTAGCCTTCTATGTCCTCTTTCCAATTCCACTAGTCTGATCCAAATTGGATTCTCCAAGAAGAGTTATGCACAATCTCCCGCAGTGACCTGATTATAGACTAGTTCAGTAGAGCAAACTTGTATGAAGTTCCACGTGTCACTGTCTCAACCTTTGACTCTGAAAAATATATAAAAGGAAACTACTGTCCGTCCTCTTTCTGTACCTTCTTACGAAATTTCAATCCGATGCTCAGAAAGAAAGTTATGATGATTTTCCCCAGGTCACCTGTTTTGAGTGTAATTCAAGAGTCTGCAAAAAGACCAACTTCCTCAGATCATATCTCCAAACAAAACGCGCGAAAAGCTCTGAAATTTGGACCCAAGGTTCAGCACGATTTCTTCTCAAATGGGTTTTTTTTGCGACTTCTAAAACGTCACAAAAAAAAAATTTATAGCGAAAATGCCACGACGACCTGTTTGGAGCAGCGAAACCCTAGAATCCAAAGCTCTGATACCAAATGTTATGAAACCAGCTCAAGAAAAGATAGAAAAGATAGATCAACGCCTTAGAATTCAGCCTCTTCGAGGGGGCAACCTCCTTTACATTACATAAATGAAAAATTCTTGGATGATTCAAATGACAAAACCTCCTTTCTATATATAGGAGTCTAAAGAGTGACAATATAATCCAGCCGACCTAACAATAATAATATAAAGCCACAAAAATAACAATAGAGGGATTCTATGGGCACATTAATAACAATATGGGGGCAATGGGGGCACAACAATATAAATAAGGGGTATAACTACAATAGTAATGGGGTAATCACTAGTATTATAGGGACCCAACATGGAGCCTAGAGGTATGATTGTTGAGGAACACTATTCAAACTACAAAACCATAGCAAAGAAAAAGAAGCATGGATCAAAAATACATTGGAGAATCAAAGAAATAGGTGGGGTTGAGACTAGAATAAATCCATGGCATAGATAGAGCTGTGATTATACAATTATCATGGGTATTATTCTTCATTAAAGGTTTTCATCTCTTCTACTCATAAAAAAAATAAAAAAATTACTGACTACAACTAACTAGAATCACTTATGAAAATGAATTTCAAACTAAAAATTGATTAGCCTAGCACAACGTACAACTTTGGTACAATAACAAAACCCCATTTTTCTAGAAAATAAACTCAACCAATATATGCAAACAAAATTGACAACAAATAAATTCAACCAATACAAGCGATCTATTTATTAATATCACTATAAAGTACCTTCTTGCAAAATAAATAACTTAAGCATCACACCACAAGAAACATTTAGCATAGGAACAAACTCATCCAACATATTATTAATCTGACTTGAAAATACATACTAGAAAATCCTTTTGAATGACAACAATATTTTTTTTGCTACTCCTCAACTTGGCAATGAGATGAATATTTACCAATAAGTACTTGTGAAAGATATGAGTGATGTTTCATTTTAATCAATTAGGATGGATTTATTTCACCATCGAAACCAATTCTAATTAGGTAGGTGTAGGTTTTAATGCTATATGGATAATACATGTGAATAAATTATTTAAAAAAAAAAAACAAAAAATATAAAATGGATAGAGCATATATTCTACATAGATTTTTTTTCTCCTAGAACCCAAAACCAATAAAACCAGATTAATTTTTCATTATATTCCTTTTAATGTTACAATGCATCATATACCTACCAATACATTCATAAATCTCCAATCCATTAACTATGGATTACAACATAATTGCAGTTCCTTTCATTGGTTCTACAAAACCATGGGAGAAACTACCATGTGTAAAACCAATATCACTATTTATTAATATCACTATAAAATCCCTTCTTGCAAAATAAATAACTTAAGCATCATAGCATAGGAACAAACTCAACCAACATATTATTAATCTAACTTGGAATTGCATACTAGAGAATCCTTTTGAATTACAGAAAAAAATAAAAAAATTGGTTGCTCCTCAACTTGGCATTGAGATTAATCCTGAGAAATAAGTACTTTTGAAAGATCTGAGTTATATTTCCTTTTAATTAGTTAGGATGGATTTGTTTCACCATTGAAGCCAAATTCTAGTAAGCTAGGTGTAGCTTTTAACCCTATATAGATAGTACATGTGAATAAATTCTTTAAAAGAAAACAAAAAATATATAATGGATAGAGCATAAATTATACATATATTATTTTTCTCATAGAACCCAAGAAATGTAACACCAGATTATTTTTTCATTGTATTCCTTCCAATGTTATAATACATTTATGTACCTACTGACGCATTCATAAATCCCCAATCCATTACGAATGAATTAGAAAATAATTGCAATTCCTTTCATTGGTTATACAAAACCATGAGAGAGACTACCATGTATAAAACCATGTTCAAAACCATGGAAAAATGCAAAACCCCTAGCAGGGGAGATATCACCCCCATACGAACCCCCGGATAGGGGTTGATGTTTCTCCCTTTATTCCCCCCGGCTACGCGCAACACTCTGTATCACATGTGTGGCTATTCATGCAAAGAATATAGCACATACCCAACACTAGGGTAGACTTGTTTCACCACCAACACCAACTGGTCAAGAGTTTCAATCTTAGCACTCCAAAACCATAGGAGCTCACCAAATCAATATGAGAAATTGATTATGCATGCCACCAAGAGTGAGCTCCAATCTCTTTTTTATCATAAGAACACCATGGGTCTATATGATGGGTTACCGAAATACAACGAGTTTGTATCATGGGTCATAAAGATATCATGTTTTTCTTTTTTATAACATTTACCCATATGACATTTAAAGAACCAAATAAATTCATTCATTTTTCTAGCTGACAATAGCTGAAATAAATCAAATAGGCTACTGATTCATTCTCTTGGAGTCATTATTCATAAAAGGAATGTTATATTTGGGAACATTTCATTTTGATGATATTTAACACCTCTTGGCCTTGATTGGCACCTTTGAGTCCACACAGTTTTACTGATAACACTTACTCTCTCCCTCTCTCATCACTGTCCCTCTCTTTCCCCTCCTCTCTCTATCTCTCTCCCCATCTCTCTCCCTCATCCTTTCTATGTTTCCCTATTCATCCCTCATTCACATTATCCATGCTTCATAACAATCCCCCTCCAACTCTCTCTCTTTCTCTACCCTGTAGCTATAGGTCTATGCATGGAGTTAGGTTACACTTTTTGGAAATTGAAGGTGCATTTTGGGTGAAAAAAAGCAACTTGATTGAGCCTTCTTAAGCACTTGATTGAGCATTCTTTGAGCCCACGATTGAGTTGTTTGAGAGCTTAAAGATAGCTCGATCAAGCATTAAAACAAACCCTCAGTTAATCTCTTGTGTAACCTGAGGATCACAGTAGGTTGATTGAGTGGTTTAGATAAAATATCAAGTAACTAAATTAAGGGATTAAGATACCCTCAATACTGCCCTGAATATGGATAAATAGAGGCTTAGTCGAGCTATAACCGAGGGCTTGATTGAGGGTTTCTTAAACCCTATATCGATAAATTTCAAATTTTATCACAAGTGCTCGACATTTTCCCTTAAGTGGCAGAGTTGATCATGTTCGATTCGTGAAGGAATCCTCTATCCAATGGCATATGTGTTTGACATTTTTGAGTGGATATGATATTTTTCATCTAATTGATTTTAAACATAATGCTCTAAATTTTTATACACTATTTCAAAGGGGCTAAATAAAAAATTGATAACATAAATATACAAAATTCAAAAAATTCAAAAAATACCAATATCTTCATTTATGAGTCCTATTCAAAAGGGAACTCTTTGTTTTTGAATGCATAAATTGGTTTTGTCTGTGTTGATCATGCTCGTGTATATGTATATATATATATATATATATATATATATATATACATATTTAGACTAAGTTATTCTATGTGAACACTCGTATACCTATTAAGATGTGTGAAAATTTGCAAGGAAAGCATTTCATTTAATGGAAACTTGATAGATTGTATGATACTATGTTTTTGCAAAATATACCATTAGGAAAACAAAATAATTCTCCACAAATTTTCTTTTTACATCGAATCAAAAGTCACAATGCTTACATAAATTTTGAGGGCTTCAATTCCACAAAAGAGAAAAAAATTTGAAATTTCATTGCCGCATTTGGCCCAAATGTATAACCCATCTTCGATCATCCAACCCCATGGATCTATCTCCATCCCTTTATCCTTGTCCATCTCTCTTCCTCCCTCTCTCTTCCTTACTATGTTCTCTCTAGCTTTGCTTCAATATCCCCCTTTTTCCTTCTCTCTATCCCACCACCCCTCTCTCTATATTCGTATCTATCACTCTTCATCTTTTTCCCTCTTCCTCCCTCTATCTCTCTCTTTCTTCCCCTCTTCCCTCCCTCTCCCTTCCTCTATTTTGTTGTCCCTTCCTCACTCCCTCACTTGGCCTGTTCTTCAAAAAAGTAACTTCCATCTCTCTCTCTCCCTACCCTTGAGCTCTACCTCTATCTCCCTCTCTTTATCTTCTCTATCTCTCGCTCCCTCACCCTCTTCCCCTCCCTCATTAACTTCCACCCAATGTCATCTCTCTATCTATCACTCTTCTTCTCTCTTCCTCCACTCTCTCCAAATCTCACTCTATCCCCCTCACTCTTTCCCCCTCTCTAGTTTCCTTTCACCACATGTACCTCTATATATATCACTCTTCCTCTCTCCTTCTCCTCCACTCTCTCCAAATATCTCTCTTTGCCCCTCACACTCTCATTCACTGATTAAATCCAACTCATCTTCCTACATTTTATCCTTTTACACCATCTTCGAATTCATTAAGTAGCTCTAATTATCCCTCCTAGTTTTCAATGCCACTAATGAGCTATGCAATACCATCATTATCTTCCACTAACCCTAAGTTATTTTCAAACTAAAACAAACCTAGATCCATCTTCACTCTCGATTTACGAAACATCTAGAGGGAAAAGTGGTTTGCGTCTCAAGAGATTGAGAGTGAAAAGTGGTTAGCATATTGATATTAGAGTGAAAAGAGGCCCCTCTTGGTGATTTGTAAATCATGAATCAAGATGAATCTAGATCGATTGTTAATTATAATTATAATTATAGATATTACTTTATTTAATTTTAATTGTAATTTTAATTTATTTTATGAGTCAAAATATTTTATTAATAAGCATAATTATTATTGCATTTTATTTTGTTTATTTCATTTTTATTTTTATTTTAATGTAAATTCACTAACTCAAAATTTTTAATAAGACAAGACATGACATTCCAACCTCTCTTCCATATTGGGCTAGAAAGAGCCTCTCCAAAAAAAACTTAAGTTAAGATATTTTCTAAAGTGTAAAAATTTGAGCAATTGCACTTCATAGATTTGAGCTTTCTTGACATTATCTATGTGTAATTTAAAATAAATATAAATTGATACTTACTTTTTTTTAGGTTATTGTTCTTTTAATATAATAAATATATTTTAATTTTAAGATTACAACCTAACTAAACACTAAATTAATGTATGAGACCTTGTTTATGGAACAATGAATCTGTATTCCAATAGACATTGATTATATATTGTCTAGTCTACATACCCTATTCCTTAAACTCTAATATGTAACCTCCAAAGAAGAATCAAATGTTCATACTAGTAATACAATATATATGACGGTTATTCTTCACTTATTTATTTGTTCCATTTTATTCAATTTATTTTCATATTATGTCTTTATCCTTTTTTCCCTGTTAAAGAAAGTGGCATCATCCATGGATTTTGAACTAGTGATCTTAACACCAAAAGAGGTGTTAACAATCTACCCAACTATCATTTATTCAAAAAACCAACTATACGTTTCTCCTTATAATCATGATGATGACATTTTAACATCTCTAATGTCAATAATTTGATTGGTAGAAAGCAAACAAGTTAGAGATTTAAAAAAAAAAGTTAACAATATTTTTTAATATACAATTTTCCAATTTAATTTATATATGTTAACTTAATATTTTTGTAATCCTAAAGAATCTTAAAATGTATTATGTACACATAAATATATCAAAAAATATCAAAGTTTTTTAATCGATTTGGTTTTAGTGCAACTTTTTGGAAGCTTTTCCAGGGTCTTTCTTGTCTAATTTCTCTATAATGTGGCGGGAATTTATTGAAATCACAAGTTTGAAGTTTTACAGGTAACTCCTGCACAATTGAAGTGCCCTAGGGGTTTTTGAGGGCACTCAATCCATATATATAGTAAAAAAAATAGTTTAAATATCACAAATCAAGATTTCACCTCAAATTTTTCATTGGGATTCTGGCAGCGGAAATTCCGAAAATTCACACTAAAGACAACTTCTTTTTTAGTTGTCTTAGTTTAAATTTCACATAATTTGTATTAATCTATCATTAGAATTAATAAAATGATTTCTTATATAACAATATTTAATACATTAGAGATCATGGTTGGTATATTGTTAAGATAATTTGTAAGATTTAGTGTAACATCTAGGCTAAGTGGCCATTTCACAGGAATCCAACTAGACAATTTCAAGGATGTTCATTATTTTTATTATTATTTAAATTACATTTTTGAATGTATAAATGCATTTAACACTCTAAAGAATTTATTAGAGATTTTTATAGATTAAACAACTTAAATTCAAGCTTTTGAATTCTATAAATTAAACCAATTAAACTAAGCCTTTTAATAATATCTACTAGATTTTGATTAAAATTAAATAGGAAAAACTCCTTAAAAAACAATTTTGTCTATGCTACCTAATTTCTATGTTAAAATTACCGATTCAAAACTCATGAACAATCCTACCCACTTAATTATTTAATATCATAAATTTATTTATAAAATGGTGATAAATATCATTAATATTAATATAAAATGTTAATGATTATTTTTTATATTTAATAATAATTATTGTAAATTTTATTTGTTAATTAATAATAATGTAAAAAATAGAAAAATAATAGATAAAAAAATTCCTAAACTCAAACTTGTGTAATTTTGGTAGATTTCAAAGCACTAATATGGTTCACCATCAAAACTAAATATTAAAATAGAAAAAAATTATTTTATCTAATAAATAAAAACTTTAATCCTAGAATTTACTAACTATAAGATTATTAAAAATAATAAAAATAAATATAAAATAAAAAAATTAACAAACCATAATGAAATATTTTCTTACCAAAAACATCTCCAAAAATATGCTCACATCATATAATAGGTTAATGATGATTTTTATATTTAATCATAATTACTGTAAATTTTATTTGTTAATTAATAATAATAATAATAATAATAATTATTATTAATAATTATTATTATTATTATTATTATTATTATTATTTTTTTGTTAATTAATAATAATAATAATAATAATAATAATAATAATAATTATTATTATTATTATTATTATTTAAAGGTCACGGCGAAGCGACACCAAATTGGTGTATGAAATCCCTTTGTTTGTGGGACAAGGGACCCACCTCCATGCAATGCACCAAATTGGTGTATGAAACTCTTTTGTTTGTGGGACAAGGGACCCACCTCCGTGCAATGCTAAGTCTACAAAGGCATACATACTCTACCCGCAACCTCTTAGGAAGAAACACATACTCTTAGTCATTAGGCCCACTTAAACAATAAAAAAATAATAAATAAAAGGTTTTTTAAACCCAAACTCTTGTGATTTTGATGAATTTGAAAGCACTAATATAATTTATCATCAAAACTAAATATTTAAATAAAAAAAATAATTTATTTAATAAAAAACTAATTTAATAAATAAAAAACTTTAACCTTAATATTCACTAAATATAAAATACTTAAATATAAATAAATAAATAGTAAACCTTTTCTTCCCAGAAACATTTCCAGAAATCTTGCATTTTTTCAGAGTGGAGATATAAAATATGTTTGATTATCCCGCTATCAAATATATTTATATTCTGATTTAGAATTGTGTTAAAAAATCTTATAAATTTATTTATAAAATTATAATAAATATCATTAATAATAATATAATAGGTTAATGATGATTTATATTTATAATCCAAAAGTCCTCCATTACTTCACGTTCGAGACATAAAATGTGTTTGATTATCACCGTAACAAATATATTTATATTTATATAACTTATGTTTTGTTTAGAATTGTGTTAAAACACGAGGTTAAAAAATATTATTAATTAACTTGTTACAAAATAAAAAAATGTTGTATATGGAGGCCACGATTTCACCCTAATGGCCCTTTCTTGCCGAAATCGGGTCATTTTTTTAAGACACGGTCAAAGGGTGGACTACGTTGGAATTTCGTAAACCTATAAAACACGGTCTTCTATTATTCCAACATGCCCTGTCCGGTGAGACTGCGCTTTAGTCAGGTAAGACTGAGGAAGCGCAGACATTTTTTAAGTTGGGTGTATATAGAAATATAACACTAGGGCAGAGACTAGCAGGGTCCAGAGATCCATGGCTTCCAACGGCGATTATAAGATGCATGGGCCCAGACTGTTTGGAGTGGATCTCACTGAACACCGCACTAATTTCAGCCATGAGGACCGCCCAGTAAAGGCATCTTTAGGGGGAGAAACTCGCGCAAACGAGGAATTAGGGCATAACCATGTGCCAGAGTTAACGGGTTCCACTTCCAAGAGCAGAAGCCCCGCTCAGGGCTCTAAGGGCCTAGTCTTTCCTTGCCGCTATTCTTCAAAAAAGTTCTACAATTCTAAGGCACTGCCAGGCCATCAGAATGCCCATAGGGTTCGCAAAACGAATCTTTTTCAGAATAGCCTGCAAACTGACAGCCTTCAGTATCCAGTTCTAGGGCAGCAGCCTACTCATGCTCTCCTCAAAACGGATCCTTTTCAGAATAGTCTGTCAACTGACAGCTTTCAGTATCCTGTTGTAGGGCAGCAGCCTACTCATGCTCTCCTCAAAACGAATCCTTTTCAGAATAGTCTGTCAACTGACAGCTTTCGGTATCCTGTTGTAGGGCAGCAGCCTACTCATGCTCTCCTCAAAACGGATCGTTTTCAGAATATCCTGCCAACTAATAGATTTCAGTATCCTGTTGTAGGGCAGCAACCTACTCATCCTCTCTTTGCTTCCAATCGAAGACTTCCTCACAATTTTGAGTTGCAGAGAGTGGACCTATCAAATGATCAGCTTCTCTTTGAGCAGATTGCACAAAACATTCACGTAAAATTGCCATCAGGCTCTTTGTCCTCCGTGAAAAGGGTCAGAAATGACATCGAATTGGCGTCGAGGTCTTTGCCTTCAGTGAAAAGGGCCAGAACCGAAGATTCTCCAGAGAAAAGGGCCAGAAACGAAGATTCTGAGCAGCACAATACAACACCTGGCCGCATGGTTACCCCTAGTACAGAAGATGGCGAGCTTGACTTGTCTTTGCATCCTTGAGACACTGAAAATTTTATATTTTGTGAGTGGACTTTTGGACATTCTTTAGCTTCTTTCTTTTCAATTTTTTTTAGTTTGCATCCCATTCCGCTGAGTGACCCTGAAATCTGTATAGCGCACTCTTTGTCATGATATGATTAGTGCACTTCACAACCATATTCATTATATTATTCCTAAACTAGGAAGACTGGCATGAAACTACGCTGTCCAACAGAAACCTAATTTAGGGGCAGTGTTGGTATAGTCACTTATATTTATCTGAGCTTTTGACCGTCCCTTTTTAAGAGTCGATCTATGGGCAGCTTTGGTATGCTGCCTAGATTTATTGATGTTTTGCCATCCACAATTAAGTGTTTTATTTCAGATGTGCATTAATAGAAGATCATTTTGAAAATTCCCTTTGTATATTAGCTTTGCTTTTAACCAATACAATTTCGTAAGTAATAGTAATATGGAAATTGTTTATGGGATTTACTTTCATCAGTTCAAGAAGGTAAACCATATGAGATTGGTGATTCTCAATTTTGTTAATAATTAATATGTTAATATGCCCTTCAACATATATTGCGCAGAGTTCTTCATGTTATAAAAATTGTTCATTTTGGAAGTTTTATTTAAATAAATTTAAAATTTATTTTATATATTAAAATTTAATATTTTATTAAAATGTTATTTTGTTAATGATATTTATTTAGTTAATATGATTTTTTTTAATTGTGTTTAGAAAAGTTAAATATATTTTATAATCCAATTAAAAAAATTTATAATATTTGTATTATTTATGTTTTAATTATGATTGATTCCAATTTATGTCTAACTAAGTTGTGTTATTAGTACAATATGAGTTCATTTGTTAAATAATATCTAACTATCATTTTACTAGTCATTTATATGTATGCAACCTTATTACATCAAGTAGTTTTGTATGGATTTTAACACCTCGTTAATGGTTATCCTATAATTAAAAACATTAATTAAACCATTTTTAGATGGTTCTCTTTTATTAGCATTATTTGAACCAAGTAAGGCTTCATCATAGTATGCCATAACCCTAATAAAGTGTAGCTTGCAACCTAAATTAGGAGGTTCCTATATTCAACCACTTCCTTGATTCTCAAAACATATATCTCCTAAATTAAATTAGTGTACAAAAATCCACATGCATTTCCCATATCCCCATTGTTGAGGGACAACACCCAAAATCCATAGATTATAAACTATTTGAGAATAACCTATATTAAGCATCGCATAGATCCCTACTTTGCCTACTATGTGCCAACCTTTCTTTATTATGCTAGTCACTTAAAATAACACACTATTAAAAAGTAATTTTGTTAGAAATAAGGCAACTTATGAAAATAAGATATTTACCGTTGAATGACTTTTACAATGAAAAAAATAAACCTATATATATATGTTCCCACATACTTTAAGACTTTAATTCTAAATTTAGAAAACAAGAACTATGTTTATGGCAACATATATCACTTGTCATTTTTTGTCTTTGTAACCACCTCATCCCATATTTACCCACCTTTTTCCTTCAATTTATCTCTCATGCAAATTTGTGTCTCTTCACCTCCCTTTTCTCCTATTTTACTTTATTTCATAAGTAAAATACCAATTATTTTCACTCTGCCTTTGCCAATTCCTTTTCCAATTTCCACAGCCATAAATTAATCACAAGTGATACCCATCACTATGTTTTGTTCAAAATCTAGCTATCTAGCTTGGAATACATGTCCATGACCTTGGTTTTATTTCATTTACATGGAAAATAAAACAAGGGCTATTACAAACTCCTCCCACTTGGTGGAACACCGTCCTCAGTGCTCTATGACACCTATGATCAGCAAACCACTAAAAACAAACATACTGCCCATGGAGCTTTATAACATATCTCAATGAAGTGTATACAATGAACAACATATATAAACCATGGCCAACATAGCATACATGACAATCATACTATTTATCGGAGATTTATAATACAACTCATTGTAGTATCTCCAACAACATCCATAGACCAAAATCTCATTTTGCTGAACCAACAAATAATGAAGGATATAAAGCCTCCTTCTGATCATACATATCCCATGTAGCTTCATCAAGCCTAAAGTGCTTCCACTTCCCTTTAACTTGCTTGATTGCTCACTTTTGTAGTTTAAGTTATGTATGTTGCAATATGCATTGTGCTTCTAGCTGGAATTCTACCTCTAGTTTTCGTTGTAATACATGCCAGCCAATAACACGATCAACATCCTAGACATACTTCTTAAGCAATGAAACATTGAGAAAATCATGGACTTTGATTGCCATAGGTAGGGAAAGTTTGTAAGCCACCGGTCCAATCCTCTAAAGGATCTCAAAGGGCCTGCAATACCAAGATTTCATCTTGGCACATGACCGAATCCTCAAGGAGCTTCGCTTGAGCTTGATGCAAAACTACACATGTCCCCAAACCTGAAACTCCTTAAATACCATGTGTTGATATGCATAACTCTTTTGTCTGTCTTGTGCTACATTTAGATTCCTTTTGTTAACCTGCATTTATTGTTCCATTGCCAACATATCTCTTCTAGTAAATACCCTATTCATTATATTGCTCCAACTGATAGGAGTATTACAACTCCACCCATAAAAATTATCAAATGGACTTGTCTTCATGGACTCTTCATATCCATTGTTATAAGGAAACCCTACCAGTGGAAGATACTCTTCTCACCTCCACTACCAATGCATGACATTCATCCTCAACATATCCTCAAGAATCCTATTAAACCTATATGTATGTCCATCTATATACAGATGATAAGATGTGCTAAAGAAAAAATCTATCCCAAAACCTACGAACAACTCCTTCCAAAACCTAGAAGTGAACTTGGCATCTCTATCAGATATAATATTCTTAGCAACACCATGCAATATCACTATCTCCCAGATGAAAATATGATCTAATAACAAGTTGAGTTTGTAGACTTAACTACAATGAAATGAGTTAACTTACTTAACCTGTCAACCACGCCCATAATGGAACCATGATTCTTCAATGTCCTTGGAAAACCTCTAATGAAATCCATGGAAATGATCTCACATCCCCACTCTAGAATCAAAATAGGATGTAATAAACCACTTGGATGCTTAAACTCTTCTCTTACCTCCTGACAGCCAAAACATCTACAATAAACTCGACCACCTCTTTCTTGACCCAAATATCACCTGAAATTAATTTCCCTCAAGATTAGCTTCTTGAGCTCACTATTCTCTGAAACATAATTCTTATTCCTAAATTTGACTAAGCCATCTATTATGATGTGACATTCCTAATCCCTATCACCTTTACCATGCTGTTGTAACATGTGCTTCAACCGCTAATAGATGTCATCATGTTTCCCTTCTCGCAAGATCCACTCCTGCAAATCTATCCTATAAGAACTCACTGTTGCAATATCATTAACATGCACTCTTCTACTAAGATCATTTACAACCCTATTCTTTTTTCCCTTAATGTACCTAATCTCAATGTCAAACTCACTAAGAGCATCCAACCATATTGCTTGCGTGAAATATAGATTAGGCTGGTTAAACAAATACCTCATCCCACTGTGACCATTCATCGAGACAAACCTCCTGTCAAAAATATAATGTCTCCACATCTTCAATGCATGAATGATAACTTCCAATTTGGGACAGTGAGTCACACAGTTCTACTCATGCTCATTCAACTTCCTTGACTCATAGAATACCACTTTTCCTTCTTGCATCAAGACTCCACCAAGTACTCTATTTCAAGCATATGCACATACCACAAACTCTTTTTTAGGATCTGTAATATTCAAAACTAGAGCATTAGTAATCAACTAATTCAACTACTCAAAACTAGCTACACTCTGCTCAGTCCATTCAAACTTCTTCCCTTTTCACTGCAAAGATGGAAGAGGATAGGAAATCCATGGGAAGTTCTTGATGAACCTCTTATAGTGACATGCTAATCCCATGAGTGATTTTACCTCATCAAGATTTCTAGGAGTTTCCCACTCCATGATAAATTCGATATTTTTTGGGTCCACTGCTATACCTTCCTTGGAAACAACATGTCCCAAGTAATGAATTTTTTCGTGAAAGAAAGAACACTTACTAATCTTGGAATAAAATTGACTCTCTCTCAGCAATAATAACATTTTTGCCATGTGTTCTACATGCTCATCCTCATTCTTAGAATATATCAATATGTCATCAATGAATACTATCACAAACATTTCCATATATGAACATAACACACTATTTATCGAACACATCAAAGTAGCTAGAGAATTAGTAAGACCAAAAGGAACTACTATAAACTCATAATCCCCATACCTGGTATAGAATACAGTTTTGTAGATGTCCTCTTCTTTGATGTGTAATTTATGATATCATGATCCCAAGTAATTCTTCAAGAACAATGCTCCTCCCTTCAGCTAATCAAATAAATCATCAATCCGTGACAAAGGATACCCATTCTTGATCGTTACATTGTTCAGCTGCCTATAATAAATGCACAACCTAAGAGTATCATCCTTCTTCTTCAAAAACAACACTAGTTGGCCACCCCAAGATGACACACTTGGACTTATGTATCATTTATCAAGAAATTCCTTAAGCTACAACTTCAATTCCACTAAATTTGGCATGCTTAAATTGTATAGTTCCTTCGATGCTAGTGCTTCACCCGACATAAACTTAGTAGAAATGTCCACTTTCCTATGAGGAGGAAATTTTGAAATAACTATAGGAAACACATCCTGAAACTACAACAAAAACATATACTTTTTCAGTATTTAATCGTCCCCAACATGCTTTCCTTTGCCACTAGATATATGAAGTATATACAATGCACATCTTTTCCTCCTACTTCGATTTTCCTTCATAGCTATCACCATTGTCACTGATGTAGGATTCTTATTTCCCTATAAGATTCTCCTTTCTCCATCATCATCAAAGCACTCAATAGCCTTGTCATAGAAATCTAATTTAATTTTGTGAAGGTACAACCAATCCATGGCCAAAGTCATTTTGTATGATCATAATGGAAGCACATTTAGATGTGATGATTTATTCACACCATTCAACTCAAATTCATAAGATCTCACCCAATGATGAACTCTGTTCTTGGTCCCTGTAGCCAACTACACCAACCAAGGTTCTACAGACACTTCTTAATTCAAGCCACACTTAACAACTAGGTTAGGACTAACATAATTATAATTAGATCTAGGATCAATCAAAATAATGACAACTTGATCACAAAGCTTACTTTCCATATCGATAATAGATGCTTGATGATCAACTTTCCTATTATCAAATGCTTCATAAATCTGAGGAATGCTCTACCCAACATCCCCAACCATATGTTCCTTTTAAGCAATGTAAATTTGAGGTGTGCCACCCTAATGTTGTGGAAAATCTCTTCCCCAATGATCCTTTCAACAAATCTAACAATGCAAAGACTTCCTACTATCACCCTTGTTCTACTACTTAGACTGAAATCCCTATCCTCTGTCAACTGCATTGAATTTCTTGTACGACATTGCATTCTCCTTGTTACCTACATCTTCAGGTCTTCCTCACTTCTTATCCTTCTTTCCTTTAGTCTTGTCATTACCTTTCCAACCCCACGATTGACGGTGCTGGAAATCAATCATCCAAGGCATAACTCCGATGTGAAGTCCAATTTAGCCCTCACACCATTTGGAGTAGGATCCCCATATGGAATATTGGTCTGGTTCCCAGTTATCTAAGAGATATACCTTCACTGTAAATTTCAATAATGAAGAGGAGTGCACATGCACCTTTGAAAATAAAATGGGGTGTGGCTAGTGATTGTTCAATCATATGTGTTTTAAAGTTATTTCACTATGGAGGGGAGGATAAGTGAGCCTATAAGAGAGAGGTAGTATTACCACCCTAGTAGAGACACACATGAACAAGAAGAGTTCGTGCAACGTAAAGCAGAATAGTCCACAGAGATGAGATGGTCATTGAAGAAGGAATATTTGTCTAATATCTAGTGGAATAGTCCATGAGGATGTGACAATGATAATAGAAGTTAAAACACATTCTCAATATGGTAAGTATCAAAATAACCGAAATAGTTCAACTACTTTAGCACATATGAAAGCAAACATGAATTACAAAAATCCACAAAATAGTCTTACAAATATCCATAATCCATGCATGAAGAATTTGTTGGCCTTAAAGGCTTTTGTCACAAAGTAAATGTTCCAAGACACATGTGCACAATAAACATCACTAGCTCCAATAGTGGAGTGTTGGAGCCACTCCTTGCTCCTCAAAAGAAATGACATGTCCCTCTAATGCCTTGTGGGAGGAGCAAATGTGAAAAGTCCTTTTGTCGTAAAATGAAGGAGTATATATAAACAAGGGGTGTTGCTTCCCTTTCCTTATAACTCTTTGACTACCATAGTTATGGTTTAACATCTTATGAGTTTTCAACTTACATGAATATTTATATTCCATGTGTGTCCTTTGGACTTCCACCTTACAATACATTTTCAATAATATTTACATGATCCACAGTGACGATGTGACATATGAAAAATCATAAAGTGAAATGACATGAAACAGCTTGGCCCATTTTTCAAAAAATCCACTTCCATCTCTCTGTGTCTATCTCTCTCTCACCCCCCCTACCCTTGAGTTGTATCTCTATCTCCCTCTCTTTATCTTCTCTATCTCTCGCTCCCTCACCCTCTTCCCCTCTCTCATTAACTTCCACCCAATGTCATCTCTCTATCTCTGACTCTTCTTCTCTCTTCCTCCACTCTCTCCAAATCTCACTCTATCCCCCTCACTCTTTCCCCCTCTCTAATTTCCTTTCACCCCATGTACCTCTATATATCTCACTCTTCCTCTCTCCTCCTCCACTCTCTCCAAATATCTCTCTTTACCCCTCACACTCTCATTCACTCATTAAATCCAACTCACTTTCCTACATTTTATCCATTTACACCATCTTCAAATTCATTATGTAAGTAGATCTAATTATTCCTCCTAACGAGCGATGCAACACCATCATTATCTTTCACTCACCCTAAGTTATTTTCAAACTAAAACCAACCTAGATCCATCTTCACTCTGGATGTATGAAACGTCTAGATGGAAAAGTGGTTTCAGCCTCAAGAGATTGAGAGTGAAAAGTGGTTAGCATATTGATATTAGAGTGAAAAGAGGCCCCTCTTGGTGCTTGGTAAATCATGAATCAAGATGAATCTAGATCAATTGCTAATTATAATTATAATTATAAATATTAATTAATTTAGTTTTTTAATTGTAATTTTTATGTTATTTTATGAGTCAAAATATTTTATTAATAAGCATAATTATTATTGTATTTTATTTTTTTTTTATTTTTATTTTAATGTAAGCTAACTAAGTCAAAATGTCTAATCAAACAAGACATGACATTCCAACTTCTCTTCATATTGGGCTAGAAAGAGCCTCTCCAAAAAAAACTTAAGTTATAATATTTTCTAAAGTGTAAAAATTTGAGCAAAGGTTTGCACTTCATGGATTTGAGCTTTCTAGACATTATCTATGTGTAATTTAAAATGAATATAAATTAACACTTACTTTTTTTGGGTTAGTTTTATTTTAATATAATAAATATATTTTAATTTTATGATTACTACCTAACTAAACACTAAATTAATGTATGTGACCTTGTTTATGGAACAATGAATCTGTATTCCAATAGACATTGATTATATATTGTCTATTCTATATACCCTACCCCTTAAATTCTAATGTGTAACCTCCAAGGAAGAATCAAATGTTCATACTAGTAATACAATATATATGATGGTTACTATTCACTTATTTATTGTTACATTTTATTTAATTTATTTTCATTGTTATTACATATTATGTCTTTAAAGAAAGTGGCCTCATCCATGGGTTTTGAACCAGTGATCTTAACACCAAAAGAGGTGTTAACAATACACCCAACTATCATTTATTCAAAAACCCAACTATACATTTCTCCTTATCATGATGACATTTTAACATCTGTAATATCAATAATTCCATTGGTATAATGGAAGCAAGCTAGAGATTTAGAAAAGAAAAATATTACAATATTTTTTAATATACAATTTTCCAATTTATTTTATTTATGTTAACTTAATTTTTCTGTAATCCTAAAAAACCTTAAAATGTATTATGTACACATAAATATATCATAAAATATCAAAGTTTCTTAATTGATTTGGTTTTAGTGTGACATTTTGGAATATTTTCCGGGGTTTTTCTCGTCTAACTTCTCCAAATCTGGCAGGAATTTATTGAAATCACAAGTTTGAAGTTTGATGGGTAACTCTTGCACAATGGAAGTGCCCTAGGGGTTTTTGAGGGTGCTAAATCCATATATATAGTCAAAAAACAGTTAAAATAGCACAATCAAGATTTCACCTCAAATTTTTCTGCCGGATTCTGGCACCGGATAATCCAAAAAGTCACACTAAAGACAACTGTTTTTTAATTGTCTTAATTTAAATTTCACATAATTTGTATTAACCTATCATTAGACTTAATAAAATGATTTCTTATATAATAATATTTAATACATAAGAGATCATGGTTGTTGTATTGTTAAGATAATTTGTAAGGTTTAATGTAACGCGTGGCTTAAGTGGCCGTTTCACGGGAATCCAACTAACAATTTCCAGGACATTCATTATTTTTATTATTATTTAAATTACATTTTTGAATGTATAAATGCATTTAACACTCTAAAGAATTTATTAATGATTTCTATAGATTAAACAACTTAAATTCAAGCTTTTGAATTCTATAAATTAAACCGCTTAAACTCAAGTTTTTAAAAATATCCACTAGATTTTAGTTAAAATTAAATAGAAAAAACTCTTTAAAAATACCATTTTGTCTATGCTACCTGATTTTTATGTTAAAATTACCAATTCAAAACTCATGAACAATCTTATCCACTTAATTATTTAATATCATAAATTTATTTACAAAATGGTGATAAATATCATTAATATTAATATAAAATGTTAATGATTATTTTTCATATTAATTGATAATTATTCTAAATTTTATTTGTTAATTAATAATAACGTAAAAAACAAAATTAAAAATAGATAAAAATTTTCTAAACTCAAACTTTTGTGATTTTGGTGGATTTCAAAGCACTAATATGATTCACCATCAAAATTAAATATTAAAATAAAATAAAAATTGTTTTAATTAATAAATAAAAACTTTAATATTAAAATTTACTAGGTTAAAAGCAATAAAAATAAATACAAAATTAAAAAATTAATAAACTATAATGAAACCTTTTCTTACCAAAAACATTTCCAGAAATCTTGCATTTCTTCACCGTCGAGATATAAAATATGTTTGATTATCCCCTAACAATATTTATATTCTGATTTAGATTTGTGTTAAAAAAATGTTATAAATTTATTTATAAAATTATAATAAATAGCATTAATAATAAAATAATATGTTAATGAGGATTTATATTTATAATCCAAGAGTCTTGCATTACTTCACGTACGAGACATAAAATGTGTTTGATTATCACCGTAACAAATATATTTATATTTATATAACTTGTGTTTGGTTTTGGATTGTGTTAAAACACGAGGTTAAAAAATATTAATTAATTAACTTATTACAAAATAGAAAAATGTTATATATGGAGGCCACGATTTCACCCTAATGGCCCTTTCTTACCGGGGTCATTTTTTTAAGACACGGTCAAAGGGTGGGATATGTTGGAATTTCGTAAACCTACAAAACACGGTCTTCTATTATTCCAACATGCCCTGTCCGGTGAGACAGCGCTTTTGTCCGGTGAGACTGAGGAAGCGCAGACAGTTTTTAAGTTGGGTGTATATAGAAATATAACACTAGGGCTGAGACTAGCAGAGTCCATAGATCCATGGCTTCCAACGGCGATGACGAGAAGCGTGGGTCCAGACTGTTTGGAGTAGATCTCACTCAACTCTACACTAATTTAGGCCATGACGACCGCTCAGTACACACATTTTTATGGGAAGAAACCCATGCAAACAAGGAAGGCCATATCGACATGCCAGAGTTAAAGGGTTCTGCTTTCAACAGCAAAAGCTCCGCCCAGCGCTCTAAGGGGCTAGTCTTTCCCTGCCTCTATTGTTCAAAAACGTTCCACAATTCTAAGGCACTAGCAGGCCATCAGAATGCCCATAGGGTTGGCAAAACGAATCTTTTTCAGAATAGCCTGCAAACTGACAGCCTTCAGTATCCTGTTGTGGGGCAGCAGCCTACTCATGCTCTCCTCAAAACGAATCCTTTTCAGAATAGTCTGTCAACTGACAGCTTTCGGTATCCTGTTGTAGGGCAGCAGCCTACTCATGCTCTCCTCAAAACGGATCCTTTTCAGAATAGCGTGCCAACTGAGAGATTTCAGTATCATGTTGTAGGGCAGCAACCTACTCATACTCTCTTTGCCTCCAATCGCAGACTTCCTCAAAATTTTGAGTTCCAGAGAGTGGACCTATCAAATAATCAGCTTCTCTTTCAGCAGATTGCACAAAACTTTCACGTCAAATTGCCACCAGGCTCTTTGTCCTCCGTGAAAAGGGTCAGAAATGACATCGAATTGGCGTCGAGGTCTTTGCCGTCAGTGAAAAGGGCCAGAACCGAAGATCCTCCAGAGAAAAGGGCCCGAAATGAAGATCGTGAGCAGCACAATACAACACCTGGCCGTATGGTTACCCCTAGTACAGAAGATGGGGAGCTTGACTTGTCTTTGCATCTGTGAGACACTGGAAATTTTATATTTTGTGACTGGACTTTTGAACATTCTTTAGCTTCTTTATGTTCAAATTTTTAGCTTGCATCCCATTACTCTGAGTGACCCTGAAATCTGTATTGCGCACTCTTTGTCCTGATATGATTAGTGCACTTCGCAACCATATTCATTATATTATTCCTAATCTAGGAAGACTGGCATGAAACTACGCTGTCCAACAGAAACCTAATTTAGGGGCAGTGTTGCTATAATCACTTATATTTATCACCCTGAAATCTGTATAGCGCACTCTTTGTCATGATATGATTAGTGCACTTCACAACCATATTCATTATATTATTCCTAATCTAGGAAGACTGGCATGAAACTACGCTGTCCAACTGAAACTTAATTTAGAGGCAGTGTTGGTATAATCACTTATATTTATCTGAGCTTTTGACCGTCCCTTTTTAAGTGTCCATCTATGGGCAAATTTGGTATGCTGCCTAGATTTATTGATGTTTTTCCCTTCACATTTAAGTGTTTTATTTCAGATGTGTATTAATAGAAGATCACTTTGAAAATTCCCTTTGTATATTAGCTTTGCTTTAAGCGAATACAATTTCGTAAATAATATGGAAATTGTTTATGGGATTTACTTTCATCAATTCGAGAACGTAAACCATATGAAATTAGTGATTCTCAATTTTCTTAATAATTAATAGGTTAATGTGCCCTTCAACATATATCACAGAGTTCTTCGTGTCATTACAATGGGTGATTTTGGAATTTTTATTTAAATAAATTTAAAATTTATTTTATATACTAAAACTTAATATTTTATTAAAATGATATTTTGTTAATGGTATTTATTTAGTTAATATAAAAATAACTTTTTTTAATTGTGTTTAGAAAAGTTAAATATATTTTATAATCCAATATAGAAATATTATAATATTTTTATTATTTATGTTTTTATTATGGTTGATTCCAAAATTTGTTTGACTATGTTGTGTTATAATTAATACAATATGACTTTATTTGTTAAATAATATTTAACTATCATTTTACTAGTCAATTATATGTATGCAACCTTATTACATTAAGTGTTTTTATATGGATTTTAACACCTCGTTAATGACTATCCTATAATTAAAAACATTAATTAACCAATTTTTTAGATGCTTCTCTTTTACAAGCATTATTTGAACCAAGTAAGGCTTCATCATAGTATGCCATAACCCTAATAAAGTGTAGCTTACAACCTAAATTACTAGGTTCCTATATTGAACCACTTCCTTGATTATCCAAACATATATCTCCTAAATTAAATTAGTGTACAAAAATCCACATGCATTTCCCATATCCCCATTGTTGAGGAATAACATCCAACATCCATAGATTATAAACTATTTGAGAATAACCTATATTAAGCATCACGTAGATCGCTACCTTGCCTACTAAGTGCCAACCTTTCATTATTATGTTAGTCACTTAAAAGAACACACTATTAAAAAGTAATTTTGTTAGAAATAAGGCAACTAATGAAAATAAGATATTTACCTTTGAATAACTTTTACAATGAAAAAAAAAACAAACCTATATATCTCCTACTTTTTCTTTTGGTAATTAAATAAAGCTATATATGTTCCCACATACTTTAAGACTTTAATTTTAAATTTGGAAAACAAGAATTGTGTTTATGGCAACATATATTATTTGTCATTTTTTGTCTTTGTAACCACCTCACCCCATATTTACCCACTTTAACTTACTCACTAGGTAAACATTAGATGAAAGTTACTACTAGAAACTCGATTTCCAAGATGCACTTACGAAAAATGGGGTCCACATGCCCAAAACTGACTGCAAACATGCAATGACACATGATCACACTGTTATCAGCCTAACTTGACCCAACACTAATTCTTTTCAGTTTCATTTCCTTAAAATTAATAGAACTTTCTATTTTTGGCAATTTTTCAGGCTCTAAACTTTCAAGGCCATTTTGAGGGACTAAGAGACATTTTGAGGGAAAATGAACAGGTCAGAGAAGTGCTAAAAATTTCTTCCCATATCTTTTACTCATCCTCCTCATGGCAATCCTAAAAACAAGGTATTATGATAGCGAAACATAGATCATATACCTAAGTTACACCCTGAGGAAGTTGGAGGTTCAAATTACTCATTTATACAAACACTTTGCGTACATAGTACCTGTAGGTTATAAATACATATCTATTCACTAACACAATAAGCTCACTAGGGAATCATCAAGAAGGCTCTATGTCCTCTCCATATAGCTGCAACAACATTTATTAGTCCACACATTGAATAGCCAATCACTCGCTAAAAATTCATACGAAGAGCCACAGATGGTACACATCATATAGCCAACATATGGGCATAATAACTTATCCATAATATCACCCATACAACGACTACAAGTATATATGAATCATAGTAGAAGACTAACTCTTATTAATCTACGAAATTACCAAACATGTCAAGGGCTTCCATTTGCCACTTGACTATAGATTGCGTTGAACCAAATATCTCTTTCAACCAATCATCCACATGTCAGATTCCAAATATGTATGTGGGATCTCATGGAATAAACCAAGACAAAACCAAACTAGGGATTCCAGGGCTCAAACCACCTCAAACCTCAACCACAGTGATTCCACCTCTACTGTCAAACATCACTAACTTGGTTAGATGCCAACCAGATCAGTATCTAACCAAGTTGTCCAAGGCTCTAGGAACTAGTAACTTTACCCACATCCTTGCAGGGCTTCAGACTATTTGTCCAACATGACTCTAGGGACTAGTAACTTAACTCGCCAAGGGCTCGATATCATTTTTCCCAACTTCGGTTCTATGACTAGTAACTCAATCTAGGTTGTTCCAGGGCTTCCAAATCGCTTTTTCCAACACACAACTGTAAGGAACATGAGCACCAACCAGAAAACAAACAGGTAAAAAAAACACCAGCACCATGGCTATCCAGGAAATGGAAAGGAAGGGCTAAATCAACTCTCAATGCAGGAAAATATCCATGCCAGTGATAGCACATAACCAACAAATCACATGCATATACCATGCACGCCGAAACCAACAAGGAAATCGCACATGAAACATGTGCAAAGAAATACAACTATAATTGTTGATGCAATTGTTCACTTACGCTTTCATTTTTTCCTTTGCCTTCTTCCTCCAATTCCAAGCGAATACTACAGTGCTACAAGCATGCTGTAAGAATTCTCGTAGATTTCTCTATGTGTGCAAGAGTATGAGAGAATGAGAGAATTGAAGAGAGCTCCAAAACTGAACTCACAAAAGGTTGGGAACTGATCCTCTAAACCCTTTTATCATTGAGGCCTCTATTTTCTTCATTTACCTTCATTTTTCCTTCAATTTATCTCTCATGCAAATTTGTGTCTCTTCGCCTCTCTTTTCTCCTATTTTCCTTTATTTCATAAGTAAAATATCAATTATTTCCACTGCCTTTACCAATTCCTTTTCCAATTTCCATAGCCATAAATTAATCACAAGTGATACCCATCACTATGTTTTGTCCAAAATTTAGCTTCGAATACATGTCCCATGACCTTGGTTTTATTTTATTTACATGGAAAATAAAACGGGGGCTATTACAAACTCCTCCCCATTAGGGGAACACCGTCCTCAGTTCTCTATGAAACCTATAACCAGAAAACCATTGAAAACAAAACATACTTCCCATAGAGCTTTATAGCATAGCTAGATGCAGTATATACAATGAACAGCAATTATAAACCATAGCCAATAGAACATACATGACAATCATAGTAGTTATTGGAGATTTATAATACAACT
Source organism: Pinus tabuliformis (assembly GCA_031772625.1). Lineage (NCBI taxonomy): Eukaryota > Viridiplantae > Streptophyta > Pinopsida > Pinales > Pinaceae > Pinus > Pinus tabuliformis. The sequence goes on along the minus strand of CM062808.1, from coordinate 756,434,895 downwards.
AGTTGTAGTATCTACAACAAAATCCATATACCAGAAACTCATTTCCTTGAACCAACAAATAATGAAGTATATAAAGCCTCCTTCTAATCATCCATTTCCCATGTAGCTTCATCGAGCCCAAAGTGCTTCCACTTCACTTTAACTTGCTTGATTGCTTAGTTTTGTAGTTTAAGTTATTTATGTTGCAATATGCATTGTGCCTCTAGCTGGAATTTGCCCTCTAGTTTCCATTGTAATACATGCTAGCCAATAACATGATCACCATCCTAGATATACTTCTTAAGCAACGAAACATCGAGAAAATCGTGGACTTTCATTGCTAGAGGTAGTGCAAGTCTGTAAGCCACTCGTCTAATCCTCTAAAGGATCTCAAAGGGACCGCAATACGAGGGTTTCATCTTGGCACATGACCCAATCCTCAAGGATCTCTGCTTGGGCTTGATGCAAAAGTGCACATCCCCAAACCTGAAGCTCCTTAAATACCATGTGTTGATAGCCATAACTCTTCTATCTTTCTTGTGCCACATTTAGATTCCTCTTGTTAACCTACATTTATTGTTCCATCGCCAACATATCTCTTCCAATAAATACCCTATTCATTATATTTCTCCAACTAATAGGAGTATTACAACTCCACCCATAAAGAGTCTCAAATGTACTTGTCTTCATGGAATTTTCATATCCATTGTTATATGAAAACCCTACCAGTCGAAGATAGTCTTCCCACTTCCACTACCAGTGCATGACATTCATCCTCAACATATCCTCAAGAATCATATTAAACCTCTATATATGTCCATCTATCTACAAATGATAAGATGTGCTAAAGAACAACTCTATCCCAAAACCTCCAAAAATCTCCTTCCAAAACCTGGAAGTGAACTTGGCATCTCTATCAGATATAATATTCTTAGCAACAACATGCAATATCACTATCTCCTAGATGAAAATATGAGCCAATCACTAGCTGAATTTGTAGACTTAACTACAATGAAATGAGTTAGCATACTTAACCTATTAACCACAACCACATTGGTACCATGATTCTTCAATGTCCTTGGAAAACCTGTAATGAATTCCATGGAAATGATCTCCCATCCCCACTCTAGAATCAAAATAGGATGTAATAAACCACTTGGATGCTTAAACTCTTCTCTTACCTCCTAACAACCAAAACATCTGTAATAAACTTGATCACCTCTTTCTTGACCCAAATATCACTTGACATTAAATTCCCTCAAGATAATCTTCTTGAGCTCACTATTGTCTGAAACATAATTCTTATTCCTGAATTTGACTAAGCTATATGTTATGATGTGACATTCCTCATCCCTATCACCTTCGCCATGCTGTTGTAACATGTGCTTCAACTGTTGATACATGTCATCATGTTTCCCTTCTCGCAAGATGTGCTCCTACAAATCTATCTCATAAGAACTCACTGTTGCAATATCATTAACATGCACTCTTCTACTAAGAGCATTTACAACCCTGTTCTCTTTTCCCTTAATGTACCTAATCTCAATATCAAAATCGCTGAGAGTATCCAGTCATATTGCTTGCGTGAAATATAGATTAGGCTGGTCAGACAAATACCTCAGCCCACTATGATCATTCATCGAGACGAACCTCCTGTCAAGAATTTAATGTCTCCACATCTTCAATGCATGAATGATAGCTTCCAATTTGAGACCGTGAGTCACACAATTCTACTCATGCTCATTCAGCTTCCTTAACTCATAGAATTCCACTTCTCCTTCTTGCATCAAGACTCCACCAAGTCCTCTCTTGAAAGCATATGCACATACCACAAACTCTTTTTTTTGGATCTGCAATATTCAAAACTAGAGCATTAGTAATCAACTAATTCAACTACTCAAAACTAGTTACACTCTGCTCAATCCATTCAAATTTATTCTCTTTTCATTCCAAAGATGGAAGAGGATAGGAAATCCATGAGAAGTTCTTGATGAACCTCCTATAGTCACATGTTAATCCCATGAATGATTTTACCTCATCGACATTTCTAGGAGTTTCCAACTCCATGATAGCTTCGATATTTGTCGGGTCCATTGCTATTCCTTGTTTGGAAACAACATGTCCCAAGTAATATTTTTTTCCTGAAAGAAACAACACTTCCTAATCTTGGAATAAAATTGATTCTCTCTCAACAATATTAACATTTTTGCCATTTTTTCTGCATTCTCATCCTCATTTTTAGACTATATCAATATGTCATCAATGAATACTATCACAAACATTTCCAGATATGAACATAACACACTATTTATCGAACACATCAAAGTAGCTAGAGAATTAGTAAGACGAAAAGAAACTACTACAAACTCATAATGCCCATACTTGGTATAGAATATAGTTTTGTAGATGTCCTCTTCTTTGATGTGTAATTTACGATTTATATGGATTTTAACACCTCGTTAAAGATTATCGTATAATTAAAAACATTAATTAAACCTTTTTTTAGATGCTTCTCTTTTACCAGCATTATTTGAACCAAGTAAGGCTTCATTATAGTATGCCACAACCCTAATAAGTGTAGCTTGCAACCTAAATTATGAGGTTCCTATATTGAACCACTTCCTTGATTCTCAAAACATATATCTCCTAAATTAAATTAGTGTACAAAAATCCACATGCATTTCCCATATCCCCATTGTTGAGGAATAACACCCAAAATCCATAGATTATAAACTATTTGAGAATAACCTATATTAAGCATCACCTAGATCCCTAGTTTGCCTGCTAAGTGCCAACCTTTCATTATTATTCTAGTTACTTAGAGGAACACACTACTAAAAAGTAATTTTGTTAGAAATAAGGAAACTTATGAAAATAAGATATTTACCTTTGAATGACTTTTACAATGAAGAAAAAATAAACCTATATATCTATTACTTTTTTCTTTTGGTAATTAAATAAACTATATATGCTCCCACATACTTTAAGACATTAATTCTAAATTTGGAAAACAAGAATTATGTTTATGGCAACATATATAACTTTTCATTTTTTGTCTTTGTAACCACCTCACCCCATATTTACCCACTTTAGCTTACTCACCAGGTAAACATTAGATGAGAGTTACTACCAGAAACTCGATTTCCAAGATGAAATTATGGAAAATGGGGTCCACATGCCCAAAACTGACTGCAAACATGCAATAACACATGATCACACTATTATTAGCCTAACTTGACCCAACACTAATTCTTTTTAGTTTCATTTCCCTAAAATTAATAGAACTTTCTGTTTTTTGCAATTTTTCAAGCGCTAAACATTCAAGTCCATTTTGAGGTACTAAGAGATATTTTGAGGGAAAATGAAGAGATCAAGTGATAAAAATTTCTTCCCATATATTTTTCTCATCCTCATGGTGATCTTCGAAACAAGGTATTATGATAGCAAAAAATAGATCATATGATTAGGTTACACCCCGAGGAAGTTGGAGGTTCAAATTACTCATCTATACAAACACCTTGCATACATAGTACCTGTAGGTTATAAATACATATCTATTCACTAAAATAATAAGCTCACTAGAGAATCATCAAGAAGGCTCTATGTCCTCTCCATATAGCTGCAACAACATTTATTAATCCACACATTTAATAACAAATCATTCGCTAAAAAATTCATACAAAGAGCCACATATGGTACACATCATATAACCAACATATAGGCATAAAATAACCAGCGTAGGAATCATAACAACTCAACTATAATATCACCAATATAATCGCTACAAGTATATATGAATCACAATAGAAGACTAACTCTTATTAATATATGAAATTACTAAACAAGTCAAGGGCTTCCATGTCCCACTCGACTATAGATTGCGTTGAGCCAAATATCTCTTTCAACCAATCACCCACATGCCATATTCCAAGAATATATGTGGGATCTCACAGAATAGGGATTCTAGGGCTCAAACCCCCTCAAACCTCAACCATAGTGATTCCACCTCTACTATTAGACATCACTAACACCAACTAGATCAATATCTAACCAAGCTGCCCAAGGCTCTAGGAACTAGTAACTTAACCCACATCCTTCCAGGGCTTCAGAGTGTTTGTCCAACGTGACTCTAGGGACTAGTAACTTAACCCGCCAAGGGCTCGAGAGTGTTTTTCCCAACTTGGGCTCTAGGACTAGTAACTCAATCTAGGTTGTTCCAAGGCTTCCAAATCGTTTGTTCTAACACACAACCATAAGGAACATGAGCACCAACCAAAAAATAGAAAGTTAAGAAAAACCACAACACGATGGCTATCCAGGAAGTGGCAAGGAAGGGCTAAAGCAACAATCAATGCAAGCAAATATCCATGCCAATGATAGCACATAATCAACAAATCACATGCATATACCATGCACGCTAAAATCAACAAGGAAATCACACATGAAACATGTTACCTGCAAAGCAATCCAACTATAACTGTTGATGCAATTGTTCGCCTACACTTTCATATTGTCCTTTGCCTTCTTCCTCCAATTCCAAGTGAATAATACAGTACTCCAAGCATTCGATAAGAATTGTCCAAGATTTCTCTATGTGTGCGAGAGTATGAGAGAATGAGAGAATGAGAGAATTGAAGAGAGCTCCAAAACTGAACTCACAAAAGGTTGGGAACTAATCCTATAAACCTTTTTATCATTGAGACCTCTGTTTTCTCCATTTACCTTCATTTTTCCTTCAATTTATCTCTCATGCAAATTTGTGTCTCTTGACCTCCATTTTCTTCTATTTTCCTTTATTTCATAAGTAAAATACCAATTATTGCCACTCTGTCTTTGCCGATTCCTTTTCCAATTTCCATAGCCATAAATTAATCACAAGTGATACCCATCACTATGTTTTGTCCAAAATTTAGCTTCGAATACATGTCCCATGACCTTGGTTTTATTTTATTTACATGGAAAATAAAACAGGGGCTATTACAAACTCCTTCCCCTTAGGGGAACACCATCCTCAGTGCTCTATGACACCTGTAACCAGAAAACTATTGAAAACAAAACATACTTCCCATGGAGCTTTATAACATAGCTCGATGCAGTATATACAATGAACAAAAATTATAAATCATGACCAACATAACATACATGAAAATCATAGTAGTTATTGGAGATTTATAATACAACTAATTTCAATATCTACAACAATAGCCATATACCAAATACTAATTTTCTTGAACCAAAAAATAATGAAGGATATAAAGCCTCCTTCTAATCATCCATATCTCATGTAGCTTCATCGAGCCCAATGTGCTTCCACTTCACTTTAACTTGCATGATTGCTCAGTTTTGTAGTTTAAGTTATTTATGTTGCAATATGCATTGTGCTTTTAGCTAGAATTCTCCCTCTAGTTTGCGTTGTAATACATGCTAGCCAATAACATGATCAACATCCTAGACATACTTCTTAAGCAATGAAACATTGAGAAAATCATGGACTTTCACTGCGAGAGGTAGAGAAAGTCTGTAAGCCACTGGTCTAATCCTCTAAAGGATCTCAAAGGGCCTGCAATACAAAGGTTTCATCTTGGCACATGACCCAATCCTCAAGGAGCTCTGCTTGGGCTTAATGAAAAACTACACATGTCCTCAAACCAGAAACTCCTTAAATAACATGTGTTGATATGCATAACTCTTCTGTTTGTCTTATGCTACATTTAGATTCATTTTGTTAACCTGCATTTATTGTTCCATCGCCAACATATCTCTTCCAATAAATACCCTATTCATTATATTGCTCCAACTGATAGGAGTATTACAACTCCACCCATAAAGAGTCTCAAATGGACTTGTCTTCATGGACTCTTCATATCCATTGTTATATGAAAACCATACCAGTGGAAGATATTCTTCGCACTTCCACTACCAATGCATGACATTCATCCTCAGCATATCCTAAATAATCCTATTAACCTCTATATATGTCCATCTATCTGCAGATGATAAGATGTGCTAAAGAACAGATCTATCCCAAAACCTACAAAAATATCCTTCCAAAACCTCGAAGTGAACTTGGCATCTCTATCAGATGTAATATTCTTAGCAACACCATGCAATATCACTATCCCCTAGATGAAAATATGAGCTAATCACTAGCTGAATTTGTCGACTTAACTACAATGAAATGAGTTAGCTTACTTAACCTATCAACCACAACCACAAAAGAACCATGCTTCTTCAATGTCCTTGGAAAACCTGTAATGAAGTCCATGGAAATGATCTCCCATCCCCTCTCTGGAATAAAAATAGGATGTAATCAACCACTTGGATGCTTAAACTCTTCTCTTAGCCCCTAACAGCCAAAACATCTCCAATAAACTCAATCACCTTTTTCTTGACCCAAATATCACTTGACATTAAATTCCCTCAAGATAAGCTTCTTGAGCACACTGTTGTCTGAAACATAATTCATATTCCTAAATCTGAGTAAGCCATCTGTTATGATGTGACCTTCCTCATCCCTATCACCTTCACCATGCTATTGTAACATGTGCTTCAACTGTTGATACATGTCATCATGTTGCCATTCTTACAAGATCCACTCCTGCAAATCTATCCCATAAGAACTCACTGTTGCAATATCATTAACATCCACTCTTCTACTAAGAGCATTCACAACCCTGTTCTCTTTTCCCATAATGTACCTAATCTAAATATCGAAATCATTGAGAGTATCTAACCATATTGCTTGCATGAAATACAGATTAGGCTGGTCAGACAAATACCTCAGCCCATTGTGATCATTCATCGAGACGAACCTCCTATCAAGAATATAATGTCTGCACATCTTCAATGCATGAATGATAGCTTCCAATTTGAGACCGTGAGTCACATAGTTCTACTCATGCTCATTCAACTTCCTTGACTCATAGAATACCACTTGTCCTTGTTGCATCAAGACTCCACCAAGTCCTCTCTTGCAAGCATATGCACATACCATAAACTCTCTTTTGGGATCTGCAATATTCAAAACTAGAGCATTAGTAATCTACTAATTCAACTACTCAAAACTAGCTACACTCTGCTAAGTCCATTCAAACTTCTTCCCTTTTCACTAAAAAGATGGAAAAGGATAGGAAATCCATGAGAAGTTCTTAATGAACCTCCTATAGCGACATGTTAATCCCATGAATGATTTTACTTCATTGACATTTCTAGGAATTTCCCACTCCATAATAGCTTCAATATTTTTTGGGTCCACTGCTATACCTTCCTTGGAAGCAGCATGTCCCAAGTAATGAATGTTTTCCTAAAAGAAACAATACTTACTAATCTTGGCATACAACTAATTCTCTCTCAACAATATTAACATTTTTTCCATGTGTTCGGCATGCCCATCCTCATTCTTAGAGTATTTGAATATGTCATCAATGAATACTATCACAAACTTTTCCAAATACGAACATAAAAATCTATTTATCGAACATGTCAAAGTAGCTAGAGAAGTAATAAGACCAAAAGGAACTACTACAAACTCATAATGCCCATACCTGGTACAAAATACAGTTCTGTAGATGTCCTCTTCTTTTATGTGTAATTTATGATGTCACGATTAGTGTCAGTCTTTTCATAGTTTCATGAGGGATCAAAATTTTCTCTTTTGCATTTTCATAGTAGGAGTCCCATACTGTAAATTTTGCATCATCCCATTAGGTCATGATATATGGATCCACTGATGGTTGTTTTCTTTTCAGCTCTTCCCTCATAGACTATACTTGTTGATCCTCCTTCATATTGTCTTCAGTCATGGTTCATAAACAATCTGCAGTCCATTTCATTATGTTTTAGGGTTTCACCAATGTCAAAAGTCTGATGCTGAAATGCAAATAATGGTCAACGAGGATATGAGGATGATAAATAAGTTAGACATGATGGCTTGTAGGGTACAGCTACTATTTCAATTATCTTTTTAACCTAATATAATTTTCATCTCAAAACCATGGTTTTGAGGTGAAAACAGAGTATTTTGAATTTATTTGTATTTCTTATGTAATTTTAAGTTTCTATATGTAATAATGGATCCCAGCTGCACCTAAGCACCTCTCCTTGTTCCATGACAAAGAAACACTGCAAAATAAATCAAGTCAGATTGAGCATTTATCCACCTGCAAAGACACAACAAGAAAAGGCATTAAAAATAGGGCTTTGAAGAAAGAAAAGAAATATTAGAAGGTGGGTTCTTCAAAGTGAAAAATCAAAATGTACTCCTATTTAAGCTCTCATATTTCATTTTCAAAAATCATTATGTTCATTTAGCAAGCAAGGAATCCAAAAGTAAGAAGAAGAGGTGAATTTGAGTGAGTTTGGGTGAAGGAAGCTTAGTGCTGCACATTGGCCGAGTGGCGTTGTGCTTCTGGGTGAAATACGTCAGCATTGTGCGTTGAAGAATTGCCGTTGCGTGTAGAGCCCGTCATCGTGCATTTGGAAGAATTCTCCAGTGTAATTTTACATGGGCGCTACGCGTTGGGGCCAGCACTGCGCGTCTAGGCAAAGACGCTTTGCGTGGAGGAGAAAGGCTCCAAAACCCTCAAAACCTCAAAAAAATTTCAAATTGCTTTCTCTTTCCTTCTTTCCAAGTATGTTACCCTCCTCTCCTTCATTTTTTGTTTGCATATGAAAGTCATAAGTGCCATTCTTCATGATTAAAATCAAACCCTAGTTTTACTCTATTCATCCTAAAAAACCCTAAACCCCTTTGTTTCCTCCCATCACTTATCATTAGAACTCAAAAACCCTCTCTACATCACTACATATCCCCTCATTATATCCTCTCATCTTAAAACCCCTCCCTCACTCTCATAATTCACATCTTACCCTTCATTGTCTAGTCTACCCTAATACATCCCTTCACTCGTAAAAGACACTCATTCACTTTATCTCTTTTTAGGAGTGTGCAACCAAAAAACTTGCAAAAATGGATGGGAGGAAGACCATGATGATGATGAGGAAATAAAAATTGATCTAGCAGAGTACGATGAGCATGAGTAGCATGACACTCAAGCCATTGACTTAGAGACTCAAGATCAAGAAATAATCAAAGACATCACCATTCAGGAAAAGGAGGGCCAAGTACAGGCTCTTATGTACAACTTAAAGAGGGCCAAGTATGTCATTACATACTTAGAGTAGGAAAAAAAATAGTTGAGTGACAAACAAGTCCTCATGGAGGTGGAAGTGCTCAACATGAAATGACAAAGTGGCAAAGAGGCACAAGTTACTTTGACCACTATTGAGCAGGAAATTGAAAATGATAGGGAGACATGCCTTCAGAGAGTCAACCTACACCTTGAGAAGCTGTTATAGAAGGCCAACGGGGATAATCAGATGCTAAGACACATGGCCTATCATTACAGGACTTGTAATAGGATTTGCAACATAAGAATCAAGAAGATGAAAGCTAGGTTAAGGCGGGCCTTAAAGGGAAATGAAGAGGATGATAGAATTAGAATGTTGGCTGAGGATTCCTTGACTGATCAAAGCATATGATGGTGAGGCTTCACACAAATTTTGGGGAAATTTTGAGCAAATTTTAACATTTGCAATTTTTGAAAATTTGACACACAGAAAAATGGCCTAGATGAGCAGTGCCACCGGTGCTACATTTTTCCTAGGGGCACCCAATGGACAAATGGCTTGGATTTTTGGATTTAGGGTAGTGAGGACATGCATCCTTGTAAGTTTCAAAGTATTTTGAGCAGAACTGAGCCACCAAAAGGTCAAAAAACATCCTAAAAATGACCTTTTTGCCACTTTTTAGACACACAGAAGTAGTCTTGGGATAATGCAGTTTTTAGGGGTCAAATAAGCTCCAAATGTAAAACTTCTAGGTTTTCAGGAAAGTCGACTTGAATACCTTTCCAATGAAAGTTCATGGGCTCAATTTGGATTCTGGGAAGGCCTCCAAAAGGGACTTGAAAGTGGCACTATGTGTGGAGCTAGTGGCGCTGCGCGTAGAGCAAATTTTGCTCAAGATGCCTATTTTCCAGTTTTTGACTATGATCATGGATTCTCTCTCATGGTGGATGATTTACTATTTTAAATTATTTAATGGCTTGTAAATATGATGGTTAAAAAGTTGTAGAGGGTATATTCATTGCATTAGGAGTTAGTTTGAAGTCAAATGAATCAGTTTTTCACTTTTAGAGGCAAATTGTTGATGATGCCTATATTCCTATTCCTTGTTTAATATTAGTTAGATCAGATCCTCATCTTAGGGATTTGACCCCTGAATATGGGAGGAGGTTGAATGCTTGTCTATATCTTCTTCTTCTTTCTCTTTATCCAAGGTTGGACTCAGTTGGATGCTTAGAGCTTGATTGTACATCATTGTAAGTAGTTTGGCAAGGAGATTAATAAGATTTTCAGCTATTTTTATGGGATCCCTGTGGTATGGAGTTTTCGTACAGTTTCTTCTTTTTTGATCATTTGTTTACATGTTTTATGTATTTCATCATTCATTTCATTGCTTCTACTTGAATTTTTTCAATTTTGATAGTAGAATCCATTGTATTAGTGCTCTGCCTTGGGAGATCAGTCAACATTTCATGTTTTCTAGTGTTTAAGAAGGATCCATGATTTTCACATGCCCTTCTTAGCTTGACATGAGTCTTAAACACCTCACATCATCAAGCCTAATGTGCTAAATCCTATGCCTATATTGCCCCATAGAACATCCTACATTTCCGAGCTAATTTCCAAAACCTAAACTACCTAGCTCCTCCTGATCCGGCAAAACACCAACAAAATTTAATCAAAACTTTCGAGCTACTATATCTAGCCTAAAATCCTTTACCTGATCTAGTCATTTTCACTGAGATCCTTACGGAGAGAGCCCTCTCCTGGCCTAGTATGGCTAGCTACTTGGTAAGCTTTGTTTGTGGTTACCCTGGCATTGCCTCCCTTCAGCTTGAGGCCAATGTAGGTGATAACATAGTTGCGACCATACTGGGGAACTTAGTTTTATGTTCCTCGGCAAAATGTATCAAGTTTAGATCTGATTGTTGATGGTGGACAATGATCAGACACCGAAAGGCTGAAATCATTCACCTAGCGACTCTAAATCTATTTCAAGATCAGATCCAAGGACTCCACTGGAGGATGAACCTGACCAGCAGAAACATGTAAGGACAGTATGGAAAGATCAAGTATTCAAGTTGGAATTTCATCCAAGACATTATGCTCTTTGTTATAAATTATTTCTTCTCTTTTCCTGAGAATGTTAAGAAGGCTTTACAAAGTATATTGTATTTGATAAAAGATCCTAGACTTGCATATGATTCCTTCCCTTTGAAGATTGTGAATACAAAATATTCGCATGCCTTCGATCCTGATCAAGACCCTTCTTCCGAATCTTATGGTGATCGTCTTCAAACTGATGAGCCTAAAGAGACCAAGAATAATTCTACAGCTTTTGTATATACTCCTATACCTTGTAAAATTTCGGATAGATACAAGCCTCTAATTTTACCTCCTATATCCCATGCTTTCCCTAAAAATCATTACCTATATCTACCAAGATTTGATTATGAATGTTACAACATCACTACTGAGAGACATGTACTGAATTTTGATTCTTTTCTTGAAATTTTTGAAGTTGATGAAGAGGATGTTAGTAACACGATTTTTGCTCTTTCTTTGGAAGGCAAAGCCAAGAGTTGGTTCAAAACCCTGCCTGATGTGAGCATCTCAGATTTCCAGTAGTTCACCAAAATTTTCCTCGAGAAGTGGGTGGTCAAAAAAAACCCTTTCTTGATTCTAGAAGAGTGTAACCAGCTGAAAATACTAGCATCGGAGACACTACAACAATTTTCTACCAGGTTTAATGAAGTCTATTTTTCGATGCCTACTAATATAAGGCCTCCTCCTAGATCTGTTCTCTTACACTACCTGGAAGCCTTTGATCTGGAAATGGAGTTTTACTTGAGAGAAAGGAACCTTGCAACACTTGAAGAGATGCAAAACAATGCAGTAGATGTAGAGGCTAATCTGTTGATCAGAAGGGCAAAGTTGAAGGAAGAAGAGAGGAAGAACATAGATCCAAAGGAAATGACATCTTTAGAGGTAAATCTCAACATTTTGGTAAGTGCAGTCGAAGAGATGATGCAAAAGATCACCACAAGGAATGAGTATGATGTTAAAGACCATGGCTCACTGATTGAAGAAGAACAAGTGGCTGAGCCAAAACATTTCATTTCTTATCCCAGTTGTCATAGATCTGATAATGATTGTTTTATAGATCACCTTGGAGAAGAGAGATCTGTTGATCTGACATGTATGCTTGATGATGTGTTTTATACTGATGATTTTCCTAAGTTTGATCAGTATGATGATGATTATGCTCTCCAAATAGAAGCTAGTCTTATAGACAAAACAATAGCTAGTTTGTGGAAGGAGGAAGTTTGCTTTCAACAGCTCGAATAGAGTGATCAGCTGATGCGTATCAGCTATGGAAGTGAGGAGGAAAGTGCAGAAATTTTCCAAGTGAAGGATCTTTGCCTCTTTGTTTTACTTCATTTTAGTTCATTAGAGACAACTTTTGTGCAATCATAAATCAATCATCGATAACTTTTGATCTAGACCATCTTGTGAGCAATGAAATCCTTGTTTAAGACTTCTCATATATAGATTTGCAGCCCTCGAATGCCATTGAATGTCAGGTTGCAGATGAAGTCTTGGAAGCTGGAACATATGATCAAATGATGCAAGATGATTCTGTACCATTATGTTTTGAATCATTTCATTTTTTGAAGGAAATTTTGCATAGTATATCTTCAATGAGCAACCTATAGAAAATCATGCAATCTCATTGGAACCAATAGAAAATGGGTTGCAATAGTCTTTTCAAGTTTTCCAAAATTTAATAGCTGATGTCTTGGATGACGTCTGCAGTCAAAGTCCTTCTCCAATAGCTAACTTGGAGCTTGAAAAAAGTATTGATATAAACCTGATCTGACAGCTGGTTTCTTTGTCATTTTCAGTAGGAGTCTCGTCACAAAGCTCAAATGAATGTTTGCATTCATGGTATGAGGAGAAGAAAAATAATCCATTAGATGAGTTAAGTCCAAGATCACATGAATTTCAAGATTCTCATTCAGGATTTTTGGAGTCAGATAGAGAATCCATATTATTCAATTTGGGAAAATTTGGAATTTTTTACAAGTTTTCATGGGAGTTTCATTTCAGTAGTTCTTTCTTCTTGCTAATAAACAAGCACTTGCGGAGAATCCAAACAGTAGTCAGAATGCTTACTTGGTTTCATTGGTTGTTTCATTTCACTTGGTCACGTGATGAATGGAACAGTTAGAGTAGGTTTTATTGAATAAGCTCCATTTTGAGCATTTGTTCCAGTTTGTCAGTTGTGTTTTAGTATTGAGTCAGTTTTAGTTGAGTAAAAGTTAGTTTGTGTCTTTGAGTCATCAGTATTCAGTCATGTATTTTATATTGATTTTTTCTTACACCATGTCCAATGGATAAGGCTACTAGGTCTACGGTGTTCTTGGCACCTCTAAGGAGCTACCATCCCCATTGGGGCCAATGTTAGTGTCAGTATTTCCATGCTTCCATCAGGGATCAAAATTTGCTCTTTTGCATTTTCATAGTAGGAGTCCCATACTATAAATTTTGCGTCATCCCATTAGGTCATGATATATAGATCCACTGATGGTTTTTTTCTCTTCAGCTCTTTCCTCATAGACTATACTTGCTGATCCTCCTTCATATTGTACTTAGTCATGGTTCATAAAGAATCTAGAGTCCATTTCATTAGGTTTTAGGGTTTCAACAAGGTCAAAAGTCTGATGCTAAAATGCAAATAAAGGTTAGCAAGGATATGAGGATGATAAATAAGTCAGACATGATGTTTTGTAGGTTATAGGTACTATTTCAATTTTCTTTTTAACCTAATGTAATTTTCACCTCAAAAACATGGTTTTGAGGTGAAAATAGAGTATTTTGAATTTATTTGTATTTCTTATGTAATTTTAAGTGTCAATATGTCATAATGGATCCCCAATGCACCTAAGCACCTCCCCTTGTTGTATGACAAAGAAACACAACAAAAGAAATCGAGTCAGATTGAGCATTTATCCACCTACAAAGACACAACAAGAAAAGGCATTAAAAACAGGGTTTTGAAGAAAGACAAGAAACATTAGAAAGTGGGTTTTTCAAAGTGAAAAATCAAAATGTACTCCTATTTAAGCTCTCATATTTCATTTTCAAAAATAATTATGCTCATTTAGCAAGCAAGGAGACCAAAAGTAAGAAGAAGAGGCAAATTTGAGTAAGTTTGGGCAAAGGAAGCTTGGTGTTGTGCATTCGCTGAGTGGCGCTACACTTTTGGGCGAAACAAGTCGGTGCTACACATTGAAGACTTGGCGCTGAGTGTAGAGCCCAATGCTATGTGTCTGGAATAATTCTCCAGTGTAATTTTACACATACACTGTGTGTTGGGGTTGGCACTGCATGTCTGGGAAAAGGCGCTGTGTGTGGAGGAGAAAGGCTCCAAAACCCTCAAAACCTCAAAAAATATTCAAATTACTTTCTCCTTCCCTCTTTCCAAGTATGTTACACTCCTCTCCTTCATTTTTTGTTTGCATATGAAAGTCATAAGCGCCATTATTCATGATTAAAATCAAACCCCAGTTTTTCTCTATTCATTCTAAAAACCCCTAAACCCCTTTGTTTCTTCTCATAACTTATCATTAGAACTCAAAACCCCTCTCTACATCAATACATATCCCCTCATTATATCCTCTCATCCTAAAACCCCCCTCCCTCACTCTCATAATTCACATCTTACACTTCATTGTCTAGTCTACCTTAATACATCCCTTCACTTCTAAAAGACTCCCACTCATTCCCTTTATCCCTTTCTAGGAGTGTTCAACAAAAAAACCTTGAAAACATGGACAGGAGGAAGACCGCGATAATGAGGAGGAAAGAAACTTTGATCTAGCAGAGTATGATGAGCTTGAGTAGCATGACACTCAAATCATTGACTTAGAGACTCAGCATCAATAAACAATCAAAGACATCATCATTCGGGAAAATGACGGCTAAGTACAGGTTATGATGGACATCTTAGAGAGGGCCAAGCATGTCATCACATACTTAGAGCAGGAAAACAAATGGTTGAGTGACAAACAAGTCCTCATGGAGCTGGAAGTGCTCAAGATGAAACAAGAAGTGGAAAAGAGGCACAAGTTATTATGACACCTATTGAGTAGGAAAATTGAAAATGATAGGGAAGCTTGGCTTGAGAGAGTCAACCTACACCTTGAAAAGCTACTATAGAAGGCCAATAGGGATAATCAGATGCTTAGACACATAGCCTATCATTGCCGGACTCGCAATAGGATTTGTAACATAAGATAAAGAAGATGAAAGGTAGGTTAAGGTGTGCCTTGAAGGGCAAGAAAGAGGAGGATAGACTTAGAATGTTGGCTAAGGCTTCCTTGACTCATTAGAGCATATGATGGTGAGGCTTCACACAAATTTTGGGGAGATTTTGACAAAATTTTAACATTTGCAATTTTTGGAAATTTGACACAGAAAAATGGCCTAGACGCGCAGTGCCACCAGCGCCGCACTTTTCCTAGTGGCACCCAAAGGACAAATGGCTTGAATTTTTGGATTCAAGGCAGTGAGGGCATACATCCTAGTAAGTTTCAAAGTTTTTGGAGTAGAACTGGGCCATCAAAAGGTCAAAAAACATCCTAAAAATGACCTTTCTGCCACTTTTTGGACACACAAAAGTAGTCTTGAGAGAATCAAGTTTTGAGGGGTCAAATGAGCTTTAAATGTAGAAATTCTAGGTGTTAAGGAAAGTAGACTTCAATACCTTTCCAATGAGCTATCATGGGCTTAATGTGGATGCCCAAAAGGCCTTCAAAAGGGACTTGAAAGTGGCACTTTGCGTTGAGCCAGTGGCACTCTGCATAGAGCGAATTTTGCTCAGGATGCCTATTTTTCCCATTTTTTTACTATGATCATGGATTCTCTATCATGGTGGATGATTTACTATTTTAAATGATTTCATGGATTATAAATATGATAGTTAAAAAGTTGTAGAGGGAAGATTCATTGCTTTAGGAGTTAGTTTGAAGTCAAATGAATCAATTTTTCACTTTTAGAGGCAAGTTGTTGATGATGCCTATATTCCTATTCCTTGTTTAGTATCAGTTAGATCAGCTCCTCATCTTAGGGATTCAACCCATGAAGATGGGAGGAGGTCAAATTCTTGTCTATATCTTCTTCTTCTTTCTCTTTGTGAGAGGTAGGACTTAGTTGGATGCTTAGAGCTTGATTGTACATCATTGTAAGCAGTTTGGCAAGGAAATTGATAAGATTTGTAGCTATTTTTATGGGATCCCTATGGTATGGAGTTTTAGTACAGTTTTTTCTTTTGTGATCATTTTTTTACATTTTTTATGTATGTCATCATTCATTTCATTGCTTCTAGTTGAATGTTTTCAAGTTTGATAGGTAGAATCCATTGTATCAGTGCTCTGCCTTGGGAAATAAGTCAAAATTTCATGTTTTCTATTGTTTAAGAAGGATCCATGATTGTCAAATTCTATTCTTAGTTGCTCATTAGTCTTACACACCTCACATCAACAAGCCTAAAGTGCTAAATCCTATTCCTACCTTGCCCCATAGAACACCCTGCATTTCTGACCTAATTTCCCAGACCTAAACTGCCTAGCTCCTCCTGATATGGAAAAACACCAACAAAACTCAATCAAAACTTTTGAGATACTATACCTAGCCTAAATTCCTTTACCTAATCCAGTCATTTTGACTGAGATCCTTACAGAGAGAGCCCTCTCCCGGCCTAGTAGGGCTAGCTACTTGGCGAAACTTGGTTTGTTATTACCTTGGCATTGCCTCCTTTTAGCCTAAGGTCAATCTAGGTGATAACAATCACGATCCAAAGTAACTCTTCGAGAAAATTGCTCCTCACTTCAGCTAATCAAACAAATCATCAATCCGCGACAAAGCATACCCATTCTTGATCATTACCTTGTTCAACTGCCTATAATAAATGCACAACCTAAGATTATCATCCTTCTTCTTGAAAAACAACACTAATCAAACATCTCAAGATGACACACTTGGCCTTATGTATCATTTATCAAGCATTTCTTGAAGCTGCAACTTCAATTGCACTAAATTTGGCATGCTCAAATTGTACAGTGCCTTCGATGCTAGTGCTTCTGTTGACATCAACTTAGTAGAAATGCCCACTTTCCTATAAGGAGGAAATTTTGAAATCTTTACAGGAAACACATCCTGAAACTATAACAAAAACATATACTTCTTCAAATTAATCGTCCCCAACATGCTTTCCTTTGTCACTAGAAATATGAAGTATATACAATGCACATCCTTTCCTCCTACCTAGATTTTTCTTCATATCTATAACCATTGTCATTGATGTAGGATTCTTCTTTCCCTATAAGATTCTCCTTTCTCCATCATCATCCAAGCACTCAATAGCCTTATCATAGCAATCCAATTTAATTTTTTGAATGTACAACCAATCCATGGCCAAAATCATGTTGTATGATCATAATGGAAGCACATTCAGATGTGATGATGTAGGCATACCATTCAAATGAAATTCATAAGATCTCACCCAATCATGAACTCTCTTCTTGGTCCCTATAGCCAACTGCACCAACCAAGGTTCTACAGACACTTATTAATTCAAGCCACACTTAAAAACTAGGGTAGGACTAACATAATGATAATTAGAACTAGGATCAATCAAAATAATAACAACTTGATCAGAAAGCTAACTTTCCATATCGATAATAAATGCTTGATGATCAACTTTCCTATTATCAAATGCTTCATAAATCTGAGGAATTCTCTACCCAACATCCCCAACCATATGTTCTTTTCAAGTACTGTAAATTTGAGGTGTGCCACCCTAATTTTGTCGAAAATCTCTTCCACAATGATCCTTTCCACAAATCTAACACTGCAAATACTTCCTACTATCACCCTTGTTCTACTACTCAGATTGAAATCCCTGTAATCTGTCAACTGCATTGAACTTCTTGTATGACACTACATTCTCCTTGTTACCTACATCCTAAGGTCTTCCTCACTTCCTATCCTACTTTCATTTAGTCTTGTCATTACCTTTCCAAACCTACTGTTGACAGTGGTGGAAATCCATCAACCAAGGGGTATCCCTTATGTGAAGTTGCATTTAGCCCTCACACCATTTGGAGTAGGATCCCCATATGGAATATCGGCCTGGTTCTTAGTTACCTAAGAGATATACCTTCACTCTAACTTTCAATAAGAAAGAGGAGTACACATGCGCCTTTGAAAAGAAAAGGGGATGTGCCTGGTGAGTGCTCGACCATATGTGTTTTAAAGTTATTTCACTGTGGAGGAGAGGATAAGTTAGCCTATAAGGTAGAGGTAGTATTACCACCCTAGTAGATACACACATGAACAAGAAGGGTTCATGCAACATCAAGCAGAATAGTCCACAGAGATGCGATGGTCATTGAAACCAATATAACAAAGAATATTTGTCTAATATCTAGTGGAATAGTCCATGAGGATGTGACAATGATAATAGGAATTAAAACACATTCTCAATATGGTAAGTACCAAAATAACCAAAATAGTTCAACTACTTTAGCACAGATGAAAGCAAACATGAATTACAAAAATTCACAGAATAGTATTACAAATATACATAATCCATGCATGAAGAATTTGTTGGCCTTAAGGGATTTTGTTATTAAGTAAAAGTTCCAAGACACATGTGTACAATAAACATCACTAGCTCCAATAGTGGAGTGTTGGAGCCACTCCTTGCTCCTCAACGGAAATGACATGTCTCTCTAATGCCTTGCGGGAGGAACCAATGTGAAAAGTCCTTTTATCATAGAATAAGGGAGTATATATAAACAAGGGGCACTGCTTCCCCTTCCTTATAACTCTTTGACTACCCTAATTATGGTTTAACATCCTATGAGTTTTCAACTTACATGACTCTTTATATTCCATGTGTGTCCTTTGGACTTCCACTTTACAATACATTTTGAATAATATTTACATTATCCACAACACTGATGTGGCATATGAAAGATCATGACATGAAATTGCTGACATGGACTGCTTGATGATGTGGCAGTGTCAAGCCACCGCTGCTACTATGTTTTGACTTTCTACATGAGAATTCTCTTCTTTTAACTCATGTATGACTTGGTGATAAGGAATCTTCAAGGATCTTAAGTTTTGAGTTGCGATCACAATCAAATTTCCCTTGGGATTGATGAATTTGCATGTTCGACTACAAGAGTTTATTTTAGCATGTTTCCCTCCTTCATCTATTTATTCATCATCTCACAATAGAATGGTAAGGTACTAATATCTATAATTCACTTAGGAAGAGACATTAGTCTAAAATCCCCCTAGTCTAAGATGGAGCATTTTGATCCATTAATTGAGCCATAACTAGCTGAGAGGTTGGGAGAGAGGGCTCAGTGACTACACAATTATTTAGTTCAAGCATCCAAGGTGAGGCTTAATCCCTGATACTACACAATCCATAGTTTAGGCAGGACTAAGGGAGAAAATTACTGAGTTTTAGGAGCTAGTGAGATAAGATGAGGGGGTGGACACTGATAGGACATATTGCGCAGTTCCAAGAGACAGGCGCAGTTTGAAAATTATGAAAATGCATGGTTTAGAGGCTCAAGGAATGAGCTTGAGGCTTTTGATTGCATAATAAGCAGTTAGGGTTAGACTGAGAGAAAGTATTGCGCAATTGTAGAGGCCAAGGCCAACGATTGAGCCTAGAAACTGCGCAGTGTCACAGTCTTCGAAGGCAGGAACTACACACTGTGCAGTGCCAAGGGGAAAGGTAACACCGAGAGGACTTAGACTACACATTTTGTAGTTCAGGGGGGATGGGTGAAGCGAGATTTCTTTTCCGGGAAGCCTTCTTATAAATGGCTAAGCGTGAGACCGGTGAGACTGATATAAATAGTGATAAGACTTTGACTGTGATTTCGCACTTAGAAAAATTGATGATACAACAACATGGATAACCCATGAGACATGAAAAATGCATTTCCCTATGTGTGATAACTTTATGACCAATTACAACAAGTGCAACACTTAAGATAAACTTTTGGATGACCATGACGAGACTTGTGCAGCAATGATTAAAACTAGGTGATTGAGTGTGGTAGATGTTTAAATAGTTAGAAAAAAACATATACACAAAGGTAGACCCCTGAAAGCATAAGAACAAGCTTCTACACATTGTTCAACAGCCAATCATGTGAAAATATGATTATTTACCCAACTTGAAACGGGGACAAAAATACAAGAAGAAAGTACGTGAAATGAGTTTCGGTGTTAGCGCCAACAATGTGCAAGACTAAGGAAGGCTCCGAAATTGAGTGTAAGCCAAAATTTTGGAGGGTATTGTAGTAGCTTCAACACTTGGAAACACACTGGTATAATTCCATCTTCTTTCCATTGGTTAAATTCTTTTGTGCATGGCATTGGTTCTTTAGGGAGTATTGATTCATTGTGCATATTACTTTGATCTCCCCACTTACCCCATTAATAGATATGATCACCTTTATTGCTTCTTGGCTGAAAAATACATAAGATTAAGTGATATCACAATGTTTTGTGTTGGGAAGAGTAGTGTAGCTCATGAGGTTAAGATTTTTAGAGTATAATTTTTCATTACAGATGTTACTCTGCTACCAACAGGCATGGAAAATACCCTCGCAGAGTCACACAAGAACACATACATTGCTCCGCTTCTAGCGATCCTGGACAGTACCCCCATGGAGTTGATTGCTTCACCTCTCTACACAAGAATCCTTTCTCTTCTTTCACCTTTATTAATCTATTTTAAAGAGGACTGCGCATCAGCACTTATTCATTTTTCAGTAGAAGAGGGATCCTAACTTATTGAGAGAAGAAGAGGTTGTTCCTTTAGAGAAACATATAGACACCCTTGATTTATGTTTTCTCATTTAGATTTTTACCCTTCTCCTCTTCTATTGATTAGATAAGCATGAAAACAACGAAACACAAAATTGAAAGTAGGCATAAGGTTTCCTGAGTAGACAAAGGTTCATGGTTGGACCAAAACTCTCCTTATAGATAGATCGTATTTTTCGTTGGAACTTCATTGACAAAAAGTTGTAACTAACACAAGGAAGACAAACTGGAGGTTAACCAAATGTTGAAGTGTCACAAGACTCTTTAGAATTTAGCTACACACATAATAACAATCCAAAAGAGGTTCAAGAACAACACTTATTCCCATGATGAAAACAAAACAAGAAATAAAAACAAAAGAAACAAAATGAAAGGAAAGACAGCACACAACAAGGAAGCAAAACCAAAATAGAAGCAAAAGAATCTAAATCAAAGCATAATGTAAGAGAAAAGTAAGAAAAGACAAGAGATACTAAAGAGAGCAACATGGGAGGGGTGCAAGAGACGAAAAACTAAGATGCAACTAATCCTACTCCTAACCTAACAACTAGAAGGTCGGGGTCACGTATAATGGAATTTATAATGTAACCACATGATGTATGGAAAACACAACACCCCCCCATTACTTGAAGAAATGGAGATTCTTTCCATTAATTTTTGGCTAAGCATATTTTATAATTTTCATTTAAGTTAATTGTCTTATATTTTTTTCATTTTTTAGTTTTCATCAGATTTCTATTTTAATTGTTTCAGTGAATCCGACTTTTCACTAGCTTTCTATTGATACTTGTTTCTATCCATTTGTCAAACAATTTATAAATGAAACTCTTTTGAAGTTTGATCGTTTTCTCGTCTTCACTAAAAATCTAAAGAAATGTATAATATTTTGATTTTTGATAGCTAATTAAGTTCAATGGTCATTCATTTTAGATATTAACTCTTATTTAGTTTTTATTAATATTCTTTCATTGTTTCACTAACCTTTCTACAAAATGACCCAGCTAAATCATACAACGGATGAAAACGTGTTTTGGAATCATGGTAATATACTCCAATTTATTATTTTAAAACAAGTTGCAAATACCAGATTCTCAAAATTGCAAAGTGACTATAGTCCAATTTGTAGGATTATTAATTGCATGTGGGCCCCACTTCATATTTCATCCTTCCTTCCAAAATCCCAATCTAAGAAAGAATTGCAATCCAAAAATTGCGATTTTAGAAATGTTATCCAAAAATTGCGATTTTAAAATTGCAATAAAAATTTGTGATGCGATATTGAGATTGCAATACATCGCAATTCACATATCACAAATAAAATTGTCTTTTATGCACTTGTATTAAAAAAATGCGATGGTGCAATTTAAAATTATGCGGGGATTAAAAAGATTTAATATAAATTTTTTGTTTCTCCCTATAGCTCCAGTATCTCCATCTCACTCACCTCACGTCATCCCACCTCACACTCCACTCTCCTCCATTAACTTATCCTTCCATTCCCCATTTCACGTATAATTAATAGAAATGTTAATATAATTGGTAAATAATATAATTAATATATTATATTTTAATTATAATATTATATTATAATTTTAATATAATTAGTTTATAATATTAATATTATATAATTCTATTTTAATTAAAATTTTAATTTATTAATTAAAATTTGTAACTTAATTT
Organism: Pinus tabuliformis; assembly: GCA_031772625.1. Classification (NCBI taxonomy): domain Eukaryota; kingdom Viridiplantae; phylum Streptophyta; class Pinopsida; order Pinales; family Pinaceae; genus Pinus; species Pinus tabuliformis. Next base: position 756,412,185 of record CM062808.1, on the reverse strand, counting down.
ATTTTTTAATTAAATTACATTATTTAAACAATAATTTTAATTTTATTTAGAATTAAAATTTAATAAAAAAATCTAGATTTTTAGCCTAAGCAACAAAATTTTTAGAATTCTAGCAATTTTAATATATCAACTTCAGAAGCTCATAAATAGAGGTTTACTTGCCAAATGGGTCCCAAGATGGCTCTATGGAAAGATAATGTTGTAGAGAATATTTATGATGTGGTTTCATTTCCAGATTTGATCATTTAATAGGTATAAAATCCAACAGAAAATCAGGCTCCAAATTTTTAACAAAATCAATTTTATGAGTTTTATTTTCTGCATTCCTGTTTGCCCACGACTTCTTCTGAGTGCAACTCATTCATCCATAATATCCTTGGCTAATTACACCATCATAGGAATCGATAGAAAGTTCATATTTCCTTTTCATTTATTTATTTAATTCAATTTTATTGGATTTCTTTTAATTCCAGATTTAGCATTTTTTTATTTTATTTTTGTATTTTAATTTTGTTTGGATTTGTTTTGAAGGAAAACAGTTGAAGAGATGAAGAGAAAAATATCAATAAATGATAAGGCTCTAGCAACAAAAGAATGAAATTTGAGCCAATTAAAATTGATTAAACAGAGTTCTCGTTCAACAAACTTTATTGTTAAGAATTCTTTTAAAACTATTAGAAATAATAGATTGTAGAATGTAATAAGGGCTTCTCTCCTCTGCAATTATGGAATTCTAAAAACACTTATGTAATAGGAATTTAGATTTCTAGGTGGGAGGAGAGAAAATATCAGATATGGGGATTATTGAGGATTTTTCTTTTGCATTCTAAATTATGAATGATAGGTAGAGTTTGCACTTCTGTAGCTCTTGTTGTAACAACCAAAGTTCAAGCAATGTAAAGGACTGTTGGAGACCAGAGCGAGAGAAAGGGATTCAATAAATTGGTATTTCTAATACTATTGTTTTAAATACTAGTTTCATTTTATAATGGCATGAATATGTCATTTTATTCATATTTATGCATTATTGTCGGTATGGGTAATTTGTCTCAATCATATGTTATTATTTATCTCTGCTCTTATGGGTTGAATTCTGATTTCTGGGAAACTATTTACTCAGAAATCTGTCTTTTAATACTGGTTTAACAAATAGTGATATTATGTGAACTACTTCGTTAGTTTGATATTCATTGTAAGCTAGAAATATTAAATGCTAATCATTTAAATATCTTACTCCCAGTTGGGTTAGATCTATATCTGCTTAATTGAGATATGGTTAAGATTTAGTTCATTTTTCTTGCATTATAAAATAAGTTTACATTTAGATTTAATTTTACATTCTTATAGGTCCTCTTCCCAAAGAGAAAAACTTTAGTTGTGGCTTGGCTAAGCCCCATATCAACTTAAGGATCACTTTCTTGCTTGATCAACAAGAGGGTTGATCTGATGTCTCTTCTCCATTGGTGGATGAAAGTCATATTGTAAGACATTTTGGAGATTGAGAGAAGGTAATTGGACCTAGTTGAACCGGATGGGACCACCATTCAAATGGGAAAGGAGCTTCGTTAAGGTCCAGACTAGCTAGTCATCCCCCAATGTTGTTGTAACAAATTTTGAGGCTTTCACATTTTTGGCGCTAGAAGGAGGGCCTGAAACTTGTTTTCTATTGGAGTATTTGTATTCTAACATTTTATTTATCATGATGGCTCCGCTTAGACTTCCAATTTGGAGTTGTATCCATGGACGTGCATCTTCCTATACTCCACCTGAAGTGGTAAGACTATTTCTTAGGTAAAGATTAATGGTAAGGGGAATAATTCTACATTTAATCGTGCTTTACAATTCATTAAAAATTTTCAAATTATAATTTTCAAGGAATTGATGAAGGTATTTTATGCAATATTTTTACTATTACATTCTTGGCAAAGGCCAGAAGTTGGTGTCAATCAATTCTAGTTACCTCAATTCACAACTGTGATCAATTTGTTATAATTTTCCTTTGTAAATTTGGTGGCTATAACTATAAATAGGCATGTGACGATTTTGAAGATTTACAAAGATTTTGAAATAAATCTTTGATTGATTTTACCATCAAGTGCCATTTAAATTTTTTAAAATTTAAAATTGAAGAAAAACCTACGCAAGAGGAATTTTTAAATTACTATGAACATATTTTCTCTCTTCCCCCCATTCATAATCCATGTGAAATTATTTCAAGCTTTGCTCAAACTTCTTCCAATTACGTTGACACAATTGAAAATTCCAATATGAATATGAAATCAAATGACGATGAAGTGGCCTCTATTATGTACAATCAATTCCTTCATTTAGTGCACACTTCCCATAGTATTGATAGTAATCGAGATGCCCCTTCACATGTCAGTGAATCTCAATCACAAATCATGGAAAATTTTAGTATTCAAATTCAAGAAGATACTAGCAATAATATTCAAGAAGATACCACTTTGAAATCTGAAAATCAGTGTGCATCAGATTCATAAGATTATAGCATAAGTCAATAAGTACAAGCAGCGATTAAAATTCCCAGTAACGTGAAATCTGCTGTAGAAATTTTTGAATTCTTTTATGATGAGAAAATGTCAAATTCAAAACAAAAAAGCAACATTCTTCAAGAAAGAACAAGTGCACAAATGAATGATCTTAAATATGAAATTTACAATGAGAAGAATGCACAAGAGTTCTCAAATAAAGACATTTTTAAACCCATTTGTTTTGATTCTCATTTTCCCCTTTATCCTGATATTTTTGCTAATAACAATTTATCCCCTCTTAACATTAATGATATTTCAAAAGATAAAGAGGTTGATCTTAATGAATTTCCAATTAGTTTTTATCAAGATAGAGAATTAATTATTGATCATTCTTCTGGAATTAATGAACATGTGCTTTATATTCCTTCTTGTTTTGATACATTGGATAAGATCAAAGGGAATTCTAATGAATGTCCTAAGGTCATTTATGATAGTTACTTTGACATTGAGGACATTTATTTGTCTACTTCACTATTGAATCCTCATGATAAACGTCTAATCAAATATGAAAATGAAGAACACTCTAATTCAGAAATTGTTTCAAATACTTCTCATTATTAGACAACTAATCATACTCATGATTTCAAAATTCGAGAAAACATTCCAATCTATGATTTATATGATGATCACGATCTCATTTCTATTCATAGTCATGATTCTCTTTCTAATTCACAAGTTGGTATTAGAAATCATTTAAATTCTATTATTCTGACCAAGTCTTGTGAAAAGGAAATTGTTTTAAATCAATCCCAATTGTGTTATAACAATCATTGTAACACTAGTGTAAACTATGGTTTGATTTTATTATTTTTCCTTCACTTATTTTGTTTAAATTTAGGTTTGTTTCCTATTTTTAATTTTCAGTTTTTAGATAATCTGTGCTGGCATATTAAGTTGCTCAATATTGAACACTCAATTTATGTGTTTTCTGAATGGGAAAATTAAGTTTCAGATTCTAATCATGAACATCAAGAGCTATTTCTCTTCCAATTTCAACTAATGTTCATTTATTATCGATTATTTATACCTTCTCAATGGCAGTGTCAACAAGAGAATGTATTTTCACAATATGACTAGCAATCTAATTCAATTAATAATCTTCCACTGTATCTAATAGATTTTCATCCATTTTTCATAGACCCCTTTAAAAAATATTTGGAAAGTTCCCCTTCATGAAAGATTGTTAATAGTTTAACACTTGTACATAACACTAACAAATTTATCCAGGCCATTGTATCTAAAAGCTCATTCTCACGATCTACCCTGTCATCTTCTCTTTTCAACATCTCCCAATCAATAGCGGAAATCCATCCAGATTTCTACGATACAATTGAAATTCAACTAGAAAGAACATTTCAAGAGAAGGTAATTGTAAATAATATATTCAATAATTGTACATTCTGCTTTCAGATTTATTTTCCTTAGTTTAATTTTATTTCTATTTTTGTTACTAATGATTGATCTGTACATACATGTAGGAATTCAAATGAGAAACTGGTTACAGTGGAAGTATGACTATACCTAGCCATGTTTCCTTAATTAAGTTAGAAGTAGGAATGTATTAATTTACATTATATTTCTTTTATGTTAGCACCTATTTCGCTATTTCAGATTTCAATAAAGCAAGTAATGAATCTGAATTCTTATGGGAATTCCCTTTCATTTTCGGAAAATCAGCATAGAATATTTTAGAAGCTCTTAGATCATACACATTTGTGAAAAGCACTTATTGTCTTTTTTTGCAAAAAATTCATCACGATGATCATACACAAATAAATTCAAAGAATTTGCTACAACTTAACAATTTTGGATTTTCTGAAAAGGAGCTTGTTTTCACCACTCTGTATTCTAATGTAAATTATAGGTGGATCAAATTTAATGAAAAATCATTACATAGAATTTTTAAGATCAAATAAGTTGATGATACTGAACATGGGAGAAATTGAAGATTCATGAGGTAAAATTTACAGTCAATTTTTTTCCAGGTAGTCATTTTAAAAGTTCATCTTCATATGTCGTTTGATTTTATTTTTTATGATTTATTGCCTATTTATGTTCTGTTTTTTTTTGTAGATCTTCATTGCTTTGATTTTGGAGACTTGAAACAAGAAGGAAACTATTTTTAATCTGCAACATGCTTAGGGAAGTATTAGTTGTTTTGTCATAGTTTGAGGATTCATTAATTTTTCTTATATATTTCTTTAAAATTCTATTTAGACTTTGAACACATTAAGAGGAAATTTATGTTGGATCATTATAATATCGCAACTCTCCTCATGAGAAAGTCACGATAACATCTTCCTCTGAGAAACTAATCTGATGGTTAATCAAATTATTTAATGGAGTTTTTATAGAAAGGAAAAACTAAGTTGGGAAATTCTATTTTGGATATTTTAAAATGTCCCAATCCCTTCGTATTGGCATATATCATTATTAGAGCATCCTAATGTCAAGACATTTCATACAAAGCAACAAGTGAAGAATTGTGATATCCACCCAATTCCAAACCCGATACCACATTTAATTCTAATTATGAAAAATATCACATCTGTTTATAAATCACAGTTTTAATTGAAGCACATGTTTTAAAAGTTCTGATGTCTTGGATCATATAAGAGATTGAATCTATTTAATAAAACTACAGCGTCCATTCTACATCACACATCGACGTATCAATGATGTTACACCTCGTTTTAAATCATTCGTTCACTGATCTCTTATCAAGCCCAAAGTCGGTCCCACAAAGATGCCACATCGCATATCGCAAATCACATATCAGAAGATTTTAAATAAGATTGCACCAAATATATATGATCATATGATAGGCCCATCGCCTCTGATCTCTAATAAAACTTTTCATGATATCTCATGCTCTATACCACATCATCCATCTCATAGAATTTGATCATAAGCATTCCCGATAGGTAACCTGCGATACAAGAACCCTGATATAACTTCCCGCTTGCCATATCGCAATTTTCATATCGAAAATACAATTAGTTGTTCTCTTTTTGTACCCACGATATTGAAACTTCTATAAAAGACCTACGATATACATTTTTGCTTGTATCTTTAATCAAGTCCTATTGGAAGTAAATAACGTCACACGTTTAAAAAAATATAGCTATAATATGACGCTAATACTTTTCTCTGATATTTGCAAAAACTCAAAAATTTATGTTATGGGTAAATGATCATATTATGTCTCTCATCAGTACATCTGGAATCAAATGCTTACCCTCATTATAGAACTTTGATTTGCTACAAATGGTGGAATTTTTTGCACAAAACACTTACAACAAATGATCTTATCTATGAGTTTATATATGCGTGTTCCAAATATTCAAATTGCGAAGCTAAAGATGAACCATTGCATCAAAATTACCAAATTGTTTCCATTTAGTCATATTCATTTCTTCCAAAGGGACTCAGATCCTCTAATTGATGAAATTTGAAATCCTAATCTGCTACTTAACATTTTTCTAGAATTTTCTTAGCATTTAAAATTCGTAGACTCTTGGATTTGTATTATATCAGAAGCATTTAAAAATAAATTCCAATATTTACTTCTTTGAGCCTCACATTTCCTTTCACCACTATCATATCCATTTATCAAACGAAAAATTCACTATGATGACATGAAGTCTTGTTCCATTATCTTTGAATACGTATGCTGCTTTCATGTTATCATGATGACTTAAGGCTTGGAAGTGTTTTAGTCATAACTGTGTGAAATCGAAGAATTCAATCATAGGGATGACTTTCTGACTAAAGGGATATATATTCTTCATGATATATGCACATGGACCTATTTTACTCTTCTTAGCAATCTACTTGGCTAATGAAATATTTCATCACTTATGGTTCATTTTAATTTTTGCCTTCGATTTGTTATTGGATGAGAATTTTATTATATCAATCATGTTTTAATGAGCATATTAATTTACTACAAAGCCAGTCTTGAGCATCCACTATGGTAATGTAGAAATTCATAGAAAATTTGGAACAGGTAAAGATAACAGATCACGATTAATTCATTTGGAATTCTCTTTTATTTTGAATTTTGATATTCACCCTATACCTATCATTAAAGAGTCAACTCATATTCATATATGTGATTGATATTATTTGCAGTTTTGAATCAACTTCAATATAATGGGGCTAATACAAACGCAAAATAAAGAAATGAAAGAGAGCATTTATCACTGTGATTTATTAAAGAGCATATTTACATTCTCATCTCTGATGAATTCAGTTCACTTCAGATTCCTGGAACATGAAACATTTTTTTCTTCTAGTTTTTTGCTTGTTTTAGTTTAGATTTAATAAGTGATAATTGTGGGTCAATAAGATTTCAGTCAAATCAACTTCTTCATCCTTTTAATTTTAATTAAAGGAAGAAGTTATCTCTTGTTGGAGAAAATGATACCTCTCAAGTAAGATTGAATGCAATTCTCCAAATGGGAAGTTCCATGTGCCCACTTTCATTTATTTACTTTTGGTTTCAGTTTTGTTTTGTTTTGTAGCTCTTCGTAAAAATTCTCACGCTTCCACCAAATCATATTTGGAATTCACTCTCCCTTGTCCAGTAATGATCCTCATGGAATCAACTACACTAGGGAGTTTTTGAACCTTCAGGTTGTTTCGTTAAGAATTTTTTTTGATAGAAAATGGTTAAGATGATGCTTTGAAACAAAACAATTGACACCAGACATAAATATTTTGTTGTCGCTGAATTTTATCATCACTGCTATCAGGAGCGAAAAATCTTATAACTTTGCAAGATAAAATTTATCATAATCTCAACAAAAGCGGGAACATTCAAATGATTATTTTCTTTTACTTCATCTCGTTAAGATATTGGTTTAAACTGTGTTGTTGGAGTTTATGTTTTAAAAATTTGGATTTTTCTTTCACCTTTCACCTCCTTGATTTTTATTTTTGATTGCTGATTTATTTTCTTACTTTAGCTTAGGAATTATTTTTCTTTTATTTTTAGTTTAGTTTTTATTTTTGTGACTCTTCCATGGTATATGTGAAAGGACCTTTCATGTTAAACAACAATTGACATACGGGGGGAAATCTTAACTCTGTCTATATTAGTGAATTTCATTCATGATTAAGGACATATCCTTATGGAACCATAATTCCTCTTGCTTTAAATCTTTTTCATGGAGGAACACACGTCCTTTCTAGGCTATTGAGTTTAAATTTTCAAAGAAAGAATTGATTTGAGTTTAATACAATGAATCCATCCCACCCCTCCACATAAATTCCTTTGACTGATAGCAATAGGGAAAGAATTTGGAGCAAACATTATGAAAGTATTATGTCCATTAAACATAAATCTCTATTACCATCCCACCTCCTTCACTCAAATACATCATAAACTACAAGCTTTCAAATACGATTATCAAAAAACTGATTAAAGAGGACGCATGGGAAATACAGGTAAACCCGTTAGGGCTATGTGTAGGAATTTACAGGGTAAGTTCCTCAGAAAGAATACCAAGAGGACACCGCTCACAACCAGATCTCAAATCAATACACCAGTATTTTTGACGTGGTTAAAACCCTCAGAGTGCAAGGAGGGAAACAGTCCACGGCCTGTCCCAACGTGGGTACAGACAATTTATTAATCAAAGAATGAAAATTTACATAAGCTTCTCTCATGCACGGATTACCCGAACAATGACCCTCCATGCGCTTTAAATAGAACTCATGGACCAATCGGGTGTCAAGCCACGGATCAAGTGTCGGTAATACCGAGGTGAGAGTGAACCGTCGGATCACTACATATCGTGACCGTCGGATTGTAAGTTACAAAATGTACAACGGTAAAGAAACACACTTTACCTAACTCTAACCTAACTCTATACTAGACCAAGTTGAACTTAACTATATCCTATGTGTCGGAATATCCTAACATCCCCCCTTAAGAACAACTTGGGATAGGATTGAAGGATTTACAAATATGACACAATAGGAGAAGGAAGGAGGCACTAGAGCCTATCCCCCCTTAGTGACAACTTCCTGAACTCCAAGCATATATCGAAGTTTAGTGAACTTCGCCTCTGTGAGAGCCTTTGTGAAGATGTCTGCAACCTGATCATCTGTTGGACAATATTGCACTTCAAGAACATGGTCATGAATGAGCTTTCTGATGAAGTGCATGTGTAGTTCAATGTGTTTGCTGCGCTGATGCTGGACTGGATCTTTGCATAGCTGAATGGCACTTTGATTATCACACCAAAGTGTGGTTGGATGCTGCTGCTCAAAGCCAAACTCTGATAGGATCTGACGAAGCCACAAGGCTTCCTTACTAGCTTCCACGGCACCACGATACTCTGCTTCTGCTGATGAAAGAGAAATGGCAGCCTGTTTCTTACAAGCCCATGTAATAGGTCCTGAACCAAGAGTGAAGACATAACCGAGAGTAGACTTCCGATCATCAAGGTCACCAGCCCAATCAGAATCAGTGAAACCAACTAACAGAGGAGCTGCTTTGGCACTGTAATGAATCCCAAACTGTACTGTACCTCGAACATAACGAAGTATTCTTTTAGCTGCTTTCCAATGACTTTCACGGGGGTTTTGCATAAAACGAGCAACAAGGCCAACAGCAAAGGAAAGATCAGGACGAGTATGGGTTAAATACAAGAGTTTTCCGACAAGTTGACGGTATAAGGTAGCATCAACTTCAGGAGAAGTACAAGAGACTGAAAGTTTGACTCCAGACTGAAAGGGAGAAGTGGCTGGCTTACAGTCTTCCATGTGAAAATGACGAAGAATATCACAAGCATACTTGGACTGGAAAAGGAAAATACCCTCTTGGGATTGCAAGACTTGAAGACCGAGAAAATAGTGTAAGTGTCCTAAGTCTGTCATTTCAAATTTCTTTTTAAGGCTGGACTTCACATGGGTTATAAGGTTGGGATCACTACCAGTAAGAATAAGATCATCAACATAAAGAACAAGGATGATGAGAGAGTTGCCCACTTTCTTGGTGTAGACAGTATTGTCAGAATGACACCTAGAAAAGCCAGATTCTAAAAGAAAGCTATCCATTTTGGCATACCAAGCTCGAGGAGCTTGCTTGAGGCCATAAAGGGATTTCTTAAGTCGACAAACGAGGCTGGAGTCTGTTTGTATGAAGCCAATGGGTTGTTCCATATAGATTTCTTCCTGCAAGTCACCATGCAAGAAGGCAGATTTAACATCCATTTGATGGACTTCCCATTTTAAAGAGGCAGCAAGGGAAAGAACAAGGCGGATAGAGTTCATTTTGGCAACTGGAGAGAAGGTTTCAGTGTAGTCAATGCCTTCAACCTGTGAAAAGCCCTTAGCAACTAGACGAGCTTTATGTTTATCAACTTTCCCATCTGGTCCATACTTGGTTCTGTAAACCCATTTGCATCTAACAAGTTTGCGTCCCTTTGGTAGAGGAACAAGATCCCATGTATCATTTGTCATCAATGAATGATATTCTTCATTCATAGCTGTTTCCCAATGTGGATGGCCTGAAGCTTCTGCAAAAGTGTCAGGATCATGATTTACTGGAGCTTGAGCCAGTAAAGAAGAGGCTCTTTCAAACTGAGAACGTGTACGTCGCTGATCTGTAGGATCACCGGCAAGATCACCTGCTGCATCCCGAGTAGCACGGACCCATCTTGGAAGTTGAGGATCCTGAGAAGGTGGGGAAGGATTATCATCCTCGCTTTCATCATCAGAAGAAGAAATGTTTTCAAAGATAGAAGAGATAGGAAGAGGTGGCACATCCGCCGGACTAGGCTCGCAGGCCGATTTATTTTCATCAAATTTTACATCTCTTCTAATGATAACATTTTTGGACTTAAATGGAATAAGTCTATAGCCTTTTACATCTTCAGAATATCCAACAAAAGTACATTTCTCACTCTTAGGTTCTAAGGCTTTATGCTTTTCATCTGGAATATGGGCCCATGCTTCACTTCCAAACACACGAAAGTGACTTACATCTGGTTTAATGGAACTCCAGGCTTCTTCTGGAGTGATATTCTCTAGAACCTTAGTAGGAGTGCGATTGATTATATAATTTGCACAATTAATTGCTTCGGCCCAAAAACTAAGACTGAGTCCTTTAGATTGCAGCATACAATTAGCCATTTCCTTTAAGGTGCGATTTTTCCTTTCAGCTACACCATTTTGTTGTGGAGTGTATGGAACAGTATGTTGCATTTGAATTCCATTTTCGGTGCAAAAGTTGATGAATGCATTTTTAACATATTCTCCACCATTATCAGTTCTTAGCTTAAGAATTTGATGTCCAGATTGTTTTTCAACGAATGCTTTGAAGGCCAAAAAGGTGGTAAATACTTCGCTCTTGAGTTTTAAGAAGTATACCCAAGTGCGTCTGGAGAAATCATCAATGAAAGTTAAGAAGTACTTGCAGCCAGAGAATGAAGCAACAGGAAGAGGACCACATAAATCACTGTGCACAAGCTGTAAAGGGGCTGAGGCGTGCCAAGAGGCACGTTTGTCAAAACTGTCCCGATGATGTTTTCCGAGTACACATCCGGAACAAACACCATCTTTGCAAGATACCATAGGAAGACCTGTCACCATGTTTTCTTTACATAGATGCTGAAGGGAGCGATAGTTTAAGTGACCATACCGCTCATGCCAAAGTTTGCTCACTTCATCATTATGAGCAACAAATACTGAGGGAAGATGGGATGACCCAAAGTTGTGAAACTTATACAACCTTTTGGAATCATCAGCAAGACCAGTAGCTAGAATCTGTTTAGGATCTTTTAGATCCTTGATTACAACATCATGAGGTGAAAATTCAACAATTTTACCTTCACCTGAATGAGTTATCTGATAGACAGATAGAAGGTTGCAGGATAAGTTTGGAACACATAATACATCATTGAACTGACCATTGTCTAGATGAACAGTTCCAGTCCCTACAACATTAAGAGATCTATCATCACCAACATATATATTTTTGGTGTTACAATCATTTAAAGAAGAAAACATGGCTTGGTTTTTGGCCATGTGACAAGAGGCTCCAGAATCAATGAGCCACTCATGAGAATGAGAAGAAGAAGAAGATACATTTAATGCATAACCAGACTGAGATGATTGACGATGACATGCAGAAAGTGCCGTTCCGGAAGTTGAAGTTGAAGTAGGCTCCAGATGGATGTTATGTTTCTTCATTGCGGCTTCCAAGGCTTCCATCTTCTTAAAGCATTTAGATTCTAAGTGGCCATCTCGATTACAAAAGTTACAATGTCTGTCAGTCTTCTTCCATTTGTTTTTATTGGTCTTGTCATTGCTGAAATGATCTTTCATCTTGAGGCTGAGTTGGTTTAGGACCATTCCTTTGAGGATAAGACTTCTTAGGATTCTTTGAATTTGGTTGCTGCTGGGCGGCTAACGCTTTCGAGGAAGAGTTTCCAAGATTAAGAAGACCAAGGTGTAAGAGTTTTTCTTGTTCTCTTATTAAGGAATCACAAAAGGAGTCAAAGGAAGGGGGCTTGTAGTCTTTGCCTTGACAAATGAAAGCTTCCCTGGTAGAATGGAAAGTGGAAACAAATACAGAGTAGGCTGGTCCCAACTTAGTAAGGATGGAATAAATAAGGTTACCATCTTCTTTCTTAACTTTAACACCTTCCAAGAGATATCTAAGGGTCTTGAATTTGGACAAGAAATCTTCAATGCAAGAAAAATTATTAGGATCCAAAGTAAGCAACTCATTCTCAAGTTGATGGGCTCTAATTTCATTTTTAATCCCAAAAACTTTAGTAAGTTTTTCTAATGCTTCATGAGGAGTTTCAATTTCTGCAATGTGGAATCTAAGATCAGGAGAAACAAACATTCCTATCAAACCACGTGCTTGATCTTGTCGATTTTCCCATTTTTCGGCCTTGTCTTCATCTTTGGGTTTCTTCTCTTGGTCTGTGGCTATTCTGAAGAGACCTTTACTTCTAAGTAAATCTCCCATGTAGGCTACCCATTGGAAGTAGTTAGTGCTGTCAAGAATGACTTGGCATGGACTTTCCATTTTTTGAAAAACAACTGAAGCTGAAGATGCTGAAAGTAAGTGGTCCAATGGATAGATCTCGAAAAAATAGGCGGTTTTAAAAAAAACGGCTCTGAAAAAGGCTTCCGGATGAAGAAGTTATGGCTTTTTGAAAAAAAAAATGTTGACGTTGCCGGCAAAGTGCGCGAATGTGCGGGAATGAAAAAATCCGCCCCCACAAAATGGAGACTTGAACCCAAGACCTCTACTCTCTTAAAAGGTCTTTGAACCAATTGATCTATACAAAATAGAGAGAGAGAGAGAGAGAGAGAGAGAGAGAGAGAGAGAGGGGGGGGGGGGCCTCGATTTGCGTGCTTGCCTTGGGAAGACTCTTTTCCCCTACAAAACACAAAACACAAAACCCAACACGAATATCCAAAGAAAAACGAACCTTACGGCTCGAAGTTAGCTTTAGCCAAAAAACTAGAAATTTTAAAAAAAAAATCTCAAAGTTAGCTTTTAGCCGAAAAACTAAATATTTTTCTCAATGTTTCTGATTTTCCGAGATCACACTAAGGTGCAGGGAAAAGAGCATACGCATGAGAAAAATCCTTTCTTTCTGTTTCTGATTTGCCCAGATCGCACAGAGTCGCAGGGCAAAGAGCATACGCAGAAATGAAAGGTATAGATCCGGAAAAAAAAAAAGGCTAAATAAACCGAAACCGAAATAAGCAGAGAGAAAATGACAGTAAACTGCAAAAAAAACACTGTATACCTCCCGATCTGAAAAATGACGCAGCTAGGGCTACCGGAAACCTTTTCGCGTGAAACGAAAGGGGTTCCTCACTGAAACAGATGCTCCGAACACAACAGAGCAGTCCTCTTGGCCCGAAAGCAGTCAGAAACAGCAGATCTAGGAAACGACAGCCGCATGCAGTTCTACCGGCTTCAGATTTGGATCACCAACGGACGCGGCCCTCAAATAGCTTTGATACCATGTAGGAATTTACAGGGTAAGTTCCTCAGAAAGAATACCAAGAGGACACCGCTCACAACCAGATCTCAAATCAATACACCAGTATTTTTGACGTGGTTAAAACCCTCAGAGTGCAAGGAGGGAAACAGTCCACGGCCTGTCCCAACGTGGGTACAGACAATTTATTAATCAAAGAATGAAAATTTACATAAGCTTCTCTCATGCACGGATTACCCGAACAATGACCCTCCATGCGCTTTAAATAGAACTCATGGACCAATCGGGTGTCAAGCCACGGATCAAGTGTCGGTAATACCGAGGTGAGAGTGAACCGTCGGATCACTACATATCGTGACCGTCGGATTGTAAGTTACAAAATGTACAACGGTAAAGAAACACACTTTACCTAACTCTAACCTAACTCTATACTAGACCAAGTTGAACTTAACTATATCCTATGTGTCGGAATATCCTAACACTATGAATGCTCACTAGCAATGAGACTAGGCTTGTATGGCATAAAAGACAACTTCATCGGGGTACTGTTCATGCTCGCTGGAAGAGAAGAGAGGCAATGTCAGGGACAATCATAAAATGGATATATCCTTTATCAAAAACTCCTATCTCTACCTTCTTCTATTGTTATATGAGGCAATTTTAAAACAAATTTTCCCAAATTTGGATTCATGACTTTTACTGTAGTCTTCTTCGAGTACTTATCATTATAGACCCATATTGCTTAATCTATTTATGTGGGACCTCTGGAAATATTTTACTGGTAGACGATTTCATAAACTCAATTATTTTTAACCTTTGGATAATTAAAGTTCATTATCTTTAACCGGAGATAATTAGTTCTTCCTGGTGTGTTGCCATTGTTGTAGGGAAAACCCAACAACCACCATTACATGAGGAAATGGGGACCCTTTCGATTAATTTTTTCCTAAGCATATTTTATAATTTTCATTTAAGTTAAATATCTTACATTTCTTATTTATATTTTAGTTTTCATCAAATTTCTATTTTAATTGTTTCATTGAATCTGACTTTTCATTAGCGTTCCATAGATACTTCTTTCGATACATTTTGTCAAATATAAATGACACTTGTTTGAAGTTTGATTGTTTTCTTGCCTTGACTAAAAATGTAAATAAATGTATAATATTTCAATTTTTCATAGCTAATTAAGTTCAATGGTAATTAATTGCAAATATTAACTCTTATTTAGTTTTTACTAATATTATTTCATTCTTTCACTAATGGTCCTATAAAATGACCCAGCGAAATCATACAATAGATGAAAACTTGTTTTAGAATCTTTGATATTAACTCCAATTTATTATTTTAAAACAAGTTGCCAAAACTGGATTCTCAAAATTCTAAAGTGGCTATAGTCAAATTTGTAGGATTATTAATTCCACGTGGGCCCCACTTCATATCACTTTCTTCCTTCCAAAATCCTGATTTAAGAAAGAAATGTGATCCAAAAATTATGATCCAAAAATTAGGATTTTAAAATTGCGATCAAAATTTGAGATGCGATATTGCGATGGTGATACATCGTGAATCACATATCGCAAATAAAATTGTTTTTTATGCGCTTGTATTAAAATACTGTGATGGTGCGGTTTAAGATTATGTGGGGGATTAAAAAAAATTAATATAAAGTTTTTGTTTCGCCTTATGCCTTGCGTACCTCCACCTCACACACCCTCGCATCACCCCACCTCACACTCCAGTCACCTCCATTAACTTATCCCTTCATTACCTTATCCCTCCATTCCCCATTTCACCTATGATTAATATGAAATGTTAATATAATTTGTAAATAAAACAATTAATATATTACATTTTTATTATAATATATTATATTTTAATTATAATATTATATTATAATTTTAATATAATTTGTTTATAATATTAATACAATATAATTATATTTTAATTAAAGTTAAAATTTATTAATTAAATTTTGTAACTTAATTAATTTTTCAATTAAATTACCATTAATTAAATAATAACTTTAATCTAATTTAGAATTAAAACTTAATTAAAAATTTTAAATTTTTAGCCCAAGCAACAAAATTTTCCAGAATTCCAGCAATTTTAATATACCAACTTCAGAAACTCATAAATGTATTTTCACTCGGTAAAATGAGGCTCAGGATGAATCATTGGAAAGATAAAATTGTGTAGAATATTTCTGAAGTAGTTTAATTTCCAATTTTGATAATTTATTGGGTCTAAAATCCAGAAGAAGATCAGGCTCCGAGTTTTTAACAAAATCAATTTTCTAAGTTTTATTTTCTGCATTCTTATTTGCCCACGAATTCTTCTGAGTGCACACTCCTTCAGCAATAATCTCCTTCACTAATTAGATCATCACAGACATCAATAGAAAGCTCAGATTTCCTTTTCAATTATTTATTTAATTGAATTTGATTGGTATTTCCTTTAATTCCATATTTAGCATTTTGATTTTATTTTTGTATTTTAATTTTGTTTTGATTTGTTTTGCAGGGAAAAAGTTAAAGAGATGAAAACAAAAATCTCAATAAATAAGAAGGCTCCAACAATAGAAGAATGGAATTTTGAGCTAATGAAAATTGATTAAACAAATTTCTTGTTCAACAATCTTTATTGTTAAGAATTCTTTCAAAACTATTATAAATAGCAAATTGTAGAATGTAATAAGGGCTTCTCTCCGTTGCAATTTTGGAATTCTAAAAGCACTTATGTAATAGGAATTTAGAGTTCTAGGTAGGGGGAGAGAAAATCTTAAATCTAGGGATTATTGAGGATTTTTTTTTTGCATTCTAAATTATGTATTATGGGGAGAGTTTGTACATTTGCAGCTCTTTCTGTAACAATAGAAGCTCAAACAATGTAAAGAAGTGTTGGAGACCAAAGCCAATGAAATGGATTCAATAAATTAGTATTTCTAATACTACTATTTTAAATACTAGTTTCATTTTATGATTGCATGAATGTGTCATTTTATTCATATTTATGCACTATTGTCGGTATGAGTAATTTGTCTCAATCATATGTTATTATTTATCTCTACTCTTACAGGTTGACTTCTGATTTTTGAGTAACTATTTACTTAGAAATCTGTCTTTTAATACTGGTTTAACAAATAGTGATATGATGTGAACTACTCCCTCATATTCTTGTTTAATTATTCTAATTAATTATTAAACAATCAATATCATTTTTTGAAGTTCTTCCTAAATGTTGTTGGTTTATTATTTTTGTTAAGAGATCTCTAGATAGAATATGTTTTGGTATACATAATGCTAGCTAATTGTACTACTTCGTTAGTTTGATATTCATTATAAGTTAGACATATTCAAATCCCAATGATTTAAATATCTTGCTCTTAATTGGGTTAGATCTATATCTCCTTAATTAAGATAGTATCTGGATTTAGTTCCTTTTTCTTGCATTATAGAATAAGTTTGCATTTAGATTTAATTTTAAATTCTTGTATGTCCTCTCTCTAAAGAGGCAAACCTTAGTTGTCACTTGGCTAAGCCCCATATTAGCTTAAGGATCACTTTCTTGCTTGATCAGTAAGAGGGTTTATCTGATGTCTTTTCTCCATTGGTGGATGAAAGTCATATTTTAATCCATTTTGGATATTGAGAGAAGGTAACCGGACCTAGTTGAACTAGTCAGAACCACCATTTCGAACGGAAAAGGCAATGCTTTAAGGTCTAAACGGTGTGCTCATCCCCCAATGCTGTTGTAGCAAATTTCAAGGCTTCAAAACCACCATAATCATTACTGATTTGTAATAAAAAAGATACGATCACTTAAAAAATATATAAAGCAATGTGCAGAGAAAATATGAGAGCTTGAATAATTTGCATAACAAAAGGAAGGTCTTACTTTTGGCCAGAAATGTGTGTCTCAACCAATACTTTCATCCAATTCACATTCTTACATTTTCGATGAATACCATATTTCAAAAAACCTCGAAAGATTCTCACGAGGTGCCTCCATCTACGAAAAAACATTAGAATGCATGAGGGGAGACTAAAGCTTGTTATTTACGACGAAGCTTGTGAGGTAAGACTATTCCAACCATTTAGTGATTGGATTGTAAAATTCATGATGATCTTCTTGAAAACACTAAAATATTTGAAATGATGAATTTTCAATTAGAGGAAGGGGATTACAATGGGAATATTGTGAAGGAAAATAGATATGATAATATTCATTAGGCATATCAAGACAGCGATGACCTATCATAACAATTAGTAAAGGTTGAAGTGCCTCAACTACTCGATAAAAATTCGAATACTGAGACATTGAATGATGAAAATCGAAGGACATAAAACAATTTTCATTAGATGTGCTGATGGAAAAATGATAAGTTGAATGATAGTCATCGAAGACAGAATAATGATCAGATGGGATGATTAAAGCATCATATTCCCAGTTTTTAACTAACCAAAATAAATCTATTTGGACAGCTCTGTGAATGCTCTAAACAATCTAACCGTGTTCCTCTCAAGTGAAATGTGACAAACCATTTTCTTGTAACTGGTGACAAACAGTACAAGCATCGTAATCATCAAAAGTATTTAAAAGGGATTCTAGCACAAAAAATACATAAGACCAGTTAGGGAATGGTGACTGAATAAGAAATTGATTCATGCGATAATTTGTGCATTCATTATCACTCAATAGGATTTTAGGTGCGATGAAAGGGAAGATTTGCAATATAAAATTTACAAGAATAACCAAGAGCTAACTATTAAGGAATGAATTGAATAAAAATGATTTCTCCGACCAAAGATAGTCCTTGGAATTATCAAATCCACAATTCCATGTCTCAATGAGAGATACACATTTCATACCCAAGTTTGGTGTGAGATATTTTCATGAAGGTGAATGAACTGAAACTGATTCTTGAATCCGGTCAGAAGTAAACTGTTGAAAATATGAAATATCATACCTAAAATACCAAACATTTTTCAAAAATAAATTTTCATCGAGTGAAACCATGAAAGGAGAAGGATTGTGTGGGAAAAATTAGATATTTCTTAGTTCGGGGGGCTTACTAAAGTTTTGAGATCCTGACATAATCATCAAGGGAATTTGAAGTGCCTCAACTCACGGGAAGGTCTGATAAGTTTTCAATATTTTAAAATCACATTTTGAAGATTGAACTAGATCACGGATGGTTTGAGGATAGATACTACCACTAGTTTCAATAAAGCCACTGCTCAACATATGGAAGCCATCTTTGTCACTTATTTCACCATAACTTTGAACTCCAACAACTAGATTTCTCAAGTTGAATGATTCTTCTAATAAAAAATTCAATGGTGAATGGATCAGGGAAATTTCATGAGAAATTTGATTTGACGAGTTGTCTTCATGCAAGAGAAGAGATGATGAGGGATGGAAAGAGTACTCAATGATTTGATTGTTTTCATTTGCATTATGGATAATCGCACTACCCTATGTTAATTGAGAATATAACTCATTGGACGAAGAACTTAAAGAGAATGTAGTATCTCTGTCACAAGTAGATGCATTGAAAATGGTAGAGCACAAAGGATAGTGATATGAAGTGGAATTTTCAATAAGCACATATTCTTTGACCAAATTTAATTTTTGATCTAAGGTAAAATCTCCATGGAAAACTAAAAGATCAACTGATACACCTAGGCATTCGTGATTGCATAGATATATAAAGTCATCATCATTGGAATGATTGTTTCATAAGGATATGGATTAATTGGAAGAGTTGATTGCATTTAATTCACTACCGAGATTAGTAGATTTAACATCATCCAAGAATGGAAGTGCATCATATTAATATGGGGAACTTTGAGAAAGTCAAGAGAGATCAAGAGTCTCTTCAGTTTCCTCCTCGTCTACTAGTGTAATGTCACTACCCTGTATCTGATCGAAATTTGAAATATCAACACAAAAATCAAGAGAGAACGAAGAGCTAGTTGGTGGAGTAGATTGATCAAGAAAATCATGATACACAGATTCATAGCATGTAGATAATAGAGGGCGATAGACGTCCCTTGATGAAGTAACACTTTCAATGGAACCAGATTCAAGTTGTTGTTTAGAGTGCTAATATCATCTTGAGGAATGAGAGTATTATATTTCACCCTAAGCTCCGTGAGCCATTTTAGGGTCTATTTCATTAGATATGAATAATGATAAGTGGAAGGAGGATGAAGAGATGAATTAGGAATTTGATTTGCAGATTCTCCAGCTTTATTATCACTGTAAGGAGGTACCCAGATTGGAATTGGAAAAGGAGGAGGACAAGGAATAAAAGTAGTAGTAGTTTCCTCCTCTGAAATGACAGGTGCTTCATGATTTACAAAATTTGGGGAAGTAGGAACATAAAGGGTTTCATATTCATCATGCAAAGAGATGTGAACTAATAGTTTAAACTGTCACTTAAAGAAATCCCAATCTGTAACTTCTCTCGGAAATTCATAACAAAGTTGAAGGAATTAATCCGAAAAATCATCAACCGATTCATTAGGCTTCTTTCTTAGTTGATTAATTATCGTAATAACATTTCGGTAATCATACCTGTGAAATTATTTATGAAGCTCCTTCACAAGTTGGTTGAATGAACAGATAGAAGCAGTAGGTAATGTATGACACCATCAATTCAAGTGAGCTTAAAATGTGAAGGTGAGTAACCTAGCCATGACATCCTTGAAACATATGTTCATGAAGCCTTAATTTACCCTCACCATCAAACTTAAATTGGGATAGGTTATGAGTAAATTCCACAGGGATGGTAGGATTAAGCTATTTAGAAAAACATCTCAATATTATGATTTGGGGAAGAGCCATTTTTAATAAGAGATTTAAATCAAGCTAAATGAGCAAAACTTATCATCTGACCCTCCTTCTAGCACTATTGTTGATGGTGTTGGAAATCTATCAACCATGGAGTCTCCCTGATGTCAAGTCCTAATTCTCCCTCACAGCATTTGGAGTAGGAGGCCTATCTAGAATATTGGCTTGATTTCGAGTTATCTATGAGATATTCCTTAGCTCTAACTATTAACAAGAGAAAGGAGTGCACATACATCTTAAAAAAGCAGGGGTTTTCTTGGTGAGTGTTTGATCATATGTGTGTCAAATTTATTTCTCTATAGAGGGGAGGAGAAGTGAGGCTTTTAGAGAGAGATAATAGTAGGACCCTAGTAGTGACACACATGAATAAGAAGGGTTTGTGCAACATCAAGCGGAATAGTCCATAGGGATGTGATGATCATCGAAACCAATATAATGAGGAAGATTTGTCTAATATCCAGTGGAATAGTCGAGAGGATGTGAAAATCATAATGGTAATTACACGATATTCTCAATATGATAAGTACCAAAATAGTTGAAATAGTTGAACTACTTTAGCACAGATGAAGAAAAATGAATTACAAATATTCACATAATAGTCTTAAAAATATCCAGAATCCATGCATGAAGAATGTGTTGGCCTTAAAGGCTTATGTTATTAAGTAAAAGCTCCAATACACATGTATACAATGAACATCACTAGCTGTAATAGTGGAGTGTTGGAGCAACTCCTTGCTCCTCAAAAGAACGGATCTATCTCTCTAATGCCTTATGGGAGGATCCAAGGTGAAAATTCCTTTTCTCATATAATGAGGGAGTATATATAACCAAGGGGTGATGCTTCCCCTTCCTTGTGACTCTTTGACTACCCTCATGGTGGGTTTACTTCCTATGACTTTTAAACTGGCATGACTCTTTATATTCCATGTGTGTCCTTTGGACTTCCACTTTACAATACATTTTTAACACCATTTACATGATCCAAAATGACAATGTGGCATATGAAAGCTCATGACATGACACTGTTGACATGGAATACTTGACGATGTGGTAGTGTTAAGCCACTTCTACTACGATTCGCTGAGTATTTGCCTAAGAATGCTATTATTTTCACCTCCATATGACTTGGTGATAAGGAATATTCAATCATCTTAAGACTTGATTTACGATCACAAACTAATGTCCCTTGTGATTAATCAACTTGCCCGTTTAACTAGAAGAGTATCTTTCAACATTTTTCCCTCCTTCATCTCTTTCCTCATCATCTTGCCATAACATGGTAAGGTACTTGTATCTACAATTCACTAATGAAGAGATGACATAGTCTAAAACACCCCTAGTCTGAGATGGTGCATTATGATCGATTGACTGACCCGAAACTAGGTGACATGTTGAGAGAGAGGCTTAGTGATTATGTAGTTGTGTAGTTCGAGTAGCGAGGGGTGAGGATTGAGCCCTAATACTGTAGAGTGCACAGTTCATGCTAGACTAAGGGAGAAAACTCCATAGTTCTAGGAGTGAGTGAGATAGGATGAGGGGGTGGACAATGAGAGGACATACTGTGCTGTTCTAGGAGACAAGGCAGGTTGGAAAATTGTGCAACTACAAATTTTAGAGGCTTGAGGAATGATATTAAGGCTTCTGATTTCATAGTGTGCAGTTAGGGGTAGGCTGAGAGAAAGGATTGCATAATTTTGGAGGCCAAGGCAAGAGCTTGAGCCCAGAAATTGTGAAGTGCAGCAGTCTTGGGAGGCAAGAACTGTGCATTGCATAGTGCCGATAGGAAAGGTCATAGGGTCATAGTTAGGGACTGAAATATGCAGTTCATATTTTAGTGAGGTTGGGTGAAGCCATGTTTCTTGCTCAAGAAGCCTTCTTAGAAATGGCTAAGTGTGAGACCACTGAGACTGATATAAATAGTGATAAGACTTCGAATATAATCTCATGCATAGAACACTTGACAGTACAACAACATAGATCATGCATGACTCATGGGAAATGCATTTCCATCCTTGTGACAACTTTATGACTGGTTACGAAAAGTGCGACACTTAATCTAGGCTTTGGGATGACTGTGATGACACTTGTGCGATAGTTGTTAGAACTCTGTGAATGAGTGAGAAAAATGTTTCATAGTTAGTACAACTCATACAAATAGAGATAGACCCTTGCAACCATTAGAATATGCTTCTACACATTGTGAGATAACCAAGCATGTGAAAAATGACATTTACCCAACCTACAAAGGGGAGAAAAATAGTTCAATAATGTACATAAAATGAGTTTTGATGTTAGCGACAACAATGTGAAAGACCAAGAAAGGCTCTGAAGTTAAGTGTAAGCTAAAATTTTAGAGGGTGTTGTAGCTACTACAACACCTACTTAGGTTGCAACTTATGCTTAGAATCCTCATAACAATGCTTCAACTTCCAAATTACTTCCTCTAATATCTGAGGCTCATCATACTCTATTTGATATTTAAATTCTAGTGGAAATCCACTATTGATTCTTTGAACCTTTGTCTTCTCATTCTTAAGATATGGTACATACCTCAACAACTCCAAAAACGTAGTCATTTACTCTTCATCTATCATAGAGCCCATCTTCAAATTGTAAAACTCCTTAGCCTTACAGTCATAGTATCTCTCCAATAAGTACTTCTTTCTTAAGATTCTTTTGAATTCATGCCAACTCAACTCCTCTCTCTTGATGAATCTAACACGCTTCACATCTTCCGATCAAATTTATGCTTTTACCTTGAGACCAAAAAGGGTTGTCATGGCTTTCCTACTCTAACTTTCCCAATGCCTTTGTCAATTTCCATACCCATAAATTAATCACAAATGATACCCATCACTATATGTTTCCCAACATTCAACTTATAATATGTGTCCCATGACCCTGGTTTTATTTTATCTACATATAAAATCAACCAGGGGTTGTTACAAACCCCTCCCCATTGGGGGAACACGTCCTTTGTGTTCTATGAGACCTATGACCAACAATAAGTGAAAACATAATAGATTTCCCATGGACCTTTATAAGATAGCTCGATGTAATATTTACAATGAACAATAATTGTAAACTATAACCAACATAACATACATGACAATCATATCACTTATTGAATTTTTCTAACACAATTCGTTGTGCTACCTACAAAAACACCCATATATACATATACATATACCAAAAACTCATTTTCCTAAACCAACAAATAATGAAGAATATAAAGCCTACATATGATAAGCCATTTCCCATGTAGCTTCATCAGAACAAAATTGCTTCCACTGCACTTTGACTGGCTCAATTGCTCAGGTTTGGAACATGAGTTGTTTCCAATGTAATATACATTGTGCTTCTGGATGAAATTCTCCCTCTGGTTCCACCTGCAATACAAACAAGTCAGTCACATGATTAACATCCTGGACATACTTCTTAAGAGATGAAACATTGAATAGATCATGGACTTTCACTATCGAAGGTTGTGCAAGTCCATAGGCCACTCATCGAATCCTCTCAAGGTTCTTAAAAGGCCCACAACACCAATGTTCCAACTCAGAACATGACCTAATCATCAAGGAGATCCACGTAGGATTAATGCACAAGTACACATGATCCCCAACCTAAACCTCCTTAAATACCATATGTCGGTTTTCATAATTATTTTCTATGTCTTGTTCTACCTTTAGATTCCTTTTGATAACCAGCACTTCTTGTTCCTTCTCTCCGAACATGTCTGGTCCAAACAATACCATGTTCACTTGATCACTCTAACTGATAGGAGTATTACAACTCCACTCGTAAATAGCCTCAAATGGAATCATATTCAAGGAATCCTGATACCTCTTGTTATATGAAAACTCTAATAGTGGAAGATACTCTCCCCACTTCTATTGTTGATGCATTCCATAAATCCTCAACATGTACTGAAGAATCCTATTAACCCTCTTTATTTATCCATATTTCTGTGGATGATAAGTTGTAATGAATGAAAACCCTATCCCCAAACCTAAAAATAACTTCCAAATACTAGAAGTGAACATGGAATCTTTATGAGATACAATCTTCTTAAGAACATCATTCGATCTCATTATCTTCTTGATGAAAATCTTAGCTACCTTAGTATCTGAATTCATCAAATTAATTGTTATGAAATGAGCTACCTTAACCTGTCAACCAAAACCATGATGGAATCATGTTGCTTCGATGTCCTTGGTAGAATTGTAATGAGGTCCATGGAAATGACCTCCTATTTTCACTCTCAAATCAGAATAAGATGCAATAAATGACCTGGATGCTTACACTCTGTTTTTATCTGTTGACAACCCAAACGTATCGCAACAACCTTGGCCACCTCTTTCTTCAAGTTCAGCCTACGATATAAATTCATCACAACTGTCAACGCTTTATGATATCCTGGGTTACCCGTATATGGCTTAACACAAAATTCCCTCAAGATACGTTTATTGAGCTCACTATTGTCCTGCACATAAACACTATTCCTAAATTTGACTAAGCCATTTGTTTTGAGGTGATACCTCTCATCCCTATCACCTTCATCCTACTACTCTAGCCTGTGCTTTAGCTACTAATACTTGCCATGATTTTTCCCTACCTGCAAGATCTGCTCCTACAAATTTGTCCCATAAGAAATCATTGTTGCAATATGATTCACTTGCACTCTTTTACTAAGAGCATCTGCAACTGTGTTCTCCTTGCCCTTAATATACCTAATCTCAAAGTATAACTCACTAAGAGTAGCCAAGCATCTAGATTTCCCAACATTCATATTAGGCTGGTCAAACAAATACCTCATCCCACTGTGATCACTCATCAAGAAGAACTGCCTGCCAAGAAGATAATACCTCGACATCCTCAATGCATGAATCATAGCTTCTGATTCGAGATCATGAGTCACATATTTCTGCTCATGCTCATTCAACTTCCTTGACACGAAGCATACCACCTATCCTTACCGTATCACAACTCCACCAAGTCCTCTCTTACAACCATCTGTACATACCACAAAATTTTTGTCAGGATCTGCAATCTTCAAAACCAGAGCACTTGTAAGCAACTTCTTCAACTACTTAAAACTGCCTACACACTCCTAAGTAAATTCAACATTCTTCCATTTTTGTTGCAAAAATGTAATATGATAGGAAATATGTGAGAAGTTCCTCATGAACCTATTGTAGGAACTTATTATTGCCATGAATGATCTGACCTTATCGAAATTTCTAAGAGTTTCCCACTCTATGGAATGGAAAGTCTTCAAGGAGTCATGTAACGGGTATAAAAGGTATGTGTTGTGGGTTTTCGTCAATTCCACTTCCTTAAGGTGACTTAGGAGGTTGATTCTTTTCATAGTAAAGCCTCATCTCATGTTTTCCTTGGGTAAGTCAGTGAAAGTGGGTAGGTATGAGGGGAAGTGTCATCATAGGATGGTATCAGAGCATGGTTCAACCCTCGGACAGGATGGGCAAAATGTGTTTGTCATGCATGTATTTCAATTGCATATGTGTTATTTATGTTTGTGGACTATGTGATTTTTGTGTATGCATGGTGGTGGTAACACATATTTCATTAAATTTGGAATTTTTCTATTACAAGGCCTTCAACAACATTCATTCTTTTGTAAATTGCCATATTAACTTAATTCAATATAAAAATAATTTTAGCATTTTTAAACCAATTAGAGATCATGAATAGGTCAAACATGGGGTTGTTATGTACAATAGTAGGAATACACAATAAGAGTGTTAAATCAAACTCTTAGAAGCAATTGATTTAAGCTAAATCATATTAGTATGTCTAATGTCCAATAAACATTTTATAATTATGGTTAATGGACTAGATTCCTCGATGTTTGAATTTTGCATCAGATGACTCTAACCCCCTTTCCCCCAACCTATGAGGGATTTTTTGATTGAATGATGGTGATGCGAGTATCTTAGTGTAAATGGAAAGGATGTGCATCCCTTGTATTGCATTGAAACTAGTCTACTAAAAACTTAGTAAAATGTTTTTGTGCTCAATTGCCTACGGTCCCTTTGTGCCTTTATGAAGAACTAATGAGGGGGTGATCATTCATCTTCATAGCATCTAGGAATCCACTATAAAATTTAGGCATTGTTGATCTAGGTATTTCAAGAAGGTTAGGCACCATTTATCTATCTACACTCAAAGAAAAGCACATCAAATGATAGTTCTTAAATGGGTATTCAAGTTATTCCATTGTGATGGACAGTGTCACAAATTGAAGTAAACACGAATTAGTGGTGACTTCTTGTAAGTAGTGGAGGCAAGGGTTTTCAAAGATTAGTATAGTTGATGTAGTGTTGATATCGACCTCTCCTTGTCAACATAGTCAAAACCAATAATATTCTCGATGTAATAGCACCAACTAATTGTATGGAAGGCCATGATTGACAATTACTTTAACTAAGAGGAGAAAATCATAAGTATATTAAATGGGGAAGAAATAACTGTGAAACATAAGTCATGTATTTTAGTTGAAATTTATATAAGTCACTTCCTTATTTAATTATTAAATACTTAATGTAAATACAAATAAATTATCGTTAAGATATTGATTTTGAAGATTAAATATGTATTAAAAGGCATTCATCTATGACACTTGATTTTTCATGTAGTCTGAATAAACCACTTAAATCTCATTATCAATTAATTCTAATTAATTTTGTAAAAGATATTTCTTTACTTACGTTAAGATATTTATTTAAAAAATAAATTACATTTATAAACTTATATCAATACATATAACTAAATGGAATTCAATAATTAACTTCTAAGTCTTGTTGGATTCTATCAGATTATTTTAAGTATAAATAGTTTATTTAAGAATTGAAGTTTATAAAATGTTAATATTGATGGGAAAATCATGTCATATGGTGCAAAAAGATTAAAGACATCCATTTATGGCCCATCTCTTAAATGAGCTTAAATAGTCTACTTAATGCTCACTGTGAATTCATTAATCCATGTTTTATTAGAAAAATCATTTTTTTACATGGAATTTTATTCTAAAATTAACAATGTCACATTTATACAATCATATTAAACCACATCATAGTTAAATAGAAATCAATTAACGGTTTCTTCACTTATTGACTTATTTGACATGATTGCATATAGAAATAATTGATTTAAAAATGAATAGTTAGAAAAATTTGTCAATTCAAAATATAATAAACCAGTTACGACTCATCAACAATTGATTTTAAATTATTAATTTTCTAATAAATATATTTTTACTTACATTAAGAGCTTTATTTCAAAAATAAATTTCATTTATACATATATACTTGGCTTCTATGAGATTATTTGAATTGCAAATAATTTATTTAATAATTGAAATTTACCAAATGTTAATACGAGTGGAAAAATCAAATGTTGTATGTTGCAGAAAGTTTAAATACATTTATTTATTACTTGTACCTTGAATGAACTTAAACTATCTACTTAATATTCATTACCAATTAATTATTCTATGTGTTGTGAGGATAAACATCTCATTTTACATGGATTTTTATTTATAAAAAAAGGCCACATTGACACACTTATATTAAACCTCATGATAGGAAAATAAAAGTCAATAAATGGATTTATATACACCACTTAGAACTCATTATAAATTAATTATAATTTGTTTTGTAATATATCTATATCTCTCTCTCTCTCTCTCTCTCTCTCTATCTATATATCTCTCTATCTATCTATATATATATATATATATATATATATATATATATATATATATATATATATATATATATATATATATATATATATATATATATATATATATACTTACATTAAGAGCTACATTTCAAAAATGCATCGCATTTATGAACTTCTATCAATGCATATAACCAAATAGTATTCTTCAAGTCCTATTGGATTCTATGAAATTATTTAAATGACGAATAAACTATTTAAGAATTGAAAATGAAAAATGCTAATATGGATGGGAAAATAAATGTCTTATGGTGCAAAATGTTTAAATACAACCATTTTTTACCCATCTCTTTAATAAGACTAGATCGTCGACTTAACACATTGTTAATTAATTATTCCATGTTTTATTAAGAAGAGCATTTTTTTTTTTACATAGAGTTTTGTTTCAAAACAATACAATATGACATTAATACACTCTTAATAAATTATGTGATAGACAAATAAAGTCAATAAATAGATTCCTTATTAAATTATGAATTAAAAATCAAATTCCCTACAATTTAACGAGTAGTATTCACCTATGAGCCATCACTAATTAGCCTAAATAGTCTACTTAATACTTATTATCAAGAAATTAAAAGACTTATTTTTGGAAGAAATGCATCATATTATATGGCTATTATATATAACATTTATATACTCATATGAATGGACATAACTAATTACGATTCAATAATACAATTCTAGATCGAATGATATGATTTCAGTTTATTTAAATACAAATTTACAAAAAATTAACTTTAAATAATCTAACTAGATGTTTGAGAGTTCAAAAAGTTCAAATTCATAATTCGTCCATAATAGTGTCTAATCAAACCTTGATAATCCACTTAGCAATCATTATAATCAATTATATGTTTCTTTAAGAAATGAAAAATTATTTACAATAGGTTTTTATCTCGAAAATTACATATGAAATTTATGCACTCATATTAGCGCATTTTATATGTAAACAATGAGTAACTAATTTTGTGCCTTGTTGATTTTCAATATGATATGATTGCAGTTACATCCATTTATTGGTTTAAGCATATAAATTTATGAAAATTATGATTGAGAAATCACATATCTTATGCTTCAAAAATTTTAAATTATTAACCTATGACACATTCCCCATTAGCATTAATAGTGAATAATGCATTGCGGATAGTGAATATTGCACATAACAAGTACATTATTATAATTTTTTTAGTAATAATTTCACCTTTGTTTGCAAGTTCTATTTTGAAATTAATATTTCACATTTATATATGATTATTGATGCATATAAGTAAACATAAGTCATTAAAAGTAACATGCCTCGATGGCTTATGTAAGATAATTTGAATGACAAGCAATTCATTTAAGAGCACACACACACACACACACACATAGACACATCTTAGAAAAGAAAAAAATTGATGCAAAAAAAATGATTTCAAAAAAATTAATAAATAATAAGAAATATGCATATTAATATAATTGGCAATTGCCATATATTTAAAAAAATATAAAATAATACAAACTGATTCAACAAAACTATGTCCAAAATGTATTGAAAAATTGGAATGCACTTTTCAACACATTTATAAAGGAAATTAACTCCATCCACTACAATGAAGTACATGTTTTATTGAACATTCGAATGTACTGATGTTTTTGTTTGATATGATGAAATGTCTTAAGAAAGCAGAGTAAAACTTGCATAAGAAATGTATCTTGCTCTTTTCTTGTATAGGATTTTATAAAGATGTGCTTTGATATATATCTGATGAATTGTGAAGTATTCTTTGTTGTGTCTATTAGCAATAAATTTGATTCTTCATAATTATGTCCATATTAAGACCACACATCAATCAACTTTTTCTCATAAAATTGTCTTGTTCTCCTTGCTTCCAATTTTGTTTACAAATGACAATGAGACATGTCCCATGAAAATTAAAAGTCCTCTATATAAATATTTGATTTTTCAAATACTTTTCGAATTTAATTTTCAGTGACATTTAATGTCCATACTGTGACATCATAATTTTTTAAGCAATATTTTAATACTTATGACCAAAAAGGCCTTAAAAAATAGGACCTATCACCAAACTGGAAATCTCATTCTCTTTGAATATGAAAGTTTTGTTCATATTTGGTGTATGAATGGAAGAATATCGTTATGCAACTAGCCCATAAAATAGAAGAAGGGATAGATCAACGACTTCAAAATAATCCTCTTCAAGGGGGAAACCTCATTACATTACACAAATGAACAATTCTTGGATGATACAAATGACAATACGTCCTTTTTATATATAGGAGTCTAAGGGTCACAATATAATCAAAGCCTACATAACAATAATATTGTAAGGGAACAACAATAACAATTGTGGGCTTCTATGAGGAACAATAATAACAACATGGGGACTACATGGGCACACCAATACAATAAGGAGGTTACACTAATAACAATATGGGGCTACACTAGTAGTATAGGGACCTAACATGCCCCTCTCCTCCAACAAAGTGTTGTCCTCAATTATTGAGTAGTTATGGATGCTTATGTATGAAATTCACATCCTCCCGCAAATTATTTAGTGGGTAAGTTCTTCCACTTGATGAGATATTCTAAAATTAATCGATTTCATAACTGTTAGGTCCTTATTTCCATGAATACTTCAGGTTCCAATATGATTTTGCCTTCCTCATCAAGTTCCAGAAATATTGTTTGAACTGTAAGCTTGTCACGTAAAAGCTTTTTTAAGCATGAAACATGGAAAACTGGGTGTACTCGGGAAAATGCGAGAAGCTCCAATTTGTATGCCATAGTACCAATCTTTGGTTTGTATGGTTGTAGACATAAAACTACCTAGTAGCATATATCAAAAATTGTTTCACTATGATGTATCTCTCCATGTTGTTTCATTTTATTATGCGCCAAAGTTAGGTTATCCTTTAAGAGTTGGAGAACTTGTTGTTAATGCTCGATGCGATATTCCACTACATGAAACTTAGAATGATTGTCTATGATTTTTTGGATATCTAGAGAAGTAAATGATTTTGATGTTTTAACCTGTAGTGAACATATTATGCCTCGTTGTTCTTTATTTATAAGCTTTTTCATGCTGTTAGAGATTATTATCTTTCCTAGGTTCCATGTGATACCCCTTAGTTCAACTTCCTTTCCTTCCCAAAAAAAATTCAAGAAAAGTTCTTAGAAATTAAAGCTATCGTACCCAAAGATTGTAGCCATTTGAATCCTAGTACAACATCAACACCATACATTGGAATGGAAAGAATCAGAATATTAAATACATATTCTCCCATGGATAGTTTGTATTATGGCACTTTCCAGAGAAATTTATGGTTCCTCCATTTCCAACCATCACTTGACCCTCTTGTGCTGGATATAGGAAGAAATTCAATTCCTTGGCTATGTTACAATGAATAAAATTACGGATACTACCCGAATTAATCAACAATATTACCTTTTTCTTCTTGATATGTCCTTATATCTTGAGAGTTTGAGGAGTGGTAATTCTAGTTAATGCATTACAATATATGGCCAGATTCATTTCTTCTTTCTCTGGCTTGGTTCCTAGTGTATATCCTCTTCTGTTGACATTTGTTGTTCCTTTTCTTCCTCCTCTTATCCATATATGTAAATTAATTTCTTCTGAGCACACTTATGATCTCTACTGTATTTTATATTAGAATTGTAACAAATAACCTTTGGTATTTTTTCTTCCAAATGTTTGTGGTCTCAACATTGTAGGTTCTAGAAGGCTTGGAGCAACAACACTTCCATATTTATAGTTATAAGTGGTAGGCTTCCTTGTTGCCATAATTTTTCTTCCATTTTTTCTTTCCAACCTACGTTCCTTCTCCAATGAATCAGGTTCCCAAAGGTGAACCTCATCTTGGATGTTATCCTTTGAAGTCCCTATGAAGAATTTAATTTTGTGCTTCTCTAGAATATCATTTGCCCTTATATTCAATTTTTGGAAGTACCCAATGTGCTCTTCCATTGAACCCTTTTATTTGAGATTTATCAATTGACTAAAGAAGGTGTTTCTCTTTGTATCCTCATAATGTGCTATCATTTCCTGTGTGAAAATTGACTAAGTGACAAATTATTTACGAGAGAAAAGCCATCGATACCATACAAACTGATTGGGTTCTAAATATAAAGTTGTAATATGTACTTTTTGTGTATTTTGCACATTATGAAGATCAAAATATTGCTCCATCTGTAGTATCCATGTTATGGGATCCTTTCCATCAAAATTTCTCATATCTATCTTTGGAATAAGGAGGATCTTCAATCCAATGTTAGATTCTATGAAATCAAGATTACAATTTATTTTTTTTCTCATTATTAGTTTACTTTACTACCTTTTCATCATTAGGAAGCCTTTATTGTACCAACTTTGTCCAATTTTCCTTCAAACCTTCCCTGTCTTTCTTCAAATCTTCCATGTTTCTTTTTAATTTTGCTTCTATACCATCGATCTCAACTTCCATGCCATAGATAAAACCATTGATATTAGCTTTGATCACATTCTGCAAATCATCCATCCAATTTTGCTTACTAGGTTTTTCTATTTTCTTGATTTGAGTAATTTCTTTTCTTTATTTTAGGATCTTGATCTTAAAACGACTATAAATCTATAATTTCAGATCTTCAAGGTCTAAAATTTCATCATGTGGTATCCACCTATTTCCAACCCCACAAGTATGATCGAGATTGGATTCTTTAAGAAAGAATTATTCATAATCTCCCAGGATGACCTGATTATAGACTAGTTCAGTAGAGCGAACTTGTATGAAGTGCCACATGTAACTTTTTTGACCGCAGGACCTAAACACAATAGCCAACAAAGTAAATTTCATTTTCTTTCTATAGCATTTTATGAAATTTCAATCTGATGCTCAAAGAGATGTTATGACGATTTTCCCAAGGTCACTTATTTGAGATGGAATTTGGGAACCTACAAAAACCATAACTTCCTTGGATCATATATACAAAAATAAGTGATCCAAGATCTGAAATTCATACGTGAAATTCACCACAGTTTTAGATCAAATGGGTTTCAATTTTAGCTTTAGAAGCTTCATAGAAACACTGTTATAGCAAAAATTCCACGATGTCCTGTTTGAAGCAATGAAACCATAACAAATACTCCTTCCATTTCAAATATCAAAAACACCTTTTGACTTGTAGTAATGCCCATCTACATCTTCACTGCAACAACATGCATGATATTAATATATCTCCACTTCAACTCTTCATTTCTTAAGGACATAAAAACTTACCATTTTGGAAATGATGTTAATATTTATTATGGATTATTTCCATTTGTATGCAAAGGGAATTTTACAATGAGTTAATTGTAATCACAAAATACAATACAATGCCCCCATTGAAATGAAGAAGCTAATTATATGTTTACTTTATACATACAACCTAACACTATTATTTAATTTGTATGGAATGAAAGTATTATAAGAACACATTGACCCACAATTTAAATCATTGATTTTAATACTTATAATGATTTCTTTAAATGCAAGTCCACATAAACACAAGTTTATCTTATAATGTTTCTGAAACCAAATTTTTTAGAACTCTTGTTATGGTTTGTTTCAAATATGTTGTCCAAAATGCAATGTCAAGAGATTAGTTTTTCAAGAAGAGTTCAAAAAATGTATTTTCACATGGATGGATCCAAAATTACTTTTTCTCTATTTTGTAATCAACATCAGTTCCCATTTTCTTAATATTCCCTTTGTTTGTTGCTTCATCATCGATGCTATGATAAACAATGTCCTTTAGTTCAAAAATAACTAATTTATTTTCAGTTATTTTGGCTGCAACACAGAAAAAAATAATCTAGTCAAACCATTTTATTTCTATAACAAAAATGACTAAAAACATTGTTGAAACAATACACTTACCTTGAGCATGGGGGCTTCACTCAATAAACCTCTCACATATCTTGTGCATTCATGGCATACTAAACAATACCCCTAATTTGACTACATATTGGAAAATTCCTCTAAAAATAACATTATTTAACCCCCTATGAATATGAACCCAATACAACTTCCCAATGTAAAAAACCCCTACTTTTACTAGATATTGTAGGTATCTATTTTTTCATTAATATTTTTTTATACCCCTTTATATTTTTTTATTAACCTTGAGCTCCATTTTTTATACCTGTCAATATAAAAACCCTTTACCCCCCATATATCCCCAAATATATATTGTCATTTTTCCTGAATATATATAACCCACTATGAACCCATGTGTTATGGTATTGCTCCCCCAGTGAAGCCCCTATGGCCATCAATGGGTTTTTCACTAGTTATATATGAAACGATAATTTATTTTATCATCTTCACAGAACTTGGAGTAAACATATTAAACCTTCAATCAAATACCAATAACAAGAAAAACATTCATAATGCAAGATTTAAAAATAAACACACACACACACACCATTAACATTATTTTTTTTTGTTAATTTTGTCCTTTTAGTTGTTCCTATAATAAAAATATACAATGTTATGGTAGTTACAAGCATTAGAGTTTGAGGAATAATAAGATAAATAAGAAGATAAGTTCGAAGTATCTAGTATAACATTATATTTATATTTGTAACTTTGAACCTCATCGTCATATTTCTTACCTTTATTTGTCTCTAAATTGAAACTATAAAATATTTTGAATTGTGAAAATGAATAAAATAATTGAATAATAAGGAAAAGAAGTGGAAAAATTTTAAGTACCTAATATTATATTTTATCCTTGATTAAAGCTTTATTTCAAATTCATTTGATCAATATCTTTTTTCTCCTTGCTTTTTTCTATAATAGACATAACAAATGTTATAAATTGTGACAATGAACAAAAATCATGAAATAACTATGCAAAAAATGAATCATCTGAAATCATCCATATAATATTTTGGTCTTGATTGTAGTTTTGTGGGACATTCCCTTGGTCACTATATTCATTCTCTTTATTTCCAACTATAATCAACATATGAAATGCTATGAATCATGATAATAAAAATAATAATTTAGAAAAAAAATGATAGAGTTACAATGATTGATACCCATTTCTATCTCCATCATTCCATGGTAATTTTCTTGATTAATTTCAATCATCCGATAATTCCCTATAATAGACATCCAAAAATTTTATGAATATGGAAATTAAATAAATTCAAAAAGTATCAAGAGAAACAACCAAACAAATTATGTAACTGGTATGATAACTTCTTCTCCTACTCCTTCTCCTCGTGTTTCCATCTCTATATTGTTTTCAACATCATATGAACTATATTGATAATTTTTTTTCTTCCCACTTTCATCATTTTATGTTTTAGAATATCCATCATTAGTCATTTTAGTAAAAAGTTTGAAAATTAATAAATATGAAAAAAATAATATCCAAAGTATTTTAAGAGAAACAACAAAGGAACTGCAGGACCTGAACTTTCCAAGAAGTTAATGGATCTTGGATTTGATAGTTGAAAAGATTTGTAATTATTCAACATGATTGTCCTTTGTGACTTTGATTTCAAAACACATGTGATTCTTCTTTGATATGTACAACAAGCCTTGATTAATTTTGTCCCCGCATAAAGAGAAATAACTGCTATAACATCACTAAATTGTTGGTGTTTGTTCAATAAATCCATCGAGAAATCATATCTCTCTCATTTTCATCAAACGTGTCTTCAGATGCATGAGAGTATTTTGAAACCTCAAAAATTTTTAATTCTTAAGTATAGAAATGTATAGTAATAATTCTATCACAACTATAATTTTTTTGGGACATATATTAATAAATGCCAGTAGTCATTTTATTGTTGAACTTGGAGTTTTTTTTTTCGTGTTGTTCGCAGACACTCGTGGCTAGTGGGTGCTGGCTACGTCCACGTAAGAACTAAGCTAATCTCTAGGATCATGCCCCTCGGCCATCATGGACCTGACCCCAAGGGCTTCAGGGAGAATTGACCCTGTGACCTCCCAAACGGTGAGGCAATGACTTGACCAGTTGGGCTAACTTTTGGGGCTTTGTTGAACTTGGAGTGATTTATGGAAACTTCCAAATATTGGCCTACATCATTAAAAAACCAAAATTCTACTAAGAGAATTGTAGTAAAGTCATTCACCTCATTCTTTTTTACAAGTAATCGAAAAAATTAATATAATATCCCTTGTGGAATGGTTCGTTTTTCAAAGCTAGTGTACCCATAATAATAAGGTCAATATGTAAAACTAGTTGCAACTGACATGGAAAAGAGTGTAAAGGTGTTGAAAGAAGATCAGGGCTCCCAAAATGACAACCAAATTCAAAATTGTTTTGAACCTATTGAACACTTGTTGATCCATTTATCATTATATCAAGGACTCCACATACTTACTGAGAAGGGAATCTATCTTTATATTACGTGTTACTTTTACATAAGTGGACCCCTCCACCATGTGGCAAAAACTGCAAAATATGATATCATTAATTTCATAATGCTCAAGAACGTTGAATGTGGTAAGAGTATTATCATTCAATTTCTCATTATGACTTTGACAATATGTAACCATTGCATCCAATATTGTTCTATTGGTTTTCAATTTAGAGCAATAATATTTTAATTTTATGGCATTTGTTGGATGATTAAGTGAAATAGAAAACCAAATGGTTCCATCCAATAGCTTATCTGATACTAAAGCAATTTATTCCATGGGTAATCACAAAAGGGGCTGAAAAGTAGCTATTATAAAACTATTTAGACTATTTCTCTTGTAGTTCTCAAAATCAGGTTGGCTTAGAGAACACTTTAATGTGCCTAGTTTCTAACAGTTAAAAACAGTGTCCCATTTATCCCAAATAGATTCATCAAGATATAAGAGAATTTTTTTATCAAAAAAAATCGTAATTGGACAGTTGAAGAACCATCACAACATTTCATCATCCACCTGATAAAATAATAAATATAAACTAATAAGAATTCAATGTAGAAATGAAACTAAATAGGTGTTACAAACTAATGAGAATTCATTATAAATATGAGAAAACATTACATATATTATCAACTTTAATCATTTATCTAAAATAAAAAGAGATAAAATAAGGAAATGTTAAATGTAAAAATAATTAAAATTACATACCTTGTTGTCAATTATCTTAGAACATCCAATCCTCATTTTCTTCAATTTACCATTGGAAATTAAGAATGCTTGGGCAAGTGCACACAATCAATAAATGAAGTTTTGTATAATACCTTGTTTGCAAAATTTAGTTGACAACAAATGTGAATCACCTCAGTGGGTTCAACTAATGGATACAAGAGTTGCGCATTATATTTTTTATGTTTTTGTTTTGTCTCCATAGATACATTATATTTAGGATTTGTTAAAATCCATTTCACTGCTTGAATGGTGTCTTGAACATCCGGTATCCAAAAATTGATATTCTTAGCATTTAGATCTATCTAATTTATAATTTTGATAGAGTTAACCAATGGACTAGACTCATTGATGTCAATTCGAATCAGAAGAACATCAGGCCATGCGGCTTGAAATTTCTCTAGGAATGCTTTCACAAATACTTGAACATTTAAATCATCTTGTGATATCAATTGCAACACTTTGGGGGTTTCTGCACATCTTTCAACAACCACTTTTCTACTGAAGGAGCTTGAAAATAGATAGAAATGTTTGAAGGCTTTATGAATTTCATCACATTGATCTACAAGCTTTGTTGTCTTAGATTTAGCTTTGCTACTTTTTTGAAATTTTGTAGTAGGCTTGAAATCAATTTATGTTATGTTCTCCTCCAAATCAAATAAATATACTCTTCTCAAAGAAATTAATTTAGAATCAAGTTTATCATCTAGTATTTTTATCAATAAGTTTACCTTTTTGTTGTAAATTAATAAGTACAGATGATGCATTTTTATATCTTACACAACAATATCTCAAAATAGTCGTGATGTGTTTTAAAAGATCTGCACAACTATTTAGTCTAGATTTAGTGAAGATCTCATAGTTATTGAACTTGAACATGGAATTCCTTATCGTATTTTGTGAATCACTACTTGAAACTTCAACCAAGTTTGGTCAAAATTTTATATACTCCACTTGACAAGAAATTAATTTTACCTGATTTTATTTAATCATGTCCACTTGAAACTCAATGTAATTTTAATTCGAAGCATAGCAATTAATAATTATTCCTAATATCTATGGTTCTTTTCCATACATGGATCCAAATAGATACATATCAGGAAACATATTATGGGAGCTTCTATTTGGGCATACCAATCTTGCACAAACTCATATTTATTAGATGTATTGTATTTTTGAATAATTCCAAAAGTGGAAGTAAAATGTGTTATTGATACTACCATTTGAGTTGAATAACTTTTCCTTTTCTCAAGTGATGGTTGTAACATTTCATTTGCTTTTGGGCCAACCAATTCTGTAAACAACAACAAAAAATATTTGCATGAATCAAAATGAGATTATAATTTCAAATATTGTCACACAATGTTCTTTAAAATTTTGAAAAACCACCTAATCTAACCATTTCTAAGAGAGTATACATAAAATATAAAACCACCATACCAGTTGAAGGAGGCATCATCTATATATCACTTGTTTTTTGTTTTCTCTGCACT
This sequence comes from Pinus tabuliformis, assembly GCA_031772625.1. Lineage (NCBI taxonomy): Eukaryota > Viridiplantae > Streptophyta > Pinopsida > Pinales > Pinaceae > Pinus > Pinus tabuliformis. Next base: position 756,373,371 of record CM062808.1, on the reverse strand, counting down.
ACTTACTTCGAATTTTAGGCACACGAGATTCCACAATTTCTAGAAGCTTTTTTTATGAAAGACATAAAATTCTAAAAATTATTAAACAACCTTATAATACACGATTTACATTTACATGCACAATAATAAATGAGTATATATTCTATGCAAGTTTACTATATGACACCAAAAGTTATCACCTAGCCAAAATTACTAGGAAAGGAAAACTACCCATGTTAGTATGGGTTGTCCTCATTAAAACCCACTCCTAAGGCTATTTCCATGGGTTTTTGTGTGAAAGTGGGTTTTTAATGTGGGAGCGTAATACTAGCATGGTGTATTTCAGTTTTCTCTAGGTGATGATTCAATGATATATCAAAATTCATTAAGCCTTAAATTACATACTATAATTTTGTCTAATTATTTGAAAATGAACATGAAATATATTTGAAAATTTCATACTAACTATAGGAGACTTGTGTCGTATCATATTTGAATTCACTTTTTTCCTTGATGTTTCTTTTGAAATCTTAGTTGTACCATAGTTGTTAGCATCTAGAAACATTTATAAAAAAATATAACGATAATTTCAAATAAGTTAAAAAATTATAATGAATTAATATTTTACAACATCTCATTTAATACATATGGCAAAAACGAAATAAGTTCAAATGATATGCAAGCTTACTGCAAGAATAAGGATAACACAAAATTCATTAATCAACAACCATTTATTAGGATAATGTCTAACCATTGTAACAAAGTATAAACTAATTTTAAAATTGTCATACCATTTAAAGATTTTGGTGTCATGTTTCCTGAGCTTTGTTTTTCCTTGGATTCTTCCTTTGAATTCTCACTAGCTGCATAATCCATGGTTTCTGAAAATAAAGTAAAAACTATTATCGCCATTTTGAATTATTGAAGAAAATATTAATTTATCAATACTATAACTACTCGCATAATTATATGTGTAACAAAATGAACAAGAACAATAACAAGTGTAGAACTCACAATAATAGCTAATTGTGGTGTTGATTAGAAAAAGGTCACCCCCAAATAATTTTTTATGTTCTTTTAATCGTGGCTATAGGAAAGCTAACACTCATTAGATTTCCTTCTAGCATGAGCATAAGCACATTTCCAAAAGAAATTACATTGTGAATAAATAAAAACAACTACAAAGACTACAACAACATCATATTTACACAAAATTTATCTTTTATAGTGATGTCTATTCTTTTTTTGCATTAGAAACCATAAAAGAAAAACACAATGAAAGAACATTAACTATGGCAATCATTAGTTTTACTTCTAGATCTTTATCTAGTTAAAAGACAAACAAAACACAATTGCAAGGTGAAAGAACTATAGAATGTGATAGAATTACTTCTAGCAGGGACACAAACATACTAGCAACAAGACTATTGCAAAGGAAAATAAATATTTGCATCCTAGACTTATTTCTATCACAAAAACATGGATAGTGCCAATAAAAACATTTTATGGTGAAATAAATCTAGCACATTCTAGAATTATTTTTAGCATGAGCACATGCATATTTCGAAGAAAAACATTGCAAATCAAAAGAAATCTAGCACAAACTAGATTTCCTTCTAGCACAAGCACAAACACATTATCATTAAAAATATTGCAAGGCAAAGAAAATGTAACACATTCTAGACTTCCTTCTATCGCATACAAGAAGATTTCTAACAACAACATTGCATTGTAAAGTAAATTTAGTGCATGCTAAATTTCCTTCTAGCACAAACAAAAACACATTTCCAATAAAAACATTGCAATAATAATCTTTCCCGGGATATTTCCATGCTTATGAAATTTGACCTTTCCTTTTAGAGACAATGACGTTTTAGTCCATGCATACATAGACTTTTGTTATAATATAAAAATGATAAACCCTAAAATGATTAGAAGGACCTTCATATGGAATATGTGGTCTAGGAATGGGATATGGTACAAACATAAGCATGTTGCCAACAACAACATTGCATTGTGAAAAAAAACATTATATATTATCCTCTATCACAAACATAAGCACATTGCCAATAGAAACATTGCAATGTCAAATAAATATATCATACATTAAATTTCATTTTAGCATAAAAACAAACACATAACAACATTGTAGGGTGAAATAAATCTAACATGTGCTAGAATTATGATTAACAAAAATACAAGCACATTTCAAATGAGAATATTTCAAATAAAATTAAATGTAGAACATGTTATATTTATTTATAGTACAAACACAAGCACATTTCCAATAACAACATTGGAAGGGGAAATAAATTTAAGCATGCCAAATTTCCTTCTAGAAAACAAGGAAAAACTCATATCAACATTGGTAGGTGGAATAATCTAACTTGTGCTAGATTTACTTCTAGCACAAACACAAATATGTTGTCTACAAGAACATTATAGTTGGGTAAAAGAAAATCTGTCACGTGCTATATTTCCTTCTAGCACCAAAATAAGTAAATAGCATTATTGTATGCCAAAAGAAACCTAATACATGTTGGATTTACTTCTAACAAAGACAAGGGAATATTACCAATAACATCATTGTAAGGAAAAAGGAATCTAGCACCCACAAGATTTTCTTCGAGCACAAACAAAAAGACATTGCAAATAATAACATTGTAAGGTGAAATAAATCTAATGCGTGGTATTTTTCATTCTATCATAAACAAAAGCACATAACAAAATTGCAGGGTGTTAGAAATCTAGTATGTGCTAGATTTACTTCTAGCACAAACACAAGCATGTTGTCAATAACATCACTGCAAGAAAAAAATAAATCTAGTGCATGCTAAATTTCCTCCTAGCATAGGCAGAAGCACATTGAAAAATACAAAAATGCAAGGCATTTTATTTCCTTCAGGCACAAATAACTATATTGTCAAAAATAATATTGCATTGTGAAAAAAATAGAACATGTACTAGGTTTCCTTCTAGTATAAATTCACAGACATATTTCCAGCAACATCATTACTAGAGAAAACAAATCTAACACATGTTAGATTTCCTCCTATCAAAAACACAAGCACATTGCAAATAACAACATTACAATGTGAAAGAAATATAGTGCATACTATATTTCCTTCTAATACAAACATAATCACACAACAACATTGTAGGGTGAGAAAAATTTAGTCTCCATTATATTTACTTCTATCACAAACATATAAATATTTCCAATGACAACATTATAGGACAAAACAAATCTAGAACAAGCTAGATTTCCTTTTAACACAACAAAAACATGTTAACAATGAAAACAATGCAAGGTAAGAGAAAATCTAGCATGTTTTAGATTTCCTTTTAGCACAAACAAAAGCACATAGCAACATTGTAGAGTGAGAAATATAGCAAGTGCTAGATTTGTGCCTACCATAAATACAAGCATGTTTCCAAAAACAACATTGTAGAGTATAAGAACCCTATCCTATGCTAAAATATCTTCAAACACAAACGCAAGCACATTTCAATTTGAAAGAAATATAATGCATGCTTTTTATAGCACCATTTACCACTCTTGGTAGATCTGATGCTCTAATTATGGCTTAGGGAAATCCTTCATTTCCAGACTTGGTGCAAAATAAAAAAAACAATGTTGTATTTATTATATGCTACTTTGCCTTGTGATAAACACGTGTACACGCAGGTTAGCATATACCCAACCCGTGTACATGTGTTAAAACACTTAAAAATAATAAATTTCCTTAATTTTGGGCGTTGTTCATGGGTTTTACCTGTTACTCACATCCTATAGCCCATGGCCCAACTGTTTCCCAACTGAAAAAACTAAGTTGGAGAAGTATAAATAAACCTCCATGGGAAGCCCTTAAGGGCGAACAAACTAGACTGATGAAATCCCTATGCCTCCTACACTTCCTAAACCTTTAAGAAACCCTTGTTTCCTCTTTTGAGATATCCTTCATCTTGTTTGAGATATCCTTGTGTATGATGATGGAGGAAGATTGTTGAGGCCAGGAAAGGACGGATCTAGAGGATGGTTCTGCTTGGAGCTGGAGGAAAACTCAAGTTGTAGTTTCCCACCTTTCTTGTAGCTTACATCAATAAGGAAATTTTGTTCTGTTCTTGATATTAAAACGTGTTTATGCATTCATCTATATTGTGATTTGTTTATAAATCTTATATTCGTGCGTAATTGTTTATTCTTTTATATGATCTGACGTATATATCATGAATATTCTTTATGTTTATACTGTTATAAATGATTTTTTTGAATAATTTATAGGTTTCAATGGCATCAAGAGAAGCAGAGGGTTTGCACTCTGTGGGACCTACCCAAATGTAGGACCCCCAGGTAAAGACACTTCTTCCCAGTTCAGTAGAATAAGCATTTAAATTATTTGTCTCAGCATTTCTTGTTGTTTTTCTCCCTCGACTTTGTTGGGATTTTCAACCCAAGACCCTACAGTGTTCTCACCCGCAACTGAATTGGTGACTCCATTGGGGAAAATATTCTTTTTTTTCCTAGTTTGGATTGTTTTTTTCTCAATCAGGGTTTGTTTTCTTGATTGCTTGTTTTTACAGTGTCATTGACTTATTAGCTTCCCAGGCATCAAGTCTAATCTTCTAGATTAGACCTTGAATTTTTTTTTTCTTGATTGAGTCTTCTATACACATTTTTCTTGGGGTACAGTTGCATATACATTCAATTTTCCTCAAATAGACTCACGTATACGCGAGTTTCCTGTGTTTGAATGCATGTGCACACCTCTGTGTCTTTACACAGTCGTGTATAGATAATTTTGAATTGTTTTTTCAAAATATTTTGTCGAGTTAGCGTTGCTGCCTGGTGATTTCTATTTTTTTGTGGTCATCCACTATCTGAAGGACTCTATTCTATTGCAAATTTTCATTTTCAAATCTCCTTCTCAGCGAAAAGCCTAGTTGGCCTAGGATTGCTTTTTGAGAAAATCTTTGGTTTGTGTCTTAGGTTCAAGGCTTCCGTCTAAAGTTCTTAGATGTTATGGTTTTCCAAAAGAAGAAATTGGTTTTGATTTCCTTTATAACCCAGATTTCAAATTATGTTGCTTTGCTTTCCTTTTTGTTTGGCCTTGTTGCTTTTCATGCTATTTGATTGTCTCTTTGGCACTCTTGATGTTAGGATATTTCGACACATAGGAAATAGCTAAGTATAACTGGGTCTAGTGTAGAGTTAGGTAAAGTGTGTTTCTTTACAATGTACTTTTTTAACTTACAATCTGACGGTCACGATATGGAGTGATCCGATGGTTCATTCTCTCCTCAATATTACCGACACTTGATCCATGGCTTAACACCCGATTGGTCCATGATCTCTATTTAAAGAGCATGAAGGGTAATTTGTAGGGTAACCATTCATGAGAGAAGCTTATGTAAATTTTCATCCTTCTATTAATAAATTTCTTGAAGTGGCCGCGTTGGCTCAGGCCGTGGACTATTTCCCTTTTTGAGGGTTTTAACCACTACAACAATACTAGTGCATTGATCTATGATCTATTTGTGAGCGGTTTTCTTTGGTGTTCTATCTAAGGAGCTTACCCTATAAATTCCTACATGGTATCAGAGCTATTTGAGGGCCGCATCCATTGGTGATCCAAATTTGAAGCCGGTAAAACTGCATCTGAATGCCATTTCCTAGATCTACTGTTTCTGACTACTTTCGGGCTGAGGGGACTGTTCTATTGTGTTATGAGCATTTGTTCCAGTGAGGAACCTCTTTTGTTTCACACAAAAAGTTTTCTGGTAGCCCTAGCTACGTCATTTTTAAGATCTAGAGGTATACAATGTTTATTTGCAATTTCTAGTTATTTTCTCTCTCTATATTTTGGTTTATTTAACTCTTTTCTTTTTTTTATTAACAAATCTATACCATTCATTTCTACGTATGCTCTTTCCCCTGCGACTCTGTGTGATTTGGGCAACTCAGAAACATAAAGGAAGGATTTTTCTTATGCGTATGCTCTTTTCCGCCGTACCTTAGTGTGATGTCAGAAAATTAGAAACATTGAGGAAAACATTTGGTTTTCGGCTAAAGCTAACTTCAAGCCGTGAGGTTTGTTTTTCTTTGCATTTACGTGTTGGGTTTTGTGTTTTTTGTTTTGTAGGTAAAAAAAGAGTTTTCTCAATTAAGCATGTAGTCCAAAGCTTTAGTGACAAAACATAAAAACAAAAAAAACAAACTCCCCTTCCCCGTTTCTAAAAATTGCTAAGTTCCTTTTAATCTAGCTCACTTGGCCCAAAGCTACCTTATGGGAGTAGAGGTCTTGAGTTCAAGTCTTCTTTTTGTTGAGCTAATTAGATTAATTTTGGGAAGGGGGCAGATTTTTTTAATATAACATTATCATTCATTTCCACACATTCCTGCACTTTGTCGACATCTTCAACAACTTTTCTTCAAAAAGCCATAACTTCTTCATCCGGAAGCCGTTTTCAGATCCTTTTTTTTTTAACCAGCCTAATTTTTCGAGATCTTTCCATTGGAACACTTAGTTTAAGTATATATAGCTTTATTTTAAATTAAAATGGAAAGTCCATGCCAAGTTATTCTTGACAGCACCAACTACTTCCAATGGTGGTCCTACATTGTGGATTTCCTTAGAAGTAAACGTCTTTACAGAATAGCCTCAGGCTAAGAAACCAAACCAAAAGATGAAGATAAGGCATCTAAATGGGAAAATAGGAAATATCAAGCACGTGGGTTGATAGGGATGTCTATTGCTCCAGAACTTACATTCCATATCACAGAACTTGATACTCTTGATGAAGCAACGAAAGAAATCACTAAGTTTTTGGAATTAAAAATGCACTTAGAGCCCATCAACTTGAAAATTAGTTGCTTACATTGGACCCCAATAATTTTTCTTCCATTGAAGATTTTATATCCAAGTTCAAGACCCTTAGACTTCTCTCGGAAGGTGTTAAGGTGAAGAAAGAAGATGGTAACCTTATCTATTCCATTCTTACTAAGTTGGGACCAGCCTACTCTGTGTTTGTTTCCACCTTCCATTCTACAAGAGAAGCCTTCATTTCTCAAGGACAAGACTACAAGTCCCCTTCCTTTGATTCCTTTTGTGATTCTTTAATAAGAGAACAAGAAAAACTCTTACACCTTGGTCTTCTTAATCTTGGAAACAGTTTTAAGAAAGCCTTAGCCGCCCAACAGAAATCAAATTCAAAGAATCCTAAGAAGTCGTATCCTATAAAGAATAGTCCTAAACCAAACAAGGGTCCTAAGAAATTTCAGCCTCAAAATGAAAAATCATTTCAACAAAATGATAAGACAAATAAAAACAAAGGGAAGAAGATTGATAGACATTGCGACTTTTGTAATCGAGATGGCCACTTAGAATCCAAATGCTTTAAGAATATGGAAGCCTTGGAAGTGACAATGAATAAGCATAACATCCATTTGGAGCACTCTTCAACTTCAACTTCATCTTCAGGAATAGAAATTTTTGCATGTGGTTGTCAAACATCTCGGTCTAGATATGCACTAAATGTATCTTCTTCTTCTAATTCTCATGAGTGGCTCATTGATTCTGAAGCTTCTTATCTCATGGTAAAAAACAAAGCCATGTTTTCTTCTTTAAATGATTGTAACACCAAAAATATATATGTTGGTGATGATAGATCTCTTAGTGTTGTAGGAACTGGAATTGTTCATATAGGCAATGGTCAATTTAATGATGTATTATGTGTTCCAACCTTATCCTACAACCTTCTATCTGTATATCAAATAACTCATTTAGGTGAAGGTAAAATCATTGAATTTTCACCTCATGATGTTGTAATTAAGGATCTAAGAGATCCTAGACAGATTTTAGCTACTGGCATTGCTGATTATTCTACAAGGTTGTACAAGTTTAACAACTTTGGGTCATCAAGTCTTCCCTCAGTATTTGTTGCTCATAATGATGAAGTGAGCAAACTTTGGCATGAGCGATTTGGTCACATAAACTATCGCTCCCTTCAAAATCTATGTAAAGAAAATATGGTGATAGGTCTTCCAATGATATCTTATATAGATGGTGTTTGTTCTAGATGTGCACTTGGGAAACATCATCGAGATAGTTTTGCAAAACATACCTCTTGGCACACCTCAGCCCCTTTACAGCTTGTGCATAGTGATTTATGTCATCCACTTCCAGTTGTTTCATTCTCTGGCTACAAGTATTTCTTAACTTTCATTGATGATTTCTCCAGACGCACTTGGGTGTACTTCTTAAATCTCAAGAGTGAAGTATTGAACATGTTTTTTGCCTTTAAGGCCTTTCTTGAAAAACTTAGACATCAAATTCTTAAGCTAAGATCTGATAATGGCGAAGAATATGTTAACAACAAATTCCTCAACTTTTGCGTTGAGAATGGAATTCAAATGCAACATACTGTTCCATATACTCCACAACAAAATGGTGTAGTTGAAAGGAAGAATCGTACCTTAAAGGAAATGGCTAATTGTATACTTCAATCTAAAGGACTTAGTCTTAATTTTTGGGTAGAAGCAATTAACTATGCAAATTACATAATAAATTGCACTCCTACTAAGGTTCTAAAGAATATCACTCCAGAGGAAGCATGGAGCTCAATCAAATCAGATGTAAGTCACTTTCGTGTTTTTGGAAGTGAAGCATGGGCCCATATTCAAGATGAGAAACATAAAGCTTTAGAACCTAAGAGTGAAAAATGTATTTTTGTTGGACATTCTGAAGATGTCAAAGGATATAGACTTATTCCACTTAAGTCCAAAAATTTTATCATTAGAAGAGATGTAAAGTTTGCTGAAAATATATCGGCCTACGAGCCTAGTTTAGCGAAAGTGCCACCTCTCTCTATCTCTTCTACATTTGAAAATATTTCTTATTCAGATGATGAAAGCAAGGATGACAATCCTCCCCCACCTTCTCAGGATATTTCTTCAGCTCCTCAACTTCCGAAATGGGTCCATGCTACTCGGGATGTAGCAGGCACTCTTGCCGATGATCCTACAGATCAACAACGTACACGTTCTCAGTTTGATAGAGCCTCTTCTTTACTGGCTCAAGCTTCAGCGAATTATGATCCTAACACCTTTGCAGAAGCTTTAGGCCATCCAGATTGGGACACAGCTATGAGTGAATAATATTGTTCATTATTGGCAAATGATACATGGGATCTTGTTCCTCTACCAAAGGGAGAAAACTTGTTAGATGCAAATGGGTTTATAGAACCAAGTATGGACCAGATGGAAAAGTTGATAAACATAAAGCTTGTCTTGTTGCTAAGGGTTTTTCACAAGTTGAAGGCAATGACTATACTGGAACCTTCTCCCCTATTTCCAAAATGAGCTTTATCCACCTTGTTCTTTCCCTCGCTGCCTCTTTCAAATGGGAAGTCCATCATATGGATGTTAAATCTACCTTCCTGCATGGGGACTTGCATGAGAAATCTATATGGAACAACCTATTGGCTTTATACAAACAAACTCCATCCTTGTATGCCAGCTTAAGAAATCATTTATGGTCCTAAGCAAGCTCCTCGAGCTTGGTATGATAAAATGGATAACTTTCTTTTTGGAACTGGCTTTTCTAGGTGTCATTCTGACAATACTATCTACACCAAGAAAGTGGGCAAGTCTCTTATCATTCTTTTTCTTTATGTTGATGATCTTATCCTTACTGTTAGTGATCCCAACCTTATAAACCATGTGAATTCCAACCTTAAAAAGAAGTTTGAATTGATAGACTTAAGACACTTGCATTATTTTCTTGATCTTCAAGTCTTGCAATCCAAGGAATGTATTTCCCTTTCCCAGTCCAAGTATGGATGTCATCTTCTACGCCATTTTCACATGGAAGATTGTAAGCTAGCCCCTTCTCCCTTTCAGTATGGAGCCAAAATTTTAGTCTCTTGTACTTCCCCTGAACTAGATGCTACCTTATATTGTCAACTTGTAGGAAAGCTTTTGTATCTGACACATACTCGTCTTGACCTTTCCTTTGTTGTTGGCCTTATTGCTCAGTTTATGCAAAACCCACATAGTCATTGGAAAGCAGCTAAAAGAATACTTCGTTATGTTCGAGGTATAGACCAATTTGGGGTTCATTACAGTGTAGAAGCATCTCCTTTGTTGACTGGTTTCACTGATTTTGATTGGGCTGGTGACCCTGATGATCGGAAGTCTATTGCAGGTTATGTGTACACTCTTGGTTTAGGACCTATTACATGGGATTGGAAGATACAAAGTGCCATTTCTCTTTCTTTAGCAGAAGCAGAGTATCGTGGTGCCGTAGAAGCTAGTAAGGAAGCTTTGTGGCTTTGTCAAGTCTTGTGAGAGTTTTTCTTTTAGCTGCAGCATCCGACTACACTTTGGTGTGATAATAAAAGTGCCATTCAACTATGCAAAGATCCAGTCCAACATCTGTCCAGAAAACGCATTGAACTACACATGCACTTCATTAGAAAGCTCATTCACGACCATTTTCTTGAAGTGCAATATTGTTCAACAGATGATCAAGTTGCAGACATATTTATAAAGGCTCTCACAGAGGCAAAGTTTACTAAACTTTGATTTATGATTGGAGTTCAGGAAGTTGTCACTAAGGAGGGATAGGGTCTAATGCCTCCTTCCTTCTCTTATTCTGTTATATTTGTATATCCTTTAATCCTATCCCAAGTTGTTCTTAAGGGGGGATGTTAGGATATTTCGACACATAGGAAATAGTTAAGTATAACTTGGTCTAGTGTAGAGTTAGGTAAAGTGTGTTTCCTTACTATGTACTTTTGTAACTTATAATCCAATGGCCACAATATGTAGTGATCTGACGGCTCATTCTCTCCTCAGTATTACTGACACTTGATCCATGGCTTAACACCTGATTGGTCCATGATCTCTATTTAAAGAGCATGGAAGGTCATTTGTAGGGTAACTGTTCATGAGAGAAGCTTATGTAAATTTTCATTCTTTTATTAATAAATTGCCTGAAGTGGTCGCATTGGCTCAGGCCATGGACTGTTTCCATCTTTGAGGGTTTTAACCACGTCAAAAATACTAGTGTACTAATCTGTGATCTGTTTGTGAGCGGTGTCCTTTGGTGTTCTGCCTAAGGAACTTACCCGATAAATCCCTACACTTGAGAGTTTTTCTTTCTTGACATTTTGTCGATTTGCTGAAGTATTTTTCTACTATTCAGATAGTTTTTATGAGTTGGTAGTCCTTCTTGTTTCGAGTTTCATTTATTAATGAGTTTTATAACTTGCAAGATATAAGGACTCCTTGTGGTTGTTTCTTGATCTCTGGAATTTAGTAGTTCTTTTTGTGGCCTCAAACATTTCTTTACTTTCCTTAAAAGAAAAAGGCAAAAACATATCTTTTGCCTTTCTTTTTCTTTCCAAGCTTTTGGTTCTTTGGTTTCTTTTGGTTTTGTTTTTGAGCAATTTTGATATTTGTATCAATTTGTTTTGCTTGGTTTTGTGGGAAAATATGCTTTTAAATTTTTTCCCTATTTATTGTCAAGTTGGCTTATTGATCTTATAAAGAGACACATTTTCTTCTTGTATGAACATCCATGCACCATCATTATAGTTTGCATTAAGATAGTTTGCATTGCAGGAATTTTAGTCCTTTTTTCACTTTTGAGTGTGTGGAGTGTGTTTCCTGGAAAAAGAGAAATTTTCTTGTACAAGTTTATTCGTAGAACTCTACAAAAATCCATTTTCATTGAAGAAAATAACTACATGCATGTAGTTAAGTTTCTATTGGTTTCTTGTACATCAAAACATCTTAAGTTTCACTCTCATTTTACCCATGACTTAAAGAACAACCTCTTTAAAATCAAGCGATTTAATAAAAAGAACTAGAACTTCTTAATTTGTCATTAACAAACACTAACAAGTTTAAGCTCTTTAGAACCTTGGAATAGGTGAGTGGAGAGTTAACTCTCCAAGGCTGCTCAAATTATCAAACATATAAGTTGAATAACAAGTGAAATCCAGTGTCCTTAGAAAGACTGGGAAGGCTCCATGACTTGGATTCAAGCACGAGGGAGAGTGAAGACAAGGAAGAGGGATACCCCTCTCCTACTTGTTGGATCCCACCTCACGATTGTTCTACCTGGATTTTGATACAAACTGGTGCCCATTGTTTTCTTTCCTAGGGATCACATAGGTGGCTGCAGAGGGGAATCCCGTGGCACCTAAGGTAGAAATTGCATCACGTTCATCAATATTACTGGAGGGTACCCTTGCAAATCTTACGTGCTTGCACTGGCAAACGTTGTTGTCTATAAGTTAGCATAATTGTTTTTATTACATTACCGGTATGATTGGGTCGTTATCATCCCAAACTATCTCTGGAAGGTACCTTACTTCAGTTTCTTGTATTTTGGTGTCCGGTCCTCATCACCCGGAGTGGAAATACTTGGAAGTTCCTTGATTGGTTGCATCTTTAGGGACTTTATAGTCGAGTGCTCTTCGCTCTTTTGTTTTAGTTGGCTTTAGGTGTTTTTCTCTTGTCACTTTTTTGATCTTATATCATAAGTGACTAACCTACCACTCCACTGATCTTCAGAGGTTTTAAATCTTTCCTTTTGAAAGTTGTGGAGTTGCCTCCTTAAGGGCAAAGGTTTTGATTGTGCATCTCTCTTCCTTGGAAATTCATTTGTACATTCTCGCCAGGGAAGGATTAGAGAATAATTTTGGTATGCCCAATGATCATGTGGAGACCAACTAGGGTTCCCTTCCAAAAGGGGATCCTTGTGCTTTCCCTTTCTTTGGAAACATTGGTACCCCCTTGATGGCAGCTTTGAATATTCCTAGATTGAATGTTGGACTACCAGTTTGGCTGTGGTCCACTTTGAATATTCCTGATGTTCTTGAATCTTCTAAGATAAATAATGTATTTCAAGGGCATCAAATGGGTGTTAATTGTTCATCTTCTTTAAAAGAGAAATTTGGTATTCCTCTTTCTCCTCCCTCTTGTAATAAGAGATCTAAAATGAAGAGAAAGAGGAAGATGAAGAGCAAGAATAATTCTATTCATTCATCAACAAACTCTTCTAGACATGTTGGAGATGAGCCTTCAGCTGATGCAAGTCATGTTGGGGGAATAAGTCTAGTCACTACAAATCATACTAGAAATGCATCACCAACCTCTACTAGCCATGTTGGAGATGAGCTTTCAACCACTGCAAGTCATGCTGGGGGCATAAGTCTAGACACTGCAAGTCATACTAGTAATGAATCGTCATCAACCTCTAGTAGTCATGGTTGAGATGAGCATTTAGCCACTGCAAATCACACTGGGAACATAAGTCTAGCGAGTCATACTAACAATGGGTCACCTACATATATGAGTCATATTTTTGTTTACTCACCTACTTCTGTGAGTAGGTTTGGGGGCTCAAGTCCTATCTATCTTGGGAAAGAGTCACTGACCTCTACAAGTCATGTTGGGGATTCTCCACAAACCACTACTAGTCATGTTGGTGAAATGAATGTTGATCAGAAACCTAAGCGTAGAATTTTTAAACCTAAGTTTCCTTGGAAGACATGCAAGGGATACCATATTACTCATTTATACCTTGGTATTCCAGAGGTACAAAGGATATGGTCTGAGTCTGAAGGTTATTCTACTCCTGAATCTATTGTAGTTTCTCAATAGTCTCATCAACCATTGGTTGATAAAGTGGTCGAGGTTGTGCAATCTCTGGTTGATTCCACTCCTCTTTTGTGGGATGAAGTGCCTAACAACATAGTCTTCTTAATTTCTAGTATAGAGTCTTCCGGTATAGGTGGAATTCCAGTTTCTTTGAATGTACCCACTCCGAGTTCTAGGAGAGTCTCTTTTAATTGGGATAATCTTGTTGAGCCTCATCTTCCTTCCGCTGGGCCTTTCCAAATAAAGATTAGAGTTAATTCCACAAATGTTTATCGATGTATGGTGGATGAAGTATTCTCTGCAAGTCTTATATCCTCTTTGAGTTGGAATTCTTTAGGTTCCCCAAATTTGTTGACAACTAATAGTCATTTGTTAGACTATGATAGAAGACCTGGTGAATCTATGGGTGTTCTTCCTCAATTGCCTATTACTTTAGGTGGGAATACTATTTTTATTGATATGATGGTGGTTGATCTCCCTTTAGATTTTAATATGCTACTTGGGCGTGATTATGTATATGCTATGAATGATGTGGTGTCTTCACTCTTTCGAGTGATGTTTTTTCCTCATAATGGGAATATTGTCACTATTAATCAGCTTGCATCTGATAATCACCACCCTAATTAAAATTTTCTATAGAATACCCCTTGGTTAGTTCCAAGTGTTCAAGTAGACTCTAGCCCACCACATGTGAACTATGTGTCATTGAATCCTCAATGTTCAAATGCTTCTGAGAAGGATCCTTTGAACTATTATTTTCCTTCTTGGGTCTTCGTCCCAGTAGTTGACTGAGTGATTCCTCCTATGGAGACATGGGAGCCCTTAATTCCCTCTTTTGATCCTTGTAGTTCTCATGATTTCTTAGAGTTTGATTTTCCTTCACAGGAGGAACTTTTTGAAGCCATGAGTTTTGACTACCAAAAGATTCCTTGGCCTAAGTCCTGTAAGGGGTTTGTTTAGAAGAACTATTATGCGTAAGACAGAAGGTTGCGTGGTTCCCTATACCATATTTTACATATAAGGTACAAATTTTCAAGTTTTTTATTCTATAACACAAGGTTTTCTCCGAGTTTATATATGGGATATATTAACTTCTATTTTGGTGGTCCTACTTATGTCTACAGAACTTAGAAGACTTCTCCTTTGGACACTTTTATGGTTGATTTGTTATGACAGCTATTGGTTATTGAAACTAGAATATAGGTTAGGTTTTTCACTTGCATCATGCATTTATTAGTTTCCTTTCCCATTTTTGCCTTATGATTGACCCCACCAAGTTATGACATAGAACCTTCGCATTGCTTACAAGTGTCGTGACTTATGTGGCAGAGCCTACCTTATCATGGGTGCCTTAGATAGTACCTTGTTGTCACTTGGCACCCATGCTAAAATTTTGTTCTTAGGCTCAGAAGTCCTCTTTAGTCCCACCATGACTTGTGTGTTGAGGACTCATTCTCTTTCTTCTTCGCCATTTGCTAGCTTTAGATGCCAGAGGCTCCTTTGTGTTGAGCTGTACTACTGCATTGCATGTTGACCATTTGCACATTTTGGCCTTGCATTCGCTTCACTTGGACTTGTGTTTAAGTCATGAGTTTTGACTACAAAAGGAGTGCTTAGCTTAATCCCTACAAGGGGTTTGTCTAGAAGAACTATTATGCGTAAGCGGCAAGGCTGCATGGTTCCCTATACCATATTATACATATAAGGTACACATTTTCAAGTTTTTTATTCTATAACACAAGGTTTTATCTGGAGTTTATATATTGGATATATTAACTTCCTATTTAGTGTTCCTACTTATGTATATTGAACTTGGAAGGCTTCTCCTTTGGACATTTTTATGGTTGATCTGTTCTGACAGGTATTGGTTCTCGAAACTGGCATATAGGTTAAGTCTTTCACCTCCATTGTGAATTTATTAGTTTCCTTTCCTGTTTTAGCCTTAGGATCAACGCCACCAAGTTATGACACAAAACCTTCTCATTGCTTAGAAGTGTCATGACTTGTGTGGTAGAGCCTACCTTATCATGGGTGCCCTAAATAGTACCTTGTTGTCACACGGCACCCATTTTGAATTTTTTTCTTAGGCTCGGGAGTCCTCTTTTGTCCCACCATGACTTGTGCATTGAAGACTCATTCTCTTTCTTCTTTGCTATTTTCTGGCTTCATACCCTAGAGGCTCCTTTGTGTTGAGTTGTACTACTGCATTGCATGTTGACCATTTGCAACTTTTGGCCTTGAGCCAGCTTCACTTGGACTCGTGTTTAAGCCACTTTTTGACCATGTCTTCTACAAAATCAACCCTGCAATAACTTATTATCTACAACTTGATGCACTCTTTTACCTATGGAAAGAAAAATCCTCTGAGTGTCATTGACTAGTTTTTCCACCTTGCATTGAGCAAAGGAATGTTCCCCTCCGAAGAACTAGAGCATCTGCTTTTTCGAAACTTCTTCTTTCCACTGTACTATAGAATTATTTTATTCCTTTTCAGGCTTCATAAATATGAAAAAGAAAAAAAAAATTGTATATCCAAAAAAGAGCGAGAATGGGACATTATTTCCATAGTTGATGGAAGATAGAGACAATTATGTTTCTCTTAAACAAAGCACTCAAAAAATAAGTCTTTCCTCTATTGGGATGGGCTTTAGCTTGACTTAGGAGAGCCTTAACATTGTTATTTAGTCAATACTCCTCTGAGTGGTTATCTCTTCCAATCATATGGGGATTTTTCTTGTGCCTCCTACATAACAAACTTATACAAAGTTATCATATGCTGCCACGTAGTCACAATTGAGTCATGCTTTTGTTCAATGGAAGTAAACATGAGTCAGCCTCTCTCTGGTGTCTCCTGACTTATTTTTTAGTTGGCCATTCCTGGTTTTTAGAGTCACGTTTGCTATCACATTAGCTCTTTTGTCTTTTGCTCATGCTAGTTTGAGAAGGTCTCCATTAACTTCTCGTTCGCGGGTATTGCTCTTATCGAATACCACATATTGCTCCGCGAGAAAACCTAGAGCTGTACCCTAACCCTACTTTCATAGGTCATGGTGTGCCCAACATCCATCAGCATCATCGATCTTTAACTAATCAGTTTCCCTTGTGTTTGACATCAGCTTTCATTATAACACATTGGGATTCATACATTACCTTTGTTTCTATTTGACCCTATTGGTGGATTCCTCACCTCTCTGTCAGCTTTCATTATTGGTCGGTTCAGAGGCTTTCGATCGTGCACAGTTATATCTTGTATACGCTGAAAACGTGCTTCGATTTGGTTACTACATATTTATTCACTCGATTCCTTCCATATTATTGTCCTATGGGTTACACTCATGCTAGATCGATGAAGGATGACTTAATGCATTCCTTATAGCAGATCTTTTTCCGTGCACTTCAGCTCATTGCTCTGGGAAGGAGATCTAGAGTCCATTTGGTAGTAGCTTAGGGTTTGCAGTCATCAGTGGCATACTCCTTCACTATTGACAGTGGGAAAACATCATTTTCTCCTAATTGATGGATTATTCCCAGTGTTCGACTACAACTCATTTATTTGCACTTGTTAGTTTGTATTAGGTACCTTGGTTTTCATCATCATTCTTGGTGAGTAGCATCGTCTTTGTTAACGATATACATCAATGACCGGTTATCAAACGATTTGTCACATGGTCAATTTTAGATAATTTATTCCCGTTGTATAGAAATGTACCATGACCGTCAGTAAAGACCTTGTGTTTGCATCAACATTTCTTGGTTCACTTGTTAATTGCTCCTATTTCTGCTAGTTAACACCATCCACCTTATATGTTTCACTTCCTTAGAGTGACATCCTATATGTTGGCATGTGAGTTGTAGTGTAGTACCATTTATTCCACCATTTGACTTGGTACTTTTTGGATCAGCTTTATGACTTCAGTGATCAGCTTCATACTTCAGCATCATTGATCTGTTCTTTATACGTGATATTCAGAAATGTACTTATTTTGATATGATCATATGATCCATTATGTATTTTCAGTTCCTTTATACTTGTATGAATATTGGATCCGCTTTTGTACTTGACATGTGGACATTCTTTTCTATCTTTGAGCATGGGTATGCCCGCCTCAGATAGCAATTTCTTAATGATCTCTTTCACTGGATTGGTAGGCTAAATTCTGGTGAACTCCTCCTCAGTCTCGGCATGATTCCTTTTATAAAAATAATACATTTCTACCATCATGTACCCCTTTTGACCTCGTAAATTAGGGGACATCTATTATAGCACCATTTACCACTCTTGGTAGATCTGATGCTCTGAATATGGCATAGGGCAACCCTTCCTTTCTAGACTTGATCCAAAATCTAAGAAACAATGTTTTATTTCATATACACTACTTTTCCCTATGATAAAAGCATGTACATGCGGGTTAGCATATACCCAACCCATGTAAATGTGTTAAAACACTTAAAAATAATAAATTTCCTTATTTTTAGGTGGCGTTCAAATGGGTTTTACCTGTTACTCATCCCCTATAGACCGTGGCCCAACTATTTCCCAACTAAAACAACTAATTTGGAGAAGTATAAATAAACCTCCATGGGAAGGCCTTAAGGGAGAAGAAATGAGATATTGATCTTATAGTTGATTTATCCCTGATCGAGTCTGCCGAAATCCCTATGCCTCCTGCACTCCCCACAACTTTAGGAAACCCTTGTTTCCTCTTTTGTAATATCCTTTATCCTTCTTGAGATATCCTTGTGTATAATGATTGAGGAAGATTCCTGAGGCCGGGAGAGGATGGATCTGGAGGACGGTTCTGCTTACAGCTGGAGGAAGACTCAAGTTGTAGTTTTCCACCTTTCTTGTAGCTTACATCAATAAAGAAATGTTGTTTTGCTCCTGATATTAAAACGTGTTTATGCATTGATCTATATTGTGATCTGTTTATAAATCTTATATTAATGAGTAATTGTTCATTCGTTTATATGATCTAATGTATATATCATGAATATTATTTACATTTCTGTTATTATATATGCTTTGTTTGAATAATTTGTAGGTTTTAGAGGCGTCGTGAGATGCGAAGGTCTTGCACCTTACAAGATCTACCCAAACTTAGGACCCACCGGGTAAGGACACTTCTTCCCAGTTCAGTAGAGTAACCATTTAGATTGCTTGTCTAAGCATTTCTTGTTGTAGTTTTCCCTCCACTCTGTTGGGGTTTTCAACCCAAGACCCTAGGGTGTTCTCACCCACAACAATGCTATATTTCCTTCTAGCACAAGCACAAGCACATAAAAACATTGTAGGACTAAATAAGTCTAGTGCATGCTAGACTCATTTTCATCACAAAGAAAATAACATTGTAATTTGAATGAAACATAACATATGCTAGATTCCTTCTAGCACAAGCAAACATATTTTCAACAACAACATTGCACTATGAAATAAATCTAGTGCATGCAATATTTCTTTCTAGCCCAAAGATAAGCACTTCGCCAATAACAACATTGAATGGTGAAAGAAATATAATGTGTGTTATATTTCCTTCTAGTATCAACACAGAAGCCAAAATCGTTGTAAGGTGAAAGAATTCTATCACGTGCTAGATTTACTTCTTGCACAAACAAAACCACGTTGACAACAACAACATTAAAGGGAAAGGATATCTAGCACATGCTAGATTTCCTTGTAACACAAACACAAGTACATTAGAGGGTGAAATAAATATAGCCCATGCTATATTTCCTTCTAGTGCAGAAACAAGAGCATAACAACATTGTGGGTTAAAAAAATATAACACACACTAAATTTACTTCTAGCATAAACCGAAGCATGATTCCAATAACAAAATTGCAATAAAAGAAATCTAGCATGTGTTAATTTTTCTTCTAACACAATCGCATGAAAATTTCCAATAACAACATTGCAAGGTCAAAGAATTCTAGCATATTTCCTTCTAGCACAAACAACCAAATTTCCAACCACAACATTGCATTGTGAAAGAACTTAAGCACATAAAAGCAACGTAAGGTGAAAAAAACAAATCTCCTTCTAGCTCAAACACAAGCACAAACATAAACACAAGCACACAAAAAAAACCTAAGGTGAAAGAAAATCTATCATGTGTTAGATTTACTTTTAGAAAAAACACAAGCCTATTGCCAACAACAACATTATCAAGCAAAATAAATCTAGCACATGCTATATTTCATTCTATCATAAACAGAAGTGCATTGCTAATAAAAACATTGTAAGATGTAAGAAATCTAACAAGTGCTATATTTCATTTAACACAAATAGGCACATAACAACATTATAGCTTCAAACAAGTCTAGTAATGGTTAGACTTCAAATACAAACACGAGAATTCTTCCAATGACACTGTCGGGAAAAATAAATCTAGATTGTGCTATATTTTCTTATAGCACATGGCAAAATTGTAGAATTAAAGAAATTCAACACATGTTAGATTTAATTTTAGCACAACCACAATTATATTTCCAACAAAATCATGGCAAGGTAAAGTAAATTTAGCACACGATATATTTTCTTCTATCACAAATATAAACACCTTATCAATAATAACATTGCAAGGTACAATAAATCTAACATGTGCTAGATTTCCTTCTAGCACAAATACAAGAGAATAACAACATTGCACACTAAAAAAATTCTATCACATGTTATATTTACTTCTATAATAAAAGCACCCATATTGTGAATAATAATACTATAGCCCAAATGATGTCTAGCACATGGTTTCTTTTCCTTCATCAAAAATAGAAAAGAAATTGCCAATAACAACATTACAAGGTGAAAGAAATATAACATATGATAGATTTACTTTTAGCACAAACACAAACAAACTTCCAACAACAATATTGAAGATGAAAAAAATCTAGTGCATGCTACATTTTATTCTATCGCAAACACAAACACATTTCCAACAATAACATTAGAAGGTGAAGGAAATATAATGCATGGTAATCTATTTCTAGCACAATTAATCAAATTTCCAATAACAATGTCACATTTTGGAAGAAATATAGAACGAGCTAGGTTTCCTTTTAGAAAAACATAAGCACCATCAATAAGAATATCGCAAGGTGAAAAAATTTAACAAGTGCCAGATTTTCTTCTAGAACAAACATAGTCACATAACAACATTACATCACAACATAAATCAAGCACACATTAGATTTTTTTTTTTCCACAAACACAACCATGTTACTAATAACACCATTGAAAGGTGAAGGAAACCTAAGCCATGCTAGATTTTCCTATACAAAAAATACAAGCATATAACAACATGGTAGAGTGCAAGAAAACTAGCTTGTGTTAGATTTTCTTTTAACACAAACACAACTATAATGCCAACAACAATATTGTAGGGAAAAGAAAATATAGTGTGTGCTATATTTTCTTCTATAATAGATACAAGCACATTGTTAATAGCAACATTGCAGGGTGAAAGAAATCTATCATGCGCTAGATTTACTTTTAGCAGAAATACAAGCATATTGCCAACAACAAAGGTGCATGCCAAATAAAACTTGCACATGTTAAATTTTCTTCTATCATAAACGCAAACACATTGTAAATAATAACATTACAAGGGGAAGGAAATATAATGTGTGCTTCTAAATTTAATTTTAGCACAAACAACCAAGTTGCCAACAACAATATTGCATTGTGGAGAAAATCCAATGCGTGCTAGGTTTCGTTCTAGCACAAACATAAGCACACTATCAATAATGGCATTGCAAGGTGAAACAAATTGATGTTTTATCACAAAAAAACACATAAGAATGTTTTAGGGTGGCATGAATGTAACCCATGCTATATTTATCTCTAGAACAAACACAAACATAACACCAACAAAATTACACCCAAAAAAATGGAGCAATTCCAAATTCCCTTCTAGCTTAAACACAAGCACGTTGCTAATAACAACATTTCAAGGTGAAGGAAATATAACATGTGTTAGATTTCATTCTAACATAAACAAGAGAACACAATAACATTATACAGTGAAAGAAATCTAGTGTGCCCTATTTAATTTTCGCATAAACAGAAGCTTGTTTCCAACAATAAAATTGTAGGTAAAAACAAATCCAAAGTCTACAAGATTTTCTTCCAACAAAAATGCAAGCATGTTGCAAGATGAAATAATATAAAGCATGCTAGATTCATTTTTAGCACAAACACAAGTACATAACAACATTGTGTGTTTAAAGAGATATATCGTGTGCTATTTATTTCTAGCACAAACAAAAGCATATTTCCAGCAAGAACATTACAAGGTAAAAGAAATCTAGGGATCTCAAACACAAGCACATTGGAAACAACAACATTTCAATATGAAAGAAACATATGCTAGATTTTATTCTCACATAAGCACAAGAACATATCATTGCACGATGAAGGAAATCTATCATTTTTTAGATTCACTTATGGCACAAAAAAAAATATTGCTAACAATAATATTGCAAGGCAAATAAATTTACTGTGTGCTATATTTTCTTCTATAACAAAAACAATTTGTCAATAAAAACATTGCAAAGTGGAATAAATCTAACTTGTTTTATATTTACTTCTTGTACAAACAAAAGCATGTTTCCACGAACAACATTGTCAACCAATAGAAATCTAGCACATGCTATATTTACTTGTAGCAAAAACACAAACATGTTTCCAATAATAGCATTGCATGGTGAAGGAAATCTATCATGTGATGGATTTTCTTCAAGCATAAATAACCAAATTGTCAATAACAACATTGGGTTATGAAAGAAATCTAGCACATTCTAAATTGCCTTCTAACATAAATGCAAGCACATTATCAATAAAAAAATTGCAACTTCAAAAACATCTAACACACGCTAAATTTCATTCTATAATAAACACAAGCACATAACAACATTGTTCGGTAAAAAAAATATAGTGCATGCGGGATTTAATTCTAGCACAAACACAAACACATTTCCAACAACAACATTGTAGGGAAAAATAAAACTAGCACATGTTAGATTTCCTTCTAACACAAATGCAAGCACATTTTGAAAATAATATTGAAAAGTGACAAAAATCTAGTCCATGCTAAGTTTCCTTCTAGTGCAAACAAAAACACATAAAAATATTGTGGAGTGAAAAAAAAACTAACGTATGCTAGATTTAATTTTAGTGGAAAGACAAGCATGTTGCCAACAACAACAATGTAGGGAAAAATAAATATAGTGGATGCTAGATTTCCTTCTAGCACAAACACAAGCACATCACAACATTGCAGGCTTAAATAAATATAATACACACTAATTTTACTTATAGCACATACACAAACATATTATTAACAACAATATTACAGGGTAAAATAAGTCTAGCACCCACTATATTTCTTTTTAGCACAAACACATCCACATTATTAAGAACGATATTACAAGGTGAAATAAATATAATGTGTGCTATATTTCCTCTTATCACAAATAGAATCACATAAAAGCATTACAAAGAGAAAGAAATATAGTGCATGCTAGATTTAGTTCTAGCACAAACACAAGCATAATGCCAAAAGAAATATTTCACAGAAAAACAAAATCTATAACATGTTAAATTTACTTCTATCACAAGCCATAACACATTTCTAAAAACAACATTGCAAATCGAAAGAAATATAATACATTCTAGATTCACTTCTCGCACAAACACAAGTCTATTGCCGATAACAACAGCATACACCAATGAAATGTAATATATGCTAGATTTCCTTCTAGCACAAACACAAGCACATTGCTAATAACAACATTGCAAGGTGAAGGAAATCTAATTCATGATATATTTCCTTATAGTGAAAACAACCAAATTTTCATAAAATTACAGTAACAGGGAAGTGCTAATGGCCTTGAGCCGTCCAAGTTTTGATTATCTTTCAGCACGAGGGAAGCCCTATATTTTTATTTTTCTATACTCATATTTGGTCTACATCAAATCGTCTCAATATCATGCAAATTAAATTAATAAAGCATACAAGAAATGGAAATAATCTCTTAACCCTTGTAAGAACACGATAAAGTTGAAAAATACATTATTGAGGGTAGAAGAAAAGGTTAGATGGGTTTTAGTTAATACCTATTTGGGAGGCACATCAATGAAAATGGAGAAAATCAATACTCGAAACAACTATTCTGTGTGGCACCAAGAAGACCTTTGTAGTGCTAAAAACTAGGTATAGTTCAAGACCCTACCCAATAATTTCAAATTTATTCACAACACCCCCCAAGTAATTGAAATACACCATTACCTTGGATACCTTGGCCACCAAATCCTGAAAATAAATAATTGGAACAAGGATGGAGACGATCATATGGAGGAAACTATCCATAAATTTATCTAGCATGTCCTTAATATCCCTATAATCAATCTAAAAAATCATATTGTGTATCTCAACAATAACCTCGGCCACACCTGCAGTTGACTTCTAGTTAACCTCTCCAATAACCTCATGCACAACCACCTCATAGACCTACTCAATTACCTACACAACCACTTCCAAACCTTGGGTCTCTAAGAACCCTCCAAGGTCTACAAGCACTGTTTAGGGCTACACACTAGGAATCATGTCCTACATTTCATGTCTCATCCATTATTTTCCATCCAGAAGAAGCAACCTCCAACATATAGCCAACATCCCCCTTCACAACAAACCCAATTAGTGCACCCCCTTCTCTGCACGTATAGTCCCTTGTTATGGGACACTACCTCTAGGGTATCTATCACGACTGGATAGAAATATATATACCAATGTGGCTCTAGGACTTCTTATTTCCCCTCCCCTCCCATCAAATCCTCTAAGACCACTTAGTAGCTCCCACACACATCCTTTTATTTACGTGTCTCTTTTTTGACACCTAGTACCCCTCAAGTCATTTCATGGATTTTTTTGAGAAGCCAGTGTAGTTTTATCATAAGTATTATGTTATATGAAACTTGATTTGTATGTATATGGGATCTTACCCCCCATACTCTTTTAATCTTATTTGGTCTGTAATGGTAATGCATTTATTTGTGTGCACAAAATATCATGTTTACAACACTGGGACTTTTAGCCTCAAAACATATAAAATCATATGCATACTGATAATATGGTCCCAAAACATATACATATGCATGCACATGGGCATGATACCCCCACTACCCTAATATTTTTACCTACATGTTATTTACAATCCAGGGGTTGGAGTTGGGGTGTTAGAAAAATCATCCAACATAGACAACATTTTAGAACCTAAAACACATTAGAGGATGTGTTCCACGGTTGGAACAAGGTAGTTATATTTATCTAATGCCTTATTCATGTTTTTGAAATCAATGCAAGTCTTGATTTCTCCATTCCTACTCCTAACATAGACCATATTGGATACACGTTGGGAATGATGAATGATAAATATTATTTTTTCCTCCAAAAACTTATTGAGGTTCATTTTCATTTATTATTTTATTGTTGAATATTGTATACATAATTAACTCATAATTATATAACTATGACACATATTTATAAAATTTTCACTTAATCATTCATATACATCTATCTATCTATCTATCTATCTATCTATCTATATATATATATATATCTATATCTATATATATATATATATATATATATATATATATATATATATATATATATATATATATATATATATATATATATATATATATATATATATATATATATATATATATATTATGTTCAACTCAATCTCTTTACAATTTCATATAATATCTAAATTTTCTTAAAACTCAAGGTAATATAACCATTTTAGCTTTTCCTTTCATGTGTAAAGGATTTTCATTAAGATGTGTGAGTGGATTCTCGTCTTCAATCACTAACACAAACTTACCAAACAAACACATAGTCAACTTATAAGCACATACTCACTTATAAACACATATCGTAAAATGACAACCCAATGTATATCTTAAAGGCCACAACGATCATAATTCAGGTGAGGCATACTAGTTTAATGCCTAGTTCAAGAGAGAAGTATCCATTTTTCTTGATTTGTTGTATGTGTGTTATTTTCACATGTACATACCAATTGTTATGCATACATATTATTTAAAATAAAGTAGCACAACTACATTTATTTAAATAAATGTGGTTATTATATGTTGGTAGGCATATATCAATCAATTACATCCACAATCATATCTAAGAATGTTTGTTGAATAGGATTATATATTTCTTGAAGGATATATGTATGTCAATTGTTCATTACATTCATATTACAAATTAAAAATCTAATATATTATACAAATCTCTAATTCAATTCATATGCAAGTGGTGCAACAACTACCTTAGTGGCTTGACTTTAAAATGGTTATGGGAGAGAAAGATGCAGTATGAAGGATATGCCAAAGTGGCATTACTAACATCATCATAAGTCTGAGTCTAAGGGATATCTACAGCAAATGTAGGGGCTTACAATACATATCTATAGCCAGTATTAGTACCAGTGGTTTAGGCACTAATAGAAGATTGGGGTACAAGTACATAACCACCTTACTTGGTGTACTTTTCCATAAAGGGGCATTTATGGGGGAGATAAGATGAACATCAGGAAGGATGGACATAAAGAAAGGATGCACAAGCAGACTATCAATAAAAAAATATAAGGAATTTACAAAAGGAAATTGAAATGACATTTTTGGCTCTTAAATGGCAGTGGGAGCAAATAAATATGAAAGGATTTTAGAATTTTCATTGTATTTTTTGGTTGATAGGCCTTTATTTTAAATCAGTTAACCTAGGATTTTAGTCTACCTTTTTTGTTTAAGCGTAACATCTGTTCAATTTTAAAGCTAACATCTAAGCACATTCGACCCATATTTTACAAATGATCTCACATTTTACGCCTCAATTCTTTGTCGCAGGGAAGAATATAAACACCACTAAAATAAAAGTGTCTTGATATATATTATACAAGGCCAATCAAAAAATTCAAAGGTGAAAATTCAATACCTAGGTTGCGTTGCACTGAAGTTTTGTAGAATGAAAGATAAATTCATGTGGTAGAAATTCAAAGGTCTGGCATTCAGGTTTGTAAGGTTTCGTGGTCCAAACTTCATCGTCTTTTGATCTAATCGATAGCCATGTTGTTCACCAAAGTTGAGGTGTATTGTCTGGTTCAACCAAAGTCGAATTTGGTTAAGAAGAAAACTGAAAATGGGATAGGTAAAATCAAGTTAAATTGGAAGAGGAGATGTGGCCCCCACACATGTCTAAGGCAAGTGTGAAAATCAAATAGGTGGAGATGAAGCTCAAAGGAAAAGGAAAATCAGGGCCATTGGCTATTTATGTTGATGTAGGCCTAGGGATCAAAGGGTTGCCAACATTCCTGTTGTCGTAATTTTTTTTTAATGGGAATTAATTCTTTGGATTTGTAATTATATGTTATTATGTTTTGGTAATATTCTAGGTCTTCTTGAATCTAAATTTGAGCTCTTTTTCTTGGAGGAATGGTCGGGGAGCACTACAAATTTCTCTAAAATTTTTGGTGATCGCATATATTGGTTACAGTCATTGCATTTTAATGTCTTTTCTGAGAAATAATCATCTCAAGTCAAGCAATAAGCTCAATATCTGAAGTGAAATCGGACCACACTTAAGAGATAAATTTAGGGCCATCTCCTATAGTGTCTTCTCTTTCACCTGTACAAGATTGTTCATCTCCTGCTGTTACTATAAGCTCCCCATATTTCAACCATACTTTGGGGACCTTCAGAGGTATGGCCATGAATTTTGTTCTCGTTGAATGAAAACATAACTTTTTCAATTAGATTTGTTCCTATTGAATGCAAACATTCGTTTTTAAATTAAGTTTGTTATTGTTGAAAGCAAACATACCTTATTTCAATTACATTTGTTCTAATTATAATGTAGTGGTGAAATTATTGATGTGATTTTTGTACATGCAGGTTCAAAAGGAAACAACCTTAGGTGAGTTCAATGTCAGAAGATGGTAGACAAGTTGTGGCTTGCAACAATTCTACAATAAATGGGAACAACTACTTCTTTACAAGTTCAATGGGAGTGGGTAAAATATTGGCTGACACAGAACAAGCAGTTGATGGAAATTGAGTCTAAGCCTAGTCTAGCACAAAACAGAGGCTAGCACCATCCATCCAATAAAATTCTCTATGATTTTCTCAATTGCAGTCTTCACAGGCACAAGCAAAAATGGTTCTCTCCCACCCTCACAAATTCCTCAGACTATTGATAAACCTACTTTTCAGGACAACAGTATTCCACACATAGAATAGATTAATAATAAATTGATAGAGAACATCCCCAGCACTTCTATGTTAGTGTAGAGCAATGGTTCTCCATTGTTGGTTGTTTGATTTTAGAAGGGTCGAGGTCTCTAAATACGCGTGAAATAATTGGAATACCAGTTGGTGCTACAGAGTTTATCTATGTCATCATTATCATAGGGATTTACACCTTATGGTAAAGAAGGAAAGAATAAAATGCCATTGAATTATCAAAACCATTTGGTACGAGAACATATTCTTAGAGAACCTTCTTTTACCTTTACATGTATAATTTGGCGTTGGAATGAGGAAACTAATTTATGCTAGCTTTTCATCATCTTCTTGGGGTGCAACAATTGGTTAACATAATGGAGATGCTCCAAAAATATAAAAAAAAGCCAAAATTTTCTCATTTCAAACACTGAAAATGGCCACCAATAATTTCTCCAGGGATAAAAAAGTTGGTCGAGGAGGCTACGACAACGTATAAAGTTGTAGCATTGTCACATAATCTAATTTATAGAGTATGGAACAAAATCTAACCTTAATGTCAGATAACCTAGAGTGATAAATTAGTCATCAATATCATCGGAATAGGGTGAAGCATCCAGACCTATTAGTTGTATAATTCTTAACTAAAGTGTTCCTTTATTTGGAATCTCGGGTATTAAACAATGGCCCGGTTTAACAAACAAAAAATTGCCTGTCTTCCCTCTTTTTTCTTATTTTTTAAATTTAATTTTAAAATATGTATATATAATAGGAACACAATATTTTTTTCGGAAATTTGGCATATATATTTTCTTTAAAGGATTGTAATTTTTATTATTTAAGATGTGTTTTCTTGAATAAGACAAACATTATTCAGACTCACCACCTCGCTAATGTTCAAAACATATTGGTTTTACTCATGCAATGTATAATGCACATTACTTAGTATATGTCTTATATATATATATATATATATATATATATATATATATATATATATATATATGATTATGAAAATCAAAGTACATTGTTTTCAATTTAATAATCATAACGACCTATCTTTGCACCTTTTGGGGCAATTTCTAGTAACTACCTATGATTAGAGCCATGAGGTAGAGCTAGACAACCATGTCATATTGTTGCTAACTAAACTTTAATCATAGTAAATGTTTCCGATCCGTTTTTACCGTTTTGGTCCCAGGGATAGAAGGCAACTTCTATAGATTTAAAATAGACAATGTTGCTTACCAGAAATAAAATTTTAAATAGATACATACTGAAAACACCTTCTCTTTTAGTAATATTTTTGAATATGGACAAGATTTTACAATAGGTGTTTAATGTAAAATGAAACTCGATGAGATTGTAGTTTGGAAACAAGATACATGCACAATATAAAAATGACAATACCTTCTTACTTCAACCATCAAATGAGAGAAACCATAGTAGGGAGCACTTCATTTTCAAATTGATAAGTCTAGAATGATCTCTACACATGTCACCTACTGCAAAAATGTCTTTTTCTATGCCTTTTTAGGGAGCTTGAGCCTCAAACAAAAATAATGATCTTTGTGCATGCCTTAAATAATTTTTTAAATATGCATTCTAAGGTGGAGTCAGTCTGCATGTTGGAAAGGTGACTTGGCCAATGATCATCTTTGTGCATGCCTTAAAACATTTTTCAAAACTACATTCTAAGGTGGCCTCAGTCTGCATGTTGGGAGCGTGACTTGGCCAGTCCAGGATGGACTTGGTTGGTTTAAATTGGTTTGAATCGACTAGCCCAGTATCCAAAATGGTCCACTAAAAAGCCTGGGTTATTCACTGAGTTGATCCTAGGTCTTATCCACTAGGCCATGAATCGGATCTTCCATAATTTATTACTTTTGTCTAAGTATAGGTTAAGTGAATAAATATCATATTTTTTTATTTCAATACTAACAAATGGGCATTGGAAACTCGGGAAATGTGGGCCAGTTTGAAGCAGAGATATGATTTCTATCTCTTCTAGTTTGGTTTTTATGTTTTGCGATATTATAGAATCTTTGAGAACTAGAATATGAGTTTTATTAAAGCGGAACAAATTTCAACACAACTGAGATGATTTACAACTAAAATTTTGAACTAAAAGATTTGCACTATTCAATATTGCACTCAATCAAATTGACATCATTATAACGATGAGATTTTGGCTTTCACTTGGGCCACTAATTAATTAACAAATTTATTGATTATTCCATGCAAAGGTGACTCACAATGATTAACCGACCCCACATCATATAAAAGCACCCTCTATTGGATGGAAATTCATATACAAATTCCCATATAATAATTTAGATCTAAGGTTATAACACAACCTGCAGTTATGTTGTACATTAGATAGAAATTACGAGTTTACATGGGCCATAATAATAATTGTTATTATTAGCGATGTAATCATCTATATGTAGTATCAATGACAACAAAAATTTTAACCAACCATAACATGAATAGATTGACTTCGTTATTAATGGCTTAGTTGCATTATTAATTAATAAGTGAAATGCTTTCGCATCGCTTGATTTCTCCAATTATGGTCTTCATAATAATCATTCAACTCTCCCTATTGATGTATAACTCAATGGGGCTTTTAGTAAAGAGAGTCAACCCAAGTGAAATAATTTTGAATCCTCGGAGGCTGATACAAATGGTATTCTCATTCCTGGTCTGCCAAATCATTTCGCACAGTTATGCTTGATGCGTGCTCGTTTCGTCAGTTTCAAAAATTTGGAGAGATATGCTCTCATCACAAGAATTTTATGCCACCAGAGCTGCATTTAAAATCAGTGAAACATTTATTTCATTTGTTGTACATGGTAAGAGAGTCCAAATATTTAATTTGAAGGAGAATTCATGGTTTTTCCATCCTACTCTACCTTTGGATCGAACAATTCATTCTCCTGAATGGAACGTTGATCCCTATGAGTGGTGGCAGATTGAGACAGTTGCTTCTTTGCATGGAACACTTTTTGCGATGGAGGTGACCAAGAAATAATTTACAATTGCATTCATCTAAATGAGCCTGCAAATACTGTGCATAAATATGATTTCTACAAGAATAAGTGGATCACTAAGTTCCCCCAATGCAGGTACCTCCATTGAATTGGACAGTTGTAACCTTAAAAAAGGTATTATTGTAGCTGGAGGTAATGAATAAATTGAATAAGGTTCTTCTGCGGAAGTCTATGATCCTATGAAACAATGGAGTTTTGTATCAAGGATGCATTCTTCCATGAAACTTTGTGTTGGTGTGGAACATAGAGGTATGGTTTATGTTAGGGGTGCAAATTTAGGCTCAGGAAGCCCAATAGAAGGTGAGCTATATAATCCTATAAAATATTCATAGATTAGAATGAATCCTAGTCTTTGTCAAGGAATTGCTCGAGGTCTTATTGCCTCAGCAAATTCACAATTCTTTGTTGCACATTGGAACGATTTTCTGCTCAAAAGATATGCAATTCAGAATGATTCTTGGGAAATCATTGATAGTCTTCTAGAAAAGATAAGATGACTTGTTGGTCAAAGGGATAAGGTTTATGGTCTTATAGATAAGATCAAGGTAGATCCATATAACCACCGTGTGATACTCGATCATCCTGGTGGGGTTTGGCAGCTTGATTTGGGGAAAAGGATTGGCTTGAATATGTAACGAGAATAAATTGCATTCGCAAGTTTGATTGGAAGAGGGAGGATATTTAAGAGGCTTTCAGGTTAGATTTAAGGTTGAATTCAAATAGCTTGAAGGCTAAAATGGAATTCAGGATGATCTCAATGAGAGGAAGATAATCTGATTTAAATCATCGGAAAAATATGCTACATGGTTTGGGTTGTTGGATCAGGTGCACAACAAACATAAATAAACACACAGCAGAAAAATAAACAAGCACATAAGACACAGCTTTTAACGTGGTTCACCCAACCAATCTGGGCTACGTCCACCAAACATAGGCATCAGGAATATATTAATCAAATCAGGAGATTACATCATGAAATCCTCACACACTCTTAGCAAATCATCCGAATGACTGCCTGTTATATAGCATAGAGAATCTAACAGCCTCATAACTCCCTCACATCAAATATAGGAGGCACTAACTCCCTCCCAACAACCTGGAGATAATCTAGGAACTGAATCCCTATTGTTGTCATCCTTCAGAGATTTTTGCCTATTTGACTAAAATAGAAAAATCTCAACAATCTCCACCTTGACAACAATTCGCCTGATGCCCTGTTATTGTTATTTTATCTTTTCTGCAAGCCAAGAGAAGCCAAACACCAGCGTAGCTTCTCCAACAAAACTGGTTTCGTGAACATGTCTGCACAGTTCGCCTTTGTATGCACCTTTTCAAGAGAAACTCCCCTTTCAGTGATAACCTGTCTTACAAAATGATATTTGATTGGAATATGCTTTGACTTACTATGATAGGTCGGATTCTTAGCCAAATGTATTGCACTTTGACTGTCACAAAGTAACGTGATGTTATCCTGTAACCTACCAAACTCACCAAGCAAACCTTTCAACCAAACCGCCTCTTTACAAGCATGAGAAGCAGCAATGTATTCTGCTTCAGTAGTGGATAAAGCAACAATATTCTGTAGCTTTGACATCCAACTTATAGCTCCACCTGCAAGAGTAAAGACGTACCCTGAAGTTGATCTTCTCTTATCCAGATCACCTGCAAAATCGGAGTCAACATATCCGCAAACAAATTCACTACTATTATTGTAATAAATACAATAACTACTTGTGCCTCTCAAGTACCGAAGCACCCATTTCACTGCTGACCAGTGTTCTTTACCCGGATTTTCCATGTACATGCTGACAACCCCAACTGCATGAGAAATATCTGGTCACGTACACACCATCGCATACATCAAACATCCTACTACATTGGCATAAGGAATTCGAGACATATAATCCTTTTCTTCAACTGTATTAGGACATAAACTCGAAGAAAGCTTAAAATGGGAAGCTAAAGGGACTGACACAGGCTTCACATTGTTCATACCAAACCTCAAAAGTATTTTCTCAACATACTTCTGTTGTGATAGCCACAGCTTACCATTGCTCCTGTCTCTGAAAATCTCCATGCCCAAAATCTGTCTTGCGGCTCCTAGATCTTTCATATCAAACGTCCTTGCCATCTGAGTCTTCAACCTGTTGATTTCTTCAATGCTTTTGCTTGCTAAAAGCATATCATCAACATACAATACTAAGATAATGAACATGCCATTATTTAACTGCTTAAAATAAACACAATGATCATATTCACTTCTTACATATTTCTGACTCAACATGAAAGAATCAAAATTCTTATACCACTGCCGAGGCGACTGCTTCAGGCCATATAATGACTTCTTGAGCCTGCAGACAAATTTCGCATTGCAATGCTGAACAAACCCTTCCGGTTGTTCCATATATATTTCCTCATCTAAATCACCATGTAGAAATGCAGTCTTAACATCTAACTGCTGTAACTCCAAATCAAACAAAGCCACTAATGCTAACACAATTCTAATTGAAACAATTTTAACCACTGGTGAAAATATCTCATGAAAGTCTATGCCAGCTTTCTGAGAAAACCCTTTTGCAACCAGCTGAGATTTGTACCTGTCTTCCGTATCATTCACACCCCGTTTCAGCTTGAACACCCACTTGCATCCCATAGTTTTCCTGCCTTTGGGAAGTTCAACCAGATCCCACGTGCCATTGTTACCTAAGGCCATCATTTCTTCCTTCATGGCTGCTTTCCATTTGTCACTATTTGAAACTTCTACAGCTTCCTGATAACACAAAGGTTCATCATCATTAGCGATCAAAGCAACTGAATCATCATACCTTCTTGGACGGCGTTTGATCCTTGTAGATCTCCTTAAGAATGTTTCTGGTGCTTCCACAACTGGCTGTCTATCAACTGAAGGAACTTCTTCATGATCGCCATCTGAGACCTGTTCATGTCCTCCATCTGAACCCTGTTCATTATCTGATTCTGAAACCTGTTCATGACTAGAATCTGAACTATGGTCGTTATGACTATCATTAGAAATGTTGTCAAACTGAATATGCTGGAAATCAGATACATCATCCTATTTCAATCTTCTATCTACATCTAACTGTACAAGAGAGGATTCATTAAACCTTACATCTTTGTTGACGATGATTTTGCGGGTAGTAGGATCCCACAATCTAAATCCCTTTGTTCCATCACCATACCCAACAAAGATATACCTTTTAGACTTTGGATCTAATTTAGTTTGCTGATGTTTAGGCACTAGAGCATATGCATCACAACCAAACACTCTGAGTTTAGAATAGTCACAAGGGTGTCCTGTCCATACCTCTTGCGGAAACTTGCAGTCTATTGTCGTTGATGGAGATCGGTTTATCACATAACAAGTAGTTGCCACTGCTTCTGTCCACAACTCCTTCGGCAACCCGGCGTTACTCAGCATACACCTTGCTCTCTCTAGAAGAGTCCTGTTCATGCGTTCAGCAACTCCATTCTGCTGAGGAGTATAAACCGTGGTCTTATGTCTCTCGATCCCTGCATCCTTGTAATAGCTGTCAAACTCCTTGGAGGAAAACTCACCACCATTGTCAGTTCTTAAACATTTTATAGTTCTACCAGTGTTGTTTTCTACCAATGCTCTAAACTGCTTGAAAACTGTAAAAACATCAGACTTCTTTTTCAACATGTAGACCCACACTTTTCTAGAAAAGTCATCAATGAATGATACAAAATAAGATGAACCACCATATGAAGCTGTAGGAGGTGGACCCCACACATCTGAATGGATATAATCAAGTATGCCTTTACTAGTATGTTTGCCTGTTTTAAACTTTTGTTTGCTTTGTTTACCAAACAAACAATGTTTACAGAAATCCAATTTTCCAGATCTTAGATTAGGAAGTAACTTTCGGTCAGCCAAAATTTTCAATCCTCTTTCACTCATATGCCCCAATCTTTGATGCCATAAGTGAATGGAACTACCGTCATGTTCAGACACAGACACATGATCTGACCCAGTTCTACCTTCTAACTGAAATAGATTTCCTACTTTCTTAGCTTTCATCACTAGTAAGATACCTTTATAGATTTTCATAACTCCACCTTGAATTACAGTTTTATATCCATTTGAATCAAGTGCTCCTAATGAAATCAATTTTTTCCTTAAATCTGGTACATGCCTCACATCAGTTAATATTTTGGTTGTGCCATCAAACATTTGTAGTTGTATGCTTCCAATCCCAACAATATTACATGTTACATCATTACCCATGTACACAACACCATCATCAATTGATCTATATGTTTTAAACCAATCTTTATGTATACACATGTGGTTAGATGCCCCGGAATCTAACAACCAATGTTGATCATGTTTTGAAATATTAACTGACAATACCTCATCACTCATACCTGAACCAGATACTGAACATGTATCTGTGGTGTTGGCTTCCTTCTTTTCTGTCGAAGAGCCTTCTTTAGCAGCCTGCATTCGCTTCCAGCAATCCTTTTTTAGATGTCCAGCCTTGCCACAATGCCAGCACTTTACCTTTGGCTTCTTTCCTTTGGATTTTGAACGAGAGTCGCTATGCTTTCCCCCGAAGTGTCTCTCTCGTGAGCGACCTTTGGCCATCATTACCTCTGATGTAGAGGTGTCTGCATTCGACCTCTTCCTCGTCTCCTCAACCAACAAGGCTCCAACAACATCGTCAAACTCAAGAATTTCTGATGTACTAAAACTTATAGAAGTAACAAAGTGATCCCAGGATTCAGGCAAAGAACATAATAGAGTTATTGCCTTATCCTCTGAATCAAATTTCACATCTAGACTGTTTAATTGCACCAACAAGGTATTAAAAACATTCAGGTGATCAGCAATTGAGGTACCTTCTTTCATCCGCAAACTGTAAAGCTGCCGTTTCAGGAGAATCCGATTTGTCAAAGATTTCGTCATATAGAGCTTCTCAAGCTTCGACCACAAACCTGCGGCGGTTTTTTCTAACACAATGTTAAACAGAACATCGTCCGCCAGACATAACCGGATTGCGCTCAGAGCTCTATCGTCCATCTCATCCCATTCATCCTCCGTCATGGAAGGAGGCCTTTTGTTTTTCCCCAACAGTGCTTTCGCCACACCTTGTTGAACCAGCAGATCGTGCATTTTCACCTTCCAGATCTCAAAATTATTCTTGCCATTAAATTTCTCAATCTCAAAACGGGCACTTTGTGTTTTGGCCATCTTGTCAAAGAATCTCCAATTTCAATTTGAAATACCAGCAATTTAAAAAACAAAAATTGCCTATGCCTTTAAAGCAAAAAATATCTTCCCTTCACAAAAATTTTTGCCTATGCCTTTGTTTTGAAAACAAAACTGCCCTTTGCACTTATATTACTTTTCTTAAGAAAAAACTTTCCTTGTACTTTGTGCAAATTCCAACAAAAAATACATACACTTCATTTTTTTTTAATTTATTTGCACCAATAAACCAATCTTTTATTTGTGCAAAACAAACTGCCTCATATAAAACAAAACATACATATGGTTGGGTCAACAATCTTCGCTCAACCCTTGCATTTTCCCACACATTTCTACCTATCGAATTAATATTCACCATCACAAGTCTTGGAGATACCAGACTTGCCAACGCTTCTTGTTTTCAGTTGAAACGTTCTGGAAATAATATTCCAAAACGCAGGCAAGCGAAATTAAAATTTTCAATCTGATTATCATTGCAGCAACAAACTTGTTCTGCCACGCGACCAGGTTATAAGACCCCGAGTTTCCCAAGACAGTGGATTTAAAACATTCTGGCAGTTTCCCCAAGACAGTGGATGCGAACCGGTCATCTGGCGTGGTTTTTCATGACAGTCGGGAAATAAAAAACGCACAGGGCTATTTAACAAACACACATTTGAATGTTTTAATGCATCCACTCTCACTATCAGTTGGACAAGCGATTTTTAAAAAAAACACGCACCAGCACTTTTAAATTCAAATGGGTTTTAACTTGTTTCCACAGCAAATGCTCCACAGCAATTAAAAGACCATGCACCAGCAATTTAAATACCAGGTCAACAGCAACCTCCACGCACAGGTCTCAGCACGCACAGCTCTCAGCACGCTCTACGCACAGGCTTTCCACGCACCCGCGCTCCACAGCAGCATTAATCATGTAGGACAACCAGCGGTCCATCCATTTCAGGCACCAGCTCTCCAGGTATGATGAAAACCTCCATGCAAACGATCCAGGCTATCCTCTCTGCACCAGCAACTCCAACATGCTCTGATACCAATTGTTGGATCAGGTGCACAACAAACATAAATAAACACACAGCAGAAAAATAAACAAGCACATAAGACACAGCTTTTAACGTGGTTCACCCAACCAATCTGAGCTACGTCCACCAAACATAGGCATCATGAATATATTAATCAAATTAGGAGATTACATCATGAAATCCTCACACACTCTTAGCAAATCATCTGAATGACTGCCTGTTATATAGCATAGAGAATCTAACAGCCTCATAACTCCCTCACATCAAATATAGGAGGCATTAACTCCCTCCCAACAACCTGGAGATAATCTAGGAACTGAATCCCTATTGTTGTCATCCTTCAGAGATTTTTGCCTATTTGACTAAAATAGAAAAATCTCAACATAGGCAGAGAGGATGATGATGGTTATCAATTCTCATACAGGATTCGTAATACTGAAGATAACAAGGAATATGTATGGAATTACGTATGGCAAAAACCAAAGAAGAATTTGAAGACAGTTTCCCTCTCTTGGGTGACAAGCAATACTCATTGTGCTCCACCTGAGGACTAGATGGTCCCTTTGGATTCCATATTAGGTTTCCATATTCACGTATATGTTTATCAATTCTTAAGGATAATTTTTTAGCTCAGTGAGACCAGTTCATGATTCAAGAGTTTCTATTCAGACCTTTGTTATATTATGCGCATCACTTGTTGCAAGCCAAGTTTGAGGATTTAAAGTCTTAGGCTATGAAATTGAAACGTACAAGAACATTAATTACTTCTGTTACGCGTTTTTGAAAATCCATATTTTGACCTGAGGCTTGGAGCTCTTTTGGGGCTTTAAAGGAAGATGATAAGTGATACATTATAGTGATAAGAGATAACTGTTATTGATTTTTCTCACCCATAAGAAATAGTTATTTTGGTACTTTTAACCCATTGTAAGATTCTGAGGTTTCAATTCATCCTCTTGTTCTTTTGGGTTTGAGTTTCAAGGCATTTGACAATATTTGTGGTGCTTTATTCCACAAGGCAATGTAATAAAAACTGTATCATTTGAAGAGATCAAGATGGAAATGATGCTAATCAGTGGATTTTTTATGGAAAAAAAAAGGTAGGCTATCAATCAATTTCGTTTAACTTATCGGGAGGTTGGGTTAGTAACCCATAAATTGATCTCCTTTTTTCCTATCAATTTCAGAAGCAAAATCACATGAATCTTGTATGAAGATGCATTCTTTGTACTAAGACATTCTTCAAACTTCAATGAGATCTTTCCTCTTAGGAAACACATGAAATATTATTCTACGATGCAGGCTTAAAACCCTTGGTGATGGAGCACAAATTCATAGTTTCTTTGTTGCACTTAGAGAAGCGAAATACTTACGGCCTAAGATGGACAAATTTTGTGTAAAATTCTTTTGCATTAACACAAAAATAAAACAATATGGAGGGAAAAGGACATGAGAGTGCAGAGAAAAGGATACTAAACGGACATGGCAGAAACTATTTAAAAAAAATGCCGGGAAGTAATCAAAATTTCATTTAGAAGTATGAAAAAACAAAATACAAAAACAAAAGCAAAGAGTACCTATATTTTACATGAACTCTGATACTTCCAAAAGAGAAGAAAAGCAAAAACTTGTGCTGCTTGTCTTGTGAATTTGTAAAAGTGATGTAAATGAAAAATCTAAAATTTAGAAAAATTATATATACTTTCTATTTAAGAAAAAATTGTTGTTTGGAATAGATTTGCAAGTAAAAAATCCTTATGCTTGGAGTGAAAAATTTTAAATCTAAAGAAATATGTGTACTTTCTATTTATTTATTTATTTCGA
Organism: Pinus tabuliformis; assembly: GCA_031772625.1. Taxonomy (NCBI): domain Eukaryota; kingdom Viridiplantae; phylum Streptophyta; class Pinopsida; order Pinales; family Pinaceae; genus Pinus; species Pinus tabuliformis. The sequence continues at coordinate 756,334,283 of CM062808.1, read as the reverse complement.
ATATAAAATTATTTCTAATAAGGAATTTATTAATTATTAAAAGAATGAAAAGTAGATATTCTGATAATTTATTAGCTTAAAATTTTTAAAAGTAAATATTTTGGGTTTATATTTAATCCCTTTGTATTGATCCTTATGTTCTCATTTTTTAAAATGTCAATATAATATTAAACATATTTTGTCTTTCTATGATCTAATCACCTATTGAATTGGTCTTGTTTCTTAACGTCTTCACTTGAAGCAAGGCATTAGCAAGTTTATGAGCCAAAAAAATACAGTACTAAAAGATTATCTTCGAAAGCAACACCAATGTCCATACGATGCTTCTTCTCAACCACGTGGTGACCCTTTGCCCACGTGTCACCATTATAAAATGGCTTATCAACTTCCACGGTAGCCTACCTAGTCAACTGACTATTATATCTAGTATCAACCTCTTGGGCATATCACATTAGTTTAAAATGTTCTTACTCAGTCTTCAGATAACCAGACAATGGGTCATAAATTAATAGATTTACCTTTCAATCATCTACCTTATCTATCTACCAGATCACTGAGCCCCTATCCCCCCAAGTCACTTGTTGATCTATACATACCTATTGTCTTGATACTTGACACCTAACATACATACGAGCTTGAAGATTGAAGCCCTAATGTCTCAATACCTGATATATCAAAAGGCCAATGGTCAGGCTATCAAGCCACTAGGCCCTTGGGAGGAGGCTAAAGAATGTCATTAATACTAATTAGTTGATATATTAACATCCAAGAGCCCATCATCAACATCGTCATTATCTGGTTGCCACCTAGCCATCACCTTGGTGCCAAGTCAACCCTCCATTACCATGTGAGCATGACACATCACTTGCCACATTAGTATGCAATGTTAGCTAGATCCACATTTGTGCCACATCATAATGAGACATTAGCATGTCAAATCAATTGTCACACAATTGACATGTAGTATCCCCGAGTCCACATAAACTCACTACCTCATTATTCTATCAATATTGAGGCTCCTTGTTGGTGGCTAGTGTCCTAATTATCAATGTCTAGTACCCAATATTGTAACATTTTGATAGGTCAATGTGCCAAAAAAAATATATTTCATTAGTTTTGGTTGACTTTGAGGTTTCGTTAATACAGTTAGCCCCACATCTGATCTTTCGATGGATTCTAGTTCCCAATAATCAAGTGACAGTCCTTGAACCCTCTATCTCCATAACTAATGGATAATGTAAGATTTGCTAATATTGTAGACATGTTTGACATGTAATATAGGTTAGTTGGGGCTTTTGGTGCAATTAGGTGATGAGGAGCACTATTTTCCATTATTATAACCCATAGGTATATAGATGTTGTATGGGTGCCAATCTGAGGTTTTTCCCAACAAGGATGGATTTTATTGGTGCCTTGGACATCATGTAAGGAGAAACACCATTACCATCCTAGGGCCTATGAGTGGTTTTTAAGGCTTAGTAATAATATAGACTACGCACACGGTAAAAAACCACCACCGAGTGCGTCTAAGGTGAATAGTTGCCTAGTTGTGCTCATGGAGACCATCTAAGGGATGGTTCTTACGACCTTAAGATTGTTTAATGATGAAGAATAGTGCCTGAGAGCCCAAAAGAGGTGTAATATAATGTTCATGGTTCATGTATAATTTCCCAAGCCACTTCAATACAACCCCAACAAAGAAAATATTTTCGCCATGTATGTTGTATGGATAATATTTAATTTTTTCCTCTAGTGGCTAGTTCCTCTTAACTGCTACTATAGATTTTGGAATATCTAGCATGAAAAAGTGTTTGAAATTTTTCATGTTATATGTTGATGCCTATTGCTACATTTTTTTATCTTCAACCTCTATTCTTCTAGCAATATATAGTTTTCTCATATAAATCCTCAAGCCATACACTTGGTAACACCCTGGAAATAATTTGTACTCTCATTTATTAAATAATTTGTATTTCCACTCTTCAACTTCAATCACAAAGAAAAATAAATCTAGTTAACAATGAGTTAAATCCATCAAAAGTGCTACCTAAAGTCGTGGTTATTTTATCTATTAGAGATGATGAAATTATTTATGAAATTAAAGATATAAATATGTGACATTGTAATCATGACCATTTATGGAAATTTTTACCTATAACTATTCATGTGACACATAAGTTTGGTTCCATTACAATATATATTGAATAATCAAGTGATGTTCATTTTACCATTGAAATAAAAAATAAGATGAGATCCTAGTTTATTCTTTAGAAATTTTCATTTTGGATAGTATATAAAAAGATGTTTTATTTGACCTTTGGTATTGTTTAAGTTTATAATGTAACTTCCCTCCTATACATATTTCGTTGCTTCTTTTCAAACACATGGCAACCCTTTTCCTACATGTCACCATTATAAAATGGCCTATCAACTTCCACTGTAGCCTACCTATTCAATTAGTTATTATAACCATTATTGACCTCTTGGGAAACATCACATTAGTTTAAAACTTGCCTACTCAGTCTTCAGATAACCAAACAATGGGTTATCAATTAACAGAGTGAGCTTTCCATAATGTACTTTGTCCATCTACCAGATCCATGAGCCCCTATCCCACGAGGACACTTAATTCTCTATACATACTTATTGTCTCGATACTCGAAAACTAACATACAGATGAGCTTCTAGCTTGAATCCCTAATGTCTTGATATCCGATATTGCAAAGGGCGAATGGTTAGGATATAAAGCCATTGGGCCCTCAGGAAGAGGTTAAAGAGTGTCATTGATACTAATTAGTTCATATCTTAACATCCAAAATCCCAACGTCCATGTCATCACTATCTCGTTACCACCTAGCCATCCCCTTGGTGTGAAGTCAACCCACCATTACCATGTCAATATTCCACATCACTTGCCACATTGGTATGCCATGTCAGTTAGACCCACATTAGTGCCACATCTTAATGAGACGCTAGCATGTCAAATCAACTGCCACACAATTAACATGTAGTATTGCTGGGTTCACATCAACTCACCACACCATTACTCTATCAATATCCAGGTTTCTTGTTGGTGACTAGTGTCATACTTAATGATGTATAATAGCCAATGTTGTGATATTTTGATAGGTCGATGTTCCAATAACTAATACATTGCATTAGTGTTGGTTGAGCTTGATGTGTCCTTAATACTGTTAACCCAAGTTTTGACCTTTCAATGCACTCTAGTCCCCACTAATAAAGTGACCTTTGGTATTATTTAAATTTATATTCTAACTTCTCTCCTATAAATATTTAGTTCTCCTAAAATTACATATTTAGTTCTCCTAAAATTACGAAGAGGACCTTATGTAATTATTACATAAATCAAATTACTGAAGAACCATTCTTCCAACATTGATCGAGCAATTTTCAAAAAAAATTGTCGGAAATTTTCAAATTTCAAGTGCTTCTCAAACAATTTGGTGTTGAAGCATTTTGGGCAACCTTTGAGCAGACAAATAATTTGCTCTTTGAGGAGAATTAATCAGTGAACACATTTATAGATATATTATTAACTCCACAAATGTAAGGGAGTATCATGGAGCATTACCAGGTGACACGCTTCTTGAAACAACCCTTCTAGACAACCAAGACAAGTTTACGATCTCTACAATTACAACCATTCCTTCTGTGAGGTTTGATCTTCCATGGTTTTTTCCTAAAGCAGGCATTTCTTTTTGTATTTTTTTTGTTTTCTTTAAAATTAGCTCTTTGAATAAATTATTATCTCTAGTAGGTGAATAAGGAAAAAACTTCTCTAGTCTCTCTTTGAATACACTTTTTCCCTGTAGAGAAGATAGGTTGTAGACACTACAGGGCACTTCAATCAACGAATTTTCCTTTATGTTAGATTTAGCTTCAACATCTTCTAGATTGCCAAGTTGAATATCTAGTCCCAGACCTAGTAGCTGCTATTTCACCCATAGTGGATCGAGATATGGATCCACCAATTTCGTAGATAGTAGAAATGATAGTTCTAGCAAAGGTAATAATAGTAGCAGACTATTATTTCTATTGCTTTTGGGTCAACAACTTACTCCACCATATGTACTAGTGATGTACCTATCTTTTCTTATAGGTATAGTAGCTATGATGGTATTGATGCTACTACTGGTGCTTCAACTGCTTCCTCTACTATAGGTTGTACTTGTGGATAAACTACTAAAGTCGCTACTCAAACTAGTGAATCTATAATAATCGGTAGAGCGAAAGCTACAGAATCTGATGCTAGCTCGTATAATGATGCTATAGGTTATGGATCTAGTACTTTATATGTTCACTCTATCTACATGTATAATAAGGCTTAGAAAGGAGAGAAAGAAGCTTTTCCAAAGAGAATAACAAAAATTGATTCCAGGGTTAAAGTAACTGTTATAAAATTGATTGACCGAAAGTTTAACCTTCAAAACTATGACCATAGGTGGGCCTTCCTTCTCATCCTTTAGAATTTCAACAACGATGCACTCTATTGTGGTTAATAATGAAGACACTCTTACAGCATCAACCAAAGAAATTCTAATCACATCCAGGGGATCAATAATCCATTCCTTCACCATGTTATTGTATTCACCTTTCGCAGCATTGTAGCCAAGGTCAAGATTATCTTGCTCCAGTATTTTCCCAACAACCACTGCACCTTCCACACTAACATTTGCAACAATCGTATATCCAGGCATATTCAATACATTCTGAATAATTTTCACTCCAATCTTTTGGTCGAAGTTATTTGTTTGATGTTTTTCTTGCTCCTTTGTCACATAAAGAAGAGAAACTCCACCTCCTGGCACAATACCCTCCTCAACTATTGCCTTAGTGGCATTCAAGGCATATGTAACTTTGTCTTTCTTCTTCCCTATTTCTGCCTCACTAGCACCAAAAATCTTCAGAACTAAGCTCCTCCTGAAAGATTTTCCAACCTCTCCTGATACTTATGCTTATCATACCCTGTCATGTTGACTTCAGTGTAAGCCTGAATCTTCTCACATATTTCTTTGATAGCGTTCTTACCACCACCTCCATCGAGAATAATTGTGTCATTCTTTGATACAATTACCTTCTTTACTGAACCAAACATATCAACTTTAATATTTTCAAGCTTCATGTTGAGTTATTCTATAATCATTTGACCAGTAGTAAGTACAACAAGATCTCTCAAGTTCGATTTTTTGTTTTCTCCAAAGCCCTGAGCTTTGGTTGCATAGACCTTGACTCCGACACAAATTTTATTTAGAATTAGGGTTTCTAGTGCATCACTCTCTATATCCTTGAAAATAATTAGAAGATCTCTTTTAGTTTTCAAGGCCTACTCGATTGCTTAGGCAATTGCAGTCAAATTTGAAATTTTCATTTCATGTATCAAAATTAGAGGATTATCTAATTCACATTTTTGGGCCTTATCATTTTTGATAAAATACATGGATATATAACCCCTATATAGCTTCATTCCTTCAACATCCTCCAATTCATTGTATAATGTCTTCCCATCTACGATAGTTATCACTACATACTAGCCAACTTTTTCCATTTCTTTGGTTATCAGTTCACCAATTCCCCTTTCACCATTTGTTGAGGTGGTGCCTACCTCTCTAATTTCCTTAGATATTCTTATCATCCTTGATCTACTTCTCAAATGTGCCACAACTGCATCAATTTTCATGCTAATACCCCATCTTAAGTCCATTGCATTCATCCAAAATGGAACTGAACGACAACCTTCTATGAATATTGCACAATTAAGGATGGTCACACATGTAGTACCATCTCCTACAACGTCATTTGTATCATTGGAAACTTGCTTCACAAGACTTTCACTGACATTCTTTAACTTGTCACTGAACTCAATACTTTTTGCCATGGTAACACCATCCTTTATTACTTTTGGAGCACCATAACTTTGTTCAATAACAACGTTGTGACCCTTTGGTCCCATTTTCACCTTTACAACATTTTCCAGTTCTTTCACACCTTGCAACATTGTATCTTTGGATACAACACCAAATCAAATATCTTTTACAGCATAGTTTCTCCTCCAACCAAATTTTCTAAAATTATGTTTGTAGCTTTACCCTTTCAAGGGTTGTCTATATCATGCATAATATCTAAAGAAAAGACTTGAATGTCCATGCCTGATGGGCCTATAAGAAAAAATATAACTGCTGAGCAACAAGGGTTTCTCCTATTCATATATCTGTTGAGCTGTCATTGTTAGTGCATTATATTCCTTACCTAAGTCTTCTATGTGCCTAGTTTCATTGGTTTCATGCTGATTAGAATACTACATGTCTTTCATTCTTGTCAGTCATTCATCTATTGTTCGAATGTCCTACATCTCTTAGTTTAATTTTTTAAATTTATTTAAAATGAATCTATTTACTCTTTATTGGTTCATTTGATAAGATGCTTCCTTTTATATGTGTGTTGCAAATGTGTCTTTCCCAATTCAAGGTTTATTACAATGGAATGTGATTAGATCCCTTTGGTTGAGGATCCATGTCTAGGGTACCTATTCTTCCAAATTTTGTATGATTGCACCTAGTTTCAATCACACAAAATAGTGAGCCTTAGTGGGGTTTAAGAAATGCCCCTGCTTTACAAACTACTAAAGACTGGTCACTAGTAATTCTTTATTTTCTATTTTATTGGGCTATTTCTGGCTCTTGCCAATATTTTCATAGGCCTAAGATTCTCTCACTCTTATTCCAGTCAAAGTTTGGGTTCTAGTTTAAATCTTAGCTATCTAGCATGGCCACAATATTGTGATAAATTAGTTTAAATTGGTAGATGGATGTGGCCCGTGCTACATAGATGTATCTTGTAGACAATTCATTTTTCATAGTATAATATCAATTTTACTCCCTATTGTTTAGAATCTGAAAGAAAATTATGATGTGATCTAATTTTGCAACGCAGTGTCTTAGAAGAGAACATGTTGGAGGTTGATTGCCCATATGTAACTAGCACTTGCAATAGCCCCTATTTCTATTGCAAGTGTTAATGATCCATCCAAACTAGCCCCTATTTAATAATATTTTGGGAAAAAATTGATCCATGTGAAATACTTCTAAAATAAAAATTTCATTTCTCAGTCTCATGTCAAACATTAAGTAATTTTAGAGTACAAGCACATTATTTTTGTCTATCGAGCTATTTTAAGATGGTTTTACATCATAATGGACTCTTGGTCGGCGACCCTTTCCTTCTATAGTAAAAATTAAAACTCTAAATATTTTATGCTTAAAATTCTTTCCATTCTTTCCATTATTTTGTTGTGGATGAGGAACTCAAAGTCATGGAGGGCATATGGGTGCCATTGTTTCTATAGATCTAAAATATCACATGAGTTATCCGTTCTTCTAGTAGCACGAAGATAACTCTTACAAAATATTTCACACTGATCAACTGTACCAATTCTTGTGTCCTTTTGAATTATATTATAACTAGTCTCGTCCCCCATAGCATGCGAAAGATTGGGTATGACTTTAGTTGTCATTTGTGTTCCTATATCATTATACAGCGTAGTCAGGGACATATATACAACTACAAATATATGTGGGATCATGTCATGTAAGTTTCTCTTAAATTTTTTGATAAATATGTCAGTTTCTTAACTGGGTTCTACATGGCTTTTGGCACTAGATTATGCATCAAAATGTTTTGCTTTAGCTATATTTGCATGGTGCTCAAAAGGCCTATAGTTGTGAACCACTTGTTTCTTAGTTCCAAAATGGTTGATTTAAATATTGAACTTGGCATGAGCCCTTTCACTCGTAGCATTGACACTAACATAATGATGCAAGAAAATAGTCCACTCGGGATGAACCACATATTCAATGTGCTAGAGAGCATGTTTCCTATGAAAAATATCATAAGGTTCATGATCATATCCAAACTTGTTACTCGTGCTAGTAGTCTATTTTTTTATTTCCCGCAATTCATGTTTTCTAGTTACCTATGTGTATACAGATCTTATTGATGTGAACCACACTTTGAAAGGAACCCCATATGTTGTGTGGCCAGAGTAGCCATATCATGTTTATGATTATGTTGAGAAAATTCCCTCTTGCTGGTTTTAAGATCATTTTGACCTATATCATCGATCATTCCAGACTGCACCTTTTCTAGGCCCCAAAGCTATCCCTCAACATTGACTTCATGTGGATTTGTTATAGGTTCGTTTTCTACATTTCCTTTTAAAAATCTAGTGCATGAATGATTGTCCACATGTTCATGGAGAAGAGAACGTCTTTGCATTTGATGTGGTCCATAGAGAAAAAATTTATTTCGCCAAGCCCGTATTCTTCATGAATGATTTTCTTGACATCATTTTCATTCTCAGCACTTTAATTGTATATGTCATCGATGATTTCATTACAGGTTTCATCAATATTTTGGGGTTTTCCAACCTCATTATTGTCAACAATAGAGAAATATAGAGGTGGAAATTCATCTGTATGACTGAAAGCTTCAACACTTGTGTATTTATAACATACCCTTTGTTTTTCTACCAAGGAATATCCATCACATATGTCAATAATTTTGTCTTCCAGATGAGTATTGAAATAAAAGGAAGAGACTCCTATTACAAGATCCATCACACAAGAAAACAATACATATTATAGCCTTTCCTCACAACGGATGACAAAAAGTAATGCTAACTTCCAACCTTTGGGTTTCAACCGAACTTTTTAATTGTTCCCTTGAGAAAATTATATCCATCTTTTACCAAGAATCAACTGCACCTCCACAACTTCCAACATTTGTTGTCATAGATTTTCCCAAATACATCAAGCCTCCTTGGGATGAAATAAATCCTACTCACTTGCCTATTCCAACAACAAAAACAAATGGATTTACGCAAATTCCACTAAAGATGACTTCGGCATTAACTATACATAAATCTCAGGGCATGACATTTCCAAAAGCAACAATATACATTGGAAAAACTGAGGATCAAGGTATCACATTCACAACAACTTCAAGAGTCCCTTCTCTACAAGATCTTGAAATTTTCCCTGCATTCAGTTTCGATCACTACATAAAAATGAAAGACAACAAAAATATTGCTCGCAGAAAACATGCAGAAGAAATTATCCATTCAATGTCTCCTCAAGCCGACCTTCTCCAATCCATATGTTAACTTCTCCAAAAGGTTTCCCATAATTATTAAGCTTAATCTATTTTTATCGCATACCTTTTTTATGTATTAACAATATTCAAATTTACTCATTATTAATACATAGCTCCAAATATTACATTGTTATTATACTTTTTAATTACTTGCTTTTAACATTATCTATCTTCTGAAACAGGACGTATGGACACAAAAATATCATAACTATATAGTTACTAAAAAGAAATAGAGGAAGCAATAATTACATACCACTATACCACCTTCTACCAACTTTACAATTATTACTAAAAATAAAATCTACTCTGAAACGTATAATCCACATACATGAATGCGACAAATTGCGAAAAATATGAACAAACTACAATCAAGAAATATGGATCTTCAATTATGCATAAATCTTCAATTGTTTTTGATATGCCATCATTCCCCTTTCATTTTCGACTAAAAGTATTGAAATTCCCATGACAAAGGTAAGTTCAATTTCATTCACTACAATTTCATTATAACAAAATTCACATGCAAACTCGTTATAGCCAATTTTAACAGGTAATTTCCATATTTAAAATAACACTAATTCTCATATATATTTTTAACGAAATATTGCTTTTGCAGGTTGCTTATTTCTTCTTTGACTCTTTGATGTCTTCAACAAGTTGTTATGCAAATTTAAACATGGAAGGATAACTACCATGTTGTTCATGATTTTTTTTTCAAGAGGCAATGTATGTTAGAAACATTACACATTCTGTAAATTTCACATAATATAAATCATTTACCTTTATATTCTAGCTTTGCATGAAATATTTTTTACCAAATCTTAGCTTCAATGATCATTTACATGTCACAATTCTTCTTGAATTTATGTGTTACGACATTTCCTTTGCAACATTTAGTGAAATTTCTCGTAGAATAAAATTAGAGAGGTACCCCTAGTTGTCATTCAATTTTATAACTATAATGTCATCAATGTTTTTTCGATTGGAGTCCAAATTGTAGCTTTAATTTGAGTTGCAACTCACTTCTTGAAGCCCTACAGGGACATATTGAGAATTTTGTTCAAGGGTATAAAATCCAAACTGAGTAGTATAATTGTTTTGTAGGCTGATGCAGGTGTGTTTGGCCAAGGACCACATGAGAACAATACCCACAAGTTTTGGAATTATTCTCTTGTAAAATAGAACTTTTCGTAAACAATTACATTATCTCTCATTGAACAAAACCCAATTTCTTCATATCATTGAATCAAACCTTTTTTAGCTAGGGGAATTGAACGAGAGAGGTTTCCCTAATTGTAATTTGATGTTAAGAGTCCAATGCAATATTTTTTTTTCTATAGGAGTATTAGTTAGATATTTATGGGGATTTGCAACTCTCTTCTTAAAGTCATTTGGGAACGTAAAAACACTAGTAGAAAATGAGAAATTAGTGACTAGGTGACTAAAAATGTTAGTCACCGCAACTTTTCTAAGTGAAATACTACCAAAAATAAGAAATCTTATGTGAACCAACTAAAACCAACTAACATAAATGACTAATTTTATCTCGGGTTAAAATACATGACTAACTAATAAGTAATACAACTAAAAGTGACTAACGTGAATGACTAATTTACTCTAGGAACAAAAATATGACTACCTAACAAGTACTACAATAATATGATTCAATCATTTATGTTCTTTATTTTAAATGTGTCATTTTAGAAATATAAACTTACAAGGTCTCTCAACAATTTAGGCACCCCAATGCCATGGACTAGATTCCTAACTAAGGCAACCTATCCGAGTGGGGCTAAGATCGACTCAAGATTTCTACCTCTCTAGGGACCATCAGGCTTACTTACTAACCATCAACCCTAGGATCAAGGTGTGTTTCAGAGCTCAATGACCAACACCACCTTTCCTACTTAGGGACATCAACACAACATGTCGGCTAGATGTCCTCCCAAGTAATGCTTCACTCACAAATCCTTAACAATAAATCTATCCCAATCAAGCTTATTGATAACCAACATTCTTATCAAACCTTCGAGAGATTTTTACCTGTACAAACACAACCCTAATCAATATTCCACTTTAAAAAGTACATAACCAAATACAAATCTTTGGGGTCTTCTACAAAACTCAATGTTTCTGATCAACTTATCTTAGTAAGACTATGAATCTTTTCCAAAATCATACACTTTTCTTTCCTACTTCACATGCAGCAACATACACCTTAAAATCCGTTGTCCAGTTAGAACTATGTTATCTCAAACAGGGAGTTTTCTTCTATTTAAGGTCCCTCTTAATGTAGGGAGATCAACTTCTTCTATCGATATTGGAAAAAATTTCATGGCTTCCATCCCTCTCATCATGTTTATCATATCAACTTCTCTTACATACATCTTCACCATCTTGAAGATGATGTGCCCGCACAACTTAGATAGCAAGTACAACCAAATCTATAGAAGCATGAAGTTAGTCATATCAAAATCTTATAATAATGGAAGCATTAGACTTTACAAACATAATTGGTAAGAGACTATACTTCAATACATCAACTTATTGCCTAGGTTTTGTTACAAGCCCTAAATCACATCAATAACTCAAATAAAGTATCAAACTGATTATATCTATGGTCTTGACATTAATTTCAACGATATGACAAGTATTTTCAAATATAAAACCCTAGAAACAAATCAGAACCTAGTTAGATTCTTCAACACGATAAGCCCTTACTATAGAGGGAATACTGATGTTTTCCTTATGGGTGGGAGTTTCATTAATTCTCGATATAGCTGCCCAATGTCAAATTGTGGATGGTTGGATATGTTATATTACATGTAAATACATTTTTTTAATGTTATTATTGTATTACTCTGTCATATACATTGGATTGGTATTTTTGCTATTTTTAGGGCTAATTTATGCATGCATTAATTACTTAAATTGTGGAATGTGCCTCTATATAGCATCTCTCAGTGTATGGGCCATGTAATTTGAATCAAATTTCCTAGGAATAATTATATCAACAAATTCATCTTGATAAGCCATCCCCTTTTACAAGTCGAAGTATAAAAGTTGTAAGGTTGCTTCCCTTTGCCCTAGAAAGCCATTGAACCCATAGGTCCACGTTCATTTTTATCATAGAACCCATTTTCCAAGGTTAAGGAACTGATCTTCAAAACTTAAAACTCCTTTTCACCTTCCTCTAGGTCTAGCCAAGTTGGGTCGTGTAGGGCATCATTTCCCTAACAAAGTATCCCTCCAAAAAGTTTTATCTCCTAGACTCTCCATGTTATTGTGTCCTCAAGGCCTCCTCTAATTTTGAAGCCATTCTAATGGTAGAGTTGTCAGAAAAACCAAGCCCTAGATCTGGGATTAAACTTTTTCCTAGTATCCCCAAGGCTAGTGCCTCGTAGAATCAATTCAAAACCCTTAAGTGAAAATCCTTTCCCCCTCTTTTTCTGGGTTAATAATGTCATTGGTTCCTAAATTCTTGCCTCCTAACCTAGGTTGGTGAGGGGCCTCCAAATTAGACACAAATTAAGGCCCATTTGACATTTGTTAGGCACGTGAAGGCTATATTAAACCTCTCGTTCGACACTTAATAGTTTTTCTTAGATTCAATATGTTCATTAGGAAGGCTTAGAGATGATTTTATATTTGTGCCTAATATTATTTATTTTTGTAGAATATTGTGAGAATATTGGGAAGAATATAAAGATTTGGAGGCGGAGATAATTTAGGGACTTTCTCCATACTACAGGAGGATCAATATTGGATAATAAATCAACAAGATATTCTAAAATTATTGCACAAATTATGGAGCTCCAATGATTGAGAAAATCTAGGAATGTGTTCCCTTTCATTTAATGCAGATTCCTAGAATTGGGAACCAGATCTACTATTTGAGGTATTTCCAAGTGGAAAGCTTCCTCCTTTCAAGGAGAATGCTTCCACATCATCTTGTATAAGTAAAAATTCGAATTTACCTCTAGGGGTTGGTTTTTCTTAGTCTTTTGATGGAGAACACTTGTATTTTTGTAGCTCCACTTTCATTTCTTGTAGGGATGTAATTGTATTGATGGAAATAATGAAGGTTGGTGCCATGTTAAGCTTCTAAATCTTGGTATCCTTCATAGTAATATGATTTTCCTTGGGCTTTACCATAATAAGAGCCTCAAATCAATTCTATGTAATTTACTTTTCTTCTTTTCGCTTCTTATTCACATGCATCTAGTGTTCTTGTTTTTTTCTATTTCTACATTTAAGTATTGATGATTTCTTGTTTTAGGATTGGGTTAAATGGTGGAAGTAAGTTATTTTGCAAGCTCACAAGCATGATTTCATCTGTGGAAAAACTTTTGAAGGTCACAACAATCATTGAGCTACTTGGATTAGTTTTCTTATTCCCAAATCTAAATTTCTAGAAGTCCCTTGTGGAAAATAGTAATAATTTTCTGCTAGCTTTTAGAACATGCTAATGAGCTTCAATTGAGTTTATTCTAGTTACATTACATCATAAAAAAATTTAAGTTAATAAAAAAATTCATGCCATTGCATTTTCACTTTATTAGGTTAGGAATTTCATAGATTAACTAGCTCACTAGTTCTCGAATTTCTATATTTTAGATTAGTAATGTTCTGCTATTTTTTAGCATATGTTAATAGGGTTATTTTTTGAGTGATTCTACTTGGAATGAAGACCTAAGATATCCTATTGAAAAAAAAAATTTCCCAACCAATTTGAATTTGATTTTCTTGGTAATTCGGTGAATTATATCTTCCTGTAGCAAATCCTGTAACTTCCTGTAGTAGCCTGTAACTTCCTTTAGTAGCATTTGTAACTTCCTGTAGCACTCTTCTAATATGTATATACTTGCCCATATTTTCTCAAAAATACTTTTTTTCCCCTTATGGTTAAATCATGACCCCTAGGCTCTAAATCCATGATTGAGGAAGAATAAACACCGATTAGGACACGCCTTTTTAAAAAGTAGATTAGGCCTATTTTTTGAACTCATGCTCTTAGGATTTCAATTACAAATTGTTTTTCTCGCCTAGGATTAATTTATTTTCTAAGTAACATTTCTATTTATGCAATTAGTTTAATATTTTATTTCATTACATTCACTGCATTACATCATGAAAGTGAAAGAGGGACACATTGTATGTTACACATATAGTGTCGATACCTCTTCAGTTTGTACGAACCTCGGGTTTATAATTAAAGTTGGTAGGCTTGGGAGTTGCAACATTCTTGTTACAATACTAAGGCTCCTTATTTTTTGGCATTGTTGCCAGGGAGGTTTAAAATTATACATTTATTTCTTCCCTAGTTGATTCATTTCTTTTTACTTTCTGCAAACACAGAAAAGTTGCATTAGGCATCTTTCATTTCAAGAACCAAAAATTGCATTACATTAGAATTCTTATTCAAAAAAAAATACTTATCCAACACCAACCCCCCCGCATTTGATTACGTGGTGCAGTAAGATCCACATCACCATTCATTTTTGCAGGTAGAAGAAGAAGAGGTGACAAAGAAGGTAGAAGAAATGGATGGAGATGATGAAAATGAAGAAGATCCCGATGGATTTCCCATTCAAGATACTAATGTCAATGTGCATATGAATAACATCCCTCCATCTTTCCTTCCCAACGTCCATGATATGAGGTGAGAGGATCCAGAAACCTTTCTCTTTTAATTTGAAATTATTTGTAGATCTTATGGTTACTTATTAAAAACTAAAAAATTGAGATTGCTTCCAGCGACATTTAAGGATAGAGCTCTTAAATGGTTTATGAGTTTAGGGACTAATTCAATAAGATCATGAAATCGTATGAAAAGGTTATTTCTAGAAAAATATAAAGATCATGATATTAAAGAAGAAATGTTTAGAATGAATCAAAAAGAAGATGAGAGCCTTCAGGATGTAATAGAGAGGTTCATGTATAATGTTAAAAGGGAAAAATTACATCATTCATCTCACACACTAAAAACCCTCTTACTTATAACAATTAGCTATGAGTGGATTAATCTCCTTGATCTCATGATTAGAGGTGATGTATAACAATTATCATTTGAAGAAATTTGTGAAACATGCAAACACATATTAAGAGGAAGGGCAAGAGGAAGTAAATCAACTTAAAAATCGATAAGTCAAGCTAAACTTGGGAATTTGTTTGATAAAATTAAAACATAAATTCTTATAAATCTGCACAAAGAAGTAGAAATGTTAAGAATTAAATATGAGGAAAAAGAAGACACTGATATTTGTGTTGTCCATTCAAAATCACATGTTGTTAAATATTGCCCATCATTACGAAGGTTGAAGGAATTTTACCAAGAGGACAATGGAGCAAGTTAATCACCAAAGAAGTTATGTTATGTAGCTCCAAGAGAACCATGGCAGCCTAGTCGACCTAGTATTATGCAAGAGCCCAATTCAAAATTTCAAGCTTATGCACATACATCTCAAAGTAATTGGAACAGACCCTTTCCTTCGCAACATTGGCCATCTCAACCCCAAAACTAATCTTGACAACGAGGTTTGCAAGGAACTTATGGAAGCCATCCACAATATGTTGAATATTCTCCTCAATATCCCCCATATCTAACTCCATGTTATCCCTACCATCCACCTCCACCACAACCACAACCCCAACCACATCCATCTCAAACATCCACTCCCACTCAACTACCTATACCATCATTTCCAAACCCACACATGGAAGTAGCTCAGCCCACTTACAATGGTAAAGTACAACACTTTTGAATATATCCTCTTGATCTAAATGCTATTCATCTTAGCTTAGGAAGAGTATTGCAAAAAAAGGATTCTCTTGATGTCATTAAAGGAAAACATGTAGAAAAAGGAGATTCAAATTAGAAGACCAAAGAATCATGGGCTGCACTTGATGAGGAGTAGACATCAGAATCAAAGATTAAGAAAGTTACATCATCTTCACCATTAGATCCTCTATGTGTTCAAGAGAATAATCAGCAAAAAGGAGGAGATCTGAATTCCGTAGAAGAGGAAGACATCCAAGATGATCCAAATCAGCACATGGACTAGGGACATCACAATTATATTGAAATATGGTTCCAAAAAATTGTTAAGTTGCAGCAAGACACTCTTCTTCAACAATTTTTGATCTCATCTCAGTCAAAACAGTTTGTATCTCATATTTAGGTACATGTCAAAGCATATGTTTCTAGCCTACACATGATTTCATCTTCCATCATGTTATGTGTTATACCCCTATACCAATAGGTGTCATATATCATGATTGACTTGGATTAGCTTTGAAATATGTTCCCACCTTTTCCTGTTGCAAAGGTTTTCCATATTTGTAAAATATCAAAAAATGTAAAGAGGGTATACCCTAAAAAAAAAAATCAAAGGGTGAAAAGAATAAAAATAGGTCAAGAACTGAAATAAAATGAACCCCAACAAAAAGAAAAGACCAGGAAAGTGTGCAAGCCTAAATGCCACTACTTTTTTACTTTGGTACAATAAAAATTGTGTGTAGCTTGTTACTTATGCCACAATGCATGAATAGTCAAACAATTTAAGCTTGGCTAGTTCATATTTTCAATTTCATGTTGTAGAAATAGAGAATAAAGATCTGAACAAACAATTTAATCTTGGCAGATAAGTAGATCGGTAGAGTAATAAAAGGATCTCAATAGTTTAATTTGAGCCCTTGGATGCAATAAGTGTAGAGTGAGATAGACATCAATATGTAAAAGAAAAGAAACTTTGAAAAGGGTTTGCCAGTCCAAGTGCACCTTAATAAAGAAGTAAAAATGCTAGGTTATATAGGTAGGGTAAGTAGATGATGGTTTCAGAATAATATGTGGTGAATGATAAGTCTAAATGTGTAAATATTTTACTTTCATCACAAGGCAAAGGCATGTATCACATGGAAGGCACATCAAACAAGCAAAGGCAAAAATAATTAACTTCCCTACTCATTTCCCATAACTTTTCACTAATTTCCCCTAAGTGGCAAGGTATCTATCAAGTTAGAGGGGCTCAGAGCATTTCTCTGACTTTTGGAGGGACCAGACCCTCAGCCTAATAATGTATAATACCTTAAGCACCTAAGCCCTTTTCACCAATAATCACACCCCTTCATAAGTTATTCATTTCCCTAATAAATCTTTTCCTAAGTAAAATCCTATTTTACTTAGGGAAAATAAAACATTTTCCATATAAACCCTCATGTTCACTTAGCCTAAGTTTTAAATATATATATATGAAAATGTTTTAAACTTACCACGCATTTCACAAAGTCATATTAACCACTAATTTATGTTATTATATAATTCCCCTATATAAAAATTACCCACTCTCGTATTATTATAAATATGAAAATTCCCGAAATCTTTATATATCCCACCCCTCGGTTAAATATAACCATAATACAGTCAACAAGTGGGATTAATTAACTAATCCATAATTAATTAAGAGCCCAACCCCTACCATGCTAATAAAAGAATTAATTAATCCTCACAATTAATTAATAACTTTAACTAATCACATCGCCCTCGATGTAATTAAATTCCTTTAATTATATTGGGCCTACCCTCCGCTAACCTTCCGCTATTTCACCTCCTCGACAACTGTCCAACCAAATCCTGCAGATCCGATGGTTGTCGTGCATATCGGATGGACCATAGTGGTCGACCTTTAGCACGTGATGGCATTCAATTTTGTAAATAGTACCCGTGCTACGTGTCAAACGTCATATGGAATCGCGTAGTCTCACCCAAATACCACTTACCTCCCACTACTGGTGCGATGAAAACCGCTTGCCACCTCTCGCTAAAAAAAACATCAAATCATTTTCCCACTCGCGCCATCTGTCCAAATCTCGAAGCCGTCAAAATCTTTGGCTTTTCATAAAAAACAAACTTAATCAGTTTTTTGTCCTTATTTCTGAAAAGTGCATGCATGCAACCTGAACATTGAAATTGACTAGCTCGTACACCCAACCATCAACTACCCTCAAAATTACAGTTCGATGCCACTCCAAGTCCGCCATTTGCACCCAATGAACCTGCATTCCATTACCTGTCACTAAAACCAGGTATTTACCAATTTCCATCCAGAAACTCTGTAAATACTTGCTTTCCTTTGTAACTAATTTGAAAACCCAAATTTCATTATAATTCAGTCACTAAATTTAGAATTCAAGATTCCCAAGACCCTCCATTTTCACAACTCCACATAAAAAACCCTAGTTTCCTATCTGAATCCACAAGAACCAAAATGGAAACCCCCGTAGCCCTCAATGTAGCACCTATCACTACCCCTCACAGTGATTTGGATTATCTTCCCCTAGCAGATAAATATTTTCAAATAAAAGACCTTGATACCGACCAAGACCACTTAAAAGTATTTTGCCAATGCTGGGACAATTACATGAATTGCTAAGATACCATAGGACTTTGGGAATCAAATCTCCCAAGGTATATTCTCCCCTCTATGTGCATTTTCCTTGACATTATCCATCAATGTCACACCAATTACAATCCCAACCTTACAGCAATAATGTCTCCCAATCAAATTGTTCTCTTCACAATTACTGCAGATTCAATCAATGAGATGCTCCAGTTTCAGCCCAATCAAGACATCACCCCCATTTCCCTTGGATAATTGCTGGAGAAATCATCTAAATTGTCCCAGTATGAACTTAGTCACCTTTACCAGGATTTTATGGACAAGCAACATCAACCCAAAGATCCTCCTCCCTATTTGTCAGTTTTCTTCACACATATAGGTCAAAATATAGTCGATATGATAGCTACAATCATGGGTATCAATACTAGTGAGTATGTGGATGAATTGAGCCTAGTTTTAATGTCCATTTTTACCCCTAGTCAGCCTCCTGCTATCAAATATAACTATGATGCTTACATTGCTGAGAAAATCCATCACCAGTTCATGAGGCTAGAAAATGAAAAAGTATTCAAGTATTCTACATTCATATATCACCTTTTCCATTACTATCAGTCTAACATGTTCCCATTCTTTGTAAATAAACTTGATACAAATCATAATCCCAAATCAATCATTTTATGGACTTCTATCTTCCACTATTCATTTTCTTGTCCCTATTCATATAATGAATTCATTGACCAGTTTGTCCACCCAGTGACCACCATGCTGACAGGAAATCCTTCTCCTATGATTAGTGATGAAATCAAAAGAATCCTTCAGCTATCCAAGTATACAAAATAGGTGACAGGTACTTGTCCCAAAATCACACAGAGATCAGAATATATGGTTGTGAACTTCCTCCATTCAAACTACCAAAATATGTTCCTATGAGGTTATTTGCATTGGAATATTATAGGCAAATGATAAACTCTAATCAGATTCACCTTACCAGGGCCAAGAACAAAGCACAGTTGAGAATTAAAGATCACTTAGGCCCATTTGTTTGCAACAATAGAGAAGCAGACAAAGAAGCAGAAGAAATCCTAGACAAAATGAGATCAAATAAAAATTTTGTTTGGAGATATGATCCACAAGGTTTCATTTGTGATAGGAGAATGAAACATAAGTTATCACCATATTTTCATCAGAAAATCCCTAAAATAGAGCAATATGTAAATATGGATAAATGGAGGGAAGGAACTCCAGTTGAAATGGATAGTGATCGGGTCAATGTAGAGAACGTGATGAAAGACCTAGAAAAGAGAGTTGACTTGGACTCTTGTGAACAGGTACCAGTTGGAGCCGCTCAGAATCCAATAATAGGAACTAGTGCCTCTAAAGTAGACACTTGTTAAAGGAACTCACAGGAAACTAGTGCACCCCTTGTAGAACCACCACAAGGAAAAGAATAGGGAACCAATACTCCAACATCAGGACAACCAAAGATGTCAGAGCAGCTTGAGATCTCTGAAGAACAAACTCCACCATAGTCCCATCTAGCTCAGGTCAATGTGGGAGACCCCCATGTTTTGTAGACTCCCCTGAATGAGGAAAACGGCTTGAAAAGAGACAGGGAAGTAGCTACCCCTACCAGTGGTCCTTTAGACCAACCTGGTGCTAAGAGGCATAGGATAAATCCACATTTAGAGGAAGAGTTTTATGAAGAAAGAACATGGAGTTTAAGGAAAGAAGGTGGAGACAGTCTACATACATCCCCAATAGGTGGTACACCTTCTAGTTCACAAGGACAAGCTTGAATGACAATAGAGTGTCAAAGTTTCATCTTTCAGGTCTGCTTCTGACAAGACCTTAGACATCAAAGGAAAATTTAAGGAAATAAAGACAAAAAATGAACAGCTAATGGCCCAAGCCTACACTCAAAACTTGAAGATAGCCCCTACTAATCAAACCAGGTTGATGTCAGCTTATGACATCAAAGAACATAATGCAAATGAGCTTTCTAAAGCCTACAGTACAACAACCCAAATCACCTGCAGACTACCTCAAAACTAAATTTTAGGTCTTAGCCAAAGATATTCACCCTATAGATCAGATAGAACTACATAAGAAAATAGGGGAAGTAGTTTATTCTACACTGGCAAGCAAGGCCATGATTGCACATAGGTTGGAAAATTTGCTGAACAACACCACTGCTCAATTGCAACTAGAAAGAGCCTCCTCTTAGGCAAAGGACAACAGAATCAAATCATTGGAGGATTTGATTATTGGATTGGGCCATAACCCAAAGGATGTCAAAGCTACAGAAGCCCTAATAAAGAAAATGAATGAAGATATAGCTTCCCTGAGAAAGCAGTTGAAATTGCCACCACTTATGCATCCAAAGACTGCCGAGATAATTGAAAAAAAGAATGAAGAATAGCTTATGGACTTGGTCCTCAAGATAAATGAGAAATTAAAGGAGATAGAGCAGGAATTAGAGAAAACACTACAAAGTACGTAGAGTGAGTCGACCTCTCAGCTGCAAAATGTAGTGCCAGTGGTTTCTACAATAGTCTCTTCTACATTGGCAACTACTCTAGCACCAAATGTCCCTTTGGCAACAACTGAAACTATTGGAGTGACAGGTATAGGTACAGGTACATCACAGGTAGGAACTTCAAGTCAGAGCACAGAAGAGTTAATCAAATCCATGGAGGAACTGAAGCTCCAGGTCACTGAACTCAAAAAGGTAAAGGAGAAATTCATTACCTTGGAACAAAAGTATGATGTGTCAAAATTTGATTTTCCTGAAGAAGTGTTACACAGTAATTTGTCACCATTGGTCACCGTCCCTGTTACCCCTTTCCCGCAGTTTGGAGGACTCATTCCGGGACCTGTGAGAAGTGACATAACTTGAAAACACTTGCATTATGTTCCCCTAAGTATGGACTTCATATGCCTTGAAGATATCTCCTACAGAATATCCTTAAAAAGTCCCCTTTTTCCATTAGCGCGGATCCACAGTGTATCACCCGCGCCAATGGCGGAAATTCTCCAAAGAGGGCGCGCCAGTTGGCGCTCTATCTCAGAATCTTACCTGTGCCAACAAATTTTGGGAAAGCTTTTTAACAAACGCACGCCCGAGAGTTTTTTCCTTTCGACTCATGAGGCTTTTCAAGGATAATGTCAATCTCATGGATGTCGAGATTCATCGTATCTCTATCCATAATAGCTTTTCAAGGATAATGCTTATCCCATGGATGTCTGGATTCATTGTATCTCTTCCTCTTCCTCCATCTATAAAAGCATGTTCTGGTGCATTTGACAAGCTAGTTTTGAGCATAGGGAGAATGATACTGTCAGAAGTCTGAGAGATTGTTGTAAGAGTATTCTTTGCATTCATAATCAAAGAGAGAGAGAGAGGCTTGTTCCCGATCCCGACAAGCTTTGCAAGACATGTGTAGCTGATCACCCAGCCAAAGGAGGATTTGACGTCAGAACTTCAGTTGTATACTCCTTTGTTGATTATCAATAATAGATGACTATCATTATGGTTCCATTCTTGCTGTCCATTATGATGATGTTTGGATTATATCTTTTCTGACTGATATATAATTGCATCTATTGGATTTTATGCTTGTATTCATGTCGTTCTTTGCATGTGTAGGTGTCCATTCACGGAGATTGTGAGGATCGTGACTGGCTGGAGCAAAGGAATGGGAGTGTCAACTCTTCTACAACACTAGCGTTGGAATCCAAGTAGGTTCTCATAATCCACTTTTAATTTGCAATTAGGAACTTGCGTGATAGCATTGTTTGATTATTTCTAGACCCATTTTGGGCTAGTGGGATCGCCTCTGTCCGCAGAGGGGATTTACCTCACCAAAAATTTGGCGAATCCACTAGGGACGCTATTTGTTGTTTGATTCGTAAACTTTGGACGGAGCCTGAAGTATGGCCAGGTAGCCTTCGAAACGCTGTTGCTCTGCATTAGCGAAGTAGATCAACACCACTTCAGTCAATCTCCGGTTTGGTTTACGAACTAAACAACTTGGACTTTGTCTTGTCTCTTTGGTTTTCTCTTGTTTTGATTGCTTAGATAAGCTTTCTGGGTTGGATTCTTTGTTGTCTCTTGCTGCCTGGCTTGTCTGGATACTGCTTGCCTAGTCTTGGATTGCTTGTTTTTTATTTTAACGTAGAAAACTCAATTGGCGCTCTTTTTTGCATGACAGTCGCACCAATTGGCACCACTTGTCAATGTACAGCCTGCGCGAATCCTCAATTGGCGCTACTTTTAGCTTGAAAGTCGTGCCAGCCCAGGGAACCTTTCAGAGTTTGCTTGTTTTGAGCCTTCCAAGCTTGGTTTTTGTGTCTGGATACTATCTTTCAATCACTTAAATGTGTTAAAGTCT
Source organism: Pinus tabuliformis (assembly GCA_031772625.1). Classification (NCBI taxonomy): domain Eukaryota; kingdom Viridiplantae; phylum Streptophyta; class Pinopsida; order Pinales; family Pinaceae; genus Pinus; species Pinus tabuliformis. Next base: position 756,311,326 of record CM062808.1, on the reverse strand, counting down.
TGTTTGAGTGGTTTTTGGCTTTTTTCTACCGATTTCACGTTTTAGCCCTAGGGCATCTAGTGGCTTTGTGCATCGAGCCTTCCTTAGGATTTTTGGTCTTCTGTTGGTCCAGTCAACTTTTTGGTTACTCTCTTGCACTTGTTCAGTGATTGTTAAACTTTTTATTGTGTTATTCGAGTGATTTACTTCTTTTCCACTTGGATTTCGCTTAGCTTCGTTTGGGCTTAGATCACATAGCTCATTGAGGTTTTTGTGATTTTTCTTGGTTTGGAAGATTTCTTTGGTGTTCAGGGACTTGATTGTATTTTCATTGAGTGAAATTTGTTTCTTTTACTCTTTGTTATTATCTCTCAAAATTTGTTTAGTGCATTTTTCCATTGAAAAAAAAAACGAACAATCTCTTTTGCATTGCATTAGTTAATGGAAATTAGAGCTTTTCATTGTTATTAGTGATTAGTGACTTTAAAGAAAAGCTTGGTTTATTGCCATTAGCTGCATTAGAGTCATTGTTGATTGTTTTATGATAATTTTGTTTGATTGAAAGATCTCAACTCTCCCGTAGTTAGCATTCATCGAATGAAATGATATATTTTGGCATATAGCTTGCATTTAGGAAATTGTGAGAGATTACATACGGTAGGACCTGGAAACTAAAACTTAATCAAAGATCAACCGTAAAATGAACTGAATGAATCTAAAAACGCATTGGAACTTAACGCATACATCTAGAGGTCTAGGCTAGAGACGTGTTCCGGTGTTGTTAAACGTAGTCACTGTTGTTTCACATCATGGTTGGGTGATTCCTCCTTTTGTGACTCGATTATGGTCTAGCACGGATTTTTTCTCCCACATACCATCGAGTATATGTGGAGACCCCACTAGGTTATCATCCTTTATCCACAGGAAGCTGTGTCTACCGCCTTACAAGCCGTAATGCATTGAACACAGCATTCGCGAAGATTGACTGCCGTATGGGAAGTCCTTGGTTTTCATATGATTGCCAAGGTGTATATGCATTTTTACGGATTGTTTGGTAAACCCTTTGCCTAGTTTCTCCATAGTAGTCACTTTTGATCCTTTTTGGACTCCCTAAAAGAAAAGGCTCATCTGAGCATTTTGTCACTTCGGGCTCATTAAAAATTCGAAGGAGACTAGAGTCATCTTTTTGTCCTTTTCTCGACTCTTAAAACATGAAAAGGTCAAGTTCAGTTCCTTTGTCTTAAAATTTATTCGGCCACGATTCACATTTACCCTATTAGATCTTGTTTTTCGTTAGCTTGAGTAGGTTTCTTTTTTGATGGCAACCTTTCCGGGGTTCACCAACCCAGGGATCCCCTCTGACGGAAACCCTGGTCATTTCGCTCCTTTTGGGAATGTTGGTGCTCCTTACATGTCAATGTTGTCCCTCCCAGGGTTAACTGTTGGGTTGCTTGTTTGGTTGTTCCCAACCTCTTTGGTCCCTACCGTCTCAACTTCTGGTCAATCAGTCCCTCCACCTAAACAACATCATGTTGATTCTAAGGTGGACCTCTCCCCTTCTTCGCCTGTTTCTCCATCCTCATCTTCTACTTCGCCTGATGAAAGTCTGGATTCAAGTAACCAGGTGGCTAAGAAGAAGAAGAAGAAGAAGTCTCCTAAGGGACAGGCTAAAACTGTAGCTAGTCCCTCGAGTACACCTCCCATCAGGCCACCTTCTGCTCCTCCGTGGAAAGTAAAATTTCCTTGTAGATTATGCAAGGATGACCATCTTCTGTGCGATTGTCTTGGCATTCCCAGGGTCTTAGAAGTATGGTCTCACGATCCGGCCCACCCCTCATCGTCCTCTGAAGCTCACAGCAATGCTACTCTATTAGCTGGAAATGGTAAGGGAAAAGGGAAGATTCGAATCCCTTGTAGACTTTGTGAAAGCAATCATCCCCTTCACCTTTGTCTGCTCATGGATAAAGCCTATGTTGTCTTGGAAAGTCTCACAGCTCCTTCACCCCAACTACCCATTGGCTATCAACGTCTCTCTACAGCTGCGGATCGCCCCCCTGCTGACAAAGAGATCGACCAAGATCCCTCTCTTGTCTAGCCTCCTCTTCCCGAACCTCGTTGTGCCAAGCCTGTTCTAGACCAGCCATTGGTCGGAAAGAGTGTCAACTCGAGTTCACCACCTGTCGACCAATCTGTTTCAGAAGAGCATCATTCCCATGTTCTTCTCGTCTCCTCAGATTCTCCTAAGTCTGGAAATGACTCTCCTATCCCAGTTGCTCCTGAGAGTCCTGCTTCGATCCCTTTAGAGCAGGGAGGTAATCATATGATTCCCCCACCAAGTAGTTCAGTCGTTTCCTTTGACTGGAGTTGTTTGGCCACCTCCTGCCTTCCATCCCATGTGCCTTTCTGGTTCACGGTACACGGCTATAATAGGGCAATACCTGGCACTATTTTGGATGAGGGTGCATCTGTCAGTCTTATGCCTGCCACTACTTGGCAAGCTTTGGGTTCCCCACAGCTTGTGCCAGTCGCGCCAAATCTAACGGCTTTTGACGGAGGAACTAGTCAACCATTAGGGATCCTTCCATAGTTCCCTATTACTTTGGGAGGCAAGACCGTCTATATAGATGTATCGGTTACCCAAGGTGCTTTAGATTTCAGTCTTCTCCTTGGCCGTGACTATGTTTATGCCATGGGGGCCCTTGTCTCTTCACCTTTCCGTGTGGTTTTCTTTCCACATGATGGAAGAATTGTGACTATCGATTAATTATCATTCGTTCGTCCACGGGTCCCTCAAGCGCAGTTGTCATCCCCTCCTGGTTTTCATCCATTAGTTGCATCTGCCCCACCACATATCAACTACGTGGCCACTTATCCTGTGCCTGTATCCAGTGATGCTGCCGTCGTGCATAGTGTCCTGGGGGCATTGGGTCCTGACTTCTGAGATGTTACCCTTCCACCCGGAGTGACACTCTTGGAAGCCCCGACTTCCTGTTCATTCTAATGAAGTTCAGGCGGAGCTTAGTTCGTTTTCCTATGTCAAGCTCCTTAAAAAATGAAACTAGGTCTGGCGGAGCATAGTTCATTTTCCTATGTCAAGCTCCTTAAAAAATGAAACTAGGTCTGGCCAAGCATAGTTCTTGATCTTGTGTCAAGCTCATTAAAAAATGAAATAAGGGTTATGAGGATAGTTCTTTTCCTAGGTCAACCGCATTAAAAAATGAAACATCTCCCTTTCCAGATCAAGTCTTTTGATTAAGATCTCGTAAAATACAAGTCGAGTCTTTCCTAGATCTCGAGAGTGGACCTTCATTCCATCCACTTTGTTGAATGCAATGAAGCTTGGGGGCCATGTACCTCGATTTGCGTTATTATGCTAGGGGCATGTGAACTGATAACAAGCATAGTTTTTCATTTCAAGCTTGTGTAAACATGAAACCGAATATAAGCAGAGTTCTCCATGGTTCAAGCTTGTGTAAAAATGAACCCATATCTGATTTACATCTTGTGATTGCCACCTATCCGCTACATTTTGCTAGATGAGCCTTGGTTGTTTCATTCCGTCGACACCATCTCTTTAGCTGATCATATGCTTTCACTTGGCTATTTATCCTTTCCTGAGGAACCACAACGATGAGTGGTTTTATTAGCCAGCCTCTTGACCATTACATGTTTTGAGCAGTTCCACCATTGCCGAAACTAGTTGCTACCCTTTATACCACTCGTTCCTCTAGGACGAGTCTCCTTTAAACTCTTTTCTGACTCGTAAAATATGAAAAGATTGCCGAGTATTTTTCCCTTTTTTTGACTCGTTAAAGAGAATAAAAATGGAGGTCTACTTTCAGCTCTTTTCTGACCGTTTAAAGAAGAAAAGATTGCCGAGTTTTCCCCTCTTGACTCGTTAAACGTAAATAAGAGGCGTTCGTCTTTAAACTCTTTTTCGACTGTGTAAAAATTAAAATATCGTCGGACCCTTGTCGTTTCGGGTTCGTTAACGGTCACGAAGTGACGTGGTTTCGATCGCTTTTTTACTTTTTCAGGTCGAAATCACTACTCATGAAAAGTTATCCTCGATCGTAATGGTCGGGCGGTTCTTTCGAGCATTGTTTTATACTTTTTCGGGCTCGAGAGACACAAATTTATGAAAAAGGACACCCTTGGAGTTTTCTTTTCTGCTGTCTTTTCAAACTCTCTAAACATGAGAAGACGTTGAGTTCTTCCTTTGTCAAACTCGTTAAAACTTGATGACGTTGGAGTCTATCGAGATGACGTTACAAGCATATGCTATCCCCGTCAAGCTTGTTAATAAAAATAACTAGGGTACTCGCCAGAAATGGTGGGGAAAAATGGAACCATAATTATTGTCGTGTCGGCAGTATGTCGCTCTTGAACATGGCACTTGTCTACTTTTGTGTCTGGGTGGGGACATCTCATCTCATTTTTCACTTGCCTCCATGGATTTGGGTAATCCTATTTGACCTCTCATCTGCTCATTGCCTCGTCACCATGACCTTTGATCCATTAATGTCAAATACTGCCAATTCCACTGTCGTGCCGCCGATATGTTCAAGAGAAGTTGACCTCTACAGAATAACAACCTCCTTCTGATAGCTCACATAATTCTGATCCACCACAACATTCTTTCTCTATCTCGTGTCGATGATGTGTGAAACACTATGGCCAACCTTCGATCAAGGTCACTTCCTGTCAACTTCAGCTCATTATCCAGGAAGCTGATTTAGAGACTCCCTTTCGGTGCCTTGGAACCTGCATGCCTCAATGGCAGGTTCTTCGTGTTCGACATAAGGTTTTCATCATTGGCCTCCGATCGAATGATTCTAAGGGTTTTTGACGCCAGCTCACTGATTCACACGACGTAGATTGTACCTATAGTACCTTGAGTGCCATTGTCATTATTGGTGGTACCTCTCGCGTCTATTAATAGTTTTCATTATTGACTGGTAATCAGACGATGTTCATGCATGTTTGACTTCAACTCATATATTCACATGCTTGAACTAGTACTTTGTTCGGGTCGAGATGCAGCGCAAGACCCTGGATTTTGTCTGTTGGAATCCAGGCTGCAATTTTGTGGATTATTGTTACATGACTCATTCACTGGATGGCTGCGACCATACCTGGTCTATTCATCGATCCTCACCGGATGGCTGCGCCCATACCATGGATCTAGATTATTATGTACTCTGTTATGGATGGCTGCACCCATACTACATATATCATGTACTTGAGCTATCAGTTGTATCTCTCTATGCAGATTCTCCGGCGGTAGCTGCATGTGTTCTTGTAAAGCATTTCACCCCTCTCTCTCTCAGGCCTCATGCTTTAGGGGGCATCTGTTCCACAGTAATTTGTCACCATTGGTCACCGTCCCTGTTACCCCTTTCCCGCACTTTGGAGGACTCATTCCGGGACCTATGAGAAGTGACATAACTTGAAAAAACTTGCATTATGTTCCCCTAAGTATGGACTTCATATGCCTTGAAGACATCTCCTGCAGAATATCCTTAAAAAGTCCCATTTTTCCATTAGCGCGGATCCACAGTGTATCACCTGCGCCAATGGGGGAAATTCTCCAAAGAGGGCGCGCCAGGTGGCGCTCTGTCTCAGAATCTTACCCGCGCCAACCAATTTTGGGAATGCTTTTTAACAAACGCACGCTCGAGAGTTTTTCCTTTCGACTCATGAGGCTTTTCAAGGATAATGTCAATCTCATGGATGTTGAGATTCCTCATATCTCTATCCATAATAGCTTTTCAAGGATAATGCTTATCCCATGGATGTCTGGATTCATTATATCTCTTCCTCTTCCTCCATCTATAAAAGCTTGTTCTGGTGCATTTGACAAGCTAGTTTTGAGCATAGGGAGAATGATACTGTCAGAAGTCTGAGAGATTGCTGTAAGAGTCTTCTTTGCATTCATAATCAAAGAGAGAGAGAGGCTTGTTCCCGATCTTGACGAGCTTTGCAAGACATGTGTAGCTGATCACCCAGGTAAAGGAGGATTTGACATCAAAACTTTGGTTGTATACTCCTTTGTTGATTATCAATAATAGATGACTATCATTATGGTTCCATTCTTGCTGTTCATTATGATGATGTTTGGATTATATCTTTTCTGACCAATATATAATTGCATCTATTGGATTTTATGCTTGTATTCGTGCCGTTCTTTTCATGTGTAGGTGTCCATTCACGGAGATCATGAGGATCGTGACCGACCAGAGCAAAGAAATAGGAGTGTCAACACTTCTACAACACTAGCGTTGGAATCCAAGTAGGTTCTCATAATCCACTTTTAATTTGCAATTAGGAACTTGCGTGATAGCATTGCTTGATTGTTGCTAGACCCATTTTGGGCTAGTGGGATCGCCTCTGTCCACAGAGGGGATTTACCTCGCCAAAGTGAGGAAAAACAAAGGCTTGACTCAATAGGTTAAAACATTGGAGAAAGATCTTACATTTGAAAAGCCTTTGACTGATATATGAAGGATATTATGGACCAACATCACTCAATCAATCAATGATGTTTGGTTATCAATTCAAATAAGTTTTGAATAGATTGACTTAGTGAATGTTGCTCTTCAAGAGATTGAAAAGACCAAGGAAGAGCTAGGAGGGAAGCCTGAAGAAGTTATCAGGTTAATAAACATTCTAAACAGCAGAAACATGTATCAATTGGAATAGATGAATATTGAAGATAGGATTGGAACCATCCTCGAAATAAAGAAAGTATTGACCAAAAGCACTCTAATGCAAAACCTAGAATGAAAATGTCAGAGTATGCACGAAGATTTAGATGAATCTATGGAAAAATTTGGCATCTTACAAAGTAAAGGACCTCCAAGTCCTTTAGTCATCAATGACAAGTTAATGAGGTAGGATGATTATATCAACAAATTACATCACTATGCAAACAACCAAGCCAGTTCATCTGCTAGTTCATCTGCACCCAAGGCATTACCCACAGGAATATTTCTCTATTATAGTTTCGAGAACCTTTTTTATGTTGAGCATGAAGTGAAGCACTTCTTTCTAGTACAACCAAATTTTGTAAAATACACAGAAGTTGATAAAATTTTCAGAAAGCTAACAAGGACCAAGATACCAAGGGATTATTGATCGACCGATATTATAGACATCTTATGGTCTACCATGGTAAAAATTAAATTGAAGTACTTACCATAGTCAATTTTGGTAAAAGAAGATGAATGATGGTAAAGCAGGTAAAGAGGATCAGTCACAGGTAAAAGAGTATCAGTGAAAAGCTAAAAGCAATTAGCCAGCACAGAATCACGAGCAAGATAGCAAGATGCTTGATCATAGGACCTGCCCCCAACTCCTTCAACAAAAACAGGGACAACAACCAAGCAGCTAACATTCAGTTTCTACTTTCGAGACGATCCGTCTCTACATTCATGTAAAATATATTTAGTTTTCCTAGAATATATCTCTCTTTGTTAAGAGATATTTTAATGTAAATTTTATATAATTACTTCCTCATTCGAAGCACCGAGGGTGGATTCTTAGACATTTCTATAGACTCTTTATTTTGGAATAGAATTGTTGTTGAACAACTATTGTATGGCTGGCTGGACAAAGTAATAAAGCAAAGGACTTTTATAGAATACCTGTGTCAAACGAGAAACAAATAAGTATTCTATATATTATGTTTTTACAATTTTCTTGTTTAAATATTTTACATGTGTTTCATATCTAAATGATAAATGAAAAGTATATTTCAGAAAGAGCTTTACAACATTCTATCTTAAAAATCATTTATATTCTTAATGTTTTCTTCCAAGCTATCATAGGTAGGGAATTCTTAATTGCTCCCTACTTCTCAGTTTATCATTGTGGCCATTTAAAAAAGAATTATTAATTGCTTTTTGTTAATGATCACCCACTTTCCCTCATCTTGAAACTCTGTTGAAGGATTCTTAATTGCCCTTCCTCCCTTTTAAGACCATTTCACCCTTTCAAGTTATCATTTGTATCTTGTTTAGCTATCTTGCCCTGTGAAGCCATCCTTTATTGAATCAACCTGATCTAGTTAAGCCATATTTAGTTGACTCCATAGCACAATGGCCTAAAATACCTTGTTCTATCCATCTACTCCTGCATTCCACCACCAAACAATATCAAGACCCCCTAAGCTTTCATAACTAGCCTAATATCCTATAAAGAAATCTAAATCATAAAGAGAGAGCCCTCTCTGGGTACAGATTGGGTAGATTTTGTACTTAAAAGTTGGTTTGTGGTTACTTCAAACCCCTTTCCTTCTTTTGACAACTTCAAGGAAAATCTGAGTGATAACATAGTGGCCACCACACTGAGGAAGAACAATCCCTCAGTCAAAGCAAATCTTTAAGAAAGTTTAAACCCTAAATCTAAAAGCATCTTAAATAAATCATAGAAGTTGTTTGTTTGATATCAGTTAAGAAAACCAAAAACAAAACCCAAAAATCTGGCTTCAGAAAGGACTCGTTACACTAGAGCTAATCCTAATCCCAATCCACCACAAGTGTTTGAGAACCCCAATTTGATCCCCAGAATTCTTAGGAGATAAGAAAGTTCAGTGAGTCCTCGACCTACCGTCAGATCCTCATCATGTCTTGTTAAGTGGATTTACCTCGAAGACCAACCCTTTGACGAATACTTTGAAACCTATTTGTTTAGGACTTCATCCGATTCTGAATTAATTGACCTAGTCCAAGACCCAGAGTTCATCCGAGAATTAGAGCTCCAAGCAGCTAATTTTTCAATTGATAGATATTTGCAGAACTCACCACAATCTGATCTTACCAGTGAAGGAACACCTAATCCCTCTGTAATCACGACTGTTTCTGCAAGCTCAACATCATTCCCTCATATCCCTCAACCTCAGACCACTCCACATCAGACCATCACCTCTAGCTCCCCATCCACAACTCAAACATCCACTATTATTCCAACCCTATCTTTTGTTTCACCATTACCTACAGCAATGGAAAATACATATTCCCCCTCTGGTACTACTAGCAAACTTAGGTGCCATGCCCCAGGATTACCAAAGTAAGATAACTACTTTTGATGGCACTAGTACCTATACAACCCAACAACACACCAAGAAGATGACTAATTATTTTGAAATTTATGAAATATATATTGATGATGTGCAAATGAGAATATTCATTCAGAGTTTATCTAGGGAGGTTAGAACCTAGTTCAGAGGTTTAGCAAGAAACACTATAGACATCCTAGCAACTCTCTATCAACAATTCTTGAACAAGTGGGAGAAAAAGAAAGACCCCCTTTAGTTTCTATCTTAATACAAAAACTTAAGAAGAGGAGCACAAGAAACTATGCAGGACTACTGCACTAGATTCAACAGTATGTATAAGGCCATCCCTCAAAATCTTAGACCCCCACCTGGTTTAGCCTTAATCAAATTCTTAGATGGATTTGATTCTGATATGACTTTCTAGCTGAAAGAACAAAAACACCCTACTTGGGAATATATGCAAAGCATAGTAGTCAATATTGAAGCCAACCTGATATCTAAAAGAGGCAAGGCTAGGTGTGAAAGGAGGATACCATTAAAGGAAGAAAGCTCACCCTTTGAAAAAATGCTAGATGCCATAATTGAAGGAATGGATAGACTAGGAGAGAGAGTGGAGACAATTGAAAGGAAAGCTCCTTAGGATGGTCAGCAAACCAACACGGGGAGAAATCCTAATTTTAGAAAAAATAAAAACCTGAACAATCGGAAGAATGGTCATAACGAAAACATTAGACCCCCTTTCGAGGAGAATTATGCAAAAGCTTCCAACTTTGAAGGCCCAGAAGAAGACACTCAAATTAATTTGATGGGACTTAGTAATGACGGAGAAGTTTTCTTGACCCAAGAAGATCAAGAGGCCCACATAATTAAACAATTTCAAACTCAATCAGGGGAATCATTCGACTTTAGGGAAGGATATGACACAACCATCTTTGAGGTGCACAAGCAATACATTCTAAGAAGTAGGAGAATTGATGTCCCTGAAGTAAACAAGAAAAAGGTTCAAAATCAGCCCAAAAGAGGTAAGACAATAACCACACTTGTACATATTCTTTCTAAATCAAATACTAATCCTTCTAACCCCATAATTGAAGATGTCTCTAACAACCAACCAAACAACAAGCAACCCTCCACTTCCCTTCCTTTTAAAGGAATTGTGGAAGAACCTCTAGAGGTTGATCTGGGAGAATCAGGAAATCATGATTCCACTCCTGAAAAGGAGAAAAACATAGAAAACACAAAAAATAGAGAGAATACTGATGTTCAAAATCCAAAAGCCCAAATGGAAAAACCCTTTAATCTGGAAACTAATGTAGGTAAGCTAAAAGTTGTTGTCCCATTATCTGAACTAGCTAAACATGATGCCTACTGAACTCAAATCAATAGATCACTGAAAATTACTGGAACTGAAGACTCAGTTAATATTTTTGATGACCAGTCCGAATTAATCTTTGGCCCATAAGTGAATGGAAAACCATTGGAAGGAGGGATTCCTCCCTTCTATGTGAGCTTAAGCATACATGATAAGATTCTTCACAATGCCATGTTTGACTCTAGGGCATCTCATAATCTCATGCCGAGGTTTGTAATGGAAAATCTAGACCTAGACATCACTAGACCATACAAAGATTTGTTTTCTTTTGATTCTAGTTAGGCGAGATGTTTAGGATTGATAAAATACTTGTGTGTCTCATTGGTTCAATACCCTACAAAAACAATTTTAATGGATATAGTGGTAGCAGATATACCACCTAAATATGGCATGTTATTATCCAGATCCTGAGGTGCTAAGCTTCAGGGGTCTCTTAAATTGGATATGTCATATGCTACTATATCGGTTTTTGGACAACCAAAGAAACTATATAGAGAAATATTGATGAAATACGTAGTAAGTAGTCAGGAATGACCCCAAAATTTCCTTTTCTACTTAGTACACTCTGATATGGACTCATTCATTCTTTACAATGTAGAAACCAATCCTTCCAATACTTTAGAATTTTTAGCAGCAGAACCAAAATAAATTAAAAAAGAAAAATCAAGTGTTAATATTTAGGAAATATCAGATAACAAAGAAAAATCAGATGAGAACAAAAAGCCAAATCCCACTGTTAAACAAATTCCTACTACCCCTGACACCAATTATGAGCATGAAATTCTTTGCCATTTAGAATTCGATGGCTCAGTCAATAAAGTAGGGGCAGGAGTAGGAGTTTGGGTGTACAATATAGAAAATGATCATGCTAAAGGCCATGCCTATAGATTAAATTTTAGATGCACCAATAATATGGCGGAATATGAGACTCTCTTGTTGGGTCTTAAACTTGTTAAAAGATTAGGAGCAATCAGGGCGTCTGTAATAGGAGATTCAGAATTGATAATTAAACATATTAAAGGAAAATACTTAATTATGGATCCTAGATTAGGATATTAAAGAGGAATAGTAATAGAAATTCTCAATACTTTTTTGGAAACTCAGCTTGCAACTATTCCTAGAAAACACAACATGCAAGCACACAGCCTAACCATGTTTTCCAGCACCTACAAATTACCTTTTCAACCTAATCATCAGTTTACTACTAAAATTAAGCACAGGCTAGCCATACCTGATAATCTGAAGAACCGACAGGTTTTTGATAGTGATGAGCAGATCAATAATTTTTTAACTTTAGATGAAGATTTTTCTAGCAGTAACATAGATGTTGATACAATTTTTAGTTCTAATCAAATAGGTGAGGTAGAAATCAACATTTCATAGGAAAGTTCAATAAATATGCTTCATCATATAAAATTCATAGAAAAAGAAATTCAAGACCTGAAACAAATGGACCTAGATGAGATAATTGAAGAAGAAATAGAGGTTGTCAACCTAAAGGACAATCATCTACCCAAAGGATTGACTCCTCTAGAAGATCTGTTTGATTCCAATGACATCCCAAAAAAACCTAAAATGGAACCATTAAAAGCATATATTGAAGAATACAACTTAGGAACATAGGACAATCCAAAAATAATAAAATTGTCAAAAACTCTACCTCCTAATCAAAAGCTAAAGTATGTTGAACTTATGAGGGAATTTTGGGTTGTCTTTGCTTGGAGTTATGGAGATTTGAAATCCTATGACACCTCTATTATTCAACACACTATACCTCTAAAATAAAATCAAAATCCCTTTAAACAAAAACTCAAAAGAATTAACCCTGTTTTACTACCATTAATTGAAAAAGAAATCAAACGCATGTATGAAGCAGGGATTATTGCCCTTATTAGATTTTCAGAGTGGGTGTCTAACTTGGTACCTACTAGGAAGGAAACTGGGGAAATAAGGTTATGTGTTGATTTGAGAAATGTAAATAAGGTCTCTCCTAAAGATAACTATCCTTTACCCAAAATGGATCATATTTTGCAAAGGGTAGTGGGTTCTTCTAGAATTTCACTTTTAGATGGGTTTTTAGGATATAACGAAATCTTGGTTCACCCTGATGACCAAGAGAAAATTGCTTTTACAGCACGATGGGGTACTTTCATGTACATCAAAATGCTATTTAGACTAAAAAATGCAAGAGCAACCTTCCAAAGGGCAATGGACATCGCCTTTGCCAAAGAAATTCATGATTTTCTTGTTATATATCTGGATGATCTAACTATTTTTTCTAAATCAGATCAACAGCACTTGGACCATCTCAGGCAAGTCTTTTTAAAATGCAGAAAATATGGCATTTCATTGAATCCAAAGAAGTCCTTGTTCAGTCTGGGGGAGGGTAAACTCTTAGGTCACATTATTTCCAAGTATGGCATTTGAATTGACCCCTCCAGGATCGAAGCTATTCTACAGATACCTCATCCACGAAGTATTAAAGAACTTCAAGCTTTCCTAGGGAAGATAAAAAATTTAAGACAATTTATTTCTAACTTAGTTGAACTTGTTATATTACTAAATTACATGCTAAAAAAGGATTCAAGTATCAAATGGACAGTAGAGGCCAAGAAATCATTTGAAGAAATCAAAATGGCCTTAACTAGAACACCAGTTCTCACCAGTCAACAATTTGATACAGACTTCATTATTTTCTCTTTTGCATCAGAACACACTATAGCTACAGTTTTATTACAAAAGGATGATCAAGGATGTGAAAAGCCTATAGCCTTTTTTAGTAAAGCACTTAGAGATGCACCATTAAAATACAAAATAATGGAGAAGCAAGCTTTTGCACTAGTAAAAGCCATTAAAGACTTTAGAGTCTACATATTATACTTTCATGTGATAGCTTATGTTCCTAACGTAGTTTTCAAAGACATCCTAACTTAGGATGGGATTGATAGCAAAAGAGGTAAATGCATAGCTACCATCCTAAAGTACGATATAGAGATCAAACCTACAAAACTAATAAAAGGTCAGGGATTAGCCAAACTCATGGCAGAAACTAATTTTCAAGCCCTAGACATAAATGAACTGGATAACGAGCAGGAGATGGTGACTCCAAAAATCAGCAAGGCCTTTTTAGACTCACCTTCGTATGTTGATGTAATTTATGTTTTATAAAACCTGCAGGCTCCTCCAAGGTTATCTAGAACCAAGAATAGGTTTTTAAAAATGAAAGCTTCAATGTTTTGTATCTTAGATAATACTCTTTTTTGGAAAAATCATGAAGGAATTTTATTAAATTTTTTATTAAAAGATGAAGCTGACAAATCTCTCCAAGAATTTCATGTAGGAGACTGTGGTGTACATCTCTATTAGAAGTCAACAACAGATAAAATCCTAAGGGCTAGATTCTATTGGCAAACCTTGTTTGCAAATGTGAAGAAATTTGTAACTTCTTGCCATAAATGTCAAATCTTTGAAGGCAAAAGAAATTTGTTACCTTTACCCTTAAAACCCATTTCCGCGGAGAAAAATTTTCAACAATGGGGTCTTGACTTCATTGGAGAAATTCATCCACCCTCTTCTAGCCAACATAAATGGATACTCACTACCACTAACTATTTTACTAAATGGATAGAGGTCATTTCTTCCAAACAGGCCGATGACACTGTGATCATAGGTTTCCTAGAGACCAATATATTTTCTAGGTTTGTTTGCCCTACTAAAATCATTATTGATAATGCCGCAGCTTTCAAGTCAAAGAAAATGATCAGTTTCTATAACAAGTATCATATTACACTAGGCCATTCCACAATCTACTACCCTCAAGGGAATGGATTGGCTGAATCTTCCAACAAGAATATGATTAATATCATCAAAAAACTGTTGGAAGAAAATAAGAAAACTTGGAACAAAAAACTAATAAATTCTTTGTGGGCAGATAGGCTTACAACCAAAAAATCCATTGGAACTAGTCCATATGAGTTAGTATATGGCATGGAGGCTGTATTTCCTTCATCATTAGGAGTTCCTGTCATGAAAATACTCCAAGAAGCTCAAGTGGAACCTAATGATATTCAAAGAAGGATAAACTAGACTATCAATTTACAGCAAACCCGAGAGGAGGTATACCGAAGATCCCAAGTGTCGCAGGAGAAGCTTAAGAAGATATTTGACAGAAGAACCAAGGCAGAAGATTTCTACCTTGGAGATAAAGTGTTAATATGGGATTCTAGAATAGAGGACAAGAGGAAACATGGGAAGTTTGACTTCCTATGGAAAATACCATACATCATCTATGCTTTCGAAGGAAATAATGCAAATTTTCTTAAAGAGTTAGATGGTACAGAAGCAGAAGAAGGACCAGTCAATGGTCAGATGTTAAGGCATTACTTTGATCCTACTTACTAATGTTACCATGTTCCTCACAAGTACATATTATATCTTTTGTAATGTCATAGTGTTGATTGGACAGTAAGATTTTGGAGTTGAAGCCTGAAGAGAAGGCCCTAAGCTTCAGAAGTATCACTATCATACATACAATAAAGAAGCAAGCAAAAAAAGATTGCAGAGCACAATCAAAGTCCTTGAAAGGCCACTGATCTACTGTTCTTGACTTTCCACCAGGGAAAGCCATCCCCAAGTGGAGCCATTGTTCTACCGCTATACCAATAGGTGTCATATATCATGATTGACTTGGATTAGCTTTGAAACATGTTCATACCTTCTCTTGTTGCAAAGGTTTTCCATATTTGTAAAAAATAAAAAAAATGTAAAAAATCTAAAGAGGGTATACGCTAAAAAAAAAATTCAAAGGGTGAAAAGAATAAAAAGAGGTCAAAAAATGAAAGAAAATGAACCCCAACAAAAAGAAAAGACCAGGAATGTGTGCAAGCCTAAATGCCACTACTTTTTTACCTTTGTATAATAAAAATTGCGTGCAGTTTGCCACTTATGTCACAGTGCATGAATAGTCAAACAGTTTAAGCTTGGCTAGTTCATATTTTCAATTTCATGTTGTAGAAATAGAGAATAAAGATCTGACCAAACAATTTAATCTTGGTAGATAAGTAGATAGGTAGAGTAATAAAAGCAGCTCAACAATGTAATTTGAGCCCTTTGATGTAATAAGTATAGACTGAGATAGACATCAATATGTAAAAGAAAAGAAACTTTGAAAAGGGTTTGCCAGTCCAAGTGCACCCTAATAAAGAAGTAAAAATGCTAGGTTAAGTAGGTAGGGTAAGTAGATGATGGTTGCAGAATAATATGTGGTAAATAATAAGTCTAAATGTGTAAATATTTTACTTTCATCACAAGGCAAAGGCATGTATCACATGGAAAGCACATCAAACAAGAAAAGGCAAAGATAATTAACTTCCCTACTCATTTCGCCTAAATTTTCACTAATTTCCCCTAAGTGGCAAGGTACCTATCAAGTTAGAGGGGCTCAGAGCATTTCTCTGACTTTTGGAGGGACCTGACCCTCGACCCAATAATGTACGACCCAATAATGTATAATACCTTAAGCACTTAAGTCCCTTCACCAATAATCACACCCCTTCATAAGTTATTCATCTCCCTAATAAATCTTTTTCTAAGTAAAACCTATTTTACTTAGGGAAAATAAAACATTTTCCATATAAACCCTCATGTTCACTTAGCCTAAGTTTTAAATATATATATGAAATTTTTTTAAACTTAGCGCGCATTTCACAAAGTCATACTAAGCACTAATTTAAGATATTATATTATTCCCCTATATAAAAATTACCCACTCCCATATTATTATAAATATAAAATTTCCCCAAACTTTTATATATCCCGCCCCTTGATAAATATAACCATAATATAGTCAATAAATAGGATTAATTAACTAATCCATAGTTAATTAAGAGCCTAACCCCCACCATGCTAATAAAAGAATTAATTAATCCTCACGATTAATTAATAACTTCAACCAATCACGTTGCCCACAATGTAATTAAAAGCCTTTAATTGTATTGGGCCCACCCTCCACTAACCTTCTGCCACTTCACCTCCCCGACGGTCGTTTGATCATATCCTGTAGATCCGACGGTTGTCCCGCATATCGCGCGGGCCTCCATGGTCAATCTTTAGCATGCGATGGCGAGCGGTTTTGTAAGCAATACTCGTGCTACCTATCAAACGTCATATGCAATCGTACAGTCTCGCCCAAATAATAGTTACCTCTCACTAGCAGTGCGATGAAAACCTCTTACCGCTTCTCACTAAAAAAAACATCAAATCATTTTTCCGTTGACAGCATCTATCCAAATCCCGAACCTGCCAAAATCTTTGACTTTGCTTAAAAAACAAAGTTAATCAGTTTTTCATCCTTATTTTCAAAAAGCACATGCATGTAACCTGAATGTTGAAGTCGACCAGCTCGTACACTCAATCGTCAGCCACCCTCAAAATTGTAGTTCGAAACTGCTCCAAGTCCCCCATTCTCACCCAATGAACCTACATTCCTTTAACCGTCGCTAAAAACAGGTATTTACTAATTTCCATCCAGAAAGGCTGCAAATACTTGCTTTCCTCTGAAATTAATTTGAAAACCCAAATTTCATTATAATTCAGTCGCTGAATTTAGAATTCAAGATTCCCAAGACCCTCTATTTTCACCAACTCCACATAAAAAACCCCAGTTTCCTATCTGAATCCACAAGAACCAGAATTGAAACCCTTGTAGCCCTTAGTGTAGCAGCTTTCACCACCCCTCACCGTGATTTGGGTTATCTGCCCCTAGAAGATAAAGATTTTCAAATAAAAGACCTTGATACCGACCAAGACCATTTAAATTTATTTTGCCAATGCTGGGACAATTAGGTGAGCGGCTATGATACCATGGGACTTTGGGAATAAAATCTCCCAAGGTATATGCTCCCCTCTGCGTGCATTTTCCCTGACATTATCCATCAATGTAACGCCAATTACAATCCCAACCTCGAGTAATAATTTCACCCAATCTAACATTTCTCTTTACAATTACTGCAGATTCGATCAATGAGATGCTCCATTTTTAGCCCAGTCAAGACCTCACCCCCATTACCCTTGGACAATTTTGGAGAAATCATCTAAATTGTCCCAGTCTGAACTTAGTCGCCTTTGCTAGACTTTTGTGGATAAGCATCATCAACCCAAAGATCCTCCCCCCTATTTGTTAGTTTTCTTTATACATATAAGTCAAAATATAGTTGATATGATAGTTGCAGTCATGGGTTTCAATACTAGTGAGTATGTGGATGAATTGAGCCTAGCTTTAATGTCCATTTTTACCCTTGTTCAGCCTCTTGCTATCAAATATAACTATGATGCTTACATTGCTAAAAAAATCCATGACCAGTTCATGAGGCTGGAAAATGAAAAAGTATTCAAGTATTCTACATTCATATATCAACTTTTCCTTTACTATCAATTTGAAAAGTTCCCACTCTTTGTAAAAAAACTTGAGACAAAGGTAATCCCAAATCAGTCATTTTTTGGACTTCTATCTTCCACCATTCATTTTCTTGTCCCTATTGATGCAATGAATTCATTGACCAGTTTGTCCACCGAGTGACCACCATGCTGACAGGAAATCCTACTCCTAGGATTAGTGATGAAATCGAAAGAATCCTTCATATATCAAAGTAGTACAAAATAGGTGATTGGTAAATGTCCCAGAATCACACAAAGCTCAAAATATATGGTTGTGAACTTCCTCCATTCAAACTACCAAAATATGTTCCTATGAGGCTGTTTGCATTAGAATATTATAGGCAAATGATAAACTCTTATCAGATTCACTTTACCAGGGTCAAGAAGAAAGCACAGTTGAGAATTAAAGATCACTTAGGCCCATTTGTCTACACCAATAGAGAAGTAGGCAAAAGGAGAAGAAATCCTAGAGAAAATGAGATTAAATAAAAGTTTTGTTTGGAGATATGATCCAAAAGGTTTCATTTGTGATAGGAGAATGAAACATAAGTTATCACCGTATTTTCATCACAAAATCCCTGAAAAAGAGCAATATGCAAATATGGATGAATGGAGGGAAGGAACTCCAGTTGAAATGGATAGTGGTCAGGTCAATGTAGAGAATGTGATGAAAGACATAGAAAAGAGACTTGACCTAGACTCTTGTGAACAAGTACCGATTGGAACCGCTCAGAAGCCAACACCAGGAACTAGTGCCTCTATATCAGAGTGTTCTCAAAAGCATTCATAGGAAACTAGTGTACCCCTTGCAAAACCACCACAGGGAAAAGAACAGGGAACCAATACTCTAGCATCAGGACAACCAAATATGTCAGAGCAGCTTGAGATCTCTAAGAATAGGCTCCACCACAGTCCCATCTAGCTCAGGTCAATATGGGAGACCCACCAGTTTTGCAAACTCCTATGAATGAGGAAAAGAGCTTAAAAAGAGACAGGGAAGTAGTTACCCCTGCCAGCGGTCCTTCAGACCAGCCTGGTGTTAAGAGGCATATGCTAAATCCACATTTAGAGGAAGAGTTTTATGAAGAAACAATAGGGAGTTTAAGGAAAGAAGGTGGAGATAGTCTACATACATCCCCAATAGGTGGGACACCTTCTAGTTCACAAAGACAAGAGCTTGAATGACAACAGAGTGTCAAAGTTTCATCTTTCAAGTCTTCTTCTGACAATACCTTAGATACCAAAGGAAAATTTAAGTAAATAAAGGCCAAAAATGAACAGCTAAAGGCCCAAGCCTACACTCAATACTTGGAGATGGCCCCTACTAATCAAACCAGGTTGATGTCAGCTTATGACATCAACGAATGGAAAATGCAAATGAGCTTTCTAAAGCCTACATTGCAGCAGCCCAAATCACTTGCAGACTACCTCAAAACTGATTTTTAGGTCTTAGCCAAAGATATTCACCCCATAGATCAGATAGAAATGCATAAGCAAACAAGGGAAATGGTTTATTCTACACTGCAAAGCAAGGCCATGATGGCACATAGGTTGGAAAATTCACTAAACAACCCCATTACTTAATTGCAACTAGAAAGAGCCTCCTCTCAGGCAATGGACAACAAAATCAAATCATTGGACGATTTGATTATTGAATTGGGCCATAACCCAAAGGATTTCAAAGCTACAGAGGCCCTAATAAAGAAAAAGAATGAAGATATAGTTGCCTTGAGAAATCAATTGAAATTTCCACCACTTATGCAGCCACAGACTGCCGAAATAATTGAAAAGAAGAATGAACAAGAGCTTATGGAATTTCTCCTCAAGATAAATGAGAAATTAAAGGAGACAGATCAGGAATTAGAGAAAACACTATAAAGCAGGAAGAGTGAGTCGACCTCTCATCCTCAAAATGTAGTACCAGTGGTTTCTACAACAATCCCTTCTACATTGGCAATTTCTCTAACACGAAATTTCCCTTTGGCAACAACTGAAACTATTGGAGTGATAGGTACAGGTACAGGTACATCACATGTAGGAAGTTCAAGTCAGAGCATAGAAGAGTTAATCAAATCCATGGAGGAAATGAAGCTCCAACTCACTTAACTCGAAAAGGTAAAGGAGAAATTCATTACCTTGGAACAAAAGTATGATGTGTCAAAATTTAATTTTGCTGAAGAAGTGAGGAAAAACAAAGGCTTGTCTCAACAAGTTAAAACACAGGAGAAAGATCTTACATTTGAAAAGCCTTTGACTAATATCAGAAGGATATTATGGACCAACATCACTCAATCAATCAATGATGTTTGGTCATCAATTCAAATCATTTTTGAACAGATTGACTTAGTGAAAGTTGGTCTTCAAGAGATTGGAAAAAGCAAGGAAGAGTTAGGAGGAAAGCCTGAAGAAGCTATTGGGTTAATAAACTTTCTAAACAACAGAAACATGTATCAATTGGAACAGCTAAATATTGAGGATAAGACTGGAACTATCCTTGAAATAAAGAAAGTATTGACCAAAAGGACTCTAATGCAAATCATGGAATGAAAATCTCAAAATATGAAGGAAGATATAGATGAATTTATGGAAAAATTTGGCATCTTACAGAGTAAAGGACTTTCAAGTCCTTTAGTCATCAATGACAAGTTAATGAGGCGGGATGATTATGTCAACAAATTACATCAGTATGCAAATGACCAAGCCAGTTCCTCTACTAGTTCATCTGCACCCAAGGCATTACACACAGGAAGAGTTCTCTATGATAGTTTGGAGAACCCTTTTATTTTGAGCATGAAGTGAAACACTTCTTTCTAGTACAGCCAAATTTTGTAAAATACATAGAAGCTGATGAAATCTTCAGAAAGCTAACAAGGACCAAGATACCAAGGGATGACTAGTGGACCGATATGATAGAAATCTTATGATTTACTATGGTAAAAAGTAAATCGAAGTATTTACTATAGTCAATTTTGGTGAAAGAAGAAGAATGATGGTAAAGTAGGTAAAGAGGATCAGTCATAGGTAAAAGAGTATCAGTGAAAAGCTAAAAGCAATCAGCCAACACAGAATTATGAGCAAGACAACAAGATGCTCAATCATAGGACCTTCCTCCAGCTCCTTCAACAAAAACATGGACAACAACCAAAAAGTTCACATTCAGTTTCTACATTCGAGACCATCCGTCTCTACATTCATGTAAAATATATTTAGTTTTCCTAGAATATATCTCTCTTTGTTAAGAGATATTTTAATGTAAATTTTGTATAAGTACTTCCTCATTCAAAGTACTGAGGGTGGATTCTTAAACATTTCTATAGACTCTTTATTTTGGAATAGAAGTGTTGTTGAACAACTATTGTATGGCAGGCTAGACAAAGTAATAAAGCAAAGAACTTTTACAGGATACCTATGTCGAAAGAGAAACAAATAAGTATTCTATATCTTATGTTTTTATAGTTTTCTTGTTTAAATATTTCACATGTGTTTCATATCTGAATGATAAATGAAAGAGTATATTTTAGAAAGAGCTTTACTACATTCTCTCTTTAAAATCGTTTATATTCTTAATGTTTTCTTCCAAACTATCATAGGTAGGGAATTCTTAATTGCTCACTACTTCTTAGTTTATCATTGTGGCCATTTAACAAAGAATTCTTAATTTCTTTTTGTTAATGATCACCCATTTTTCCTCATCTTAAAACTCTGTTGAAGGATTCTTAATTGCCCTTCCTCCCTTTTAAGACCATTTCACCCTTTCAAGTTATCAATTGTATCTTGTTTCTACTATCTTGCCCTATGAAGCCCTCCTTTGTTGAATCATCCTGATCTAGTTAAGCCATCTTTAGTTGACTCGATAGCCCAATGGCCTGAAATACCTTGTTCTATCCATCTACTCCTGAATTCCACCACCAAACAAAATTAAAACCCCCTAAGCTTTCATAACTAGCCTAATATCCTATAAACAAAGCTAAATCATAAAGAGAACCCTCTCTGAGTACATATTGGGTAGATTCTGTACTTAAAATTTGGTTTGTGGTTACCTCAGACCCCTTTCCTTATTCTGACAACTTCAAGGAAAATCTGAGTGATAACTTTATGCAAGTGGCTCCATTGGAACTATTCCTACACTTAAACATGATTTTGTTTTTCCATGTAGAGTAGGATAGAAACAAATTGAAAAAAAAAAGATAAAATATAAAATATCAAGTGAAAACCTCATTTGAGGTGCCTGAGATTGGCTCATTGATTGAAAGCTCCATTAGGCGGTCAATGAGTTGAAAAAAAAAAGAGAAAAAGAGAAAATATCCTAGGTGAACACTTCCTTTGAGGCGCCTAGGCAAACCTACTAGTTCACAACATCATTGAGGTAGCTATTTCGTCTAAGAAAAGAGAAAAAAATGAAAAAAATGAGAAAATAAAAATTATTTGCTCCATGTGTATCTCTCTCATGAATGGAAGTTCTCTCAAACCTTTGCAAGCAACAACAACACTTTAGCACCAAGTCAAAAAGTTGGTCAAAATTCTAGTCAAAAGAAGTCAAACTTGGACACTATCCCCCTTTTTCTCAGATGCTCTAGAAGGGCCAAATCCATGTCAATCCATCACCCTTATCTCTTTCCACCTTCCACCCATCATTCCAAATATTTTTGCATTCATTTTCCTTTCTATCCTAAAATTCTACAAGAAGGCTCTGTTTTGCTATAGGAAGTCAAAATACACAGAGAATAAAATTATTTTTATCATATATTGATATCCATGCATCAAGTTTCCAAGCTATTTCAGGGGGAGATGAATCTAGATGGTGGTAACATTCCCAATCAATTTTAGAAAATTCTGGTGCACACTTTTCGAGAAATCGACCTGCTTCACCTACCATCATTTTTACTTTTCAAAGGTATCATCTTAAGGAAATAATGATCCTAGGAGGGTCTATTTGATTGCTATAGAAAGACACAAAGTGTTGTAGCAGTATGCACAAGCCCTCTAGAACCATAATCAAACCACTTGGAAGCACCAGAATGGATAATTTACCAACATGAAACATTGACGGATCATCTCCTCGATCTTGGGAAGCCACAAAACTTTTGCATGGCTACTACAGGGTCAAAGGTCATCTTAAACAACATCACCTTGATCCACAATCAAGAATAACTATAGTGACGCTTCGATCAGCCAAGCACATTTCAAGAGAAAAAATTCAGAGGAAAGCTAATGCATGAAGAAAAAAGCATAGGAAGATGACACCTCAAGAAGCCAATACATCATTCATTACCTTTGTTTATAAGTAGCATGCAACCACCAAAGTATCATCAGTAGCAACTTTAGAACCACCAAAGAAAGCTTCAACAATCATATCAGCAACCTTAGTATCACCTACAAAAACACATCAAGGGTAAGGTGCATGTGTACAATCCTCAAAAATTCTCCTACAAACCTATTTTAGCTGAAAGAATGTTGTAAGTGTATGAAGGAAAAGTTTTTTTTTTATAGCCAAATTTAGTAGTAGAGAAGCCTTGGCCTTATCTCACAGTTAACTTCACATTTCCACCAAGACACCTGCACATGGGAGAGATGAGGGTGAAGAGGACTTGAGAAAGTGGGATGTAATAATTTAGTCATGATGGAAGAAAAGGAGTCTGAAGGGGTAGGTGAGGGAAAAATTAGTTATCTCAAAGGACTTGGAGTTTATTTTTCATGTAGTGAAAAATAGAGGAAAGTTGCGAAAAAAATAAAATAAAAATAATGGAAAAATCAACCAAAACAAAAAAGGGAAAAAAATTAAAGAAATAAAAGGTGGACCTACCACATCTTGGCATGCAAAATTTAGTTTCTACAAGATTTAGCTTTTGTGCAACTCATTTACTCACCACTCACCATCATCCCATTACCTCCCAAATTAAATTTGAACCCCTGTCTGGATCGCGATAGAAAGATCTTGTAGCACTACAGGAAGGCCAAGAAACTACTCCAGGAAGCTAACAGAGTTCTACCAGGAGAAAAATTTCACCCAGAATGACCACTAGAGCTTTAGGAAGTAAGGAAATATTCAAAGTAAATGGAAAGAGTGAAAAAAAAAATTAAGGGGGTATGATGATGAGATTCCACTTGAGTTTGAAATCAATTGACAGGATCCAAGTGGCCAAGAAGATGAACCAAAATCAATGTGTTTCCCTAAAAAATAAAACTCATTATAGTTGAAGAATCACCTAAGAGAAATAAGTAGCCTCAACCTACATTAGGGCTTCCTTGGAAAATTGATATAGGGAAAAAATGCAGTAGTAAGAAGAGAAGTAGAATGAGAATCAAAGAGAAAAAAATAAAGCATGAAACATGTTATCATACATAAAGAACAATAGGGCAAGGAGGATGGATAGGTTTCTCAGAGGATGAACAATAATTTTAGTAGGGGGGTATGATGGGCCTCCAAATTAGACACAAATTATGGCATGTATAACCTTTCTTAGGCACATGAAGGCTATATTAAACCTCTCCTTCTACACCTAATAATGTTTTTTTTAGCTTTAATATGTTCCTTAGGAAGGTTTAGAGATGATTTCATATTTGGGCCTAATATTATTTATTTTTGTAGAATATTGTGAGAATATTGGGCGGATTATGAAGATTTGGAGAAGGAGATAATATAGGGACTTGATTTCTACCATAGGAGGATCAATAATGGATAATAAAGAAACAAAATATTACAAAATTATTGCACAAATTCTGGAGCTCCAATGATTGAGAAAATCTAGGAATGTGTTCCATGTCATTTAATGCAGATTCCTAGTGTTGGGAACTAGATCCACTATTTGAGGGATTTTGGAGGGAAAAGATTCCTCCTCTCAAGGATATTGCTTCCTCATCATATTTTATAAGTACCAATTCTAATTTTCCTCTAGGGGTTGGTTTTTCTTAGTCTTCTAGTGCAGAATTCTTGTATTTTTGCAATGCCACTTTCATTTCTTGCGGGGATGTAATTGTATTAATGGAAATAATGAATATTGGTGCCATGTTCAGCTTCAAAATCTTGGTATCCTTCATAGCAATCATATTTTCCTTGGGCTTGGACATCCTAGGAGCCTAAAATCCCTTTTGTATGATTTACTCTTCTTCTTTTCGCTTCTTATTCACATGCATCTCTTGTTCTTGTTTTTTTCTTTTTCTGCATTTAAGTATTGATGATTTCTTGGTGTAAGATTCGGTTAAATGGTTGAAATAAGTTGTTTTGTAGTATCAAAAGCATGATTTCATCCTTGGAAATTATTTTCAAGTTCACAGTAATCATTGAGCTACTTGGATTAGTTTGTTTATTCTCAAATCTAAATTTCGAGAAGTCCCTTGTGGCAAATAGTAGTAATTTTCTGTTTTTTTTTAGAACATTCTAATGAGCTTCAATTGAGTTGATTTCACTTGAATTATATCATAAAAAAATTCAAGTTAATTAAAAAAATCACCCCAATGAATTTTCACTTGATTAGGTTAGCCATTTGATATATTAACTACCTCACTAGTTCTCAAATTTCTAGATTTTAGGCTATTAATTTTTTGCTACTTTTTAGCATGTGTTAACATGGGTATTTTTAAGCGATTCCATTTAGAATGGAGACCTACAACATATTATTAAATAATTAAAATCATCCCATCCAATTTTTATTTGATTTTCCTGGCCATTCGATGAGTTATATCTTCCTGTATCAAATCTTTTAACTTCTTATAGGATCCTGTAAGTTCCTATAACATCACCTGTAACTTCCTGTAGCACTCTTCTAACATGTATATACTTGCCCATATTTTCTCAAAAATCTTGGTTTTTGTCCCTTAGGGTTGAATCATGGCACCTAGACTCTAAATCCATGATTAAGGAAGAATAAACACCAATTAGGACATGCCTTTTTAAATTCTTTTGGACCCTATATTAAGTGGGCAGACCTACATATGGTTTTATGCATGAATTTCGCACATGGTTTTGGGCAAGATGGTTTTTTGCCCATGGTATTTTGTAGATCCAGTTAAGGGAACTACGATTATGTTCTAATTCAGGGTTTATGGATTAGGGTTTATGGATTAGGGTTTATGGATGCTTCAGAATGTATATATATGTATTGTAACATTGAAAGGAATATAATGAAAAATGAATTCGGTAGTCCCGATTTTAGGTTGCGATGAAAATATTTGTGTATATATGTTTTATGTTTTATGCTCTCGCCACTGTTTATTTTCTGTGTTTAGAATGCATATGCAAGTAATTTTTGTACAGAGTTAAACCTACAATACCTTTCTTGCATTTGATGGCCACTGTAAATATTTGCAAGAAAGAAATCCAGTTGAAATGATGTATTTGGTGCACCTTGGAGTGTATTTGAAGAAATTACAAAGGGTTATGATATAAAAGGATAATTGTCTCTTGTACCAATAATTTAAGTCACTGATGCTATGCATAATAATTGTTGTTATATTCGATATTCTACCAACATTCCATGTAGATTTTGTTTCTTAGTGTGTATTCATGTATTAGTCAACTGTTTACAAACTATTTTATGTGATCAATGATATGCACAGGCACTTTGATGGGTACTTCAGATCCTAAAAGGTTGAACTTGCATACACGAGAGTATATATATAAAAGTGAATATATGGCAAGAAATAAATTATATCATTCTATAAGGTGACACTATGACACATTATGTTTAAAGATCATACAAAGTGTAATATTCCTAACCCAGAATATTCCTCAAACCCCAGCAAAAAATCCAACCAAATATGTGCAAATGATATAATAAACCAGAAGTGATAAAATAATAGTGGAGCAGCATATAATAATGTAAACTGGAAATATAAGAAGATACACAAGAAATGCAGCGAGAAATGCTAAGCCATTTTATTATACTAAGCAATTAATGAGTAAAAGAGGTGATTAGATAGATGGCACCTCGACTTGCACAAGGCAAGTGAAGAAATACTCTCAGAATGACAAGAATGGCCTCTCTGTGTGGATGTTCCTGTTGTGCTACTGTTGCTACTAGAAAACAAATGATGATTTGGGGTTTCTCCCCTCCTCGGAAAAAGCTGAAACTCTGGATTCGGGCTCTACTCAAGAAACCTAGAAAAACCTAGAAAGCTTTCCTGGAATGACCTCACACTTATCTGCGTCTCAGCTGCTGGGAAATTGTCGTGCTATTACTATTGTTGTAAATCGAATGAGGATTTGGGGCTGCTCCCCTCCTCAGAAAGGGCTGGAACTCTGGAATCAGACTCTACTCAAAAAACCCAGAAACACCCAGAAAGCTTTTCTACAATGGCCGACCCCCGAAAATCACCCCCTTGGGGTTCGACGTAGTTCCTCAAAGACGCTGATGAAACTGCTGCTGAAATGTTGATGAAACTGCTGCTGAAATGCTGACGAAACTACTGCTGGAATTCCAATGGAAATACCTTGCTCGAGCAGGCACTCGAAGTCCCCCGAGGCTAAAGGTGAGATCTCCGAACAGAGACACTCAATGCACTAAACAGTGTTTCAAACTAGCTAAACAGCGAGCATGCTCTAAGTCAAAATGACTATCACAAATGCTCATAACAAGAATGATCCAAAATGAAGGGGGTCCTCTCTATTTTATAGCCTCTGCCTCTCACAATCCCTAGGCTCACCTCCTCTTGCGTGATTCCCCTCTTGCCATGTGTTCTTCCCTCCTGCGCAGTCCCTCCATGTGCGTGGGCCCCATTTATGCGTCCACCTTTGGCCCCCTTGGCTCCTCCTTAAGTCAAATGTTGTGCTACTAGGAGGTGACTTTTTATTCTTAAAGTGAGTTATGTCCCCCGTCCTCACTTTTTTATTTATAAATAACTATAGAAGGCAAAAATTGGGCAAAAACGAATATTCTAATTAGCCATGGCTAATTAAGAATATTACAGTCTCCCCCGGAAAAATGTTGCTTGTCCTCAAGCAACTGAGGTGATGGATGCTGCAAGATATTGTCACTCTCCCAAGTGGCATCCTCATCTGGCAAATTCTTCCACCTCACCAAGAATTCCCAGACCGTTCTGCTCCGCAGCTACCTCTCCCTGGTATCAATGATAGCCTCCGGCTGGAATACCAAATGCCCCACGTCATCCATGTGTGGTAGCTCATCTGTCACTGTCACCTACTACCCCAATGCCTTTTCCAGGCATGATACATGGAAAACATTATGAATCTTGCTACCTTGGGGCAGCTCCAACTCATATGCAACATGTCCAACCCTGCGTATCACCCTGTACGGCCCATAAAAGCGGGGCTTAAGCTTCTACACCCCCTTCTGCTTTAGTGACGAATGTCGGTATGGCTGTAACCGTAGGTAGACCATGTCCCCTACCTCGAATTGTCTCTCCACCCGACCCCTGTCAGTATACAACTTTTGCTAGTTCTATGTTGTAGCCATGTTATTCTTCAGAACTCAGAGAATATCTTGACTCTCTTGGATCCATATCTTGGCTGTGGGAGCCTTGCTATCACCAAACATCATGTCAGCAGAAGATAAAGGATGATACCCATATAAAGCATAGAATGGTGACATACCAATGGACATGTGATGTGAAGTATTGTAGCAGTACTACCCTAGATGCAACCACCTCAACCATGCTCGCTGCTACCCACTGACATAGTTACGCAAGTAGATCTCTAGCCACTTGTTAACTATCTTTGTCTGCCCATCTGTCTGTGGGTGGTAACTGGTACTTGGTGTCAACTTTGTCCCCACCAACTAGAAAAGCTCTTGCCGAAACCCACCCATGAAACAGCTGTCCCTGTCACTGACGATGGTCTTAGGAAGACCGTGTAGCCTAAAGATCTCTCTGAAGAATAGCTCGGCCACCTGTGCTACTGTATAGTGCGTGGATATGGAGAAAAATGTGCATACTTTGTCAGTTGATCAATATCAACAAAGATACAATCCTTGCCCTATACCATGGGCAACCCTGTGACGAAGTCCATTGAAATACTCTCCCATTTCCCCTGCAGAATGGGAAGAGGCTGCAATAAACCCACGGGATGGCTCATCTCTCCCTTGTTCCTCTAGCAAACATCGCACTTCCGGATGTGCTGGAGTACATCCTCCTTGAGGCTCATCCATGAGAACCTCTCTCTAATGGCCCTGTAGGTTTTGGTAAACCCCTGATGTCCTGCCAAACGTGAATCATGTGATGCCTAGAGTATCTTCTTCTTGAGCTAATATCCCTCAGTCAAGAAGATCCAGTCCCTATAATAGATGATCTCATCGACCACCCTATACCTGTCATCTGCCACCTGCCCATCCAGAACCACACATGCAGACCTGTCCTTGGAGTACTCTAATAAGAGTCGAGCCCTCCAATCTGTATCCAAGCTCATAAGAGACAACGTGGCTGGTCTACATGAAAGGGCATCTGCTACCACATTGTTCTTACCCTTGACATACTCAATGTCAAAGTCATATGCTTGGATCTTACTGATCCACTTATGCTGCCTCTCCTGTAGCTGCTTCTGCTCCAAAAAGAACTTGAGGCTATTGTGATCAGTCCTCACCCTATAGTTGATGCCCATCCTCAATGTACCATCCTTCTTCTTCACCAGCACCACAGAAGAAGCAAAAGGACTCGTGCTCGGTCGAATGTGCCCAAGAGCTAGTAACTCCTGGATATCCCACTCAATATCATCTCGATAGGCCTTGGGGTACCTATAAGGGGTGGTGATCACTGCCTAGATGCCTTGCTCAAGCTTGATAGTATGCTCAAACCCCCGGTCTGGTGGCTTTCCTGGAGGAATCTCCCCAGACACTATGGCATACGAGTCAAGGATGGACTGTATCTCTGGATGTACCATCTGCCTTGTAGTCCCTACCTATGATGCACGCAGCTCTATTGTCCACTCTATATCTCCCTTTCGGAAGACTGCCTCCATCCGATGAGCTGAAACAGTCTGAGGTGGATATGTGTGCTATCCCCGTATCTTCTCATGCCTCCCTGTCTTCTCATCATTCCACTCCATCTCTAGGGTCTTCCCATCTGTCATGACCTTCCCTAGAGTGATGAGCCACTGAACACCCAGTGTCATGTTGGTGTACGGAATATCGACCACGAAAAAATGGTCAGTCAATGTGTAGGTGCCCATCGTCACTAAAAGCTCTGGAACATAACGAGCACACACCATGGTCTGATCTCCTAAGACCAAGACTGAAAACCCATGGAAGCTCTCTATCTATATACCTCTCTGCTCAACCATCTGTGCATCGATGAAGTTGTGGGCGGCCCCACTGTCAACCAAAACTGATACGCATTGACCACATACTGTCCCTCGTATGTGTAGCGTCAGATACTTGGGAACTCGTCGCAACGCTGCAAGGGCCCCTCCGATGGGTGCAAAAGATGCACCACCTATTGCTGGTGGTGGAGGTGGCAAAGGTCCCTGTATGGCATGGCTCTCTCCTGCCTCCACATCCTCCTCACCATCTTCTTCTCCACTGCTCTCGGAGAAGACCTCAATAAAATGTGCTTTTCCAGCAGTACATCTATGTCCTCGTGCCCATGGCTCCTAACAGGTGAAGCACAACCGCTTCTCCTTCAGTGCCCTCCTAGCATCATCGTCAACCTATACTCGTCCTAGATTCCCCTTTGGAGGTGGAATCCTCACATCCTTCCCCTTGGACTAGAGAATCTGTCTCTAGGGATGAGGTGTCTAGGTCCTGGGTAAGACATCCTGTAAGTCCCGAGTCTTGCTGATAGTGTCCTGGAGTGTGGCTAGTTTAGTGGATCGGACTAAACCCCAAAGTGGCTCTACTAACCCCTCAACATACATATGGACCCTCGGTGCCATGGATAGGTCTGGCACCATCACAGAGACCCTCAAGAAATCTGCAATGTAGGTCTCTGAGTTCCATGTCTGTTTGAGCCTTGTTAGCTTAACAAAATGCTGCTCTGGATCCCTCCGATCAAATCGCCTGATCAGTCTCCTGGTTAACTTCGCATATGTCGTCACTGTGGAGTGCCCTAGTGTAACCATCCCATGAAACCACCAATCCTGGGCCTCACCATCCAAATGCAATGTTGCCACCTTGATGGCCTATGTCTCTGACATCTGGTTAAGCTAGAAATAACTGTCCAGCTTCTCCACCCAAGACTTTGGCGAACCTTTTGATGAACCATCAAACGTAGGCAAGTGGAATCTACTCACTACACGGCGTGTGACACCATCATGGTAATGCCGGTACCCTCTGTGATGGTCGCAGGGTCTACTATCCCGCTGGAGCTTAACAAAAATCTCTAAATGGGAGGGCTTCCCTGAACTCCTACCCATAGGCCTAGTACTCCACAAAATAATCACCCATATGTCCGGGTTCTGCCTTCTGTTGGGCTACGGCCCCAGTTTTGGCTCCTAAGAAAGTGGGCATGGTAGAGTGTGTAGGGGCATGTGAGCCCACCCGCTGCACAGTATCACACTGCTCTAGAAAATGGTGGGATGCACCCAATTCCTCACCAACCTAAAAAACCCGTGGGCTCTCACGCTGTCTAGACTCTACTACCATGAATTTATTCCGCATCACCTCAATCTGTCTCAAAAAATCCTACACGGATTTGAGGATCATATCCACAAATCTCTTCTTGTCATCATCTGCCATTGGATCCTCCTACTCCGTGTCCACCACAGGCTCCTCCTATTCTGTGCCCACCACCAAAACACAGTCTCTCTCTTCGTAAGTGTTCTCCAACCTACACCCAGTGTCTCTGTATCTCTGACCTCTGTAACAGATATAGGGTTTTTCCCCTTGTGTCATAGATTGCTAGCTCCACAAGCTGAGTCAGATCTATGCTATGATACCGCTGTAATATTCCTAACCCAGAATATTCCTCAAACCCTAGCAAAAACTCCAACCAAATATGTGCCAATGATATAATAACCCAGAAGTGATAAAATAATAGTGGAACAGCATATAATAATGTAAACCAGAAATATAAGCAAATACACAAGAAATGCAGCGAGAAATGCTAAGCCATTTTATTATACTGAGCAATAAATGAACACAAGAGGTGATTAGACAGATGGCACCTCGACTTGCACAAGGCAAGTGAAGAAATACTCTCAAAATGACAAGAATGGCCTCTCTGCCTGGATGTTGATGTTGTGCTACTCCTGCTGCTAGAAAACAAATGATGATTTGAGGCTGCTCCCCTCCTTGGAAAAAGATGAAACTATGGATTTGGGCTCTACTCAAGAAACCTAGAAAAACCCAGAAAGCTTTCCTAGAATGGCCTCACACTGATTTTTGTCCCAGCTGCTGGGAAATTGTTGTGCTATTGCGACTACTAGAAATCGAATGAGGATTTGGAGCTTCTCCCCTCCTCAAAAAAGGCTGAAACTCTAGAATTGAACTCTACTCAATAAACCCAGAAAAACCCAGAATGCTTTTCTGAAATGGTTGACCCCTAAAAATCACCCCCTTGGGGTTTGGCGCAGTTCCTCAAAGACGCTAATCAAACTACTGCTGAAATGTTGATGAAACTGCTACTGAAATGCTGGTGAAACTACTGCTAGAATGCCAATGGAAATACCTTTCCCGAGCAAGCACTCAAAGTCCCCCGGGGCTAAGGGTGAGATCTCCGAATGGAGACACTCAATTCACTAAACAATGCTGCAGACTAGCTAAACAACCAGTGTGCTCTAAGTCGAAATGACTATCACAAATGTTCATAATAAGAATGGTCTAAAATGAGGGGGCTCCTCTCTATTTTATAGCCTCTGCCTCTCGCAATCTCTAGGATCACCTCCTCCTGCATGATTCCCCTCTTGCCATGTGTTCTTCCCTCCTGCACAGTCCCTCCATGTGTTTGCATGGGCCCCATTTATGCATCCCCCTTTCGCCCCCTTGGCTCCTCCTTAAGTCACAACGTTGTGCTACTAGGAAGTGAATTTTTATTCTTAAAGTGAGTTATGTCCCCCATCCTCACTTTTTTATTTATAAATAAGTATAGAAGGCAAAAATTGGGCAAAATCGAATATTCTGATTAGCCAGGGCTAATTAGGAATATTACACAAAGGCATTGAAAGACCAATACAAAAGTACTGATGAAAGGTTTGACTAACATTGCAATGGTCATATTTATCAACGTATACAAGGTTAATAATTTCTGTAAAGTTTAAGAATGTCTTCTCTTAGATCATAGTCAATGTCTTCAGAGGAGGTTAGTATCGTTGACAATAATTCATTATTCACAAACCTAAAATCCAAGCTAGCACTAGAAAGATTATATGGTGTTTTTTTTTTTTTTGGATAAATACGACTTATAAATAAAGAGTAAGACAAATTCTAAATGTGAAAAGAAAATGAATTAGGTGGACGATGGAATAGGGTAACCGGAATGGATCCTTGAGGTGGTAATGGAAATCACCTCGCTTGGTTGGAAACATGCATAGGAAGTTTGTAAAGGTTAATGGGTTTAAATAACTTTGAACCCCCATGCACTTGCAAGATGAAGTCCGTAAAATAAGAGAAAGAGCAATGCCTCAAGGAGTATCATTGGATGCAAGGGATATTGTGAAAAAGAATCAATACCTTGCACATAACGATTTGCTGAGTTATGGAATTATATCCTGGTTTCCTGTGAACTACACAACTTTTCATAAAATGCATGCAACAAAAGTGTCAACTTACATTCATGTTCTATTCATCGGTGGAAGTTAGTATATTTATATGTGCATATCAATAAATGTAGTGAACATTGAACCTTCCCTAGGTAGGTACCTTACCAAACACTATTCAACTTAAGTAGTTCCATTAGTTAACGAGTTTTACATAGTCATCTAAGAACCACCATGGCAGCTTGGCTGTGCAACCCACCACAACCTTTCATATTAAAAAAAGGCAATGCCCTCATGAGCTCCTCCCTTCACTCACCTCTTGCGTTGTGGGTAATTAGAAAATTGCTTGGTTTGACCATCGAAGGAATGAGGATAAAGTATTAGGGAAATTACCATAGAATTGGATTCTTGCTTATACAACTCATGGGTGTGTAACAAAATTTCGAGCCTTTGAGCTTTAAAGAACACCTGGTTATGAAAACTTAGAAGCATGTTTTCTGGGTACATTTAAAGTAACAACAACTTTCCAATTTCAACAGTGGAGAAAATCCAGTTGTGGACGACTAAGTTTCTTTCCCATCCGTCGTGTTGATATTTTTGTTCAACCACTGATCCAAAGAGGTTCAAGTTTCCTTAAAAGAAACCGGTTCGATAAGGTTTATCCCTTAGACAATGTTTGTAGCTATACTTTTTCCCTTCTGCTGAATATTGGATCAGCAAGATTTATTTATTTATTTATTTTGTTTTTACTTTATTATATCTATATCTATATATATATATATATATATATATATATATATATATATATATATATATATATATATATATATATATATATATATATATATGTATATATATTCAGTATCACTTGGTCTGCTCACTTTATCCACTGAGAGGAGATGTTTCATCACTTTGTCTACTCCCTTTATCCACTGAGATGGATATGTTTCCAAAAGGATCTAACTGTTGGATAATGGTTATCCAATTGTTTCGATAAATCTATTGCACCTTTGCATTATGTACAGAGGAAACATATATTTGAAAGTGTCAAGATCATTTTAAAATTTGACTATAGCCATTACGTGATGGGGTCTGCATTTATCAACCTTGAGTGTTATGAGTTGTACCTTCTTGGAATGAGACAGTGATGAGTGTAGCTTCCTCGGAGATATATCGATCCACCATAATTAGGTGTATGTAGGAAGGCTAGCAAATTGGATTCAGAAAAATATTTTCCTGAGGAAAGTTAAGACAGCGAAGGCCGATCCGCCATTCTAGTGCACGCAAAGGATGGAAGCATAACGTAAAAGTTGAATTAGTCAACGATGGTGTTGTAAGTCGACTAAGAGTCTACATATTCTAGGCTTTGAGTCCACCTAATGATATCCAACGTCTTTTTTTATCACACACATGTGATCAATGGCCTTGGCATGGCTCCTCCAAGATGGTTGAGGCAGAAATGTTCATTAAACTCTCTCATAGTGAATGTGTTGTCCTAGAATTCAAAGAAGGGAAGTATGTTTGATACAGGAGGGGAAAAAAGGGTTGAAAGAAGAAGCTCATGGAGTGCCAAAGAAGTTTTCCAAGAATGTAAAGCCTAGATTCCATTTGGGTTTCAAGGAATGTTTGGAAAACAGGCAACTTAGAGTCGCATGAACCAAAGGTGCAATAATTAAATTATGAGTTGTTTTTTTTAATGCATAACACATACCTTCCGTTAATTACCTCCTAGGAGTTGCGTGATTACATTATGTGTTCAACCTTTCTCATTTTCCATGACATGATTACATGCATATACATACATACAATGTATGGCCCTTAGGATGATGGTACATGATCCAGTGATCTTTTTCTTATAGATGTATGAAAATAATCACATGTAGAAATTGTAGCTCAACACAGAAATATAAGGTGCACACATTAAAGAATAAGGAACACATAAAGGCACAACAAGAAGACACCAACACTTGATAACAGAGTTCATCGAACTCCAACTACATCTCTAGGCCCTGCTTGATCAATGTGGAGGCCTTTATATATTAAATGGCATGAAAATAAGAGAATTACAATACCCAGTTGCATAAAAAGAGGTTATACCTCCATTCTAGACAATGGCTATGAAATGGAGACCTTAGATGGAGAAATGGACAACACCAGTGCATCTGTGGCATTGAGAGGGGAAAAAACCATATAAAATTTTCCAAATTCAGACAAAATGACCAATTGGCCCTCTTACAAGCTACTGCCTCGAACTGTGTGCCGAAAATCGTCTCTCCCATACCTTTTCCAATCATTGGGCTTTTATATGTTTCATTTAGGAAAAAGGCCACTTAACAATCAGAGGTCTTTTCTGTTGGAATAGAAACCATTCAGGTGGAAGGTTCGGCAGGCACAACAAACCCTTAAAAATAACCTTTTTTGCACTCAAGCGATATACACAAAAACATTGAAAAACCCTGGAAGGAAAAACCTCAAAATATATCAAATCGGACCTATAAATCCATTGGGTCCAGTTCCCAAATCGTAATCGGCATATCGTTGTTGCACTGGTCCTGTTAATGGGGCTTTGCCTACCGCTGATTGCCGATATCAGCATCGGCTGATCACATCGGCATATTTAATGGCCCAGGGTCCTAGTCTTTCGTTCTTCCAAATGCTGATGCTGATCCCACCAATCTGATCACTCCCACTAATCCAATCGCTCCCGCCGATCCGATCAACCTCGCTAATCCGATCATTAATCACAAGTCTTAGTCCTGATATTGCAATCGCTAATCGCTTGCCCCTGAATCTAATTTAATCAGAGATCGCTAATCAGGGGTTCTACTGCTACTCCTTAAGCCCACCCCTTTGGACCCTTCGATTGTGATTTTGCCTTTATAAGTCTTAAAGCCATTTTTAAGAGAAAATGCCTCATTTTCAAAGGGACTTAGGCAAACCCTTTCTACCATAACTTCATCATCTAGACTCAGATTGGAGTACCATTCATACCGTTGGAATTAAGGCGAAAAATACTTCGATCTGATGTCAGGATACTTGCGTTTCTACCACTTTGAATTTTGAGATTTTCCATGCCATTGTACCTAAAGAGCCACCTGGATCAATCCTCCCCATTGAGGAGCTTTTGGATTGCCAAAAGCTTTCATTAGTCAATTGGCAAGTGAGGGAATTGTTCCCTCACCTATTCCTTCTCCATCCATTTGGCCTTGCTGGGGTGCATTCCCTTAAAACCCGCTTGAAGGTATTCCACATCTCCTCGCCATGAAGTCGTGGTCCTTTTGTCAAGCATGATGTCTTCTGGTAACTCATCAAGATATTCTGGAGAAAAATCATCAACTGTAGGAACCATGCCCACCTCATCTGTGTCCATGATCATTGGTGGCTCATACAGCTTTAGGTTCTCTACATTCACTACTGAGTACCATCACAGAGACCCTCAAGACCTCAATCTACCTAATCCAATTAGTAAGCTTCTTTGTGTTTCTGGCACCATCACAGAGACCCTACATTGCAGATTTCTTGAGGTTCTGATGAATCCTGTAGTAGACCTCAATCTGCCTAATCCAATTATTAAGCTTCTCTATGTTTCTTTCACCATTAAACATGGAAGGATCAAATTTAACATCTAATTTAAAGAAATGTTTCTTAGATGCATCCTTTGAATTTCTACGATTATGGTGGTGAGAGGAAGGAGAAGGAGGGGGTTCTTCTCCACCATTCCCATGTGTTGAACCTTGTTCTTCTGGGTTTCTCTCCTCTGCTTTCTCCAGCCTTAAAACCAACTGATTGATATTCTCTACTATCAAATAGAAGGTCTTGTGGAAAATGCGCGCGTCTTCAAGATGAGCTTTATCTTCTGCCATGTTTCTCCTTCAATGTGCATGCCCCACTTTGGGATCGAAAGGCTCTAATTCCCCTTCACCTCTTTGGATTCTTTCTCTTGTTAACATACAAACATGCAATTCACATCTAAAAAGACCTGCTCTGATACCACTTGATCCAGTGATCTTTTTCTTGTTGATGTATGAAAATAATCACATGTAGAAATTACAGCTTAACACAGAAATCTAAGGTGCACAGATTAAATAAGAAGGAACACATAAAGGCATAACAAGAAGACACCAAGAATTTATAACGGAGTTCGTCCAACTCAGACTACACCTATGGGCCCTGCTCAATCAATGCCGAGGCCTTCATATATTAAATGGCATGAAAAGAAGAGAATTGTGATCATCAATTGCATAAAAAGAGGCTATACCTCCATTCTGGACAATGGATATGAAATGGAGACCTTGGATGAAGAAATGGATAGTACCAATGTGTCCGCGGCATTGAGAGGGGTAAAAACCATATAAAATTCACCCAATTTAGACAAAATGATCAATCGGACCTCCTACAGGCTGCTAGCTCGAACTGTGTGCTGAAAATCTTCTCTCCCATACCTTTTCCAATCATCGAGCTTTTATATGTTTCATTTAGGACAAAGATTGCTTAACAATCATAGGTTTGTTCTTTTAGAATAGAAACCGTTCAGGCGGAAGGGTCGGTAGGCACAACAAACCCTTAAAAATAGCCTTTTTTCTGCTCAAGAGACATACGCGAAAACATTGAAAAACTCGAAAGGATGGACCTCAAAATATATCAAATCAGACCTATAAATCCATCGGATCCAGTTCCCTAATCATAATTTGCATATCACCGGTGCACTACTCCTGTTAACGGGGCTTTGCCGACCGCCAATCGCCGATCTCTGATCTGTTGATCACCGATATCAGTGTCGGTTGATCACATCGATATATGCAATGGCTTTGGGTCCTGGCCTTTCATTCTTCCGATTTTCAATGTTGATCCTGTCATTTCGATCACTCCTATTGATCCGATCACTCCTGTTGATCTGATCGATCCTACCAATCTGATTACTAATCGCAAGTCTTAGTCCCGATATTGCAATCACTAATCGGAGATCACTGATCGGGGGTTCCACTACTACTTGTTAAGTTCACCCCTTTAGACGCTCCGATTGTGATTTTGCCTTTATAAGGCTTAAAGCCATTTTTCGGAGAAAATGCCTCATTTTCAAGGGGACTTAGGCAAACTCTTTCTGCCATAACTTCATCATCCGGACTCCGATTGGAGTGTCATTCAAGCCATTGGAATCAAGGCGATGAGTACTTCGATCTAATGTTAGGATACTTGCTTTTCTGCCACTTTGAATTTTAATATTTTCCATGCCATTGTATCTAAAGATCCACCTGGATCAGTACATACTTTTATTCTATTTTCTGTCTGAGGCTCAAATCTTGTAACTTGCAAGCTAGTAATTCTCATTTCCTATCGGTTGAATTCCATGTTATAAGCTCATTGTCCATACTTCAATGATTTGTCCTCTTACTCTGACGTCTTATACTGGCATCTAAAGGTCGACCTCTAAAATTTAATTGATTATAAGGCTTTGTATTACCTAGGAATGTTTGAATTAAAGTAACAACACTCAACCTATACTACTAGGACATCACAGAGTGTGACTCAATAGACAACTATTGTGGCCCGTTTTGGTTGCCCTATCTTTGTTATGATATGGCACAGTTTTGGTGGCATAGATTCACTATCGCATGGATATTCTCTAAATAGCGACACATGTGTATTAAACCACAACTTATGGCTCGTTCTTCTTAACACTATGTGATTCGCATTGCTTGCTCAATAAGTCGTTGTGAATATTTGTAGTTCATAGTTAACATATATGGAATTTATATACTATCATGTGTGGTTATATTTTTTGGCTGAATCTAGTGGGATCATTATACATAGTACAACAATGTCAATCTAGATATTAGCGATCACGTAAATCATATTCTTCTAGACTAGCGATTCTCATCACTCTTCAAAAAAACCATTATGTAGAATTATTTTATTGTAATCCGAATTACAAGAATCAGTATACTCTTTCAATGGTTCGAAGACAATTGAGTTTGAGAAAGTTGGACTTAACCCTTGCACTTTAACTTAAATTTCTCAGGTCTAATTATGGTATTTCATACACCGTGGTGGATAGCTATATTGGTATTGTGGAGAGGAGAAAATCGGAAAAGCTAGTCAGGAATAAATAATTTTTCAATGTAGGTATATAAAATAGAACCTTTCAATGATGTGGTGGAATTGAGATTAATATAAAGGATAACAAAATTAACATATTGATAAATTTCAATAAGTATAAATGGACAAATTGGTCACTGTTCTATTTTTCCTACTTATTAAGTGCTAGGAATTATATGGAAATTAAATTTTTATTTCATTATATGTTCTCTAAAACTTAAGTTAGTGTGAATGCTCTTGGAGGGAACAAAGACTCTATACCATGATTTAAAAGTGGTTTAAAATACTTATGCATGATAGACCTTGTTCTCAATGTTCATAGTCGAGCTTGATGAATGAACAAATTGTAAGGTATGATTATTGTATTAAAAATTTGGATAAGGAATTCTAGTGTTTGGTCATCACGGTTTATTAATATAAATGTAAGTGTTGATAGGAGTAATTATGGATAAACAAAGTGCTACGTTTAATTGTGTATCAATAGGTCTCTTCTCCCATGCCACGACCATATTACTTTAGTCATATTAAAATTAAATTATGAGTTGCACGATTGCTATCCATAGTATAATCAATAACATAACTTAATAGCATAAAGTTTATACTTATAAGAGATCTTAAGGGAATAAATGTTGAACTCTTATGAGGTAAATGGA
Organism: Pinus tabuliformis; assembly: GCA_031772625.1. Taxonomy (NCBI): domain Eukaryota; kingdom Viridiplantae; phylum Streptophyta; class Pinopsida; order Pinales; family Pinaceae; genus Pinus; species Pinus tabuliformis. The sequence continues at coordinate 756,271,154 of CM062808.1, read as the reverse complement.
AAACAAGAAAGATAAAATCCATAGATCATGGTCAACATGAAGAAAAATTAAAATAAAAATTATATAAATGGAAACTATAGAAATCTATAGAAATTCATGGTTAATTAAGTGGGTTCCATCCTAGAACAAATTCTGAAAATTTTTCTCATGAAAGGGAGGTCCTTGTCGAAGTATGAGACTATGTGATTTTATTATTTTCTTTCGATTAAATATTGTTGTGTTGATTGGTTCATCTTCATGTAATGATGCAATTCATTTCTGATATAGTTTTGTGAGTGGATGAATCATTTAATTCACCCTTAGTAGGAAAATGTTCCAAATATACACTATTGGAGCGAACTAAACCTTACCAAGGTAATATTCAGATATTAAGTAGAAATATGTGTAATTAATTGGGCATGCATATTTTGGAACCTACAAGTTTCATTGAGTAAAGCAATATCTCAATAATTATAGCTAAAGTACATAGAAGTACAAATTAAATTCCAATCTAGATTGAAATAGGGTTAGAGTTGTCAAGGAAATGCACAAATGCAGTACAAATCTCTGTATGCATGTTGGAGGAGACATCATACATTAATAAATTATGACTCTAATAAGAAGGTCGATGGGGCTGACGCCAAAAGTACACCGAGTGTAAATACATAATTGGAGTGTAAAAGAAACTCCTGGTGCTTCTCGATTAAAAGAAGAAAGACATTATTAAGCTTAAGAGCACATTCTCCAAGGCTCACTCAAATTCTAATGTGTAAAAAAAATTGCAACTTAAAGTTTGCAACCTCAAACTCCACAACTTTAATGTACATATTCATCCAAATATAGATGGGATTCTATTAATACCTCATAGATAAGAACCTTTCGAAAAGATGCTTCCAGTATAATGATTGAAGATCTTACAAATGCACTTCTTGTTGAAAGTGATAAGGAAAAAATGATCAATGATTTTCTACTTTATATGAGTAAAGTATACTTGCAGATTAGATATTGTGGTGCTTAATGCATTAGAGGAATTCATAGTAGCCTAATGATGGATAGGAATTGTACACTAGATTTGGAACATGATTCGTCTTAATTAATAAACTAATCTTTAGTAAACCAAAATTTTTCACATTAATACATCTTACGATAATCCAATGATCTTAGGTTGGTAGTAAAATAATGCATGCATCAAGTAAACTAGAACATATAAAATGTTCCATACAAGGAAGAAACAGGATAATAAATCATGCAATAGCTTGTTTCTAGATTAAGAAGATGATGGGTAAGTGGCACTGGTAATCAGCATTGTTGTGCACAAAGATATTGGGTATCTAACAATATATTCAAATAAATGGAAAACCATATAATATGAACTGCATAGTTTGTACCACTAATTCCTATCCAACAATCTTGAAGAACTCTATTTGTTAGATTATGTTAATAGTGTTGAATGGTTATGAATATGACAACATAACAAGTATTGCATAAACAATGCGGGAATTCATGTTAATGAATTTTATAATTGATAAATAAGTTATATTCTCTTTTTCCCAGGGGTGATTTAATGTTAAAATGAGGTGTTAACATGTAAATTCCCTAGGATCACACCCTGGTACAAAAAGTGCCTGAAAACTTAGAGGGTGTGGAACTGAAAACATTGTAACCTTCACTTATGATTCATGTATACATGTAGGTACATGCATGCTCATTAGATTTGTATATATAATAAATTAATCATGGCCAACAAAGTGTTGGGTGTAGTGGTAAAAATAGAAGACAATAAATCAGATGGCATAACTAGATGTAGTATGCATGATTTCCTCTATGTTATCATATTACTAAAATATTCCTACAACCACAATACACATGAAAAGGATTTGAAAAATAAAAGCACTTGAATACTTTGACATCAAACTATTCAGTTATGCTCTAGTTGTATAAATGAATAGATCCATGGATTCCTTAATTCTCCAATCAACAAACCAAGCATGGTTTTATTAAAGGTAGTGCGAATAAAAGAAGGAAATTTTGTCATTGAATTAAAAATATAATAATAATAATAATAACATAGTTAACATTGTTTGGAAACATGTGGATCATGTATATTCATCCATATCATGTTATGGACATTAGGTATTGTGTACACGCCGCACAGGTGGTATTGTGTACATGTGCTATAGATAATGCTAGTGTGGATGCATGTACTACATAATATGTGATGTGTATGGCGATATGTACACATGGTTGAGTAAAGGAAATGGGTGATTGGTTTGTGTGGAAACCGATCCAGAGTGTGTGCATACGCAAGACAATAGTGGAAGCTAAATATTGATTAAAGGATAAGTATCCGTATTTTATTTCAGTTTAGTATGCATGAGATTTATGATTTTGGTCTATGATGATATTGTGTGATCTGATATTGATGGTTACATATGAGTTAAGATTTTGATGGTTATGTTCTGAGCTAACCTGATGTGATATTGTAACACATGTTGAGTGGTCAAATATGCTAGTTGAGTTGTTGTGACTAATGCAGGGAGACTGTAGGAAGCAAGTCTTCGGCAAGAACACCAATGCATTGGGAAAACATGAAATTTCTTCTTATTATAATGAAAATAATGGATCATAGTTAAATGGTGGGAAATATTAACCCATATTTACTCAAATAGTAGTATTGATAAATTAACTATGGTAAACAAAATTAGGTTTCTGCATTGGAAAATCTCTCACAAAATTTGATTCAAGCAAATGTACATGTAGCAATAAAAGGAGATTGCTGGTAGAAATACCTTCTAACCAATATGTCAAAAGATATGATTTAGGTGGTAAGGCTAGGGGAACCTGAAAATGTAGAAACAAGTACCTGTGAATGAGGAAATAAATTTTAAGATGCAGTCGTATATTGAGGATGGTTTAAATTTAACGGGGGGGGGTATCTAAAACCCTTCCGTTGTATGTAACAATCTGTTAACCTAATCTAAGAAACTCTAGGTCCAAGGTGTGATAATGAAAGTAAATACTTTGTTACTAAATAAATAAATATAAATTAATCACTTGGAAAATGAGACACCAAGAGATGAGGTTCATGCCAAATAAAATTCCATGGGTGAGTGCGAATCGATAATTCCTTCATGATATGAATTCTGTATAAAATTATAGATAATCTTAATGGATTGGGAGATAAATATCCATTAGGTTTCTTAGTTGTTAAAAGATGTTAAGTTTAACATAAAAGCCTTGCAAGAGAGAAAGGTAAGTTTTTATGCGAAAAGCCTCACGGGAGAGAAAGGCGAGCAAGATAAACATAAAAGCCTTGTAGAAGAGAAAGGCAAGATTTTATGGGAAAATCCTGACGGGAGAGAAAGGTGAGCTTCTCCATGACAAGCCTAGATAAAATGGATAAAAATATCCACATAAAAGTGTGACGTTGCTAAAGGAAACTATATCATGAAAGAGGGTATTAAATACCAATTGAAGGGATTAAGAGAGGCAATTGAACCATGGCAAGAACTCTCAGCTCGGGGATGAACTGAAGGAAGTCAGTTTTAGGTTGCATGGAGGTGCTCGATTTTCCAAGTCACATTATTTCAATTTCTCTTGTTGGATTCCATTGTGTGCGATGTATTGTATTTTGCTCCCTACATTTTATATTGTCAAATTCTCTCATCATAAGTGTATATATGCATTTGTGACCTTTGTGTAGGAGGATGATTGAATAATGATGCATGAGACAACTATGTGTGATGAATCATTATATTTTTAAGGTTGCCATTTTATAGCTAGTGTTTCAGCTTATTCATGCTAGGCCTTCTACACCATGAATTGCATCCACTAACGGTCACCTTAACTATTTATTCACTATGATTCGTATTTCATAAGATATATGTGTCGGTAATACTTTTGACTATGACAGGAGGGCTATGATCATGATATAGGGCAATGCTAGCTACAATATATTTATGATAATGCTTCCATTAATGCTGGTGTTGAGTTAGGAAAGGAATGAAATCTTTATGTATAATCTTAGCATGTGGAATGCCCATGATTGATTTATTCCTCCGAGATGTACTGAATGCATAAGATTTGATATGGAATGTAGTAATAAAGTGTATTCGTTGAACCTAAAATTCTATGTTGTGGATCTAGTGTAGCATAGTAGGTATTTGGTGGTATTGTGACAAGGGGGTATGTGATATTGGTAGTAGGAGTCAACACGATACTAGCCAATCTGAACAACTACTACTAAATTGCACAAAACTCGATGTCCTAACTAATGAAACATACATAGGTAGCCCATGGAGCCTAAACACTTCCCTTAAAAAAATAATTCATCCACCTATGTTTCCTTACTCCGATGAGATCATGAATAAATGCACAAATTGGTAAACCAATCAATAGCTACATAAATGCAGTCTTAGCCATATACCATCAGTAGACCTATGATGCAGCCCATTGACACACTTTCTCAAGTTGTATGTTTTGGAATAGGAAGAGGTTGTAATAAACCTGTAGGATGAGTATACTCTAACTAGTTTTCCTCTCACTTCATAAACTTCCTTAAATGTTAGAATAGGTCATCCATGAGACCTTCCATGAGAACCTCTCTCTAATCTGCCTATAAATTTTGAAGTATATAGGAAATATTTCCAAAGGTGTATCATGAGTGGCCATAAAAATCATATCCTTGAGTGTCGAATCAAGAACTAAACATATTTTGTACATGTAGAATATAATACCAGCCATGCCTCTATATCTTTCATCCTAAATGTGACCATCCATCAATTCACAAAGAAACCATATTCTTAGAATATTCTACTATCAAGTGTGATTTTAGGTTAGTTGAAATCTCCATAAGGGAACATGCCACCAATTTCCTATAAAGGGAATCATCAACAATATTTTTTTTTCCCTCCATATACTCAATTCCAAAATTATAGGTTTTTATCTTTCTCACCCATTTCTACTACCTCTCATTCAGGTCCTTCTATTCTAGAAAATACTGCAAATTGTTGTGATTAGTCTTAAACATAAATCTTCCACTGTCTTGTCTAGACTTTTCTAAATCATGCATAATGGAAAGCACATCCTTATAGTAAATAGATTGTAGTTTCCCTAGTTCTTTGAGCTTCCAACTCTAAAAAATTATCAAATGTCTATTCTACAAGAAGAAAACTCTTATACCCTCTTCTAACTCATCACACACAAACAAAAAGGGCTAAGTTAAAAAAAAGAAGTGCCAATATTGGAAACGATTATCACCTTATTAATATTGTTGAATTCTTACTGCGTTTCCTTTGTCCACCTAAATTCCCCTTCCTTCAGAAGGTCTATTAAATAACCACTCATTCCCTTGAACTCCTTCCTCTATGCAACCATCAACAAGTTAATTTCATACCTCGCGGATTTCCAATGTAGGTATGCTCGATAGGAAATCATTTCTAATGAAGAAATAAATAAAGATAAAATCATTAACAAGTCCTTCAAAGTCTATCTAAAATGGAGGATTTAGTATCCTCAAATCATACTCTAGGTATTCCTGCAAAGTCCAAATGTTCAAAAACTGGTAGGGATTTTTTAGGAATAGGGTTCTTGTTGCCACCCTTCTCATCAAACTCTCCATGTTTTCACTTCGATTTACATTCATCTACCAAGTGCCTAATCCTACCACACATTAAGCATTTGATTTGTTTCTCAGGTGTGAAGAAAACGTCTCTCAAAATTGAAAAATATGCCTCATGAGTTGCCTAAGGCAACCTAATTAGATTAATATTCAAGCCCCATGTGTTTGAGTCAAACCCAACCATATTTCTTTGAAGATGAATATATGGCATTATTTTATGCTTTCCTTCCGTAGGAACATTTACATTCGATTTTGGTATGTTTGTATTCTTCCCTTTAACATGAGATGTATGTAAGATTAAGAAATAGATAATGTGGCCATAAATACTATTCCTGGTGTAATAACAATTGAATCACAAGATTTATAATTCTATTTCGGGGAAATTATTTGTCCTTTTGCTTCAAATTCTCTTATCAGTATTTCCTCCTTACAACCACAACAACTGCATCTTTTATCAACTAGAAACATCGAGAGAATATTTGATTCATCTTTCTCTTGGTTCAACACCATCAATCACCATATATAAAATATTCTTGGGTTCACTATGGTGAATAGCCTACCTGTGTAATCGACCATCCATTGAAAAACATCACCATAAGTTGAGGGAAAAGACCAATCTTCTAGAATAAAAAAGGATGAATAATTTCATTCATATCAAGATATAAATTATCAAACTCTATGTTATTAGAATTTAGTTTGGAAGTGGAGATCGGTATAATGATGCCATTGAACCACACTGCCTTCTCCAGCATTATTGAAAAATTTAGGTGAGAAACTAGTTGACCATTCTATGATTACTGCACCTAAGATGGTGATAGTCCACCCAAGATGATTATAGTTGAGGACTAGAAGCTAAATGTGCTTTATGATGAGGCATCACTAGAATTACTAATTCCAAATTGACTTTGGGATCCATATTATCACAAAAAATTAGCTCACCATCATTGCCAAATTCCTCGATAAGTTATTTAGGAGGACCAATCTTTATTAATCCCTAAAAGGCTGTGAATTTCACTCTGACAACTTCTACAAAATCAAGTTTACCTGCACTGTCAACTATGATGCTAAATTTTTTTAGAGTTTCTTCATGAGATTGTAAATCTAGGTCGGTCTTGGCCGAAACTAGTTGTTATCTAAGTTCAGCTTGTTAAATTATAGTAATAATCTTTATTAATTAGAGCAATTAGTTGCATGTGAACTTCAGTCGAATACTTGGTTGACATTCCCAACAAATTTTGGATAACTAGTATTTATAAAATTAGTTAATTCTAGTTCTCTCTAAACTCTCACAATGCTAAATAATTTTAGAAAAATTTCCATGTAGGCTATGATCCATGGTTGCCTTTATTGGTGTTTGGTGTGCATCTACTCTCTCATGCTATCATATTGGTAGCTTGATCCCAATGTGTAGAATCACAACTTTAGTGTTTGTAAAGCCATCCATGTTCAAAGAAGTTGCTACTATTAGCTAGTGGGTGAGACAACACCATAGTCATGGTGGCCACCATATGAAGGGATGCTAGTAGCTGCCCGTTAGCCACCATTGTTGCATCCAAGGAGATAATCAACCACCACTGCTGTGTGCCACCATCATTGTGTGCAAGGAGAAGTCGACGATCTTGGCAATAGCTGCAGTCTGTAAAGCCACCAACCGAAGAGGAGAGTAGTTGTCAAAAAAATGTAACGAAGGTTAAATTTGGCATGAGTTGGCATGTTTTTTAGGATTTAAAATTAACTCGGAAGTAATTGTTTCTTCTTGGAGGTGAAATTTGTTTACTAAAACAAGAGGAATTTGTTTACTTGGACATATATTGTAGTAATTTTTTATACTCTTTTAATGTTTGAATATTTTTAAGTAGTTTTTGTTATTTAATATATTGAGAAAAATGGGTTTATTTTTGGGGAGTTTTTTTCAAAAGAGATTTTTTTTATTATTAAAAAATTCAAAAAATTTTAGGAAAAGGGGATAGAAAGTTTGTTTTTTTCTCAGACTTTATTATTAAAAAGGAAAAAAAAATTATTGAATACTCTTAGTGTTACATTGACATTTATGTTTCAATCAAATTGAAAATCAAGGAATATGGTTTCAATCAAATTAAAAATAAGGAGAAGCCCTCTAATCCATAGTGAAGGGATGATATTACAAAATTCAGCCATGGTTTCAATTAGCAACCAAAATACACAAGGTCTCATATTTAATGGTACCAAAAATCCAATGTGGGAAATAAATATGAATAATTCTTTTTACAAACTTAGATCGTTGGGAAGTAGTAGTTACAAAATATGAAGAACTAGAAGCTATCGTCTTAGCATAAATGACAAATTCCCAATTAAATGTTTCAACAAAGAGAAAAACAAGGATTCTAGAGTACTTAGGAATATTAACAATGAAGTAGAAGACTCCATATTCCTAATATTGTCGCAACAACTAATTCCCATCAAGCTTGGAAGATTTTTGAAAAGGCATCCCAACGTACAAACAAGGTCAATAATTCGAATCATTATATATTTCTAGGAAGAAGTTTCAAAGTTTGAAAATAAGAGATGTTGAATCAATGGATCAGTTTATGATTTAGGTCTTGAAAGTGGTAAAGCAACTCAGAACGCTCAGAGAAGATGTTCCAGATCAAAAGGTGGTTGTGAATATTCTTAGAAGCTTACCACCTTAATTTGATATTATTGTGACATCCATAGAAGAAAGTAAGAATTTGTCCCAATTTTCAATTGAAGAATTGAGAGGCTCATTGTTGAACCACGAGTCAAGGATAAAATGTATAAATGACTAATTAGAAAATGCATTTCAATCTCAAGTCACAATTGCTAGAGGAAGAGGGAAAGGAAGTAGAGGTAGAGGAATGCATCAATTCAACATGAAAAACCACAAGATCAACCACATATTCAAAGAGGAAGAGACGAAAACAACAAAGGAAGAGAAATGATGGAAATGTCACATATATAGTGTTATTACTACAAGAAGTATATTTTCATTTCGAAATTGAATGTAGAAAGATGCAGATAGATTTGAGCAAAGTAAAATCACATATTTTAAGCACTAATAAAATTATAACATCATATATGTTTTTTTCTTTTTTCACAATTCAAGAAAAAAACATTGAAGAAATATGGTTAGTGGACAATGGCTACAATAACTATATGATGGGTAACAAAGATATTTTTTCAAGCTTTGATGAAATAATTAAAACTTAGATTATGTTGAGTGATAAACTTCATGTTAATGCCTTAGGAAAAGGTATTTTTACAATTGTAACCAAGAAAAATGAAAAGAAGGACATTAATGAAGTCTATTATGTATAAAGTTTGATATATAGCCTATTAATTGTAGGACAAATGACTGAAAATTGTTTTGAAGTCAAGTTTAAAGGTCCTACTTCTATAATTCTTGTTAGAGCACCTAGTCAAAGAGTCATAGTAAGGATCCAAATGAACAAAAATATGATGTTTCCTCTAGACATGAGAAATGCCAAGCATTCTTTATCATATGCTCAATTTATAACAAGTCCCGAGGAAACTTGGTTATGGAACCTTACATATGATCCCATAGCATTTAACAGTCTTGATATTTTGCAAAAGAAGTATATGGTTCTAAGTCTTCCCGTGATAGATGTCCATCATAATCCATGTCAAATTTGTGTCCTTTCCAAACCCAAAATAAAATATTTTCCGGCACCAACTATGGAGCCAAAATTTCACTTGAGCTAGAACACATATAATGTTGTGTTCCAATGCAAACCCATTTAATAGTAGGATTTTTTTTTTATTTTCTAAGATTTACTAATTATTCCAATAGAGTGGGATTATTTTTTTAATTTAAAGCATAAATTTATGATGATAGGGAAGAGGGCTCTGCAGTTCAGGAGGAGATTAGCGCATGGTTGCAGGGTCTAGGGTTCGGGCGCAGCTAGCAGTGTCATGACCCTAAGGCTTCGCAGTTAGGAGCATGGAGTCTGCATCGGCGACAAGTGTGTACGAAGGAGGACAATTGTGAGTTTTCGTGGAAGAAAGCGGTAGACTAAGGCAGCAGATAGGGACATCTAGATAGTCATGAGAGTGGAATTTTGGAAAGTGGGCCGCATGTGTCACCGTCTCAATATGGCAACAGGAAAGGTTTCGAAGGTTAGTTTCTTGGTTTCCTTTGCATTGTCACCATTCTCAGGATGCGCTAGGATACTCCCTATTAGCAAAGGTGGGAATGGAATGTTGGTGGCTCTAACATTAACCTCATATTTCTCAATTAACCATGGTCAAACCAAGGGAATCCGTCGACCTCGATCTAGAGCCAGAGGATATTCTATCGGTGTGGGGGAAGGAGCTAACTGCTCAGAATATTGAACATTTTTTTGGGTCAGCCAGCTGCCATGGGAACCTGAAGTCGGTCTCGGAATCGTTGTGGAGGAACAGGAATGCAAATGGCCTTATGAAGTAAAGTCTGGGGCTGGCCATGTTGAGTAATCATGGAGTTACAATTTATCACAATCCACGAGAGCCATTTTCTCAGGAGGAGGGTTTCACGCAGACGGAAGCTTGTCAATTTTCATAAGTAAGTAATATAAAACCCCTTTCACCTGAGAAATTTCTTTCTGGAGGGCTCGAGGATGTTGTTTTAAAGTGTGGGTTGAGAAATTGGAACTAGAATAGCCCGAGAAGGGGCCTCAATGTAGATTTAGGGTTGGCTGAGGAGGATTGATTTCCGACTATCAACAGAACCATCCTCGCTAGAGATTTGTCAAACCCTAGGTTGGCAGGTGGGTTGGTAGGCACAAGGTCTGAATGGGGCTCGAGCCTTAGGAAGGAAGCCCTCGAAAATGATATCGGTAGATAGTCAGTGGATCTGGGGATTTCAAAAGGGTTAGAAGGAGGATTTGAGAGTAGGAGGTTTGCAGACAAACCTGAAGAACGGAACCGTAACCCAGATAAGAACGCAACCATGCAGTAGGAAGAAGCAGTAAATGGTGCTGCAGACACCCAGCCAAGGGAGGAGACCTCAGGCAAGAGGCAGACATGCGAAAAAAGGAAGAAACTAAAAATCATAAAGAAAAAAGAGCTTGCAGCAAACCTCATCCTGAGAATGGATGTTCAAATAGACGAGGCTATGGAGGTGGCTAAGTGTACTCTGGTGGGACAAGCGAGGGGTAAGAAATATTTAGCCCATTTCATCCAAAATTGGGTGGTTCAGCAATGTCAGTCGGCTCTGGATAAAGGGTTCCAGGTTATAGTTTTGGTGAAAGGTTGGTTTATGGTGAAATTCAAGAAAAAGGAAGTGGCGGACTAGGTGTTGGAGAAAAACTGGGCTTTCGACAGACACCCTGTTCTATTCAAGCGGTGGACTCCATCATTTGACGTGCAGCGAGAGAAGGTCGAGGTCATCCCTGTTTAGGTGCAGGTTCCAGGATTTCCTCCTTTCTTATGGGTAGACTTAGTATTAAGGTCTATAGGGAACCATCTCGGATATTATTTGGAAAATGATATGTCTTTTCTTCAAACTAGGGATAAGGCAATGGCTCAGATTTTGGTTAGCTTGAATCCTAGAAAAGGGCTGGCAGAAAACATAAAAATCCAGTATAAAGACTTTATCTTTGATCAGCCCTTGGATTATGAACATCTACCTTTCAAATGTCATAGATGTCATGCATATGGTCACCTATCAAAGGTTTGTCTACTGCGTAGTCGGCGTAGAAGGAAACAGAAGAAGGTTGAGGTGGATACTTTGGAAGTAGAGAAGGGAAAGGCATCTAGGTTAGAAGCAGCGCAGGAGCTGGAGCCCATGGATTTGGATAGGAGCAAGGAGGATAAGGCTACGAAGCAGGTGCACCAGGTGGTTTCAGCTCGGAGGACGTACCTAAACCGTCTCTCGAACCTGGAATTTATGCACAAGGTTCCTCTGAGGATCCGGTTGCAACGCTCCTCGAAGACATGAAGGGTATGTGCCTAGACTCTGGTAATACATCTTTGTTTCCATCATTAGAAATTAAAGATGCTTGCTTGAATTCTAGTGCTATCATTAGTAATGGTCAAATATCCATTGAACATGCTCAAGTAGATAGCATCATTATGTCCATCCCCCAATTAAATCTGAATTGTGAAGGAGTTCCGGATAAGAAGAGTGAAGAGAAATTTGTTCCTCCTTCAGCTGCAAAACACTACAACCTCTGTTCTCATAATAAAAAACCAGTCTCCATGGAACCAGTTGGGGGCTTGGGTATGGACTTAACACTGAGCTCCATGTGGAAGCCTCCAGGTAGGAAGTCAAACCTATCAAAAGCTCAGGTAGAAATTAAATTTGACGTGGCAGATGGTAAACAAATGTCTATCTCCAAGGTCCTTGAGCGGTGAAACCCTGTGTGGAGGAGGTTATAAAATTATTTTCCTTTCATGGAATTGTAGGGGTTTAGCCAATGAACCCAAAAAACTAGCTCTTAGGGAGTTGATCCAGTGTCATAACCTTGAAGTCCTCATGCTACAAGAAACTTTGGGTACGAGTGAGGAAGTCTTGTCATTTTTAAACTCTCTTCTCCCTGGTTGGCATTTTCAAGCTATGGACTCCATAGACCACTTCGAGAGGTATGGCCATGGGCATAAAGGGAGGAAGGTTGAAGTTATTAAATCTGTGGGGGGTGGAACATGCACTGAGTATGGAAGTCCAATCCCCTGAATTTGGATTTTCTCTAATGATTTTAAATATATATGGGCCATGCCAAGGGAGAGTTTCCTTTTGGAATGACCTCCTCTCCAAATCAATGATGAGGAACCATAACCTAGTGATAGGAGGAGATCTAAATTTTTCTATTCGAAATGCTGAGACATGGAGTCCATCAGCCAGAGCAAACCCACTATCAGATTTTTTACGAACACACTCATCTCCCACAATCTGGTAAAGCTGAGACCCACTTGGAGGAATTGTAGAATGGGTGAAGCTAGAATCGTAAAATGGCTAGATAGGTTTCTTCTGTGTGAAGACTTAGTTTCAAGGATTCCGACCTTCTGTCAATGGGTGGGAGAGGGACGAAACTTAGATCAATTCCCTATTCTCCTGGAGCTATCCAAGCCTCCTCTAAAGCTAGCAGCACCTTTTAAGTTCAATCCTACTTGGCTACAGGAGGAATCCTTCAATAAGCTTTTTAAAGAAACATGGAGAACCCCTAGTAGGATCTCCACAGAGGACAAGAGTTTCCTATTCATGGAAAATCTAAAAATACTGAAGAAAGCTACAATAGAATGGGTAAACGCAAGGAAGCAGAAACATAATGAAAAGCTAAATCAAATTGACATAGAGCTCCAGAATTTGGAAAGCTCGGACTCTAATAGCTATGAATCTTAGGAGAAAAAGGAATGTATACTGATGCTAGAAAGACGTCGAAGTAAAATTTTGCTAGCAAGAGAGGAAGAATGGAGGTTGAAAAGAAAATTTATTTGGTTAAGGGCTGGAGATGAAAACACTAAATTCTTCCACAATTATGCCAAAGGTAGGAAGAACTCAAATACCATATGGAAGCTAAAGGATGAAGGGTGCAGAGAAGCAAATAGCTTTGAATCTCTCTCGCTCATGGGGAGAAGTCATTTTCAGAAGTTATTCACTGATCAGGGGGAGGTAACACTAGCAGAGGTTATTAGAATAGCCCAATGTTTTACTCATTATGTGGAGGAGGAGGAAGCGGAGGATCTGATGGGAGAGGTCTCAAAGGAAGAGGTCAAAAGCATCATAAAATCTATGGCAAAAGACAAGAGCCCAGGGCTGGATGGGTAGACAATAGAACTTTACCAACATTTCTTCAATCAGAATGGCCCGGAATTAACGAAGGTGGTCGAAGAATCTAGGAGGAAAGGTGCTATCTATTCTCCTTTCAATGCCACTTTTATAGCCTTTATCCCCAAAAAAGAAGATCTGGGATCCTTTGAAGACTTTAGGCCTATATCTTTATGTAACTGCATTTACAAAATCATTGGCAAAGTGATAGCAGTTCGTATAAAACCGATTCTATCAAGATGCATTTCAAATGAACAATTTGGGTTCTTGGATGGCTGCCAGATCCATGAAGCCATTGGGGTAGCTCAGGAGACTATCCATAGTGTTAAACAGATGAAAAGGAAAGGGGTGGTGGTGAAAATTGATATTTCAAAGGCCTTTGATAGAATCAATTGGACATATATCAGGATGCTGCTAACACACCTGTGTTTCAATATACTTTATTAATTGTATCATGGGATGCATCAATAGTGTTGGCTTTGCGGTCCTGATTAATGGAGTAGCCTCCCCCTTTTTTAAAGGTCAAAGAGGACTAAGATAAGAATGCCCTTTGTCACCTCTACTTTTTCTGCTGGTTGTAGAAGGGCTGAGTCAATTAGTTCTCAAATCCAAAAGGGAAGGAACTATGAGAGGGTTGGAAGTAGTGGTCAATATGTTTATTTCTCATTTACTCTTTGTAGATGACATTTAATTTTTCAGCAATGGGAACATATCTGAAATTAAGGAACTCAAGAGGATTCTTGAGTTGTTCATGAAATCCACTGAAACGCAAATGAACTACAGGAAATCACAATTGATATTGGAAGGTTTCAACAGATAAGAGATAAGCCAAATTTCATCAATTCTACCCTTTGAAGCACACAAACTCGATGATCCTTTCAAGTATCTGGGGTTTTGGCTGAGATCGAATGCTTATAGGAAATAGGACTGGAACTGGCTGCTCGCAAAAATAGAAGCTAGAATTACTCATTGGAGCTACAAGTGGCTCTCAAGAGCAGGAAGGCTAACCGTAATCAAATCTGTTCTATTAGCAATTCCGGTATACTGGGCAACTTTGACATGGATACCTAAGGGTATTCTGGAAAAGATAAAGAGGATTTGTTGCAGGTTTCTCTGGGCAGGTTCAAAGGAGGAATCAGTTCTTCCTTGGGTTGCTTGGGAGAATGTAGCAAGACCAAAAGACTGGGGAGGGTGCGGGATTAAAGACCTCACAGCTTTTGGTCCTTCACTAGAAGCTAAACCAAGATGGAGAATAATTAAAAAGGAAAATCTTTGGACAAAAGTGATTAAAAGGAAATACATCGACCCAATCCCCTTAGAATAATGGATAAGAAATCCCAACAAGAAAGGAGGAAATTATTCAGTGATTTGGAAGGCTACCACAGATGCTTTCAAGATTATTGAGCAAGGTTTGCCTTGGCAGATTGGGAAAATCTTCAAATAAGGAAGGACCCTTGGGTAGGTTGTAATGAAAATTACGCTCTACCCCTGGACCTTATCAGGCATCTTGAATCCAAAGGAATTTTATTCCTTAACTAGGCAGAGAAATACGGTCACTCAACAATTTGGGGTCAAGCGTGGAAATCAGGAGAGGAGCTGGACCTCCTACCGCAATGGTGGAATGATTGGAAGGCCTATACTCTTGAACTTTCTAGGTCAAATGTAAAGCAGAAAGATAGACCTAATCAATTGGTGTGGGCCCATGCAGAATCAGGATCATACTCCCCTAAATTCGGGTATAAATTCCTTATGTCTAAGAAATGCTAGGGGGAACCAGAATGGTGGGCCAAGCCCTTATGGAAGTTAAAATGCCTTGCCAAAGCCAAACTATTTTTCTGGTGCATTCTCAAATGAAAGGTCCCTACATGGGACATCCTTCAATCTAGATATAAGTCAGGTTCGGTGAGATTCCCTCTATGCAAAAACAAATCTGAAACAATTAGGCATCTTTTTATAGATTTTCCTTTTATTAAAAAAGTGTGGATGGAGGTTGGGAAGCTAGTCCAGAAGAATGTAGTCTGGGAAGGGGAAATTTTTTTGGATGTTTGACATAAATGGTGGCATCTATATCCTGAAGGGACTTTGTGGAATTTACCTCCCATCATCACATGGGGCATCTAGATAGCTAGGAACAAGAGAATTTTCTTGGATAAGGATATCCCTTGCGAGACAATTGCTATTCAATGCATTTCTA
Source organism: Pinus tabuliformis (assembly GCA_031772625.1). NCBI lineage: Eukaryota > Viridiplantae > Streptophyta > Pinopsida > Pinales > Pinaceae > Pinus > Pinus tabuliformis. The sequence continues at coordinate 756,255,599 of CM062808.1, read as the reverse complement.
TTTTCACAAGTATTCCTGAATCAGAAGAGGAGAGGACTCCCAGACAAGCCAGAAAGGAACAAATTAAGGAGGGAATACCTTGGGCATATTTTGATGGGGCATCCCAGAACAATAGAGTAGGAGCAGGTTTGGTCATCCATATCAATGAAAATGAGAACCTAAAAGCCTCTGTGGGATTAGGTGATGGCACAAATAAATTCGTGGAATTATCTGCTCTAAAACTGCTCTTATGCTGGCTCATCCACAGGAACATCTTCACAGTTCAGATTTTTGGGGACTCTTTGAATGTTATAGAATGGTCCAATGGGCAAAGTACATGTCAAAATTATATATTGTTACCCTTATTAGAAGAGATTCTGCAGTTAAATCTCTCTTTTAATGTTTTCTCTCTATGCCACATCTACAGGGAACGTAATGATACAACAGATAGGCTTTCTAAAGAGGGTCTGCAACAAGATATGGGCCATTGGTAAATAGTGGAGGACAACCATGGAGAGATCCGTGTCTCAGATCAGCCTCCTTACACTTAGACTTTCATTTTTTGGACTCTTCAGGCTAGTTAAAGCCGATTTTTGTTTCACAAGTAATATGGTTTCACTGAACTATTGTTGTATCTATTTTCTATTTGGGTTGTTTTCCTTGCTGAGGAGACCCACGAAAGAGATGCCATGTTTTTTTTTTATCTATGGACACTTTCAGCATATGAAAAACTGTTAATTATGCTATGGCTGATTTGGGGATGGGAGCTGTTTTCCTCAATAGAGGAGGCTCATCGTTTCAGATCGGGGGTGCCATAATTTTCCCAGTTTTGGATAGGAAGGGTAGACTTCTTGTAGAGATCTATGATTAAATCATACAACAATCTGAATGCTATGGCATATACTCTGTAATTTTTTATTCTGTTTATAAAAAGTTCAATTTTTTCTTTGGAAAAAAAAATTATTCCAATAGAATGACATGGGTCTCCTTCATCAAGAACAAATATGATTCACTTGGGAAATTCAAGTAATCCAATGTGATTTTAGAAAACAAAGCAACAAGAGAATTAAAGTATTAAGATCAAATGGAGGAGGTGAATATGAATTCAAAATTTTGCAACATATTGTAAATATCAAGGTATCAAGAGGTAATTTACAACAAGATACACTCCACAACAAAATGGAGTAATAGAAAAAGAAAAAATCAAACCATGATGAATACGGAAAGAAACATGTTGAAGGCCAAGAAGTTTCCAAATGAGTAGTGGATAGAAGTAGTAGCATGATTAGTTTATATTTTGAAGATCAACAACAAAAAGTGTCAAATACAATGTTCCTTTGGAATCTTGGTGTGGGTTGAAGACAAGTGCATCACACTTCAAGATCTTTGCTTGTGTAGCCTATCCACATGTTCTACAAGAATTGGGGAGGAAATTAAATGATAGAAGTGAAAAATGCATATTTGTTAGATATAGTGAATAATCCAAGGCTTACAAGTTGTAGAACACTATCACAAAGAAGACAATTATTTCAAGGGATGTTAAATTTTTGGAACATCAAGCATGGAATGACCAAGATAAAGGGGAAAATAGGAATCAAATTTCTCCACATGCATTTGAAATAGGTGATGTAATAGAAGTAGAACAAGTAAGGAAAGGATTTACACATCTACAAGTTCAAGTTGAAGATGTAACTAAGGAAGACAAAATGTGCACAGTCCATGTTTTAAGCAGTGAATTTGAATCCACCATTATGTAAAAACTGATAATCTTGAGATAGATTTATGAAAAACTAGATAATGAACAAATACATCTTGCTTTATTATCTTGCCAACCATAACATTTTGAAGAGGCAGTGAAAAAGAAAGAATGGATTGAGGCTATGAATGAAGAAATTACAACCATAGATATGAGTGATACATGGAGTCTCGTAGATATACTAGAAGGAAAAACATGCATTGGAGTCAAATGGGTCTATAAGGTTAAGTTTAATGAAAAGGGGAAATTGAAAAGCAAACATCCAAATTGGTAGCAAAATAATTTTCACAACAATCTGGAGTGGATTATTAAGAAACATTTGCCCCAGTGGAAATATTGGATAGTGTCAGAACAACATTAGCAATAGCAAGAAATAATCAATGTCTAATTTATCAAATGGATTTCAAATTAGAATTTTTAAATTGAATCTTAAAGGAATAAGTTTATGTATATTACCCTCTGAGGTATGAAATCAAGGGTCAAGATTTTTTTTTATATAGGTCAAATAAGGCTTTGTATGATTTAAAGCAAGCCCTGAGAGCATGGTACAACATAATTTATTCATATCTTCTCAATAAAGGATTAAAACATAAAAATAATGAATGAAATATCTATAAAAAATATATATGTAAGGTAATATTTTAATTGTTTTCAGTTATGATGATGATGTGATTTACATAGGAAATTCGCAACTTGAATATTTTTAAATAACCATCGAGAAGGAATTTGACATGACCAATCTTGGTCACATGAAATATTTCCTTGGAATAGAAGGTGAACATTCTAAGAAAGGAATCTTCATTTTCCAATGAAAGTATGCAAGGATATTTGGACAAGATTCGTGATGAGTGAATGCAAGCCAACATAGACATCAATTGCTTGAGAAACAAAGCTAAGGAAAGCTGACAATAGTCCAATAGTCTATTCCACTTTGTACAAGCATCTTATAGTCCTAATGTGCATCATAGAAATAAGGCCTAACATAATGCATTTAGTTAGTCTTATATCCAGGTTCATGGAGTCAACAAAAGAAATTCATTACAAAGTAGGAAAAAAGATTTTAAGGTATATTGAAGGAACAATACAATATGAAATTTTGTATAATAATTTAAAGGATGACCATCTTGTTAGTTATACAGGTAGTGAATTTTTAAGAAGTGTTGATGAGAAAATTAGTACCTCGGGTTATGAATTTCAACTAGGTATAGGATTGATTTCACAAGCATTTAAGAAGAAACACAGTGTTTCCATTTCATAAATAGGAGGAGAGTAAGTAGAAAAAACACAAGTAGCATTCTAGGAAGTTTGGTTAAGAAAATTGATAAATGATATTAATCTTGGAAAGGAGCCAACTCCTATTTTTTGTGATAATAATTCAGCTATCGAACTTTCCATAAATCATGGATTTTACTGCAAAATTAAGCTCATTGATACCAAATAATACTTCATTCATGATCTTGTCAACAATGGGGATATATAGGTTCAATTTTATGGATCTAGAGAATAGTTCGTAGATATCTTCACCAAGCAATGGGGAAGAATTTTTTAGTTTCAAAGATTACACTTGGGCATTGTCAATTATGTAACAATTGATATTAAGGGGGGCTGTTAAAGTATAATAATCTCCCATATTAACTAGACTGAGAAGTTAGTTGCATGTGCACTCTCGTGGGACACTTAGTTGTGAGTCCCAACTATTTTGGATAACCAGTATTTTTATTATTAGTTAATACTGGGTATCTCTAGAGTATCGCAATGCTAGATAATTCTAGAAATTTCTCCATGCATTGTAAACTTTATTTGAGGATGAGAAGGGCCAAATAATATTTGTTTGCATTTCATTCATTGGTGTTTGGTGTGTGTGTGTATTTTCTCTCTATCACAACTACTTTGAGTAAATTTCATAAGCATTGAATTAGTGATAAATAACTCCTTTCCCTCCAGTAGCATATATATGACACTAGTCATTCTTTTTTCAAATACCAAAAACTTAGCCAAAACCTCCCTCCCATTGATAAAGGTGAGATTCATCTTATGCCACACACAAAAAATAAAATCTGCTGGAAGTTGAAAATGGGTATACAATGCAAGGAATAAGCAATGTATGCAAAAGATATACCATGATGATCGTAAGAATGAGAAAATAACTTTCCCAACTAGTCAATTCCTTTTTGTCGATTATTGCTTAATCGCTTCATTCGAATATCACCAACAAATTGATCAAGAATGTCTTCCTCACACATGGTAAAGGTTATCTCCAACACAACGTTTGAACAAAAAAAGGATAACATAGATGTATAATGTGGCATGAATTTCATGTGTTCCTTCATGTACATCTCTCCTCCTAACAAATGAGTTTCTTACATGTGTTCCAAAAACAATTTCAAAAGTATATCTTGATATGTTTTTTTTGGGGTGGTATACGAAAAATCTTCCATAGTAATGCTTGTAGGAACCTACTAGGGTAGAAATTTTCTATCAAGTTGTTCCTTCATATCATTCAACTTTACTACCTCAACATCTACAACACCACAAAAGTGCTTCAACTCTCTAATTTTTTGATATCAATGGAATTCTTAATAGAAAACTCCATGTCTCATAATCCTTTTCATAATTAAGATATTTGACATGTGCCCTAGAAATTCTACATAAATAGTGTGTCATTTAATACTTATCATATGTTTCATTTCCAATTTCAATAGTTAAAGGACTGATCCAGGTGGATGTTGGTGGCCACCCACCTATCCCATTTGGACCCCCACAACTGTCTATTTCAGTCTTTTCAGTTTCCTAAATTGCAGCACAGTTTACTATTTTTAGCAGTTTTTCGGGTCCTGAACTTCCGGAGCCGTTTTGAGGCCCTAAACGACGTTTTTTTGGGATTCTGGGGCAACATGGGTCCATGGACCGATGTTGCCTCCCAAAGTGGTAATACTCAGATAGATCATTCTAACGAGCTATCGTACGCGTCAAACGGAGATCATATGCCAAAGTTACGACCCCGGGAAATTGATGTACCAATTTACCCAAACGGGGCCCACAATTTGGCGTTTCATCTTCTAGGGTTAGGTTTCGGGATGTGAAGGGTTTTCCATTGTTTCTCAACAATAAATAGGCCTTCGAGCCTCATTGTAATACAGTTCGAAACAGTTCAGAGGCATGTAGCCGCACATCTCTTCTTAGAGATAAGCTACCATCGCCCTAGCTGGTTTATTTCCATTTCTGGTTGTAAACATATTTCAGTATTTTCCATTAATGAAATGAAACATTATTTCCGCTGGATCTCTGTGTTTATGGTTATTGCATCTCTGTATTTATGGTTATCTCTGTAATCTATTGCGTTCCTCTTTAAATCCGGATCAGTGGTATCAAAGCGGTCTGCTTTTTCTCTGTTTTTCTTTGCATGTCCCCAACGAGGTCGGGATATAAGGAGTTAGGGCTTGAACTGGTCGAACCTTTGCAAGACCAGCCTCGCAAATCCCGACGACCTCCCATGGCGGATGAGAAGAAAGACGAGGGGGCAGGAGATCCTATCAAGATCTTGCTCGAAGAAGCGCTCGAGCGGCAAAGGAACGCGATGATGGATAGCTTTGCGCAGATCCTTCAGCGGCTACCCAGAGGCGACGCATCGGCTTCCAACAGCGACTCTGGAAATGCTACGCCGTTTAAGGTACAAGTTAATTTTGAAATCCCCATCTTCGAGGGTAAAATAGACGCAGATGCTGTAGATAAATGGTTAAATATGCTAGATGGGTACTTTTCTGTTCATGAATTTTCAAGTCGGGAAAAGATTGTTTTCGCTCTTCTCAAAGCAGCCCCCCACGTCAAGGACTGGTGGGAAACCTACTGCGAGCAGAAGGATGAAAGTACAGGCTCACTATTTTCAGCCGCACCCACTTGGAATGACTTCCGGGATGCCATCAAGGAGCAGTACTACCCTGTCGGAAGCTATGAGGACAAATACATCAAATGGACCACACTGCGGCAGGGACGAGACCAAGATGTGCCAGAGTTCACAAACATTTTTCATACCCTTTGCACACAGTTGGGTATCAAAGATTCTGAGTTGCATCTGGTACTCAAATACCGTGGCTGCCTACACAAATACATCCAGGAAGAGATGGTGTTCTTGAACATCTCCTCACTCGGCACGACGTACCGATACGCTGTCAAAATCGAGCAAAAATTCAAACAAAAGAAGCGAGACTTTGGATCTGCAAATCCAAAGCCCAAAGGACAAAGCCAAGGCGGGGTGACCCAAGACAACCCGTCGAAGCCGCAAGAAAAGAACAACACCACGAAGCCGAAGAAGGACACAGGAAAGTGGTGTGAGTTCCACAAAAGTCCCACTCATAACACAAGTGAGTGTCGGACCAAGCAGTCGCTGGTGGCCGAGTTGAAGGCTTCCGAATCAGATGCATGTTCCGACCCTGAGCCAGAACTCGATAAGGGGAATGGCAAAGGGAAGCAGATCATTGATGCGGATCCCAGTGCCACTGTTGCCACTGCCAAGATCAAGAAAAATGAGCCCGAAGATCCAGAGGAGGGGGAGCGTCTTTTCCACTCACAGATGTGGGTGAAGGGTTCACCGCTACAATTCATTGTCGACAGTGGCAGCCAAAAGAACCTCGTTTCAGCAGAGGTCGTGAAGCGGTTGGGCCTACTGACTACACCACACCCACAGCCATACAGTATCGGGTGGCTTCATGAAGGACGAGATCTAAAAGTTCGCCAGCAATGCCGCCTTCCCTACAGCATCAAGCCCTTCATAGACGAGGTATTGTGTGATGTTACACCTCTGGATGTTTGCGATGTATTATTAGGCCAACCATACTTGTGGAGGCGACATGCTGTGTATGAGTCAAGGCCTCGTGCTGTCATTATTTCTTTAAATAATTCATTATACAGGATACCGGAGGTAGCCCCACCTACCGCCACATCTTTGATCACTACCAAGAAAGGCAGCAAGCTCATATCACAGACCAGGAAATTCATCTGTCTGGTTCACTCCCAAAGTAAGGGGAAGATCATTGCTACATCCATGACCCCTGCAAAGGGTTCCTCCACACAGCAGCAGCAGCAAAGGGATACGGTCATGACAGAACACAGGAACAACTTCTCCTCACCCACAGGGGTACCACACAAGTTTCAGGTGGGCGACAAAGTTTGGTTACATCTGCAAAGAGAACGCCTTACCAGAACCCATCAGAAACTCAGGCAACTCCGACATGGCCCTTACACCAGTACCAGGGCTACGGGAAACAATGCTTCGAAGCACAGCATTCCTCCATTCCTTTGCTTGCACCGAGTATTCAATGTGGACCATCGTCGACCATGCTTCCCACCATCACTGGACACATCAGAGATTGCAGGACAAGTTCAGCAGATGGAGGAACTCAACGCAATGGGGACCATTGCTTCCTAAGGGGGGAGGAATGATCCAGGTGGATGTTGGTGGCCACCCACCTATCCCATTTGGACCCCCACAACTGTCTATTTCAGTCTTTTCAGTTTCCTAAATTGCAGCACAGTTTACTATTTTTAGCAGTTTTTCGGGTCCTGAACTTCCGGAGCCGTTTTGAGGCCCTAAACGACGTTTTTTTGGGATTCTGGGGCAACATGGGTCCATGGACCGATGTTGCCTCCCAAAGTGGTAGTACTCGGATAGATCTTTCTAACGAGCTATCGTACGCGTCAAACGGAGATCATATGCCAAAGTTACGACCCCGGGAAATTGATGTACCAATTTACCCAAACGGGGCCCACAATTTGGCGTTTCATCTTCTAGGGTTAGGTTTCGGGATGTGAAGGGTTTTCCATTGTTTCTCAACAATAAATAGGCCTTCGAGCCTCATTGTAATACAGTTCGAAACAGTTCAGAGGCATGTAGCCGCACATCTCTTCTCAGAGATAAGCTACCATCGCCCTAGCTGGTTTATTTCCATTTCTGGTTGTAAACATATTTCAGTATTTTCCATTAATGAAATGAAACATTATTTCCGCTGCATCTCTATGTTTATGGTTATTGCATCTCTGTATTTATGGTTATCTCTGTAATCTATTGCGTTCCTGTTTAAATCCGGATCAAGGACAAGCCTCCACAACCTTACCAAAACATTCATAACAATTCAACAAGACCCTACTAAGATTATGGGGTTGATGGAATGAGATTAACAATGTGTTGGTATCAAATTTAGGCATGATTGTATTGATTCCTATAAAAGAGGGCCTTTCCAAGTAGCATGATATATTCATAGATTTTCTTTCCTTCATGTTTCTTCATAACTTGCATATGCACACAATTTCCTCATGTTTTCCCTTCGAGATGGCCTTCAAAGGCATTTCTAGTAGACTACTGCTACTCATGTTCTTTATCTCTACTTTTCCATTCATCATATGTTCTCTTTGTTCTTTCTAGACATAAAATTCCCACATATACCCCAAATAAAGTGCATGGCATTCATTACTATCTATAATAGCAGCATTCTATCCCGACTATATGACACACCTATTTTTATTTTAGTTTTTGTGAACCATCTGAAAAAATGGAGATTGGTTGTCTATGATTTTCCCTAATTTCTTGATAATGATTGTAAGCTTCACCTTCCAAATCAAAGGGGAAATAATCCAAACTGATGAGCTCGTTATGTAAAATCATAGGGCTTTAATGTTTAAAGGGGGCCATATTATGCACAAAAAATTATCAAAATTTTCTCCAATAAGAATTCCATTATAGTAATGATGCATTCTCTCTTTCACATCTTTAAATTCAAGTTTTCACATCATTTTCATTTTCTATACTACAAACGTCTTTTTTGGCACTAATTTTTTCCTTTCCCTCTTTGGAAACGTGTCTCGAAACCCTCTCTTCAAAATTGTGAAATTTCTCCTCTTTGGATTTCTCATTTAAATTTAGGTGTGCCTCGTTCTCAAGTTGAACTGGTGTTATTTTTCTTCCTTCTCCATCTATTCACATTTTTTATTTCTCTTTCCCTTATTCCTTATTGACATCTTAAAATTTTTCTTGTGCACTGTTGAATAGGTTTCCAATTTCCTTTCCAAGATAAAAGATGTCTCTTCAGTTTATTCATGTCTCCTTCATTATCCCTCATTCTAGAATATTTATTTTCATTTGTATCAATTGATATTTGAGATTCCAACACCCCATAATTCTCTAGCACCATCTTCAGATTATTTCCATAGTTTTAAATGTTTTGTAACAAGTGTAACATGTAATATGTTCATTAAAGGCTTTAATTTTTTTAACTAAAAGAACTAATTCCCAAATACAACGAAAATGAAGCATTTCTAAAAATGAATCTTAAACTAGAAACCCCTTTTTTTGGCATGATGCATAGCTCTGATACCACTGTACAATGCTATTCTACTAGAGGAAAAAAAAAATCTAATACACCCAAATAAAGTCAACCACTATAACACATATATTTATGAATATCACTACAAAACCCCTTCTTTATAAACAAATAACTTAAGCATCATACCATAAGAAAAATATACCACAACAACAAAAATAGCCAATATATTATTAATAACCTAGAATTACATATTGTAGAAGCCTTTTGAGTTACAAAAATAGATTTCTAGTTGCACCCTCAACTTGGGAATGGGATGAATCTTCAACAATAAGTTCTTGTGAAAGATCTAAGTGATCTTTCCTTTTTATTTGTTAGGGTGGATTTGTTTCACCACCAAAATCAATTCTCTCACGTGTTTCACCCTTAGCACTCCAAAGCCACAAGAGCTCTCAAAATCAATATGAGAAAATGAGTATGCATGCCCCAAAGAGTTAACTCCAATCTCTCTTTTATCATTAAAATACCATGGTTCTATATCATTGTTTATCAGAAGACCATGTGTATGTACCATGGGTCATCAAAATAACAAGGGGTTTCTCATTTATAACTTTCACCCAACTCATATTTGAATAACTAAATTAATTGATCCATGTTTTGAGGCATCTATAGCATACGTGAATCAAATTGGCCACTAATTATTTATCTTGGAGAGATTATTGAGAGAGGGATATTACACTTGGGAACCTTTTATTTTGATGGTATTTGACATATTATGGCCTTGATTGGCACCGTTGAGTGTGGAAAATTTTATTGATAACACTGACTCTCTCTCTCTCTCTCTCTCTCTCTCTCTCTCTCTCTCTTCTTTCTTAATTTCTCTAATCCTCCCTCACTCATTCGTTCCATGCTTCAAAAAGTCCACCGTGAAGTCTCTCTCTACCCTAAATCTATGTCTCTATCTCCATCTCTTTATCCTTCTCTATATCTCCCTCCCACCCTCTCCCTTCCTCACTCCCTTCTCTCCAAAATTACTTTTATTTCCCCCTTATCCGTCACTTTGTCCCAGTCCCCTCTCTCTCTCTCCATATCTATATTTATCTATCTCGCCCCCCCTCCTCCTCTCTCTCTATATCTCTCCTCTATTTCTCTATCCATTCCTCCCTCACCGAGTCCATTATTGATCTGAAATGAGGGTTTAACAACTTGTTATGCTTACAAGAACCTCCCACTCAAAAGCTTAACAAATATATGATCTAGCTTATGTTGACAATTGTGGAATTAAATACTTGAAACATGTGCACGTCTTTGTTTGTTTTTAATTGTTTAATTTTTCAAGTCCATTTGTTTCTGCTGATATTAAACACACATAATAGCCATATAATGCAACAAATAAACATCAACACAACAACAAATTTAATCTATGAGTTCACCTAAATGTTGTGGGCTACGTCTCCTTGAGCTTTTGTCATCTTGACTTGGCTCTTTGGGATTATGGAAAAGTTTCTTTTACAAGTTCTACACCCAAATTCAAAGGTTATTGAACTAAACCAATGGGCTTCAAAAACCATCTATATCCTTGTCATGGTTGTCATCACTCTGCAAACAAATCTAAGGTCCCTTAGACTTGATTCCTTCAATCGATCCACTAAGATACCCTGAGCTTCTTAATGGCACTAACTCCTTTAGAATTCTTCAACTGTCACTTAAACCTCTTCTACTATCTCTAGCACATATCATACATTAACAATAGACTGATCATTTGCTCAAAATTAGCACTGCATCCCCAAACGCGACCTTCCTCCATGATTGGCACTGGGCTGCCTGAAACTTCCCTGTAGCATTTCGACTTTTAGAAGTCTCTAGATGCTTTTGTAAACCCTTGCAATGGATTTACAAGGCTCATTATAGTCAAGAATGATTTTTGGCTCGCTGAGAACGAGTACTGGTAGCTCCTGCAACTGCCTCCAACCCCTGGTGGTCCTCAGCTCCAAAATATCCTTGCATTGAAAATCTCCTTAAAGATGGCTTCTTTAGCTTCTCTGGACTATTCCATTAGCTTCAAAAGGCTCCAATTAGGCTAGATAGCCTCTTGTTTCACTCTCCTAGGTCGAAAACTGGTCATGGAGTGCCTTTAGGCAGTTTCCCCTAGAGATCCTCCACCAAAATTGGTTAACTGCACTTAACTTCTGTTAAAATTGGCATAATCTACCTTTTTTAGTGCTTCGCCAAGATAACCATTGGAGTTAGCAGTTACCAAAACTATAATCACACATGTGATGGGTTTCAACTGACGGTTAGGGGATAATACCTTTAGGTCAGCAATCAACACACAACTACGTGGTTTATTGCTGCAGTTGGCAGTTATCTCGGACATGTGAACAGGTCGTATGGGACCCCTGGTGGTCCTAACCCCCAAAATTTTGCCTTTTACAATTTAAATATACATCATGACTATTGCCTATTAAGAAACAACGGTAGTGGAGGTGGTAGCACACTGCTTTATCTTGCTGGAGATCACAGGTTTGATTCCATCAGACCCCAACAAATTTTACAATACCATTCTAGGGCCACGTGGTGGCCTCCAGGCTTGCCACATGTCAGCACCTGATTGGTCAGCCAAAATGAATATTCGTTGGAATATTACTTTTTTAATATTTCCCAAAAATCAAGTTATTCTTGGACGCACTATCTTAAGACCACTTACTCATGTATTTAAATGTATTACTAAATTATTTGAATAAGTGACAATTACATGAGCATGAAAGACCACATGATGGCTCTCCGCCTTTTTCGCCATTTTATTGTTTGTGAGTTAATTTGTTGTACATATGGTTTTATGGCTTTGTGATATGGTTGTTTGATTTTCAACATGTGGTATCGGAACAAAGGTCAGTAGCAACCCGTTCTTCAACTGGAATGATGATATTCGTATTTCCTTCTGTGGTTCATCTGAAAGAGATATGGCTACAACTTATCATAGCGGATTGGAATCTCTATAGCCTGGTGGAGAAATATTACAGAATTCAATTTCATTGGTGCCAGAAGAACCGTTGGCATCACTCTCTAAACGACAAACAGAAGACTCATTCTTTGAAATTTCTTTCAATTCAGGAAAATGGACTCCATCTGGGCGTACAAAATTGTGATAATAATCATATTTTCCACTTTCAGTTCTTTGCAGACCCACCTCAACTTTCCAGCCTTTTGGAAGTCTATTTTTCTAGCTTTCTAGAAAATCATCAGCAGCCCCAGTTGGCTTGGCAATAATGTCACCTGCTACGTTGGCATCAGAGGATACTTCCTTTCCCTCCCAATATTACAACAACCCTCGAGCGATCCGCGAGAGCTACTGGAGTATTTAAACTGTGGCCCTGGCCACTACCCATCTTCAGAAACTACATAATTAGCAAATTTCTGCAAAAGTTAAATACGACTGCAAGAGATTCATGTTTCTCTATGGTGTTCGATGCTGACCTACTATGTGTGGCATTGACAACATAAAGTATTTTTTCCCTCGATGGATGCAAGCTTCCCAGGACAACCCAACTACTCTGGGCGTAATGTGCAATCTGTCTTCTAGAATTTGACGAATTTTGCAACTTTGAAGTTGCCATCTGACACTGTTGAAGTCGGTAGAGTCTCATCTTCTATTCCATTTCAAGAAAGAGTGAAGGTTCGAATCTCACATGGACACTTCTGAAGGTGTTAGAGTCTTCTACATATCAGATTTAGCGCAATAGAAGTGAGAGTTCGAATCCTCTCTGTGAGCAGGTTGTAATTAGTTTCACCTTCACCATATGCTACCTTAGGTAACTTCTCAAAATAATTTTTTTTAAAGTGTGATTTGACTTTTTTAAAAGAGATACGCTCAGTTATAAAGTGACTCCATTCACTTTTTAACTCACTTTAAAAAAAAAGGAATTTCATAAAATTATATTAAATGGGAGATTAAAAGAAATTATAAAAATTTATTAATGTTTTGGAGTGATAAGGTGTGTTTTATTTTGAGTGATAAGTAAGTGAAATAATAAGGGATGTTTTAAATGAGTGATTTTTAGGAGAGATAAGGAGTGGATAAAATCATATATTTGTAATGGAGAAATAATGAGTATATTTTGTAATTTTGGAGTTATAAGAGATAAGCGAATATTTTCATTTCTAGAAGGTTGAGGCAGTTTTTTGAAGACAAAAGTTTGCATGTGTGACATTCTCGTTGCTTGAGAAGGTCAAGGTTGATGTAATTCACTATTTAATAAAGACATATTTTTTGTGGTGTTTGTGTCCTAGATCCGCCTGAAATTGAATAAGGGGATCTTAGGTACACCGTGTGTAATGAATGGATGTGCATGACTTGTGTTCAGATTATCTCTTTGTATTATGCTTAAACAAAACAATTGCATGCACATATGAAAGTTTACATATACAAGTCATCCATCAAGCTCCTGAAATCAAAGCTCCCATAATCAATTAAGTTCATAAGAACAAAGCGTCACATCATCGAATTGATAAAAGTAATATTTTGCAACAACATTTCACAACATCTAATTCATGCCATCAAGTTAAGGACGCTACAAAAATCAAGAATTTCAAGCCAAGATGACATTTCTACATCAACATCCGATCAATCTGTCATCTCCATCAAGAATTTTTGTAGCCATTCAACAACAACTTTGAAATTGCACTTTCACCATTTCTTTAACATGCTCAATACAAAACTGTAGCTTGCAAATCGTAATTTGTAAGTTGAATTGTAATCAATGTCAAATTCGGTTGAATTGTACAGGTGCATTTTTAGTTGTAACTGACACCCTCATTTTATTTATTATAGTGAATGCATTAAGTCAAGTAAGTCTTCAACTGATTCATCAATATTGAACTTGTTATTTGTCTCTTGGGTGCATTTTCGACAATGTTTGACACCATTTCTTTTTTAAAAAATCAACACATTCACTGAGTAAATTCAAGAAAGTAGAAAGTGTCAGTAACCAATCAAGTAAGTGCAAGCAAAGCAAGCGAGCGTGTCATTCAAATAACCAAATTAAGTGCGATAGTTCAAAGCACAAAAAGCGAGCTTGTGTAAAGTTCATTACAACATTCATAAAGTTCCCTTCAAGCAAAGTGATTGTCATCAAGCATGCGTCAAGTCAACAATTCAAGCAAGTGTTTAAAGCATTAGCAATCAACAACCATTACAAGCAAGCCTGTCATTTCAGTGATCAACTCAAGTGCACAATTTTCATGCATGACTTCTACACCAAGTGAGCTTGACCTCAAAGTAAGCAAGGGAACATGGCGACACACATTCATTTGTCCCAAATTATTAACAATTTAATGTTATCGTTAGCTGATGACATGGTCCACATTAGCAAAACCACTCTTGCTGACATTCAAGTTCCTTCAACTAGAATCGTAACTACAGAGAATTGAGTTGCAAGAGAAGCGTGTTTCTTCCAAGTATTTTATAGATAAAACTGATCATTCGAGCTCATTCATCCAACCAGCTTCAAGTGTTGAAGTTGTTCCAGTTCAAATTTTTTCCAAACTCATCATCAAGCCATGGGAAGAAATCCAAGGTTATCAAAATTGATGTGGCTTAGGATATGTGAAAGATAACAACAACTTACAAATCCTTGATTATTCAAAGCCCATTCAGTTTGTCAGTGCTAGATTACTTGAACAAATCACCTCAGCAAGTTCTCTGCAAGTTGTAGACATACATCAATACACACAAACTAGAAGTGCAGACAAACAAAAATGCATGCAAACTCAAGTTGCAAACAATCTGAAATGTTCTCATTGTCAAAGAACTGGTCATCTGGAAGATTAGTGTTTTGATCTCCATCCTTGTAGCCATTGTGGGATGTCCAATCATACATTAGATAAATGTTGCAACCAATGACAGTCAGCCAGATTGAAGATAAATTATTCATGGATTGGTCCCTGGGAATGGTGATCCACAGCTAGAAGATTGTACAAGTTTTACAATTGGATTCACTCACACATATTGCAACCAACAGTCACATGACAATGGTACTCTCATGTAGTTGAACGGGGGAGTACAATAGTGAAACTCTCCTACACCTGAAGTGGGGGAGTTCAAATATCAAATGCAGATGATTGTCTCTCCTTTCAGCTGACAAAGGGGAGAAAATGTCAAAGAAATTCACGAGTGGTTGTCAGACTGAAAGTCTCCACAACATCAATGAAGTAGCCAGTGGGCATCTTTAAATGAGCCATTGAGCAGTTTTTCAAACATAGCAAAAGCAACAGTGAGTTGCTTTTCAAAATCATCATCTAGTGGGCAATCATCATCAGTATATACACCAGTGGGCGTTAATCAGATTGTGTCAGTGGACACCAGATGATGTTTTCAAGAAAAGGACAGTTGAATACTTTTGTGGCTTGGCAAATGATCGAGTTATTAAGCACCGCAACTCATTCATGTTCTCTTAAGATTTGAGTTTTTTCAGCATCCAGCTTTGGCATTTTTTTTAGGGAAATGATTTTTGACGATCGAATTGAGAACTTAGAAGATGGTTCCTTATTCATTTTGGATTTATCATTGAATGGGGGGAATGTTAGCCTCACTCTCTTAATAATCAATTAATAAATCCAAATATTAAATTAAATTAATAAAATCATGAAAACTCCTCAAATTAAGGAGTCTAGTTTTGAATGAGAGATTCTATCCAACTAGCTCTCCTAAATTAGTGTGTAAGTTGAGAAAATGTCCCAACAAAGTGAGTCTAAGATAGACGCTCTATCTTAATACCACTTGCTCATGTATTTAAATGTATTATTAAATTATTTGAATAAGTGAGTATTACATGAGCATGAGAGACCACATGATGTCTCTCTACCTTTTCTACCAGTTTGTTGTTTGTGAGTTAATTTGTTGTACATATGGTTTTATGGCTTTGTGATATGGCTGTGTGACTTTCAACAATTGCAGTTTACTCGACTTTTCAAATTGCAATAACTCCTTCATACGGTGTCAGTTTTTTGAACCATTTGCGATGGTGGAATCAAGAAGATGAGATATATCTGGTTGCTTAAGTTTGATAATCTTTTGAACACATTGAAGTTTGAGCTATCATTAAGGTCCTGGATCAATATCTGATCACTCCTCCCCATTGGGAACCTTTTGGACCCCAAAAGACGGATATAATAATCTGAACAGTAGATGAGAGTACATAACCCTCTTCTTTTAGGCTTCATACACTTGCCTGCATGGCTAGTGACTTTGAACCAAAACTCGAAGGTAGTTGACACTTCCCTTCCTGGATGCATTTGTCCTCTTGTTAAGAACTATCTTCCTTGAACTCATTCAGAATGTACAGAAGGTCTTTGAACATTCCTTCCAAGCCACTTCCATGGCGACCTTTGCTGTTGCAAATCTTCTTCTGGCATCTTGTCAAAATACAAGAAAACAACTTGATGACATAATTTCTTGCTTCAACAAAAGAAATAAATTTCACATCATGTGAATTGTCATCATGTATTTACATCTTGTGTACAAATAACTGACTAAATCACAAGCTGAAAAAAACATGCCTTTTCAAACATTTGACCCTTCAAGTCAAGAATGTACAAAAAGAATTTTAACGATTCTTTTTCAAAAATGAAACAGTTCATCATTATCTCCCTTTTACAATCTTGGAGACCAAATCAACTTTTCCAAGTTGATATGACATTGAGTGCATGTTTAAACAAAACAATATGATGGTAGATTGCTTTCCATCAAGTCAATTACATACATGTTCAAATACAAGGAAATCAATAGCATCCCTATGTTCATACATTCCATTCTCATGCATGTATTTGATTCTTCAACTTTCTGTTAAGCACAATCATAAGTACAAGATCCTCGATCATATGTACATGTACTTTCAAATCTAGAATGAATATAATTTTGCTGCAATAAAGTGAGTCCACATACTCAACTTTTCCATCCTGCAACTTGCATTCCATTAGCAAAGAAATGTGTCAAATCAAAAGACATGCAACTTTAATTGGATAAGAACTCTAACCATTTCTTACCAATCCACACCAAAGGTGCTTCCTTTAACTGCACATCGATATCAACATGTGGATCATCCTGAAACACATCAATTATGGAAACTTCCTTTCCATTCTTGCCATACTCTTTTTCCACTTTCTTCAAATTTCGTGGAAGCATTGTTGGATTCAAAGTCCAACACCTTTCACCAATATGACCTTGCTTATGGCAGTAAGTACAACACATGTTCATCCTCTTTACAACATAATTTTCCTTGTCCAATGGACCTTTGGCTTCTTGCCTCCATTCCTTCAAAAGTTTCCTGTATGTGGCTATTCTCTTCCAACATCTAGAAACACTATGGTTAACCAAACCACAAAAGCAACATGCAATTCTTTTCCAATGCTTATGTGGAAATTTACCATGTTTAAGATAATCAAAATAAATGTGATTGAAATCAGATTTATACCTTTCCCTTTTACCTTTGTTACCTTCATGAGGAGGTGAATCAAATGAAGAAGTGACTCTCTTTGGAACACCATCAATCTATTCAATGATTTTAGAGCTTTCACAACTTTCTGGTTCAAGTGTTTGCTTACGAACACCTTCTTACTGCAAAGTATGTTTCAAACTATTACATTCCCCAAGAATACAATCTTTACAAACTTGAGGTAGGGAACCTAAAATGAAACTCCTTCTAGGAACTATTTCAATTGCCTTCATGGCTGCTTTGGAACTTTCTCCATAAGATTGTCCATAACAAAGACCCAAATACTTAGTCCTTTCCTTAACCATTATTGGCTCAACAATGCCATGTGCATGTTTTCCCAATCCTTTTCCTTCATAGCCCATTTTTGACATCAACTTGGACCCTATGCCTCTTGTATGTTTTTCAAAAGAACCAACATAAACATTCTTAGAGGAAATTGAAGACAAACTAGAATTTTTTACCTCTTCTTCAAGTTGATACTTGACTAAGGCTTATTTGGCAACAAGGAGCTATGTCTCCAACTCATGCATACTTTCCAGATGCATATTTGCAATGTGAAGTTGAATTTCCATTTCCTACAATTTGTTAGAAAGCAACTTCTTATCTTCCTTCATGGAATTCAACTGCTCTCGAAGTTTGGTGCTCTTCCTTTCATCCTCATATATTTCTCTCACCATATCCATCATGATGAACAAATCTCGCTTCATGTCTTCATCAAAGAATCTTTTGAAAGAGGAGGATTTGGAAAACTCACTTGTAGAAGTTGTCATTATACAAATGAACAAAAGAACTTCAACAAAATTCACAAAGTTTTCAAAATCTATTGACAAATTTCTAAACTAAATGGTAGTAGAATCAAATTCTTATTCAAACAGCCTCTTTTAAATAAAACCTCTTGTGCTTGAAGGGTTGCCTTGACGTTCTTTGGGTAAGAAGAATTCCTTTAGCCCTTCTTCCTTCTTGTCCTCTCCTAGACTTAGCTTATCAGTAGCATTCTTTTTACCTTTACAAACTCAAACAATAGTCAGTTTACAAATAATTAAACAATAGAAATAGACCATTTGAACACCTTTCAAACAAGTAATCTTTTGATCTATCAATCAAGCATCCTGCTCTGATACCATCTAATATGAAATGAGGGTTTAACAACTTGTTATTCTTACAAGAACCTCCCACTCCAAATCTTAACAAATATATGATCTAGCTTATTTTGACAATTACGGAATTAAATACTTCAAATAGGTATATGTCTTTGTTTGTTTTTAATTGTTTAAGTGCTTTAAGTCCATTTGTTTTTATTGATATTGAACACACATACCAGCCATATAATGCAGCAAATAAACATCAACAAATAACAACAAATTTAATCTAGGAGTTCACCTGAATGTCATGGGCTACGTTTGCTTGAGCTTTTTTCATCTTGACTTAGCTCTTTCGAATTATGGAAAAGTTTCTTTTACAAGTTTCACACTCAACTCCAAAGGTTACTCAGCTAAACCAATGGGCTTAGAAAAACATCTATGTCCCTGTCATGCATGTCATCACTCTACAAACAAACCTAAGGTCCCTAAGGCTTTATTCTTTCAATCAGTGTACTAAGCTACCCTGAGCTTCTTGATTGCACTAACTCCTTTAGAATTCTTCAACTGTCATAGAAACCTTTTCTATTGCCTCCAACACATATGAGACATGAACAATAGACTGGTCATTTTCTCAAAATGAACACTGCATCCCTAAACTAGACCTTCCTCCACAGTTGGCACTAGGCTACCTAATACCTCCTTGTAGCATCTCAGTATTTAGAAGTCTCTAGATGCTTCTATAAACCCCTGTAATGGATTTAGAAGCCTCATTATAGTCAGGAATTACCGTCGGTTCATTGAGAACGAGTACTGGTAGCTCCTGCAACTGGCTCCAACCCCTAGTGGCCTTGAGCTCCAAAATCTCCCTAGATGAAAATCTCCTTGAAGATAGATTCTTCATCTTCTCTGGACTATTCCATTGGCTTCAGAAGGCTCTAATTAGCCTAGCTAGCCTTTTGTTTCACTCTCCTAGGTCGAAAACTTCTCTTGGAGTGCCTTTAGGTAGTTTCCCCTAGAGATCCTCCATCGAAATTGGTTAACTGCACTTCACATGAGTTAAAATTGGCATAATTCACCTTTTTTAGCACTTCGCCAAGCTAACCATTAGAGCTGGTGGAAATCGGAACTGTCAGTGTGCATGTGATGGGTTTCAACTAGTGGTTAAGGGATAAGACCATTAAGCCGGCGGTCAACACGCAACCCCGTGGTTTGTTGTTGTAGTTGGTGGTTATCTCGGACATGTGAACAGGTCTTATGGGACTGTTGGTGAGTAAGACCGCTCGCGGTCTTAACCCCCAAACTTTTGCCTATTAAAAGTTAAATATACACTATGACCATTACCTATTAAGAAACAACGGTAGTGGAGGTGGTAGTGCGCTAGTTTGTCTTGCCAGAGGTCACGAGTTCGATTTTGTCGGACCCCAACAAATTTTACAATACCATTCTAGGGCCACATGGCGGCCTCTAGGCTTTCCACGTATCAACACCTGATTAGTTAGCGAAAAAGAATATTCTATGGAATATTTCAAGGAATATTCCTTGGAATATATTTTTTAATAAATCCCAAAAATCAATTTATTCTTGGAAATTGCAGTTTACTGGACTTTTCAAATTACGATAACTCCTTCATACGATGTTGGTTTTTTGAACCGTTCATTGCATCGGAATCAGGAAGACGAGGTCTATCTAGTCACTCAGGTTCGACACTATTTCAAATACTTTGAAATTTGAGCTATTATTAAGGTCCTAGATCAATATCTAATTAATTCTTCACCTCAACCCCCACCCCTCTCTCTCTCTCTAGCTTTGTCTTTGCTTCCCTTCCTTTATCCATATTTATTAATCCCTTCCTCACTGCCTCTCCCTATCTCATTCTCCTCCACCCCATGTAATTTCTCTATCTCTCACTCTTTCTCTCTCTTCCTCCTCCACTTTCTCCAAATCTCTCTTTTACCCCACCCCCCTCATTCTCATTCACTCTTATAATATCTCTCACTCCTCCCTCTCTCCTCCCCATACCCCTCCCTCTCACACACACTCTCTTTAACTTTTGTAATATCTCATTCAAAACATCCCCCTCCAACTTTGTCGCTCTATTCCTTCTCATGTCAACCACATATATCTCCCTCCATATCCCTTCCCTACATTCTTTCCTTATCTGTCTCACTTTTCAACTCTCACTCACTCTTTCCACTTACTCACCAATCCATTCTTCTCCACCTCCCCTCTATTTTTCTCATTTACCCCCTCTACCCCTACCTTGCTCACCCTCCTTACCCACCCTAAACACACTTCAACCATTTCCCATCAACTCATTCTTCCCTACTTCGTGTTCTCTCTCTGTATCTCTCCTTCTTTCTCATTATATCTGTATTGGCCACTCTATACCTCCCTCTCTTACCATCCCTAACCTACAAAATCCACCTCAAACATTTTCCATCTCCTAAATTCACTAGCTACAAGAACAAGAGCGTATTCCTAACACTATAAATATGCACACATTTTAGGCATTAGGAACGTGCACATGTTGTTTTGAATTTATATTTTCCTTGGTTGGAATCCTAGGTACATAGTGAATTAGTTTCTTCAAATATAAGTTTGGGATTAGAAACCTTGTGGTTCGGGCTACAAATATATGGAAACATCTATTTTTGAGAAAACATATATATATCTCTATCTTTGATGTTATTCTTCTATATACTAGACAAATATGTTGTCCATGAAACTACATACACATAGAGAATCAATTGTGTAGATTGTATATCTATGTGTGTGGTTTTAATGTTTTTAATACATTTTCCTCTTAGATCTTAAAAGAAATATCTTGTCTATTTCCCCTATAACTTTCTAGGGCCTTGACCATTTGAAAAATTAGTTATATTGTGAAACAGAGGACATTAGGACTTACAATCTAAAAAGAAAAGGGAATGTTTGATAATGGTACAACCCTTTTTGGTTTCATTAATGGAAGACTTTGTCATTTCAAGGAGATATACATGCATACGTACATACATACATACATACATATATATATCTATATATATATATATATATATATATATATAGAGAGAGAGAGAGAGAGAGAGAGAGAGAGAATCACACTAGTTTTTGTAGCAATATTCCATCATTTAGGTACTCAAAGGTTGCACTCACAAAAGCATATGGATATATTTTGCATGAAAAATAGCAAATCAATGTCATGAAAATTGAAAATTCCCATAATTAGACACAATATCTAGAGAAAGATTATATTTTCCAAATTTTGACTCATTTCCTACATTTCATGTTTTTACAACATCTTCAAGTTCATTGAGTAAGGACCTCTAATTATCTATCCAAATTAACATATTCTTGTATTTCTAAGTCTGCATTACAATTCGTGAGAGACCATCATTAACTTAATTTCATGCTAAGTTATTTCTAAACTAAAAATAAATACATATATATCATGATTATTATTCACATATTTGTTATTACATTTTATCCAACTTACTTATTAATACATATTATGACTACATTTTTAACTTGTTTACTCTATACAAAAATTGAATGAAGATTTCATTCTTTCTTTCCATCCACAAGGGATAACACCAATTGATACATATTATGTCTACTTTACTTTAATTATAAATTTCTCTTTTGCTTATTTAAAAAAAGATATTACCCATACATTTTGAACTAGTGACCTTAACGTTAGGAGACATATTAACAATATGCTCAACCATCATTTATTCAAAACCCCATAGACTATACATTTTCCTTTATAATTATGATGATAAAATTTTAACATCTCTAAAATCTAATTAATGGAATCCAAAAAATAAAAGCTTAAAAAAATTAAAAGTTTAAATCTTAACATTATTTATCAATTTTAAATTATCAATTTTAATTTACAACTTACAATACGATCTTCCAATTTAATTTGTTTATTTTAGTTTAACATTTATATAATTTTAAAAAATATTAAAGTGAAATTTCTACTTAAAAATTTATTATGTACCCATCAATTTATCATAAAATATGAAATTTATTTAATTATTATAATTTAAAATGTCATATAATAATTCTCATTCAACCTAATAAAATAGTCTAATAATTAATATATTAGGAATAGTGATCAGTCTATTGTTAAAGTAGATTTTTATGTTAAAATTAAAGATGTGTGGTCTGTCCGGCCCACCTAATGACCCATAAAACATATTTAATATATTAATTTTATTCAAATTATAATAAATAACATTAATAATAATTAATAATAATTATAATATAATATAATATAATATGTTATTCATAATTTTTATATTTATTTAAAATTATTGTTAAATTTATTTGTTAATTAATAATAATATAGAAAATTTAAATTATATATAAATAAAAATAAAAATTTTGTATTCAAGTTTGTCATCCATAATGAATTAAATAAAGATTTTTAGTAGAAATTACATCAGAGAATTTTTTGGGGACGTGTTTCGAAATAATAAGTGTGGTTCATTATCAAGACCAGATAATAAACTAAACTTGTTAGTTCCAAACAAGTCACCAAAAAAATTATTTAATAAAATTCAATTTTATAAATAAAAACCCCAATCTTAAAATTCTACATTTAAATATTCTTGTTTAACTATTTTAAATATTATTGTTTAACTAATCATAAGATGATTAAAAATCAAAATTAATAAATCATAACGAACTTTCAGATGTATATTCACTGTACATAGGTTCGACAATTAGCTTTGTATACTGGATTTGCTCTCAACGTACAATTTTGTTGGTAATATGAAAATTGTATATGGTATTTATTTTAACCATTTTTTTGGTCTGGTATATTAGATTTAATTTAACTGATTCTAAAAGTAGAGGGTGTGAAATTGGTGATTGTCATTTTCTTTAATAAATAATGTGTTCTTAACATTTTAAAAAACCACATTGTATTATACTTCTCGAATAAATTAGAGGTGTTATTTTAGAATTTAGAGATGAGTTATTTTGGAATTTTTATTTAAATAAATTTAAAAAATATTTTGTATATTGAAAAATTTAGATATTTTTATTATATAAATATAAATATTATTTTATTACTTATAATTATTTAATTAATATAAAATTAATAAATTTAGTTTTTAATTTATTTATTATTATATTTTAGAAAGCTAAATATGTTTTATAATTTAATATTAAAAGATTCTAATATTTATATCTTTTGTTAATGTATATTTGTTTTCTCTTACAATAAATTTATTATTATTTTTATTTTTATTTTTTTTAATATTTATTGATTTTCATTTTAGTCATTATTTAATCATTTTATATATAATAAATTCAAAGTTGAAATTATATAATAAAACAGATTTATATTATTAATTTTGAAATGTCTTAATATATAACATAGATTTATATTACTATTTTTGTTGTAACAATGGATTTTTTAACCAGCTTGAATGATAATTTATAAATGAATCAAATATAGAATTATCAATTAGAAAAGAAATGAGGTTTTCCATAAGAAGATTGTGATGAAACCACCTTTTAACTTAATATATGTTTATAAAATGGTTCTTCTAAAAAAAATAAAACATAAATTTAAACCCTCTCCAACATTAAAACCTCTTTAAACACAACTTATTCCTATAAGTGTGAATTTTCATGGAGACATTAGAATATTTAGAGAATGCCATATGTTAAGGGTAAATTAAGAAGTTGATATCAACAATACTAACTCATAAGGCAATTAGATATATTAGAGATTAAATATTTTTGAAATCATCATGTTGTAATGCCATTCTTGAGATATTGAGTAAGCATTGCATATTTTCTAAAACTACTAGCTTTTAATGTTGACATTGTTAGGCACACACTTTGTTACTAGACCCAACTACTAACTTAGCCATAATTACTAAATTAATCATTTCACAATAATTATTGCATTGTTGAATAATATTATTTTTCTAAATAACAAGAAGTGTTGCAAACATGATTAGGAAGATACTTAACTAGTCATGTAAAATATATTATTTTATTATAATGAAGCCATTTGGTACAATAGAATTGATTTCCTTCTATCTCAATGGCTAAGATATTTAACTAGTCATGAAAGCATGTTGTTTTATTATGAATTCATCTGGTATAGTGTGGTTGATTCCGTTTTATGTTAGTGGCTAAGTTATGTGATAAGTTGTGTTATTAGTACAATATGACTTCATTTGTTAAATATGATCTAGCTATCATTTATTTGTAATTTATATTAATGTGAAGTTATTATAAAAAGTAGTTTTATGTGGATTTTAACACCCCCTAATTGTTATGGTATAATTTTTATTATTTTTGTAACTAGATGAATAGATAATTGGGTGAGTCTCACATTGGGTCGATTTCGGTCACTACCACTATAACTCTGGGGCTTATAACCAATCCTCCTCTCCTTACAACAAGTTGGCATTGAACCTTGGATCTCTTACTTTCCACAATTTCATATCACTTCGATCAACAATTGATCAGCTACCCCTAAGACGATGATAATTATATAACTAAAAAAGTTAATTAAACCATTTATTAGATGTTTCTCTTTATCAAGCACTACTTGAACCAAGTAAGGCTTCTTCATATTATGACATAACCCTTATAAAAGTGTAGCTTTCAACCTAAATTACTAGGTTCCTACATTGAACCACTTCCTTGATTCTCAAAACACACATATTCTAAATTAAATTATAGGACAAGAATCCACATGCATGTCTTATATCCCCATTACTAAAAAATAACTCCCACAATCTAGAAATTATAGAATATTTCATGAAAATATATATTAACCATCACCTAAGCTAAATCCTTTCCTTTCCTACTATGTGTAGGTCTTTTAAATCATAAAGGTGTTATATTTTTCCCCTCTTTTTATTAGGAATATCGGTAATTACTTCTTTGTTACATAAAAAATAATGCTAAGATAAGGCCACACACCAAGTATTCCTATATAAGTATTTCTATCTATCGAATGACTAAGGTCCCTAGTGAAAGTGTTTGTCTATTAACAAAACACATTGTTAAAAAATAATCTCACTATTAAAAAGTATTCTGTTTAGAAATAGTGTAATTTATAAAAATAAAATATTTCCCTTTGAATTATTTTCACAACTAAGATCAAACCAAACCAATATATCTACTACTTTTTCCTTTGGTAACTAAATAACTCTATATATACTACAATATAATTTAATATTAAAAAGTAATCGCGTTAGAAATAGCGTACTTTATGAAAATAAAATATTTTCCTTTGATTATTTTCACGACTAAGATCAAACCAAACCTATATGTCTACCACTTTTTCCTTTGCTAATTAAATAACTCTATATATACTACTATATAATTTAATTTTAAATTTGGGAAAATGTAATTTTGTTTGTGACCACATATATCACTTGTCCTTGCCCTTATACCTGAGATAAAAATGGAACATTATTGTTATTTGGAGTTTTACAATTTATTGGAAAATCTTTACAATAATTTATTTTTAAATTTGCGAAAATGGAATTTTGTTTGTGAAAATATATATCAGTTGTCCTTGTATCTTATATAAAAATAGATTGTTATTTAGAGTTTTAAAATTTATTGGAAAATCTTAACAATAATGAAACACTTTTATCTGTTGATTTTCTAGATAACCTATTACAATAGAGTTTTTCTTTATTTGATAAATACTTCAATAATTACATTAAACATTAGTTTTACATAACATTAAATTTAATATCATTTAGGAAGTTATATATAATAAAAATATCAACTAATAAACATGAGATAATGTAAAGTAATCATGAAACAAAGAGACAAAAGATATAAATTATGCATAGAGCTAGGGAAAAACCCACCAAGTAACCAAATTTTAGTGTCTTCCTAAAATTTCGGCCCTCTTGTAATTTCGTTGGATCAATGATGCATGAGACCAAAATTATATGTAGAAATGAAGAGACCAAATGAAGAAAAAGGAGATCTATAACCAACTATAAGGGTAGATGTGTAGGGGTAAATATTTAACATTTAACATACCCAATTAGAAAATAATAAAAAATTAACCAAAATTATGTGTCCAAATAAAGAGAAACAAGATCTATAACCGACTATAAGGGTAGATGTGTAGGGGTAAAATTTTAACAATTAACATACCCAATTAAAAAATTATGAATGAAATAGAGTCCACTATGGTGGAGATGTTGTAGTATAAACTTTTAAATCTTAGCTCAATTAATAATAAAATTTTAAAAGTAATAAAAAAATAAAATTAAATTTGTCATATTGTAATTGTGTTTTGCATGTAGCTTAGCCCCTCCAAATCAAGTTAGAAATTATGTTCTAAGAAGAAATGGATAAATAATTATAAGTTACATTAGCCAATGCTAAATTAAGAATAGTCTTGGGTATATTTTGGGTGGGTAGTAACCACTAGTAGGTCTACACATTTACAGTTGTACTCCTACATAAAAAACATAAATAATGATGGGAAGTAACTCCTATAACTATATTTTTTACATATTTTTCCTATCCATTTTTTCTGCAAAGGCTTGCTTAAATTATGGTTCGAAGTGATTGATGGTAGATGTGTTATTTTCTTGAGTACAAGTTATTTTCAAGTATTTTATTTTTGGATGTTTTTCCTGCAAAGATTAACCATAAAATCCACTACACGAATATCTAAAACTCATGCATGAATATTGCAATGATATTCATAAATTATGGCATAAAATATTTAAAGAAATTATCCACATGGCATTATATTGTGCAAAGGAAGCAATAAGACCTTCAAGTTATAGTCCAATAAAATATTTAAAATATTCTTTTAATAATATTTAAAAATAAATATATATATATATATATTTTCAAAGTTAAACAATATAATTTGCATTGGTCAATGCTAAACTAATAATGATTCACAAAAAAAAATCGATTGTTAGAGTGTTGCCTTGGTCGGGACTAGTATGATTCCATAACCATATTTAAATTTAATTAAAAAGCATATAAAACTCAATACTTACAGTAAAATTAGGATATAATAAGTGTCTTAACCATGTATGTCCACCACTAGTTTAGAATGGATATTATTAACTTGTAATACCACATGCCAAAAAACTCTTACTGGTTTAACAATAAAAAGAGAAATGCAAAATATTTTAGACATTACATATAGCATTGATTAAATAGGGTGAAAATTATCTATCATATGTATGGAGAGAGAGAGAGAGATGAGGGGTGGGGGCGTGAGAAGGAGAGAGGGAGGGAGGGATATACTAACAGAGTTGGAGGGTAGAGAGAGAGGAAAAGAGAGGAATGAAGAGAGAGAGTAAGGGAGGGAGAGGAGAGAGGGAAGGAGAGAGAGATGGACTTGGATTTGGAGAGTGTTGGATACCTATACCAATAGGTTTCATATTTCATGATTGGCAAGAGAAAGGCCAAATATGCTCTGCTTTGGTATCCCAAAGATCCCATATTTCCTAGAAAGCAAGAGCTGGGTAAAGTGTTTCAAGTATTGAGGACCTTACTTCAATTTTGTGGATGATTCAACAGTCTAATCTGGATCATGCCATGTGTTCAATTTTGAGTTATAGAATAGAGAAAGAAGTCTGTCCAAACTGTTTAATCTTGGCAGACAAGTAGTTTAGGTAGAGAAGCAAAGGTTCCCAACAGCTTAATCTGGGACCTTGGAAGAGATAAGGGTAGAAATAGATAGAGAAAAGAATAAAGAAAAAGCCAAAGAAAAGAAAAGGCAAGTAAGGGTTTGCAAGTCCAAGTGCACCCTCCAAGGAGAAACAAAAAAATGCTAGGCAAGCAGCTGGGTAGGTAGTTGGGGTCGCAGAAAGTGAGTCCTATCATTGCAGAAATGGTGATGATGGGCAGCAAAGTAAAAGACTACAGCAGGAGCATGACTAACTTCCCTCTTCCCCTTTATTCCATTGCTAACACTCCCTTTCTTTCAGCTGAGATTTATGGAGAGAGATCATGGTTTTATGGTGGTTCTAGTTCATTCAGAATCCACATTTCTTGTCTAAGTCTTTTCATTTTGATCTACTCTCAAAACCAAGTCAATTTCAGATAAACTCAGTAAAATCCCTCTCATTTGCCCCTTCATTCATATTAACCTCTAATTTTACTATATAGCTCCCCTATTTTTCCCATTCCCCTAATATTACTAACACCAAGGTGTATAAATCCCCAACTCTTATAAATACCCACCCCCTTGGCATTATAGCCAATAAAGTTACAAGTCAGGGATCAAATGACATCAGGTCATGTTGATAAACCTATGCCAAATACCCCTTCTCCTCATAAGCCACTTCCTCTACCTCTACCCCCCTTTTTGCACATAAAACCTTTAAAATGGGCCCTAAACCCCACCTTACCCGCTTCAAAGGGCCAAAGCAGCATAAAACCCACTTTCCGCCCGTTAGCCAAGGTTGGCGCATATAACTCTTTTTATCAAAATACATTGGAAAAGCGCACAAAACAGGTTTATTTGCTTCCGCCCTCATCCGTATACTCCGCATATGTCATCTCCCCGACCACCATTAGATCAAGGGCCTACAGATCCGACGGCCCTGATCGCGTTGGAATCCTTCCGACGTCTGAACGATAGCCGTACTAACCTCCCGTCACATCTGCCTCGCGTCCGCCGTCCGATCAAAGTCCGTAGATCTAACGATCATCGTGACGTCGGAGCCCATCCGATGACCGATAGTTATCTCCCGACGTCCGTAGTTGGAGGATGTCATGCCTCTGCTACGTGCCCTCACCACCTTACGTCGGAGGTACTACTGTCCGATACCGCCCCGTATAGAAGGCGGTGCGATATGAAACCACTGCTGGTTTCCGGATTCCCTCATCCCGCCTACCCACGTCAGCAATGCGTCACCGCCCCGTCACCCAGCTACGCTGCCCCGTCGACCTCCCTGTCCCTCCCATTGGTCCACCTGTCCTGCCATGTCACCGCCACCGTGTACCAACCAGACAGCGCCACGTCACCTGATGACGTCAGCATGACATCATCCGACCTTGACCCCACCCTATGACGTCATGCTGACATCAGCACATATTCGCGCCAAAAGCGTAAAAAGGTCTATTTCACCCAAAATTTCGTGTTTTTTGGTCATTTTGCGTGTTCGTCGTTATTCTGCTCTGCATGCAAACAACGTCCAAATTGTCTACCAACCTGCTAAACTGACCAGAAGGCCTCCAGCGCACCAGTTCAACCTGCGGTCACGACCTCTGCGCGTTGTCTTACCAGGTATTCCTCATCATTTCATCCTCTGTGCGCCTGCAATTATCTATTTAACGCCTTAGAGAGCTTAATGAAAGCCGAAAGTCAGAAATTCACCACTGAATTCCTCAGCAAAGCCTCAAAGCTCCAATTATCACTTCGAAAAACACCGGCCGAGCCTTTCCCAGTGGCATTTTGCTAAGAAACCAGGCCCTGTCTGCGCAATCGTGGCAGGCGCATTTGAAACCAATTTTTAACATTGAAAGGTGCCAAAACAGGGCTAAGCTTCGCTCTTAATTACAAAAACAGCATTTCAACTGCTGCACACCCGGCATTTACCTCCCACTTGCATTTCCATCCCTCTACAAAGAAACTGTGCTGTTGTTACTCTGCATAGTAACACAGCCCCTGAGTAAGAGTAAAATTTGCAAAGGAAAATCATGGACCCCCCTGTAGCTCCCATAGCCCTCAATGTGGCTCCCCTGAATGTCCCTAATAGAACATTTGACACCAGAGCATTGGCAGACCTGGACTACAAGATTACAGAGGAAATGATGAGCAGAAGCAGGTTCCATCTGCAAATATTAAACGAGATAAAGATCAAACATGAGAGGGGGACAGACATCTTGGGAATTTGGGAGTCATTCCTCCCAATATTCAAACTTCCTCAGGTTAATCAATTCCCTGAGCTTGTGCACATAGTTGCTGAACACTATGATGCATCCCAGAGAGCAGTGCTAGATGCTGAAGGTTCAATCCTGTTCCTCATTACCCCTGAAGCCATCAGGGAGATGTTGCAATTCCAAACAGAGCATAAGTTGGTCCCTCTGTCACTAGCTGATTTAATAGTACAGGGAGCCAGAACCACAGAGGCCCAAATCACTAAGGTCAACCAGCTCTTCATCAAAGCTGACACTTTGCAGATTCCTCCCATCAACTGTGTTTACCTCAATCAATTGGGCCAAGACCTGGTTGACATGATCAGTCCCATCCTGGGATATGATTCAATAGAACATATTGATGAAACAGTTATACAAATGATGCTTATGTTCTCCCCAGGAAGGAAACCAATTCACTATGATTATGCAACATACATATCAGACAAAATGCATGAACAGTTGATGAATTTGCCAAGAGAAAGAGTGTTTAGGTACACCTCCTACCTATATCATCTGCTCATATACTTCCAACATGATAAATTTTCTTTCCCAATAAAGAGACTAGATGCACAGGGCAATCTGAGATCAGTAGTATATTGGACATCCGTTTTCCATGTATCATGCTACTCTCCATATACCTACTGTGAGTTTATTGATCTCTTCATCCATCCAGCCTTGACTCTATTGATTGGTTCACCTCCTCCTAGACTGACAGAGGACATGAAAAGGTGCCTACATTTGTCAAAAGTATACAGTATTGGGGACTGGTATCTTTACCAACACCACACCGTTATCAGAATATATGGGTGTGAGTTACCCCCATTTAGACTACCCAAATTTGTGCCCATGAGGCTATTTGCCTTAGAATACTTCAGGCAGTTTGGCTATGTGGATATGTTCCACTTCTCAGGCAGAGGCAAGAAAGCACAGCTGAAAATCAAGAGCCAACTTGGCCATTTAGTCTACAATGAAAGGGATGAAGGGTGGAAGGAGGCAGATAGAATACTGGTGGGATTTGGTTTGAAGTACAGTTTTATATGGAAACCCTATGACCCCAACAACTTCATCACAATGAGGAGACTCAAATATAAACTGTCTGCTTACGGTCATCATAGCCTCCCCAAAATTGAAAAATATGCCAATCAAAGCAAGTGGAAAAGGGGAACTCTAGAAGAAGATATAACTCAAAAAGAGCTTGATCAAAGAGCTCTGAACAATCAAAAGAAGATGGCTGACCTTGAGTTTTATGCACAGGTCCCCTCACTGCCAAGCACACAAATTGGAGCAGCAGCCTCCTCTTCAACTACTCCACAGCAAACTACAAAGGTTGCTGGAAAAGTCTCAGAAAAAGGAAAGGAAAAGGAAATGGAGGCAGAGCAAGAACAGTCAGCAAAATCAGCAGGCATCATAAAGTCAAAGCTGAGCCAACTCAGCAGATGGAGCAGCCAACAAAGCAGGCAAAAGACTAACGCAGCTGGCAAAACCGAGAAATTCATTGCGCAGGCAAAAGTAAATGCGTACCTACAGATCGGTACATAGTAAATGTAACCGACTCAGTGACTCCTTAAAGTCAAAAACAGTCATCTGACAGACATAATGGGCATTTACTCCGCATTTAATGTTGCAATAACTCCCTGCGTACTTTCTGAACACTACCGAAGATATTTTCTCTCTCTCAGATGACTCAATGCCTGAGATATTTTGTATACTTATTTCTATATAAACCCCTGCGCATGATAGAGCAAGGGTGGTTGTAATTTTCCTTTGAAGAGCTCTCGCTTGCTGTAAAAAATTCTCAGAGAAATAATACAAAAGGAGAATGGAATTTCCAAAGCTTGGTGTACTTTGATGCCTTGTGATGAATGGTGAATGTTGCAGGATTCCAGAGTGTTTCATAAAACAATAAGTTTTCTCAAATCTCTGTATTACATGTTTTCGAGTCTTTTGTTCTCTTTTATCGTTCAGATATTTTACACTTAATAGCAAAGTAGAAGAATAGTTTCAGGACTTAATCCATGATTACCCTGAACTCAAACTGAGCTATTATCCATGTTTTCCTCAGATATAGTAACAGAAGTGTAATTCTTAGTTGCTGCACTTTGAATCTATATCTTTCGCTGTGATAGACATTCCCAGGGATTCAAGTTTGCCCCTGTGACATCTGTCTTTTCTCGTAACCAGTTTGGTGGAAACAGTTAACAACGAGTGAAAATTCTTGAATGCTTTCATTGTTTGTCTTACCTGTTTCCTGTTATTAATCAAAATTTGTTCTATGAAACATCCAAATGGCCCTGTAAGTTTCACCGGTTCATCTCAAAGTTTTCTAGACACCTACAGCCACAGACTCCATTGCCCAATGATACTTAACTCTCTGAATATCACATCATAAGAGATCTGAAGGATATTCTTCAACCAAAACATAAACAAAACCTGTGCATAATAGCTAGCCTAAAAACCCTATCATAAACAGTTATAAATCATAAAGAGAGAGCCCTCTCTGATCACAGTTTGGCTAGAAACAGTGATCCAAAGATTGGTTAGTGGTTACCCCGGCCGTATTCCCTTGGGAGTCATAGGGAACAACCTGGGTGTTAACATAATTGGCGACTCCACTGGGGACTTCTTATAAGTTTTTTAGATACTATCTATCTTCCAAAGCTACCATCAAGCCTGAAACTAGCCAAGAGGCCTTAGGACTGTTTCTGTAAACACAGGGACAGCTTTAGGGAGGAGCTAACTAGGGAATCTTCATCCTAGCTTTGAAACATATATAGTCATTCCAGAATTCTTACCTAGTCCTTGTACATATTAACCCTCCTGTATAAAGTTCTAAAAGAATACGTAGAAGCTGGCTCCCAAAAGAAACCCAAGGCACACTAGGGCAAACCCTGACCCTGATCAACCCATCATTGTTGATAACCCAAATCTCATTCCAAAGAACATAAGGAGACAGCAAAAGCAGGAGAAGCCTGCTGATTCAGATATAAGTTCAGACCAACCTATCCTTATTCCAACTCCTTGCAAAGTCCTTTTCCGTTCCACACCTAATTCCCCCAGTTCATCATCAACCCCTCAAAGCCCTCCTCTCCCATCTTCACCATCTGCACACACTCTTTCAACCAGTTTCCCGCTTGTTACCCATCCTATTAACACTGTTACACCTGTAATCCCAGCTGTCCCATTTGTTCTTATTAACCCTATAAACCCCATAAACATGGCTAACAGATATGCTCCTCTGCAGATACCAGCCAATGCACCGGCTCTACCTCAAGACTACCAAACCAAAATCTCATTTTTTGACTCCAATGGCCCTTTGACAGCTGTCCAGCATGCTAAGAAGATGCAAGATCACTTTGAGACCTTTGAAATAGATGATGACAGTGTCAGGATGAGAATTTTTGTTCAAAGCTTAACCGGGGATGTCAGAACTTGGTTTAGATCCCTGAATGCAAATTCCATTGCAACCCCTGAGTTCCTGTACCAAGAGTTTACCAATAGATGGGAGAAGAAGAAAGATCCTCTACACATACTCGGTGAATATAACACTATCAAAAGAGGTCCCCAAGAAACAGTTTTGGAATACTGTGCTAGGTTTAACAATGTATATAATGCTATCCCCCAGAACTTAAGGCCCCCTCCTGATTTGGCCCTGTATAACTTCCCTGACGGTTTTGACTCTGATATGGCCTATCAGCTGAAAGAAAGAGATCCTCCAACCCTTGCAGAAGCTCAAAGAGTTGCAGTCACTGTAGAGGCCAACCTAATTGCCAAGAGAAACAGGGTAAAGCTGGAAAAGAAGGCTGGTTTCAGAGATGAGCCCTCAGGCTTTGATCAAAAGTTGGATGCAATACTAAACAGCATGAAGAGACTGGGTGAAAGAGTGGAATCAGTTGAAAGAAAGTCATCATGGGAGGCAGCACAAAGCAATCCTCCTAGAAACCCAAATTTTAGGAGAACGTAGAACCCAAACATAGGAAAAACAAGTGCATACCAAGATATCAGACCCCCTTTTCAAGAAAACTATGCAGAAACTTCCTCAGCCAATCAGCTCAATGAAGATCCTGAAATCAACTTAATGGGTCTGGATGGCAAAAGCCATGTTTTCTTAACACAAGAAGACCATGAGGAGGATGAAAGCAACGCATTCCAAACAAAATCAGGAGAATCCTTTGACTTTAAACAAGGGTATGACACTGCTGTCTATGAAGTCCATAAACAATACAAACTAAGAAGTCGGACTGTAAATATAAATCAGCCTGAGAAGGTAAAGGAGAAACAGCAATCTGAAGAAACCTTAGTCACTGAACCGGATGACAAAACAGACTTGCCTACAAAAGAAGTAGTGGTTGAGGAAGTCACTGAATTACTGTCCCCACTACAACAGCCCACGGCAACCTCATCCTCCCACCCAAATCCGAACATTACCCCTCAAGACATGGGTATGAGGGGCAGGTTCCAAAATCAAGATGAAATCCAACAAGAAGATTTAATGAACAGAGAAAGGACTGCTATCCGTGACTCTAAAATCCAAGTTGACAAACCCTTTGACCTAGGAGCAGAGATTGGCAAGTTAAAAATAGCAATTCCCCTTTCAGAGCTAGCCAAGCATGACATATACAAGCAACAGATAAAGAAATCCCTACAGTTCACCAATAGCAAAGATGATGTAAATGTGCTAGATGACACTCCAGAATTACTGTTTGGCCCAGAGGTAGATGGGAAAACAGTAGTCACAGGGGTTTTACCTTTTTATCTCAGCCTGCATGTTCATGATAAAATACTGCATAATGCAATGTTTGACTCAGGTGCCTCTCACAACCTTATGCCAAAAGCTGTCATGGAAAGATTAAACTTGGATATAACAAGACCATACAAAGACCTGTTTTCCTTTGATTCTAGTCAAGTCAAATGTTTGGGCCTAATAAAAGATTTATGTGTGTCCCTGGTTCAATTTCCCAACAAAACCATACTAATGGATGTGGTAGTTGCTGATATCCCACCCAAATACGGGATGCTCTTATCAAGATCATGGGGAGCCAAGCTCCAAGGCTCCCTGCAATTAGATATGTCATATGCAACCATCTCTGTCTTTGGGCAACCAAAAAGACTTTATAGGGAAACACTCATGAAGTATATGGTCAGCAGTGAAGAAAAGCCTCAAAATTTTCCAATATATGCTGTCCATTCGGACATAGACTCCTTCATCCTCTTCAATGACAGCGCAAGCCTCTCAAACAATGATATTAAGACCGAAACACTCATACAAGAACAAAACATTGATCAAACAAGTAGCACCTGCCAAATTTCAATCAGCCCAACAATACACATCAACCCTCCTCTAGTTGTCAAAGATTGTCAAACAAATGATGAAATTATCCTAGGAAACAAATGGGAAAAGAAACCTCTACTCATGCTCACATTGCCATCCCATGAACAGAATGTTAAATCTCCTATTCAGCAAGATATTCTGTGGGTCCTAGAGTTTGATGGCTCAGTTAACAAGTTAGGGGCAGGGGCGGGAGTATGGATACATAACAAAGAGAAAGGCTATGCAGAAGGCAGGGCTTTCAGATTAAAGTTTAGATGCACTAACAACATAGCAGAATATGAAGCTCTGCTGTTGGGCCTAAAAGTAGCAAAATCACTACAAGCCCCTAAACTCTCCATCATGGGAGACTCTGATCTAGTGATTCAACAAGTGAAAGGAAATTTTGTTACCAATGACAAAAGATTGAGGTCCTATAGGTCTGCTGTAATTGAAATATTAGAGACTTTCTCCGAGTTTGTTATCACAAAAATTCCAAGGGGCCACAATCTCCATGCACACAGCTTGGCAACATTTGCCAGCACCTTTAAATTCCCATTAGAACCCAACAATTGTTTCACGGCAGAGGTCAAATATAGGCCTTCTATTCCAAACAATGTCAAAGAGTGGCAAGTATTTGAGAATGACATGCAAATAAACAACTTTTTAACCTTGCAACAAGAGTTTACAGGATTAAATATTGACCTTGAGACAGCAAGTCAATCACAAATGTTTGATGGAGCAAGTCAATCACAATTACAGTTTCAACAGTCTGCCCACCCAATGTCACCTAGAACAGCCAAACAATTACTCAGTCCAACCATTTTCAACAAAGAAAACATTCAGCAAATACACCAAATTGACTGTGAAGAGGTGAGCAACGCTGAAGATGAAATCATACAACTCAAAGACAATCTCCTTCCAGCAGGCCTTACCCCACTAGAGGACATTTTTGACTCAAATGATGTCCCCAGGAAACCAAAGATGCAGCCATTAGATGCAACAATTGAAGAATGTAACATTGGTACCACTGACAAGCCTAAAATAATAAAGCTATCTGCTGCTTTGCCCCCTGATCAAAAACCCAAATATATTGATCTCTTTAAAGAGTTCCAAGATGTCTTTGCTTGGGGTTATGAGGACTTGAAATCTTATGATACCTCTGTTATCCAGCATACCATTCCCCTCAAGCCTAATCAAAAACCATTCAAACAGAAACTGAGAAGAATCAATCCTGTGCTCCTTCCTTCTATTGAAAAGGAATTACAGAAAATGTTCAAAGCTGATATCATAGCACCAATCAGGTTTTCTGAGTGGATTTCAAATTTGGTCCCTACAAGAAAGAAAACTGGTGAGATTAGACTTTGTGTAGACTTAAGGAATTTGAACCAAGTGTCACTCAAAGACAACTACCCCTTACCCAAAATGGATCACATTCTTCAAAGAGTAGTAGGAGCTTCAAGGATATCATTGCTGGATGGTTTCTCAGGTTTCAATCAAATCCTAGTACACCCTGATGATCAAGACAAAACTGCATTTACTACCCCATGGGGCACTTTCAAGTATGTGAAAATGCCCTTTGGATTGAAAAATGCAGGGGCAACATTTCAGAGAGCAATGGACATTGCTTTTGCAAAAGAGATTCATGACTTCTTGGTCATTTACTTAGATGATCTAACACCCTTTTCAAAATCTGACCAAGAACACTTGAAACATTTGAGACAGATTTTCATAACATGCAGGAAATATGGTATTTCCTTAAACCCCAAGAAGTCACTATTTGGCTTGGAAGAAGGGAAACTTCTAGGGCATATTATTTCAAAAAATGGCATAAGAATTGATCCAGATAGGATACAAGCTATCCTACAAATGCCTCACCCAAGGAATGTCAAGGAGCTGCAAGGATTCTTAGGAAAAATCAACTTTTTAAGAAGGTTTATCCCAAATTTAGCAGAGTTAATCAGATTACTAAACAATATGCTAAAGAAAGATTCAAAGGTCAAATGGACTGTTGAAGCAAAACAAGCCTTTGAAAGTATAAAGTTGGCCCTGACTCAAACCCCAGTGTTAACCAATCCGCAGTTTGACAGAGACTTCATCATTTTCTCCTTTGCCTCCCAACATACTATTGCTGCTGTTTTATTACAGAAAGATGACCAAGGGAATGAGAAACCTATTGCCTTTTTCAGCAGAGCTCTTAGAGATGCTCCCCTAAAGTACCAAATAATGGAAAAACAAGCCTATGCCTTGATCAAAGCTATTAAAGACTTTAGGATTTACATTCTCTACTCCCATGTTGTGGCTTATGTACCAAGTCCTATTGTCAAAGACATTCTCACCCAAGAAAACTTAGAGGGTAGGAGAGGAAAATGGATTGCCAATATACTAGAATTTGACATTGAAATAAAGCCTACAAAGCTGATAAAAGGGCAAGGTTTGGCCAAATTAATGACAGAAGCAAATTTCCAAGCCTTAGACATCAACCAACTGGACAGTGAAACAGAGCTGGCGACTCCAAAGATCAATGTAGCCTTTGAACAATCTCCTTGGTACTCTGATATCTGTTATGTGTTACAAAACCTGTGTGCTCCCCCAGGACTATCCAGAACTAAGTGTAGATTCCTAAAAATGAAAACATCTAGATTTTGTGTGATGGATGAAAATCTACTGTGGAAAAACCATGAAGGTATTTTGCTGCACTGTCTAATGGAGAATGAAACTAACAAAATCATGCAAGACTTCCATGCGGGAGACTGTGGTGGACATTTGTACTGGAAGTCCACTGTGGACAAGATATTGAGGGCTGGTTATTACTGGCCTACTATGTTCTCTGATGTGAAGAAATTCACAGCCTCATGCCACAAATGCCAACTGTTTGAAGGCAAAAGACAGCTGCTGCCACTTCCTTTGAAGCCCATTGCAACAGAGAGACCTTTTCAACAATGGGGCTTGGATTTCATTGGGGAAATTCATCCCTCATCTTCAGGGCAACACAGATGGATTCTAACAGCAACAGACTACTTCACCAAGTGGATTGAAGCTGCCCCATGCAGACAAGCAAATGATTCAGTAATCATTCAGTTTTTGGAAAGCAATATACTGGCTAGATTTGGCTGCCCAGACAAGATAATAACAGACAATGCTGCTGCCTTCAGATCCAAGAAGATGGTGAACTTCTGCCATAAATTTCACATTACTTTGGGCCATTCTACAGCTTACTATCCTAAAGGAAATGGCCTTGCTGAATCATCAAACAAAAGTTTGATAAATATCATAAAGAAAGTGCTGGAAGAGAACAAAAAGAACTGGCATAAGAAACTAGTAAATGCCTTATGGGCAGACAGACTAACAACTAAAAGATCAATTGGGACCAGCCCATATGAGTTAGTCTATGGATTAGAAGCCAGATTTCCTTCATCACTGGGAGTGCCGGTTATGAAACTTCTACAAGAAAGCCAAGCAGAGCCAAATGACATGCAAAGAAGGATTAACCAGATAATTTGTTTACAGCAGACCAGAGAACAAGTCTTCAGCAGAGTGCAGATACTACAAGAGAAACTGAAAAAGGCCTTTGATAGAAGAACCAAAGCAGAAGATTTCAATGTAGGGGACAAAGTTTTAAAGTGGGATGCAAGAAGAGAAGAGAAAGGGAAACATGGAAAGTTTGACTCTTTATGGAAAGGACCATTTGCTGTCCAAGCAGTACAAGGTAACAACACTTATTTCCTCAAAAGTCTTACTGAAACTGACTTGGATGAAGGTCCTGTCAATGGCAGGATGCTGAAGCACTACTTTGATTATTCCCCATGAGTGGAACCTAAAGACTCTTTGTATATATGCAGATGTACATATTGTTTTCTGTTTTAGATTGTAAAAAGCAGTTTTCCCAAGTAATTTACCAAGCAGTAAAAGGCAAATAGAATCAGAGGTCTCCCAAAAGAGAAACACACTATTTTGACACATTCATACAGCACATTTCAAAGACAAAGATGGGCAGTCAAGGAACAAGGCAATCTGACCTGCTGTTCTTGGTCTTCCAAAAGAAAAACCATCCCCATGTGGAGCCACTGTTGGATACCTATACCAATAGGTTTCATATTTCATGATTGGCAAGAGAAAGGCCAAATATGCTCTGCTTTGGTATCCCAAAGATCCCATATTTCCTAGAAAGCAAGAGCTGGGTAAAGTGTTTCAAGTATTGAGGACCTTACTTCAATTTTGTGGATGATTCAACAGTCTAATCTGGATCATGCCATGTGTTCAATTTTGAGTTATAGAATAGAGAAAGAAGTCTGTCCAAACTGTTTAATCTTGGCAGACAAGTAGTTTAGGTAGAGAAGCAAAGGTTCCCAACAGCTTAATCTGGGACCTTGGAAGAGATAAGGGTAGAAATAGATAGAGAAAAGAATAAAGAAAAAGCCAAAGAAAAGAAAAGGCAAGTAAGGGTTTGCAAGTCCAAGTGCACCCTCCAAGGAGAAACAAAAAAATGCTAGGCAAGCAGCTGGGTAGGTATTTGGGGTCGCAGAAAGTGAGTCCTATCATTGCAGAAATGGTGATGATGGGCAGCAAAGTAAAAGACTACAGCAGGAGCATGACTAACTTCCCTCTTCCCCTTTATTCCATTGCTAACACTCCCTTTCTTTCAGCTGAGATTTATGGAGAGAGATCATGGTTTTATGGTGGTTCTAGTTCATTCAGAATCCACATTTCTTGTCTAAGTCTTTTCATTTTGATCTACTCTCAAAACCAAGTCAATTTCAGATAAACTCAGTAAAATCCCTTTCATTTGCCCCTTCATTCATATTAACCTCTAATTTTACTATATAGCTCCCCTATTTTTCCCATTCCCCTAATATTACTAACACCAAGGTGTATAAATCCCCAACTCTTATAAATACCCACCCCCTTGGCATTATAGCCAATAAAGTTACAAGTCAGGGATCAAATGACATCAGGTCATGTTGATAAACCTATGCCAAATACCCCTTCTCGTCATAAGCCACTTCCTCTACCTCTACCCCCCTTTTTGCACATAAAACCTTTAAAATGGGCCCTAAACCCCACCTTACCCGCTTCAAAGGGCCAAAGCAGCATAAAACCCACTTTCCGCCCGTTAGCCAAGGTTGGCGCATATAACTCTTTTTATCAAAATACATTGGAAAAGCGCACAAAACAGGTTTATTTGCTTCCGCCCTCATCCGTATACTCCGCATATGTCATCTCCCCGACCACCATTAGATCAAGGGCCTACAGATCCGACGGCCCTGATCGCGTTGGAATCCTTCCGACGTCTGAACGATAGCCGTACTAACCTCCCGTCACATCTGCCTCGCGTCCGCCGTCCGATCAAAGTCCGTAGATCTAACGATCATCGTGACGTCGGAGCCCATCCGATGACCGATAGTTATCTCCCGACGTCCGTAGTTGGAGGACGTCATGCCTCTGCTACGTGCCCTCACCACCTTACGTCGGAGGTACTACTGTCCGATACCGCCCCGTACAGAAGGCGGTGCGATATGAAACCACTGCTGGTTTCCGGATTCCCTCATCCCGCCTACCCGCGTCAGCAATGCGTCACCGCCCCGTCACCCAGCTACGCTGCCCCGTCGACCTCCCTGTCCCTCCCATTGGTCCACCTGTCCTGCCATGTCACCGCCACCGTGTACCAACCAGACAGCGCCACGTCACCTGATGACGTCAGCATGACGTCATCCGACCTTGACCCCACCCTATGACGTCATGCTGACGTCAGCACATATTCACGCCAAAAGCGTAAAAAGGTCTATTTCACCCAAAATTTCGTGTTTTTTGGTCATTTTGCGTGTTCGTCGTTATTCTGCTCTGCATGCAAACAACGTCCAAATTGTCTACCAACCTGCTAAACTGACCAGAAGGCCTCTAGCGCACCAGTTCAACCTGCGGTCACGACCTCTGCGCGTTGTCTTACCAGGTATTCCTCATCATTTCATCCTCTGTGCGCCTGCAATTATCTATTTAACGCCTTAGAGAGCTTAATGAAAGCCGAAAGTCAGAAATTCACCACTGAATTCCTCAGCAAAGCCTCAAAGCTCCAATTATCACTTCGAAAAACACCGGCCGAGCCTTTCCCAGTGGCATTTTGCTAAGAAACCAGGCCCTGTCTGCGCAATCGTGGCAGGCGCATTTGAAACCAATTTTTAACATTGAAAGGTGCCAAAACAGGGCTAAGCTTCGCTCTTAATTACAAAAACAGCATTTCAACTGCTGCACACCCGGCATTTACCTCCCACTTGCATTTCCATCCCTCTACAAAGAAACTGTGCTGTTGTTACTCTGCATAGTAACACAGCCCCTGAGTAAGAGTAAAATTTGCAAAGGAAAATCATGGAAACCCCTGTAGCTCCCATAGCCCTCAATGTGGCTCCCCTGAATGTCCCTAATAGAACATTTGACACCAGAGCATTGGCAGACCTGGACTACAAGATTACAGAGGAAATGATGAAGCAGAAGCAGGTTCCATCTGCAAATATTCAAACTTCCTCAGGTTAATCAATTCCCTGAGCTTGTGCACATAGTTGCTGAACACTATGA
Organism: Pinus tabuliformis; assembly: GCA_031772625.1. Lineage (NCBI taxonomy): Eukaryota > Viridiplantae > Streptophyta > Pinopsida > Pinales > Pinaceae > Pinus > Pinus tabuliformis. Next base: position 756,213,207 of record CM062808.1, on the reverse strand, counting down.
TGCATCCCAGAGAGCAGTGCTAGATGCTGAAGGTTCAATCCTGTTCCTCATTACCCCTGAAGCCATCAGGGAGATGTTGCAATTCCAAACAGAGCATAAGTTGGTCCCTCTGTCACTAGCTGATTTAATAGTACAGGGAGCCAGAACCACAGAGGCCCAAATCACTAAGGTCAACCAGCTCTTCATCAAAGCTGACACTTTGCAGATTCCTCCCATCAACTGTGTTTACCTCAATCAATTGGGCCAAGACCTGGTTGACATGATCAGTCCCATCCTGGGATATGATTCAATAGAACATATTGATGAAACAGTTATACAAATGATGCTTATGTTCTCCCCAGGAAGGAAACCAATTCACTATGATTATGCAACATACATATCAGACAAAATGCATGAACAGTTGATGAATTTGCCAAGAGAAAGAGTGTTTAGGTACACCTCCTACCTATATCATCTGCTCATATACTTCCAGCATGATAAATTTTCTTTCCCAATAAAGAGACTAGATGCACAGGGCAATCTGAGATCAGTAGTATATTGGACATCCGTTTTCCATGTATCATGCTACTCTCCATATACCTACTGTGAGTTTATTGATCTCTTCATCCATCCAGCCTTGACTCTATTGATTGGTTCACCTCCTCCTAGACTGACAGAGGACATGAAAAGGTGCCTACATTTGTCAAAAGTATACAGTATTGGGGACTGGTATCTTTACCAACACCACACCGTTATCAGAATATATGGGTGTGAGTTACCCCCATTTAGACTACCCAAATTTGTGCCCATGAGGCTATTTGCCTTAGAATACTTCAGGCAGTTTGGCTATGTGGATATGTTCCACTTCTCAGGCAGAGGCATGAAAGCACAGCTGAAAATCAAGAGCCAACTTGGCCATTTAGTCTACAATGAAAGGGATGAAGGGTGGAAGGAGGCAGATAGAATACTGGTGGGATTTGGTTTGAAGTACAGTTTTATATGGAAACCCTATGACCCCAACAACTTCATCACAATGAGGAGACTCAAATATAAACTGTCTGCTTACGGTCATCATAGCCTCCCCAAAATTGAAAAATATGCCAATCAAAGCAAGTGGAAAAGGGGAACTCTAGAAGAAGATATAACTCAAAAAGAGCTTGATCAAAGAGCTCTGAACAATCAAAAGAAGATGGCTGACCTTGAGTTTTATGCACAGGTCCCCTCACTGCCAAGCACACAAATTGGAGCAGCAGCCTCCTCTTCAACTACTCCACAGCAAACTACAAAGGTTGCTGGAAAAGTCTCAGAAAAAGGAAAGGAAAAGGAAATGGAGGCAGAGCAAGAACAGTCAGCAAAATCAGCAGGCATCATAAAGTCAAAGCTGAGCCAACTCAGCAGATGGAGCAGCCAACAAAGCAGGCAAAAGACTAACGCAGCTGGCAAAGCCGAGAAATTCATTGCGCAGGCAAAAGTAAATGCGTACCTACAGATCGGTACATAGTAAATGTAACCGACTCAGTGACTCCTTAAAGTCAAAAACAGTCATCTGACAGACATAATGGGCATTTACTCTGCATTTAATGTTGCAATAACTCCCTGCGTACTTTCTGAACACTACCGAAGATATTTTCTCTCTCTCAGATGACTCAATGCCTGAGATATTTTGTATACTTATTTCTATATAAACCCCTGCGCATGATAGAGCAAGGGTGGTTGTAATTTTCCTTTGAAGAGCTCTCGCTTGCTGTAAAAAATTCTCAGAGAAATAATACAAAAAGAGAATGGAATTTCCAAAGCTTGGTGTACTTTGATGCCTTGTGATGAATGGTGAATGTTGCAGGATTCCAGCGTGTTTCATAAAACAATAAGTTTTCTCAAATCTCTGTATTACATGTTTTCGAGTCTTTTGTTCTCTTTTATCGTTCAGATATTTTACACTTAATAGCAAAGTAGAAGAATAGTTTTAGGACTTAATCCATAATTACCCTGAACTCAAACTGAGCTATTATCCATGTTTTCCTCAGATATAGTAACAAAAGTGTAATTCTTAGTTGCTACACTTTGAATCTATATCTTTCGCTGTGATAGACATTCCCAGGGATTCAAGTTTGCCCCTGTGACATCTGTCTTTTCTCGTAACCAGTTTGGTGGAAACAGTTAAAAACGAGTGAAAATTCTTGAATGCTTTCATTGTTTGTCTTACCTGTTTCCTGTTATTAATCAAAATTTGTTCTATGAAACATCCAAATGGCCCTGTAAGTTTCACCGGTTCATCTCAAAGTTTTCTAGACACCTACAGCCACAGACTCCATGGCCCAATGATACTTAACTCTCTGAATATCACATCATAAGAGATCTGAAGGATACTCTTCAACCAAAACATAAACAAAACCTGTGCATAATAGCTAGCCTAAAAACCCTATCATAAACAGTTATAAATTATAAAGAGAGAGCCCTCTCTGATCACAGTTTGGCTAGAAACAGTGATCCAAAGATTGGTTAGTGGTTACCCCGGCCGTATTCCCTTGGGAGTCATAGGGAACAACCTGGGTGTTAACAGAGAGAGATGGCGGGTGGAACAAAGATATAGAGGGAGAGCGAGAGACAAAGTGACAATCAAGAGATGGAGAGAGGGAGAGAAGATATAAGGGAAGATAGGGAGAAGGAGAGGAGAGAGAGAAGGAGAGAAAGGAAAGAGAAAGAGGGAGACATATAAATAAAGGGGGGAGTTAAGGGGAAAGAGAAGGATATAGTGTTAAAGTTGGAGGGTAGACAGAGAGAGAGATGAGGGGGACAAATAGAGGGAGGTGGGAGAAAAAGGGAGTGAGAGGAAGGAAGAGAGGGAGGACTTGAGAGAGATAAGGAGAGGGAGGGATAGATTAGAGGAGGGGGAAAGAGAGAGAGGGAGGGGAGATAGAGGATAGAGAGAGGGAGATATGGATATTGAGATGGTATGTTTATATAGAAGCTACCCTAGATCCATCTTAACCCTAGATATCTCAAGCACCGATAGGGATCAAATCTCTTGAGAAACAAACATATTTTAAAGTGAAAAGAGATTTGAGCCCTCTCAACACTTCATAGGTTTGGGATTAAGATGGATCTAGGATGGTATAACATTCAAATGGGGGTTGTATGAGTGCCTCTTATAGGCCCGACTGACCAAATAATTTTGGAGGTAATTTTAAAAATTTAATTCCATTTCTTTCTCAAGATGAAAATACCAACCATGGCTAACGTATTTTTCATCACTCCCTCTTAGATAGAGAGGTACTTTTCACTCTCTGCCTGAAGATCAATATTCTCGACCAATCATAGGGCTCACATCCGATAACCTAACAAAGAGATCACAAATACAAATATCTCTCTCTCTCTCTCTCTCTCTCTCTCTCTCTCTCTCTCTCTCTCTCTCTCTCTCTCTCTCTCTCTCATAATAAGGAAAAGCTCATAGAATTTATCTCAAATCATCTCCCCAAACATGACGTATCACAAAAAAAACCTAAGGAGGAATCAACAATACATTTCCCACACCACAAGGTCTCACAACACACACCCTACATGAGGAATTAGTAATACATCTCTAAGACCACAAGGTCTCACAACACACAATCTACAGGAGGAATCAACAACACATCTCCCCGACCATAAGGTATCACAACACACAACCTACAAGAGGAATAACAAATACATCTCCTAAACCATAAGGTCTCACAACACACAAAGTACAAGAGGAATAAACAATACATCTCCTGAACCACAACGTCTCACGACACACAACCTACAAGAGGAATCAAAAATACATCTCTCGGACCACAAGGTCTCATGACACAAACCTACAAGAGGAATCAATAGTACATCTCTTGGACCACAAAGTCTCATGACACACAAACTCTAGAAGATGGTCCACAATATGCTGCTATGTAAGTACTGCACCTTCTTTAAGGGGATTCTCAATCATTCTAGTTTCTTCACATCAACAACCATTCAACATCATAAATGTATCCGTGGTGGATATTAACATTCATTTTGTCATTTAGGTTCAGGAAGGGTTTCTCTCTGAAGTAAACGTCAGCAACTATGAACAAAAAATAATAGATTTTAGTATTGGCTTCTCAAATAAGTAATCATAGGTAACCATAAAAGTGAATATCAATTTCTATAATTGAATCCAGAAGATAACAAATGACTTCTCACAAAAGTAGGCATCAATGACCATAATATAATCCAACAAACTATAATCTAATCCCACAAATAATAGGTGGCTTTAGCGAAAACAAACATCATCAAATAGATCAATGAACTAGTCAATATATGATTCTTACAACTTCTTCAAATCATTCATTAGGGAGATGTCAAAGGAACTATAGTCCATTGTGCGAAGGTTATCACCAAGTTCGTGCCTGAAAAGTAGCTCCCTTTTACACAGAAGTCATCTACATAAAAGAAATGTCATAGCCTCATCTTTAGCATATCTATATCAACATCGATCCTCAAAATATTCTAGCCACCTTCATAGAAACATGCTTGATCTTGTATGCTCGTCCTAAGAATAGATGTTTTCATGAGTCCTTTTGTCACATTGTTCTTCTAATATTTCGAACGATATGCCATACCATGTTAGTCTTCATTATGTACGTACAATATTCACAAGGAGGCTATGAATGAACAAGAACAACCAAACAAGCCAAGAGACTCATAATGAAACAATCAATAGAAAAAATCAAGATAATGCTTATCTTTTGGGAGTTTGTCAACTCCCTCTTGATCTTAACCTTCTCATATTGACTCAATCTCATCGCATCATCAAGTAGTCCATACCATCATCAAAGAAATGCACATCATCATTAAGGTGTTCTCATTATCAACAAGGAGTTTATTGAATCTAAGTCATCAAGTAAACCATATCATTATCATCATTGAGTCTACATCTTCACCATCATCAAGTAGTCATATCATCATCAAGAACTTGACCTTGTGCATATCACCAAAGAGTTGACATAAGTAATCAATTTCATCTAGATTATCAAGGATTCCATATCATCATCAAGTCAAAATCATTATCATCAGTATCATCAATGAGTCAACATTGTCATCAATTCCATGACATCAACAAGTCCACATCATCATCATCATCAATAAGTAAATTCATCATCGAGTCCATGTCAATAACAAATCCATGTCATCAACGGTTCCACATTATCATCATCATCAAGGAATATAATCACATAATCAACGTTATCAATGAGTCATACATAATCTTCAGCAAGGAGTAATTACCATCATAAACAAGGAATACATATCTTCAACATCATAGAGTATGCATCATATTCTACAGCCCAATATGACCCCGATGTGTAAGTATGTCCGTGCTCAAAGATAAATTTTATCTAATTTCGGCGAACATAAAATAAAAATATTAGAAATCTAAATAATAATAACGAAAATAATGAATAATAATGATGAAAATAGAAAAAATTAATGTTCACCCCAAAAATAAATCAAAATAACCATATAGATAAAAAAAGAAAAGAAAAAATACAACACAATTATCTCATGTGTTTAGATAAAAAAATCACAACACACTTGTGTCATGCATTTAATAGTTATTTTATCATATAACTTTGGATTTGAACGGATCATAAATTTACCTTCAACAGATAATTTTACCACATTAAAATTTCAAATTAGGTAAACTTTTAAACATCATCAATCCTTACTAAAGCCACTACCATTTCTTGAATCAAAGTAAAAAGGTTAATTCAAAACAAAGAATCCAAAATCTTGCTATAAAATATTTTAATATTTATTTAAATTAATTATTTGTAAAATGAATCTTTAAAAGGAAAATCACATCTTATGGGTATATTAAAATATCTATACGCATAAATATTTCCATGTCAAAGTTGTAATATTAGAAAATATTCATTTGATTTAGTTTTTTTATAAATTTTGTTATGTTGTCATGTAAAAAACATCATTAAACCTCATATTAATATTGAAATATTAATATTAATATTGATATTATTATTAAATCTAATATCAATATTAATATATTATAAATTTAATATTATTCAACTGAATAACTTTTATTAATACATTAAATATTTAATATAATATTAATTATTTTATATTATAATGATATATATTAACTCTAGATATATATGAGATGGAAGAACAAAGGCATAGAGTGATGGAGGTGGGGAGATAGAGGGAGAGAGAGAAATGGGAAGAGAGGTAGGGATAGAGAGACGGAGTTCAAAAGAGATAAAGGGTGGAAGGAGGAAGGACATAGTGAGATAAATGTGGAGAGAGAGAGAGGGAGCAAGAAGGAAGAGATGGAGAGAGAATTTTTATGCTTGGGGGTAAGATAGAGAGGTAAAGGAGAGATGGAGAGAAAGGGGGAGAGATAGAGAGAGAGGGAGGGAGATAGTGACAGAGCTAGAGGGAAGAGAGAGAGAGAGGTGGGGGAGATAGAGGGAGGTTGGATAGAAAGGGAGAGAGAGGAAGGAAGATAGCGAGGACATGAGAGAAGAAGGGAGAGAGAGAGAGGAAGATAAGAAGAAATACACATTGAGAGAGTGAGAAAGGGGATAATTGAGATGGAGAGAAAGGGAGAGATGAGAGGAGGAGGGAACATAGATAGAATGGAGGAGAGAAGGAGAAAAGGGGGAGAGAGAGAGAGTGAGGGAGAGGAAGAGGGAGGGAGAGATAGATAGTATGGAGAAAGAGTGTGTAAGTTTTGGGGGTGATATAGAAAGAGAAGAGAGATGGATGGATATATATATATATATATATATATATATATATATATATATATATATATAGATGGAAGGTGAAGAGAGGGTAGAAGAGACAGATAGAGATATGGAGAGATAGATAAATATGCAGAGAGAGAGAGAATGTGTGTATGGGGGGCTGAGATAGAGAGACAAAGAAGGAGATATGGAGGTAGATATAGATATATATGGAGGTGGGAGAGAGGGAAGAATATATCTTGCACCATATGCATTTATTTCATTATAGATGGTGATTTCTAATTGTATTTGATTGCTTTCACTGAAGGAGATAAACTAAATTAAAGGGGAGAGGAGTAATGTAAAGAGGGAGAAGACAGGAGTGAGAGAGGGATGTAAGGCTAAGAGAGAGAGGGAGACAAAAAGATGGAGGTGGAGAGAGGAGGAGAGAGATAAGGAGAGAGGGAGGGAGAACCTAATAAGGTTAGAGGGAAAAGAGAGAGAGAGAGATAAATATGGAAGGGGAGAGAGAGGGAAGAAGAAAGACATAGAGATAGAGAAGTGGAGAGAGAGAGGGAGGGATTGAGAAGGGATAGATGTAGAGGGTGTGTATGTTTGGGGGTGAGATAGAGATAGAAATAATGAGATATGGAGGGAGATATCGATATGGATGGAGGGGGGAGAGACGGAAGAATATTTCTTACACTAGATGCATTGATTTTAACATACATGGTGATTTTTAATAATATTTGATTGCTTGTACCAAATGCATTGATTTTAGTGGAGATGTTGATTTTTAATGATATTTGATTGCTTGCACTAGGTGCATTGGTTTCATTGTAGATGTTTATTTCTAATCCTATTTGATTTCCTACACTAGATGCATTGATTTTAGTGTATATTTTTTCTAATTATATTTGATTTTTTGTACTAGATGCATTAATTTCAGTGTACATGGTTATTTATAATCCTATTTGATTGCTTGCACTAGATGCATTGATTTTATTGTAAATGGTGATTTATAATCCTATTTGATTACTTGGACATTGATTTCAATGTAGATGTTGATTTCTATTGATATTTGATTCCTTACACTAGATGCATTGACTTCAGTGTAAATGGGATTTCTAATCCTATTTGATTGCTTGCACTATATGCATTGATTTCGATGTAGAGTTTATTTCTAATTATATTTGATTGCTTGCACTAGATGTATTGATTTCAATGTAGTTGATCTTTTATTATATTTGATTTCTTGCACTAGATGATTTGATTCTGTGTATATGTTGATTTCTAATCCTATTTGATTGCTTGCATTAGATGCATCGAATTAAATTTAGATGTTGACTTCTGCTTTTATGTAACTGGATGTATGATGGTACACTAATTTTAAAGTGATTGGATTAACAATGTAATTGGTTTTAGTGTAAGCACAAAAAATATATTGACAATGTGCATTGATTTTTTTGTTATAATAATTCAACCTATTAATATTGGAGGGGAAGAGAGAAAAGGTAAGATGTTTAGTACAACAGATCGAATTAAATATTTTAATGGTTTACGATTTCAACTACATTTTCATATAATCGATATGAAAATATGGCAAAACTAATAGGGGTGACAATAAGAATAGTAGAAGAAAATAGTTGAGATTGATTGAGGCAAGCAACGTTGACCAAACTAAAGAACATAATTATATGGTCAATTCAGGCAAAGAAAACATAATCTAAATTTCACATCTCACATCCTCATTGTCCTCTCCCACTCCCCTGCACCACTCTCTCTCTCTATTCAGATCCCTCTCTCTCTATCTCTCTCTTCTTCCTTCTCTTTCTCACTACCATATTTGTATATATATCCATCCCTATCTCCTTCTCCCTCCCCTTAACTTAGTCTGTATCTCTCTTCCTCCCCCCCATAATTGTATATCCCTCTCTCCACCTATCCCTTTCAGTGTTTATCTCTCCCTTATCCCCCTTCCACTTTCTCCATCACTCCATATCTCCTTGTCACTCACTCTCTATCTCCAAATATCTTTCTATTACTTCGCTCTATCTCTATCTCCTTCCACTCTCTCTTCCTCTCTCAAAATCTCTCACCTCCTCTCTCTTCTCCCTCCTTGTCTCCTTCCCTCTCTCCCTAACCATATATCTCTTTTCTCTCTCTCCTCTCTCGATTTCCTCCCCCTCCTTCCCTTTCTCCTCCCCTCTCCCTCTTTATCACCCACACATTCCCTCTATACCTATATCCACTTACCTATTTTTTTATCTATATATCTCTTCTTCCTTCTCTGTCTCTTATCTCCCCCACCCCTCTTTCATCCCTCACTATATTTATCCCTCTCTTGCCAATCACTCTCTCTCTCTCTATATGTATCTCCCTATCTCTATTTCTCCCCCCCCAACTCTCTATCTCTATGTTTCCATTTACATATTTGTGTATGTCTCTATATCTCTTCTTACCTCTCTATCTCTATCTACCTCCCTCTCTCCTTCTTCCTCTTCCTCACTCCTTCACTGTCTCTCTCCATCTCTCCCCCATCATACATTATCTCTTTACACCTCTTAATCACCCTATTTGTCTCTCTCTTATTACCTCTCTCCCTTTTTCCCTATATCTTTCCTACCAATATTTATCTCTATCCCCCTACCTCTCTCTCTCTTATTCCATATCTCTTTATCCTTCTATTTCTCTCTCCCCCCCCCCCCCCCCCCTCTACTCTCTCACTCACTCCTCTTTCAACCTCTCCCCTCCTTTCTCATACTATTCCTCTCTCTCCCCCTCCACTATGTCCATCCCTCTCTTTTTATCTCTTTATCACTCTCTATCTACACCTCTCTCTCTCTTACTACCTATCTATATCTTTCTTATCTTGTTTGGTCTACCTCCATCTCTCTCCCCCCTCTTGATCGCCCTCTGCTATTTGAATTTCTCCTACTTTCCAATCTTCTTGGCTCTCTATATCTTTCTATCCTAGCCACTATCTATCTCTCTATTTATATTTACATGTTTATTTTAATCTCTATCTCTTCTTCCCTCTCTATATCTATCTTCCTCCCTCTATCCTTCATGCATTTACCCTCACAATATCTCCCCATCCACCCCACATAACTCTCTCTCTAAGTCACACTCTCTCTCATTCTCTCCCCCAACTCTCTATTTATTTATTTCCATTTACATAATTGTTCGTGTCTCTCTATCTCCTCTCGCACCTTTTCCTCTATCTCCATCCCTCTCTCTTTCCCTCTCCCCCCCTTTCTCCCTCATTAACTCTCTCCCTTTCTCCCTCATCACTCACACACACACTCTCTTCCTCTCACTTTTGGCTCTAGGAACACACACATGTTGTTTTTAATGTAATTTTTTCCTTCTAGGAATCATAAATGAATGGTGGCTTGGTTTCTTCATTATAGGTTTAGTATCACAAACCTAGTGGTTGGGGTGAGAATACACGGAAGAGTCAATTTTTAAGAGAACACATATATATCTCCATCCTTGATTTTATTTTTATTCAAGGTAGACAAATCCATTTTCCAGGAAACTAAATACACCTATAGAGTCAACTATGTAGATTCCATATATATATAAAATTAATTTTTAAAACATTTTATCTTGACATATACTAAAATCCTAAAATGCCTCTCTCGTTTAGTTCCCTTATAATATTTTAGGGCCTTAACCATCTAATTTTTTTTACAGATAAGAATACACTTGTAATTTTATTCATCATTAATAAATAACAAAAATACATATTGTATGTTGTACACATTTGAGTAATATGCTTCATGACATCAAGTTATAAGAGAAGAAACAAGTGATAGAGAAAATGCTGATTTAAAAAACATACAAAACTAAGATTGGAAAAATTCATTTATATTTTATTTTTTCCTTTTCTTCAATGCATTTTTTTCCAACTCTCCATGTTTGGTTCAACAAGAACCAATTCAAGATCTCTTCTTGATGGCAATGGTGAGGGATATTTATTAGAGTCTGAAATATCAAATGTATGAGCTTGATTTTGTGCCCCCAAACACATGGAGTGCTTGAATCTCTATTGCTAAGGTTCCCATCTAATTATGGGTTGCACTAATAGACCTAGCCACAATACCCTCTTTTGCATGATTACCTTGTTTTTCCTTATTGGATTTCCATGATTCCTTCTTCTTCTTCTTCTATGAGGTAAGGCTCTAATACCTATCACCATATTGGCTTGTGGACAAACCTATTTTCATTTTTTGAATTCTTCTTTGCTAGAAGGCATGAGTTATGCAAGTGACTTGTTTCAAAGCATGTACGACATATTAAAGCCATATTCTCATAATCTAAAATTTTGGACCCTTTGAAATTTTTACGATTTACTTAAGTGTGGTCAGGTATGCCATTGATACGGTTTATCTCGACACAAATTATGGAAAAAGAGAAGATGCTTTTTTTTGTTTCTATATCCATCTTTTCAAATTTTCTAGAGTGTTTAATATATCCTCTAGGACTTCATGGTGTCAAAAAGGAAGAGGTATATTTTGGAGTCTCACAAAACCTATCATTACTGTGACTAGCATTTTTGTAGCATCAAATTCTAGAAACCATGGGTAAGTGAAGAGCCCTAGTTTTCCCTAAAACCATGTTCATTCATTTAAGACATAATCTATGTGATTTTGTGTATGAATTTGAACACTAAATAAGCTTTCAGAAGATAAATATAGATCAAAGTTAGGTTTCGAAGAGGAAGAAACCCACTGGTGCAGAGCATCAGATTTACACTAGAAACCATTCTACAAACAACTAGAGACTTCTCCATTTTCTCCATAATATACGGGTGTGTAATATGTTGAATTTATTCAAATGAGGTTGACACCTTCTCTTCCATATAATCCTTCAATGAAACAAATGAACAAGGACTCCTAGAACCCAAAGCTCCACCCGTTAGCCTTAAATTCAATATAATGGTGGTATTCCTTCGAAGGTAGTAGTCCTTCATTTGGAAAGATTTATGTAACATATTTCCTTCAAATATCAGACATTGAGTTGTTGCAAGAATTACCAAAATGTTTTGAATACTATGTTCTAGATTTTCCACCAGATAAGAATGCCTAATTCAAATAAGTAAGGGTTTTCCATTTGGATTTTTTATAAAAAAATGAAATGGGTTCATTACAATCTTTGTCTTTTCAACATCTTGAATATAGCATTGGAAATAGGAGTGTGATGAAATCATGAACATAGTATTACTATCCACTGTGGGATTCCATACACTCCTAACATAATATTCATGCAAAAACGAAAATATAAAAGAAAGAAAAACATGTATTAAGCCTATTGAATCCTCCCGCTATAACTATAAAAAAATTCGAGAGGATGACACCATGACAACCAAAAGGAATATTTTCAACACTTTTGAACCTTGTTTTGGATAAGGAAAGGGCCTAGACAGAGGCAACTTCTACAAGGTAAAAAAAACTATTGGCTTCGGGAACATTTAGCACAGAGCAATAAATAAATAGTCGAAAACCCACCTAGAGATACCAGCGATCTCCACATCTAAGGTTGAAAATGCAATGGGGCTCAAGATCCCCAATCCACAGAGCACATTGTGCACTAGAGGCATACCATATCCTCATGGTGACATGGTGCTTATTGAAACAAAATGACAAAATGCTAGCTCACTACATCCCCCCGCAAGAAAATTAATTATATGGTGCAGCAGAGGACATTGAAACTTACAATCTAAAATGGAAAAGAATTGTTTGATAATGGTAAGACACTTTTAGGTTGCATTAATAGAAGAGCTTTTAGTTTCATGGATATAATGACTATATATCTAAGTTTTGGAAAAATAGTTGTGCGCAAGAACAAGCTATTCTCTAAAACTACACAAGCTTTTGAAACAATATTTCATCATTTTGATACTCACATCTTGCACTAATCGAAACATATGAATTATAAATTTAATGAAAAATGACATATCAATGTTAGGAAAACCCAAAATTCAATAACTATAAACAAGAATTATATATTAGAAAATCCAAGTGGTTTTCCTACATTTCATATTTTTACAATATCTTTGTATTCATTGAGTAAGTACCTCTAATTATCCCTCCAAGTTAACACGTTTCTATATTTCTAAGTTTGTATTGCCACTAATAGGTCATGAAAGAACATCACTAACTTTTACTCACTCTAAGTTATATTCAAATTAAAAAATACTTATTAAAACATATCATGTCCTTTTTAGCTAAATATATAAAACATTGTAAATGAATTTGGAGTAATATTGATCATAAATGTTTCAAAGTATTGAGAAGGATAAAATTTATGGAAGTGAACATTTTTTTTAAAGTGTAACAATTTGAGCAAAGGTTTGCACTTCATGGATTTGAGATTTCTTGATATTGTGTATATCTAACTTAAAATGAATGCAAATTTTTCTTATTTATTTTATTAATTTTTTTTTTAAATATAATAAAATATAGTTTAATTTTAAGATTAGAACTTAACTAAAACTAAATTGATGTATGAGACCTTGTTTGCTAAACAATGAACCTTTACTACCATCCACATGTACTATATAATACCTAACTTGTTTAGTATATAAAAAATACATGCCTTGCCCCTTAAATTCTTATGTGTGACCTCTATGGCAGAGTCATTTTTCCTTACCACTAAACCATATATTGTTATTATTATTTACTTAATTATTATTATATTTTATTAAAATTATTTTTCTGGTTAATATATATTATGTATACTTTAATTATGTGTTTATCTTTTTTCTCGTTTATCTTATCGGCTTTGAACTAATAACCTTAACGTGAAAGAATGTCTTAACAATATAGACAACCATATTTTACTCAAAACCCCATATACTCTAAATTTTACTGTATAATCATATTAATGTGATTTTAACATCATTGTAATCAAAATTTAAAATTAATTAAAAAACAAAAATTAAATATTTAAAAACAATAATGTTATTGTACAACCTTACGATACATCATAGAATTAAATTTATTTATCTTAATTTTAATTTTTATAATCTTAATAAACGATAAATTTGATTTTCTACATCAACATTTATTACTTAGACATACATTTATTTGGTTTACACATAAAAGTTATCTTAATTTAAAATTTCACATAATTTGTAACCATTCATTATTCAATTAATAAAAAATATATATATATATACTAATACATAATATATTATATATAGTAGCTTGTATATCTTTAAGGTATTTTTTTAGCGAGTCAGAACTAGTAAACAATCCCATCTACACATCATTTAAAAACGATATTTAATATAATAATTTAATTAATAAAATTATGATAAATATTGTTAATAATAGTATAATGTTTATAGATAATTTTTATATTTAGTCATAATTATTGTAAATTTTCTTTATCAATCAATACTCATAAGTTTTAAATAAAAACTATTTATTTTATTTAATAAAAATTCTATTATATATATATATATATATATATATATATATATCAATTTTAAAAAGTTGTTTTTAAATATTGTTGTTGAGTTAATTATAAAATGATTAAAAGAAAATTTAAAATAATAACGAGCTTAGATCTACCTTAATTTTAAATCTATCAAGTGTCAAGAGGGATTAAATCTTTAAAGGTGCAAACCTCTTTTTTGAGCGCAAAACTTGAGGAAAGATTTGCACCTCGAGAGATTCGATCGAGGGATCAAATCTCTAAAGGTGCAAACCTCTTTCTTGAGTGCAAAACTTGAGGAAAGGTTTCCGCCTCAAGAGATTTCATCATTGTGGATGGTTGATATATTTGGAGTTAAGATAGATTTAGGATAGTTATATAATACTATATAATATATATATTTGTATCTATGCGTCCATTTCCTATTCCCTCTCTCTATCTCACCACTCAAACATACACACTCTCTCCCCATATCTCTCTCTCTCTGTCTCTCCCTCTATCTTCCTCGCTTTCTCTCTCTATCCCTCTCTCCCTCTCACACACACTTCTCTCCCTCTCACTCTTCTCTCCTCCTTCCCTCCTGCTCTCCTATCTCCAACACTCTCTCTCCACCTTTCTCCCTTTGTGCCTTTCTTCTTTCCTCCCTCTCTCCCCCACTCCAACTCCATTTCTCTCCCCCCTCTCTCCTTCTCTCTATTGAGTCCTCTCTCTTCCTTCCTCTCTCTTTCATTCTCTTCCACCTCTCTTTGTCTCAACCCCATCACTCTCTCTCTTCCCCCCGATTTTGTCATTATCTCCCTCCCTCTCTCCTTCTCTCTATTCCCTCCATATTTGTGCCTCCCCCTCTCTCTTCCCCTTCTCTCCTTCTCTCTCTCCTCTCGTCTTCTCCCTCTTCCTTCCCCTCTCCCTCAATATGCCCTATCTCTCCCTTTCCACTCCCTCTCTTCCTCCACCTCTATTTCATTCTCCCTCTCTCCTTCTCTCTCTTCCCTCCTCTTTGTCTTGCTTCCTCTCTTTCCCTTTCTCTCCCACCTCCTCCTCTCTCTCCCCCATCTCTCTCTCTCTCTCTCTCTCTCTCTCTCTCTCTCTCTCCTAAGCTTTGTCACTATCTCCCGCCCACTCTCTCTTCCCTCCCTCACTCCACCCCCATCCCCACCCCCCCAACTCTCTCTCTCTCTTAAACTCTCTATTCCCTCCCTCAGCACCCCCCCCCCCCCACTCTCTCTCTCTTAAATTTGTTTCCATGATATTGTGTTTAATAAATTAAAAAAAACTCAATTGATTGTAAAATATTGAACATATATTTTGGATCAATCATGCCAAAGGAAACACAATAATGAAAAACTTAAAACAATCCTACACTATCTTTCCTCTATTATTGTTAGTCATTTTGTTTCTTCTCATCAGACCGTTAGTTAAGATGGATCTATGTTGGTTCTTAGTAATATTATTCGTATTATATATATTTCACATCTTTATATATACAAGTATTATTTTAAATTTTATTGAAACTTTGATTTAATTTCTATGTGAATCTTTTGAGTAGTGAGGATAGATGGTTTAGATATATTTCAAAATTAATGATAACCTTTTTCCTTTTAGATTTAATTTAAAAAAGTTATAAAATTAATTTAAAATAAAATATTTATAAAATATTTTGATTCTGAAATAAGTTATGATTTTTGGGCATGTGGTATTGATAAACCATGGTATTGTAACAAAGTCTAGTTACATGTTAACAATATCCACCATAAAGTAGGGGTGAATATCCATGGTTAAGAATCATGTCATATTGTTATAAAATATTTGATTGTGAAATAAGTTATGGTTTTTGGGCATGTCGTATTGATAAGCTATGATATTGGGCCATGGTAATAAAACCTATTGAAAAGCTAATAACAAAATCAAAATATAACAATTTGTGTTTAAATTTAACTTTTTATTACTAATTGAGCCAACATTGAAATGCTTACACTCATAGCCCTTTATATTACTTTTAACTTTTTATTTATTACTTAATTTTTATTTTTATTTTTAACTTAGCGGACACATCAATATTAAATGTATATGTTAAATGTTAAACATTTATCGCTACACATCTACCCTTCTACTAAACCACATTAGATTAATTTTGTTAAATATTAAATGTTAAACATTTATGTTTGACATAATACCCATACTAGGTTGTAGAGCACCTCTTAACCCAATAATAAATAATTATAGACTTGGTCTTACACAAAAAAAAACAAATCTACAAAGAATTGTCATGAACTATTTGACACTCGACACATAAAATGTGTTTAATTACCCATAACAACTATATTCATGTTTGTATTACATTTGTGTTTAAAAAAGAATAAACATATTCATTTGTTGACATACTACAAAATAAAATAATAATAAATTTGTGTTAATTGAAATGTTGAGTCACTAGATACGTAAAATGAGCTTACATGCATCATGGTTTTGAGCTTTTGGTGGGAATTTTGTGAAGTGGTTTAAAATAGGTTTTTGAAAATTTATGTTGACATATTTATGGGGCATTCTAATTGTAGATAATTTACAATTAGAATTTGTGATTCCAAGGAATCTGTATTTAAATCTAGATAAATTAACCAAAAAATATACCAAAAAACCTTCCAAAACATAAACTAAATAAACTAAAACTATAAAAATGCTAAAACTATAAAATGTGTTTGATTTACCCCAGGTAAACCATGGGTATTTTCCATGGATATGGTACCCTCTCTTCGATCTACTGTGCACCAATCAAGGTTGTTTTCCATCTATTAGCGTAAATTAAAGACCCGGTTTGAAATTATATCTTGTATTTTATTGTATATTAAAATCATATCCAGAGGTCAAACCCTAATTGCTGAATATTCGTCCTTTTTCCCGCCTAAAGGAAACAAATCATGGTAGACGAAAGAAATGAATCCTTAAATCTACTCTCAGAGAAGCACGGACAATTGAGTGCAAGTTCCACTCTTCTTTCCATGCAACATTTTTCTTTTCATTGAGCAGATTTCAAAATCCGGAGAGACTTAACATCTCGAACAATGGCTTGGTTTAACCACTTTTTAATAAATATTGGAAGTTGCTTGTATAGGTTGCGTGAGGACAAGGTCACTCAATCTAACGTTTTCTTTCATAAGACGCGACCAAAGAGTGGTGCAAGGGTGGGATGTGTTGGAATTTCTTAAGCCTATAAAATACATTTTTGTATTGTTCCAAGAGGCCCTGAGCTCTGGTGGGTGAGAGTGAGGAAGCGCATAAGTAATTTTTAAGTTCACTGTTATATATATATATATATTATATATATAAAACACTGCGGCAGACACACGCAGATTCCTCAGTCCGGGGATCCATGGCTTCCGACCGCGATTATAAGAAGCAGACTGTTTGGAGTGGATCTCACTCAACACTACACTAATTCCGGCCATGATGACCGCCAAGTAAAGGCATCTTCCTTCCAAGCAAAAAAGGAAGGCCATAACGATGTGCTAGAGTTAAAGGTTTCTGTTTCCAAGGATAGAAGCTCAGCCGAAGGCTCTAAGGGCCGTGTCTTTCCTTGCTGCTATTGTTCAAAAAAGTTCTACGATTCTAAGGCACTCGGAAGCCATCAGAATGGCCATAAGATTGAGCAAACGACAATCAAAAC
This sequence comes from Pinus tabuliformis, assembly GCA_031772625.1. Lineage (NCBI taxonomy): Eukaryota > Viridiplantae > Streptophyta > Pinopsida > Pinales > Pinaceae > Pinus > Pinus tabuliformis. The sequence continues at coordinate 756,195,387 of CM062808.1, read as the reverse complement.
GAACCCTTTTCCGAATAGCAGTATGGTGTTGTATGGCAATCAATATGGTGTTGTAGGGCAATCAATATTTCTGGAAGTATAGTTTTATTAATGCTGGGACTGTTTTTTGGCAACTTTCGATTGAAGTATGATTTTATTAATGCTGGGACAGTTTATGCCAACTTTGGATTGGCCCCAGTGCATTAATAAGACTACAACTCCACAAATATTATAAGACAACGAACCTACTCATACTCTCTTTACTCCTTTGCTTCCAATAGTAAAAAAAACCATTTTCTTAATAGTCTGGCAACGGAGACCTTTCAGTATCCTGTTGAAGGACGACAGCCTACTCATTCTCTCTTTGCTTCCAATGGCAGACTTCCTACAATTTTGAGTTGCGGAGAGTGGACCTATCAAATAATCAGCCTCGCTTTGAGCAGCTTGCACAACACTTTCACGTCAAATTGTTACGTAGGAGGTTGACTTCTCTTTGCATATTTGAGGAACGCAAAATTTTATATTGTGTGATTGCATTTTGGAACATTCTTTAGCCTGTTTCTGTTGAAATTTTGGGTTTGCATCCCATTACCGTGAGTGGCCTTATAGTGCGCTTAACATATTGTTTGTCATCATATAATTAATGCACTTGACAACCATATTCTTTATATGATTCAGAAACTAAGAAGACTGAGATCTGAAATCTGCATATGTGAGAGTACTTCGTTGTCCAACAGAAACATAATTTAGGGGCTGCGTTTGTATAATCGCTTATCTGAGCTTTTCACCTTGGCATTATAAGTCTTCATTTTATGGGCAGCGTTTGTTGACCCATAGATTTGCTCTGTATACTGTATTTCCTTTACACAATTGCAATTTGATAAGTAATATGAAAATTGTATATAGATTTACTTTAAGAAATTCTAAAAGGTTTATAATATGAAAATTGTATATAGATTTACTTTAAGCAATTCCAAATATATCTGTAGCTTCATGTGCTTGCTCCAAATATATCTGTAGCTTCATACAATTTGGGTTCCACTGTTTGTCTCTGCAGGTTTTATGGAAGATATTCATTACTTTGAGAGCCATGGAAATTGCACTAACAATCCATTTTTTTTCTATTCTTGTTGAAATAAACAAATGTTTGTTGGAATTAGGTAATGGAAAAGCAACAGGCCCGTACTCCCGTAAGGTGCCTCAAGCTGTTTCTGGTTTCTATTCTCATTTGCATTGGGCAGCAGCAAGGGCGCAAGATACCTGTCATGTGCACCGTCTTATTCGATAATTCTTTTCAAAGTTGCATTTATAATTGAGTTATGAAATAGTTCCTTTCTAGTGAATCATTATGCGACTTGGGCGAAAATCTTTACAGAATGCTAAAATTTTCATTGATATTAATATTAAATTGATGAGGCATATTTTCTGTAATCATTGTGTATGTTAATGAAATATTTCTAGCAATATTTGGACCACACTACGTGATTTTCATGTCGGCTTGATAAAATGTAACAGGAAAATAATGTTCAAGATAAAGTTCTTTACATTAATAAAAGTTCTGTTCATTTAAACGAAAATTTTGAATTATAGATTATGAGTATATCTGAAACTTAAGTGTCACGACATAAGGACAAACATGGCATGTTTGGCATTACACCATTCTCTGTATTGTTTCGATAAAACTTCACTTTAGAGTTATGCTTATGGGAGATGTTTAATCAATGTATAATCGATGAGTTTGTATTTTGGTGTATATTATTTCACCAAATAACAATGTTCTAAAATAGTTTCCCTTACACCGTGGTAAATTATTAAAAGAAAGCAATCCAAAATCAACTTCTTTATTATCTATACAAAGCTCATCCAAAACATTACCTTTAAACATTTGTGCTAGATTAAGAGAACATTCTCCAAGCCTCACTCAAATTATAATGTGTAAAAAAAATTGCAACTTAAAGTGTGAAACCTCAAACTCCACAAATTTATTGTACATATCCATCGAGATATAGATGGTGTTCTATTAATATTTCACAAATAAGAACCTTTCAAAAATATGCTTCCAGTAGAATGATTGAAGAGCTTACAAATGTACCCCTTGTGGAAAGTGATAAGGTAAAAATGACGAGTGTTTCTACTTTATAGGAATAAAGTATACTTTCATATTAGATATGGTGATTCTTGATGCATTAAGGAAATTTAGAGCATCTTAATGACTGATAGGAATTGTACACTAGTTTCGGAACATGAGTGGTCAAAATTAATAAACCAATCTTTAGTAAACAGAAAGTTTTCACATTAATACAGTTTATGATAGGCCAAGGATCTTAGGATGGTAGTTAAAGAATGCATGCACCAAGTAAAATGGAACATATCAAATGTTCTAAATGAGGAAGAAAGAGGATAACAAATCATGAAACAACTTGTTTCTAAATTAAGAAGATGATGGATAAGTGGCATTTGTAATCAGGATTGTTGTCCATAGAGATATTAGGTATCTAACAATCTATTCAAATAAATGGACAACCATATAATATGAAATGCATATTTTGTACCACTAATTCCTATCCAACAATCTTGAAGAAGTTTGCCTATCATATTGCATTAATAGCATTGTATGGTTCTAAATAGGACAACATAACAAGTATTGCATAAACGATGTGGGAATTCATATTAATGAATTTCATAATTGATAAATAAGTTATATTCTCTTGTTTTCGGGGGTTATTTAATTTTAAAATTAGGTGTTAACATGTAAATACCCTAGGATCACACCCTGGTACATATAGTGCCTAAAAACTTAGAGAGTGTGGAATTGAAAACATTGTAACCTTCAATTATGATTCATGTGTAGATTTAGGTACATGCATACTGATTAGATTTGTATATATACTGTATTAATCATGGCCAACAACGTGTTGGGGATAGTTGTAAAAAGAGCAAACCGGAAATCAGATGGCATAACTAGATGTAGTATGCATGATTTCCTATATGTTATCATATTACTGAAATTTTCCTACAACCACAAGATACATGAAAATGATTTTCAAAATAAAATCACTTGAATACTTTGACATAAAATTATTCAATTATGCTTTGGTTTCAAAAATGAACAGATCCATGGATTCCTTAATTCTCCAATCAACAAACCAAGTGTGGCTTGATTAAAGGTTGTGCGAATAAGTAAAGGAATTTTTGTCGTTGAATTGATGTTATAATAATAATATTAACATTGTTTGGAAACATGTGGATCATGTATATGTCATTCATATCATGTTATGGACATTAGGTATTGTGTACACATTACACAAGTTGCACTGTGTACATTTGGTACAAATAGTGGTAGTGTAGATGCAGGTATTAAATAATATATGACACGTATGATTGTATGTTCACATGGTTGAGGAGAAGGAAATAGGTGATTTCCTGGTGTGGAAACCAATCCAGAGTGCGTGCATAGGCAAGACAACAGTGGAAGCTAAACATAATTCTCTCATGATAAGACTTCTAGATAAAATTCTAGATAAGCTTAATGGATTGGGAGATAAATATCCATTATGTTTCTTAGCTGGAAAAAGATTCTAAGTTTAATATAAAACCCTTGCAGGGGAGAAAGAGAACTTTTTATGCAAAAATCCTTGTGGGAGAGAAAGGTCAGAAAGATAAACATAAAAGCCTTGTAGCAGAGAAAGGAAATATTTTAATGGAAAAAGCCTCGCGGGAGAGACACACGAGCTTTTTCATGAAAAGCCTAGGAAAAATGGATACAAATATCCACCTAAAAGTGCAACACCACTAAAGGAAACCATATCATGAAAGAGGGTATTAAATAACCATTGAAGGGATTAAGAGAGGTAGTTGATCCATGGCAAGAATTGTCAGCTTGGGGATGAATTGAAGGAAGTTAGTTCTAGGTTGGGTGGAGGTTCTTGAGGTTCCAAGTGACATTATTTCAATTTCTCTTGTCGGATTCCATTGCATGGGATGTACTGTATGTTTTTCCTTACCTTTTATATTATTGAATTCTCTCAGTATATGTGTATATTTGTATGTGTGATCTTTGTGTAGGAGGATTATTGAATAATGATGTATGAGACAACTGTGTATGATGAATAATTATATTCTTAAGGTTTCCATTATATAACTGGTGGTTTACATTATTCATGCTAGGCATTTTTCACCATGAATTGCATCCACTAAGGGTCATCTTAACTATTTATTTACTATGATTTGTATTGCATAAGATATATGTGTTAGTAATACTTTCGACTATGATAATAGTACTATGATAAAGGGAAATGCTAGATACCATATATTTATGATAAAATTTCCATTAATGTTGGTGTTGAGTTATCAAAGGATTGGAATCTTTAAGCATAATCTTATCATTTGGAATGCCCATGATTGATTTGTTCCTCTGAGTTGTAGTGCATGCATAAGAGTTGATTTGGAATGTAGTAATAAAGTCTAGTCATTGAACCTAATTTCTAGGTCTTGGAACTAGTGGAGCATAATAGGTATTTTGTAGTATCGTGCCAAGGGGGTATGTGACATTGGTACTAGGAGTCAACTCGATGCTAGCCAATCTTAACAACTCCTACTAAACTGCATAGACAAACCCTATGTCCTAACTAATGAAATATACTTAGCTACCCCATGGAGCCTAACACTTCCCTAAAAAAAATAATTCATCCACATACGATGCCTTACTCCGATGAGATCATGAAGAAATGCACAAGTTTGGTAAACCAATCAATAGCTACATAAATGCAGTCTCAGCCATGTAACTTCGGTAGACCTATCATGCAGTCCATTGACACACTCTCTCAAGTTTTATGTTTTGGAATAGGAAAAGGTTGCAATAAACCTGTAGGATGAGTATACTCGAACTTGTTTTACTAGAAATTCATACACTTCCCTACATGTCATAATAGGTCATCCCTGAGGTCTTCCATGAGAGCCTCTCTCTAATCTGGCTGCAACTTTTGAAGTATATAGTATATTTTGCCAAAGGTGTATCATGAGTGGCCATAAAGATCATATCCTTGAGTATGGAATGAAGAACTAAATATATTTTGTCCATGTAGTAGATAATTTCATCCATGCCTCTATATCTTTCATCTAGAATGTGACCATCCATCAATTCACAATGAAAACTTATTCTTGGAATATTTTGCTAGCAAGTGTGATTTCAAATTAGTTGAAATATCCATAAGGGAACATGCCACCAATTTCCTATAAAGGGAATCATCAACAATATCTTTCTTTCCCTCCATATACTCAATTCCAAAATCATAAGTTTGTATCTTTCTCACTCATTTATACTACCTCTCATTCAGGTCCTTCTATTCTAGGAAATACTACAATTTTTTGTGCTTAGTCTTAACTAAAAATATTCCACTATCTTGTCTGAACTTTTCCAAAGCATGCATAATGGCAAGCATATCCGTGTAGTAAATAAAGTGTATCTTCTCTAGCTCTTTGAGCTTCCAACTCTAAAAAAGTATCAAATGTCTATTCTATAAGAAGAAAACTCTTATACCCTCTTCTAATGCATCACACACAAACAAAAAGGGCTAAGTTAAATCAAGAAGTAGCAATATTGGAAAATGCTTATCACTTTATGTCGGATTCTTACTGTGTTTCCTTTGTCCACCTAAATTTCCCTTTCTTCACAGGGTCTATGAAATAACCACTCATTCCCTTGAACTATTTCCTCTATGCAACCATTAGCAAGTTAATTTCATACATCGCAGATTTCCAGTGTAGGTATGTTGGGTTGGAAATCATTTCCAATGATGAGATAAATAAAGATAAAATCATTAACAAGTCATTGAAAGTCTAACTGAAATGGAGGATTTGGTATACTCAAGTCATACTATAGGTATTCTTGCAAAGTCCAAATGTCCAAAAATTGGTAGGGATATTCTAGGAATAGGGTTCTCTTCCCTGCCCTTCTCATCAAACTCCCAATGTTTTCACTTTGATTTACATTCATCTACCACGTGCTTAATCCAACCACAAAATAAGCATTTGTTTTGTTTCCTAGGTGTCAAGAAAACGTCTCTCAAAATTGAAAAATATGCCTCATGAGTTTCCAAAGACAACGTAATCAGATCAGCATCCATGTTGTATAAGCAATCCCATGTGTTTGAGTCAAACCCAACCATATTTCTTTGAAGATGAATATATGACACTATTTTATGCTCTCCTTCTTGAGGAACGTTTACATTAGTTATTATTGTTTGTATTCTGCCCTTTAACATGAGATGTACGTAACATTAAGAAATAGATAATGTGGCCATAAATACTATTCCTGGTGTAATAACATTCACATCAAAACATTTAGAATTCTCTTTTGGGGAAATTATTTGTCCTTCTGCTCCAAATTCTCTTCTCACACTTTCCTCCTTATAGATGCAATAGTTGCATCTTTTATCACCTGGAAACATTGAGAGCATACTTGATTCATATTTTCTCTTGGTGCAACACCATCAATCGCCATATATAAAACATTCATGGGTACACTATTGTAAATAGCCTATCTATGTAATCAATCATGCATTGAAAAACCTCACCATAAGTTGAGGGAAAGGACCAATCTTTTGGATGAAAAAAGGATGAATAATTTCATTCATATCGAGATATAAACTATCAAGCTCTATGTTATTATAATTTAGTTTGGAGGTGTCAATCAATATAATGATGCCATTGAACTACACTGCCTTCTCTAGCATTGTTTAAAGAATTAGGTGAGAAACGAGTTTACCATTCCATGATTACTACACCTGAGATGGTGATGGCCCCCCTAAGATGATGATAGTCGAGGACTAGAAGCTAAATTTACTTTATGATCAAGCATCACTGGAATTACTAATTCCAAAATGATTTTGGGATCCATATTATCACAATCAATTAGCTCATCATCGTTGTCAAATTCCTCGATAAGTTATTTAGGAGGAAAAATATTTATTAATCCCTAAAAGGCTATGAATTTCACTCCAACAGCTTCTACAGCATCAACTTTACCTGTACTCTCAACTATGATGCTAAAACTTTTAAGAGTTTATTCATGAGATTGAAAATCTAGGTCTGTGTTGCCCAAAACTAGTTGCTATCTAAGTTCAGCTTGTTAAAGTATAGTAATAGCCTCTATTAATTAGAGCAGTTAGTTGCATGTGAACTTCAGTGGAATGCTTAGTTGTGAGTCCCAACAAATTTTGGATAACTAGTATTTATAAAATTAGTTAATTCTAGTTATCTCTAAAATCTCACAATGCTAAATAATTTTAGAAAATTTTCCATATATTGTAGGCTATGCTCCATGGTTTCCTTTATTGGTGTTTGGTGTGCATCTACTTTCTCATGCTATTAGAGTGGTAGCTTGATACCAATGTGTAGAATCACTTCTTTAGGGTTTGTAAAGCCATCCATGTTCAAAGAAGTCACTGCAAGCAGCTAGTGGGTGAGCCAACACCATATTCATGGTGGCCACCATATGAATGGATGCTAGTAGCTTCCTATGATCCACCATTGTTGCAACCAATGAGATAATCAACCACCACTACTCGTGTGCCACCATTGTTGCATGTAGGGAGAATTTAGTGATCTTGGTAATAAATGCAGCCTGTAAAGCCACCAGCCGAAGAGGAGAGCAGTTTTTAGAAAAATCTAATGAAGGTTAAATTTGGCATGAGTGTTCTTGTTGTTGAGGATTTACAATTAATTTGGAAGTAATAATTTCTTCTTGGAGGTCAAATTCATTTACTAAAACAAGAGGAATTTGTTTACTTTGAGATATAAAGTTGTAGTACTTTTTTATACTCTTTTAACGTTGGAATATTTTTAAGTAGTTTTTTCTATTTAATATATTGAGAAAATGGGTTTATTTTTGAAGAGTTTTTTTAAAAGATATTTTTTTTTTTATTAGAATATCAAAAAAATTGACGAAAAGGGGATAGAAAGTTTTTTTTTCCTCATACTTTGATATTAAAAAGGAAAAAATGTTTTTATTGAATACTCTTAGTGTTACATTGAGATTTCTGTTTTAATCAAATTGAAAACCAAGGAATGGGGTTTTGTTGGGTTGTGTTAAATTCTTTCCATGACTAATCGACGTAGTGAACCAGGGGGGTTAGAGGGGGGGCGGAGCCCCCCCTTTGTTGCGCCGATTGTGCAGTAGGAGCATCACAAGGGGGGCGACAGCCCCCCCTGTCCGAGGGGTTTGAGGGGGGCAGGTAGGCCCCCTCTATGGGGTCCGGGGCAGCACCCCGGAAAAAATTGTTTTGGACCCTATATTAGTTTGGGCGAACCTACCTATGGTTTTCGGTCCATGGTATTGGATGCTTCGGCATGTATAAATATGTATTGTAACATTGAAAGGAATATAATGAAAAATCAAGCTGGTAGTCCCGGTTTTGGGATCCACAGGAAAATCTCTATGTATATGTGTTTTATGTGTTATGCTCTCGCATTGTTTATTTCTCTATGATTTAGAATTCATATGCAGGTAATTTCTGTACGGGGTTAAAACCTACATTTGGTATCAGAGCTGTTTTGGCTTCAAGGGGATGCCTTTGTTGTTGAGGGGTTTCGCTCGGGCCTATGGTAGACCCTGTTCAGTGGGAGATTTGCGAGATCGATTCTAGTGGTGAAAGAAGATGGCGAGCAGCAAAAAGATAGAGATCGAGAAGTTCAATGGTCAAAGTTTTGAGTTTTGGAAACTCAAGATGGAGGATCTGTTGGTGGATAAAGATCAGTGGATCGCGGTAGATCCAGGTACTAAACCAACGGGAGTGACCGATGAAGAATGGAAGAAGCTGGATCGGAAGGCAAAGAGCACAATACGATTGTGTGTCTCAGATTCAGTATTGCTGAATGTATCAGGGGAAGCTACGGCGAAGGCTTTGTGGGATAAGTTAGGGACTTTGTACCAATCTAAGTCTCTGGTGAATAAACTGTTCCTACGGAAAAAGCTGTATAACCTGAGGATGAAAGATGGAGACTCGGTGACAGAGCATCTGAACTCATTTAATACTGTGGTAAGTCAGTTAGCGTCTATTGATATTGAAATTTCAGATGAAGATAAGTGCATCAATTTGTTGTGTTATCTACCAGATTCGTGGGATAGTCTGGTTATTGCAATAGGTAGCAATGCAACTGCTTTGCAGTTTGATGAAATAGTTTCAGCCTTGCTGATGGAGGAGATGAGACGGAAAAATATGGAGAGCCAGAATGGTGATGCCTTGTCTGTAGGAGGACGGTCCCAGAATAGAAACAAAAATAAGTCATCGAGTGGGAGATCTAAATCTCCAGGAAAAACTGTAAAGGTGGTGTGCTGGAAATGCGGAAAGGAAGGGCACTTCAAAAGGGACTGTAAATCTAAAGCTCCTGATAAAGGAAAGGGATCTGATGATGCTCCTTCTGCAGAGGCGAAAACCACTTCAGATGAAGGTGGGGATGTGTACTTGGCTTCTTCAAGTACACATGTAGATCATGAGGCATGGTTGATTGACTCAGGTGCATCCTTTCACTTCACTCCCCATAGAGAGTGGTTCTGCGAGTATGAGAAATACGATGGTGGTGATGTCTTCTTAGGAGATGATAGGAAGGCTAGAATCATTGGTCGCAGAAAATTAAAGTTGAAGTTGTAAGGTGGAAGGGTTAGAACACTTCCAGGTGTTCTGCATATTCCTGCGTTGGCCAGAAATCTGATTTCTGTAAGCAAGTTGGATGATGCAGGTGTAAAAATAGTGTTCGAGAAGGATACCTGCAAGATGGTTCGGGGAGCACTGGTATTGATGCGGGGAGTTCGGACTGGAACTCTATACAAGCTACAAGGTAGCATTGTTGTTGATGGGTGCAACAGTTCTGTGGTTCTTGAAAGTGGAGCTGAAAATCTAGTGTTCTTTGGAGAGAAGACCATGCTGTGGCATCAAAGGCTTGGACATATTGGAGATAAGGGCCTTCGAATACTTCATGGTAAAGGTATGGTAGAAGGTATGAGTAATAGCTCTCTGGATTTTGATTTCTGTGAAAATCGTGTATATGGGAAGCAGAATCGAGTGAGTTTCCCCTTTGGTGCTAAGAGGGCGAAACAGATATTAGAGCTTGTGCACAGTGATGTGTTTGGACCTGTGAAAGTTCCATCACTGGGTAAGTCTGTGTACTATGTATCATTTGTAGATGACTTCTCAAGGAATACATGGATATATTTCCTTAAGAAGAAATCTGAAGTCTTTGACAGGTTTAAAGAATTTAAGGCTCTGGTGGAAAATCAGACAGAGAAGAAGATAAAGGTGCTGAGGATAGATAATGGTGGAGAGTTTTGCAGGCAACAAAGAATTTGAAGAATTTTGTAATAAGTGTGGTATAGCATGGCAGAAGACTACTCCATATACACCTCAGCAAAATGGAGTCGCAAAAAGAATGAACAAGATGTTGATGGAAAGGGCAAGAAGCATGCTCAGTGGTGCCGGGTTAGGACAGGAATTCTGGGTAGAGGCAATGGATACTGCATGTTACTTGGTCAACAGGTCGCCTTCATCAGCGTTGGAGGATAAGACTCCACAAGAAGTATGGACTCGTAAGAAACCCTCTCTTTCACATCTGAGGGTGTTTGGATGTGATGCATATGTACATGTTCCAAAGGAGAAACGAACCAAGTTGGATAGTAAATCTAAAAAGTGCGTCTTTATTGGGTATAAGGATGGTTTAAAAGGTTATAAGCTTTGGAACCCAGTCACACGGAAGGTTGTGTACAACCGAGATGTGGTGTTCAGAGAGGTAAAAGATGTTATTAAACATGAAGTCCAACCAAAGGAACCTGAGAAGATAGAGTTTGAGCTAAAGGAGGAAGAATCAGATTCTACAGCAGAGGAGGAATCAGAAGATGAAGAGCCACAAACTCCGACTGTGAGAAGATCAGTTCGAGAAAGAAGGCAGCTAGAAAGGTATAGTCCTTCTGCTTTCTGTTCAAATTTTGCTTTGTCTATTACTGATGATGATCCCAGAACTGTGAAGGAAGCAGTATATTCAGAGGATGGAAAACTCTGGAAAGAGGCCATGGTTGATGAAATGGTATCTTTGCACAAAAATGAGGCTTGGGATCTGGTGGAGTTGTCGACTGCAAGGAAACCCATTGGCAGCAAATGGGTGTTCAAAAAGAAGACAAATGCAGAAGGGAAGTTGGAGAAATACAAAGCTCGGTTGGTAGCAAAAGGTTATTCCCAAGTGCCGGGAATTGATTTTGGTGATATTTTTTCTCATGTTGCCAAGGTAACTTCTATTAGGTTACTTTGATCTGTTGCTACTGCTTTGGATTTTGAGGTAGAACATATGGATGTGAAGACAACATTTCTTCACGGGGATTTGGAAGAGGAAATCTACATGAAGCAACCTGAAGGCTTTGCAGTGAAGGGTAAGAAAGAACTGGTATGCAAGTTAAAGAAGTCTCTATATGGGTTAAAACAGTCACCAAGGATGTGTTATAAAAATTTTGATACATTTATACGGGGACTTGACTTCACCAGAAGCAAAGCAGATCATTGTGTGTATTTTAAATTAATTGGTGATCGTGCTATTTATCTGGTCTTGTATGTGGATGATATGTTGCTGGTTGGAAATGACAAAGAAATTATCTAGGATTTGAAGACCCAATTGTCCTCCAAATTCGACATGAAAGATCTTGGTGCTGCAAACTATATTTTGGGCATGGAAATTAAAAGAGATCGGGCAAAGAGGAAGCTCTGGTTAAACCAGAGGAAGTATGTTGAGACAATACTGCAGAGGTTTAATATGCAGGAGAGTAAATCGGTGAAGGTTCCTATTCCTGTAGGTGTTAGGTTATCTGCTGAACAGTGTCCCAAGACACAAGAAGAGGAAGAGGACATGTCCCGTGTTCCATATGCGAGTGTAGTCGGTATCCTGATGTTTGCAATGGTCTGTACTCGACCAAACATTGCACATGGAGTGGGAGTATTGAGCAGGTTTATGTCAAAACTAGGGAAGGAGCACTGGACAGCAGTGAAGCGGGTTTGTAGGTATTTGCGTGGCACTAGCGATTATGGTTTGTGCTACCAAGGAAGACCAGGATTGGATAGAGTGTTGGATATTCATGGCTTTTTTATGTAGACTGGGCTGGAGATCTGAATCAAAGAAGATCTACAAGTGGGTATGTGTTTAACCTATTTGGGGGTGCAGTCAGTTGGATGAGTAAGAAAGAATCTGTAGTGGCACTATCAACTACAGAGGCAGAATACATGGCAGCCACTCATGCAAGCAAGGAAGCAGTTCGGTCGCAGAGATTGTGTTCAAGTATGGGGTTAGTACAGGGAGCTATAAGAATAGACTGTGACAGCCAAAGTGCAATTTTCTTGGCAAAGAACCCTGCTTATCATTCAAAGACAAAGCACATTGATGTTCAATATCACTTTGTGAGGGATATGATAGAAGACAAAAAGGTGTTGCTGACAAAGGTGGACACTTTGAAGAATACTACAGATGCATTGACAAAATTTGTGAGCTCTAAGAAGTTCTCTTAGTGTAGAGAAACAATGGGCGTTTCAGGGCTAGAAAAATGACTAAGCTCTCTTGTGGCTGCCTATGGAAAGAAAACAACAAGTGGGAGATTGTCGGGTTGTGTTATATTCTTTCCACAACTAACCTACGTAGTGAACCGGGGGGTTAGAGGGGGGGCGGAGCCCCCCCTTCATTGCGCCGATTGCGCAGCAGGGGGGTCATAGGGGGGGCAGCAGCCCCCCCTATCTGGGGGGGTTTGAGGGGGGTGGGTAGCCCCCCTCTATGGGGTCCGGGGCCGTGCCCCTAGAAAATTTTTTTTGGACCCTATATTAGGTTGGGCGGACCTACCTATGGTTTTCAGTCCATGGTTTTGGACGCGATGGTTTTCGGTCCATGGTATTGGATGCTTCGGCATGTATAAATATGTATTGTAACATTGAAAGGAATATAATGAAAAATCAAGCTGGTAGTCCCGGTTTTGGGATCCAGGCGAAATCTCTGTGTATATGTGTTTTATGTGTTATGCTCTCGCATTGTTTATTTTTCTGTGATTTAGAATTCGTATGAAGGTAATTTCTATACGGGGTTAAAACCTACATGTTTCAATCCAATTAAAAATCAAGGAGAAGCTCTTTAATCCATAGTGAATGGATGATATTACAGAAGTTAGTCATGGCTTCAATCAACAAAAAAAATACACAAGGTCTCATATTTAATTGTACCAACAATCCATTGTGGGCAATGAATATGAAGAGTTTTTTTGCCGAATTTAGACCATTGGGAAGTAGTAAAATATGAAGAACTAGAAGCTACAATCTTAGCATGAATGACAAATTCCCAAAGAAATGTTTCCACAAAGAGAAGAAACAAGGATTCTAGAGTACTTAGGAATCTTCACAATGAAGTTGAAGACTCAATATTTCCTAATATTGTCGCAACAACTAGTTCCCATAAAGATTGGGAGATTTATGAAAAGGCATCCCAATGCACAAAGAAGGTCAATAATGCCAATCTTTATATTTATAGGAAGAACTTTAAAACTTTGCAAATAATATATTTTGAGTCAATGGATTAGTTTATGACTTAGGTCAAGAAAGTGGTAAATCAACTTAGAACTCTCAGAAAGGATGTTCTAGATCAAAAGGTGGTTTTGAAAATTCTAAGAAGCCTACCACCTTAATTTGATATTCTTGTGACATCCATAGAAGAAAATAAGAATTTTTCTCGATTTTCAATTGAATAACTGAGAGGGTCATTGTTGAACCATGAGTTAGGGATAAAACGTAGAAATGACTAATTAGAAAATGTATTTCAATCGCAAGTCACAATTGATAGAGGAAGAGGGAAAGGAAGTAGAGGTAGAGGAGGAAGAGGAAGAAGAGGAAGAGAATATTCTAACAACATAAACAATGTGTCAATTCAACTTGAACAACCACAAGATCAACCACATAGTCAAAGAGGGAGAGGTCAAAACAACACAGGAAGAGGAAGGATGCAAATGTCACATATATAATTTTAAAACTACAAGAATCATATTTTCATTTTGAAATTGAATGTAGAAAGACGCAGATATATTTTACCAAAGGAAAATCACATGTTTTAAACACTAATAAAAGTATAAAATCATATAAGTTTTTTTCTTGTTTGGAAATTCAAGAAAAAAACAATGAAGAACTATAGTAAGTGGAAAATGGCTACAATAACTATATGATGGGTAACAAAGATATTTTTTTATGTTTTGATTAAATAATTAAAATTTAGATTATGTTGAGTGATAAAATTCATGTTAATTCCTTAGGAAAAGGTATTGTTATGATTGTAACCAAGAAAAATTAAAAGAATGGCATTAATGATGTCAGTTATGTATGAAGATTGATATATAGGCTATTAATTGTATGACAAATGAGTGAAAATGGGATTCAAGTCAAGTTTAAAGGTCCTACTTGTACCGTTATCGATAGGGAACCTAGTCAAAGAGTCATAGCAAGGATCCAAAAGAACAAAAGTATGACATTTCCTCTAGACATGAGTAATGCTAAGCATTCATTATCATATGATTAGTTTGTAACAAGCTCTGAGGAAAATTGGTTATGGAACCTTGCATATGACCACGTAGCTTTAACAATCTTGAAATTTTCAAAAGCATTCCATGGTTCTAACTCTTCCTATGATAGATGTCCATCATAATCCATGTCAAATTTGGATCCTTGCCAAACCCAAAAGAAACTATTTTCCAGGTGCCACCAACTATAGAGCCAAAAGTTCATTTGACCTAGAACACATATAATGTTGTGGTCCAATGCAAACCCATTCAATAGGAGGGTTTTTTTATTTTATAACCTTTATCAATTATTTCAATAGAATTAAATGGGTCTCCATCAAGAACAAATACGATTCACTTGGAAACTTAAGCAATCCAAAGTGATGGTAGAGAACCAAAGCAACAAGCAAATTAAAGTATTAAGATCAAATGGAGGAGGTGAACATGAATCCAAAGATTTTGCAAAATATTTTATAGATCAAGGTATCAAGAGGCAATTTACAACAAGATACATTCCACAACAAAATGGAGTAACAGAAACAAAAAACCAGACCATCATGAATACAGAAAGAAACATATTGAAGGCCAAGAATGTTCTAAATGAGTATTTGATAGAAGTAGTATCATGGTTAGTTTATATTTTGAACAGATCAACAAACAAAGGTGTCAAATGCAAAGTTCCTTTGGAAGCTTGGTGTGTGGTGAAGACAAGTGCATCACCCTTCAGGATCTCTGTTTGTGTAGCCTATGCACATGATCTACAAGAATTGAGGAGGATATTAGAGGATAGAAGTGAAAAATGCATATTTGTTAGATATAGTGAATAATCCAAGGCTTACAAATTGTAGAACCCTATCGCAAAGAAGACAATTATTTCAAGAGATGTTAAATTTTTTGAACGTCAAACATGGAATGATCAAGATAAAGGGGAAAACAGGAATCAAATTTCTCCACATGCATTTGAAATAGGTGATGTAATAATAGTATAACATGTAAGACAAGGATTGCCACATCTACAAGTTCCAGTTGAAGATGAAAACTAAGGAAGACAAAATGTGCACAATCCATATTTTAGGTAGTGAATTTGAATCCACCATTTCGTACAAGACAAGAAGCTTTAGAGAGATTTATGAAGAACTAGATAATGAACAAGTACATCTTTATTTAATATATTTCCAACCAACACATTTTGATGAGGTAGTGAAAAAGAAAGAATGGGTTGAGGTTATGAATGAAGAAATTATAGCCATAGATATGAGTGATACATGGAGTCTTGTAGATATACTAGAAGGAAGAACACGAATTGGAGTCAAATGGGTCTATAAGGCTAAGCTTAATGAAAATGGGGAAATTGAAAAGAATCTATCCAAATTGGTAGCAAAATAATTTCACAACAATATGGAGTTGATTATTAAGAAACCCTTGCCCCAGTAGTAATATTAGATAGTGTTTGAACAAAATTAGCAATAGAAAGAAATATTAATGTCTAATTTATCAAATGGATGTCAAATTAGAATTTTTAAATGGAATCTTAAAGGAAGAAGTTTATGTATATTAGCCTCTGAGGTATGAAATCAAGGGTCAAGATTTTTTTTATATAGGTTAAAGAAGGCTTTGTATGGTTTAAAGCAAGCCCCCAGAGCATGGTACAACGCAATTGATTTATATATTCTCAATAAAGGATTCACACGTAAAAATAATGAATGAAATATCTATAAAAATATATATGTAAGGTGATCTTTTAATTGTTTTAAGTTATGATGATGATGTCATTTACGTAGGAAATTTGCAACTTGAATATTTTTAAACAACCATGGCGAAGGAATTTGAGATGACCAACCTTGGTCACATGAAATATTTCCTTGGAGTAGAAGTTGAACAATATAAGAAAGGAATTTATTCATTTGTCGGTGAAAGTGCAAGGATATTTGGACAAGATTCATGATGACTGAATGCAAGCCAACATATACATCAATTACTCGAGAAACAAAGCCAAGAAAAGATGACAATAGTCCAACGATCTCTTCAACTTTGTACAAGCATCTCATAGGCGTAATGTGCATCATATAAATAAGGCCTAACATAATGTATTTAGTTATTCTAATGTCCAGGTTCATGGAGTCAATAAAAGAAATTCATTACAAAGCAAGAAAAAGGATTTTAAGATATATTAAAGGAACAATATGATATGCAATTTTGTACAATAATTTAAAGCACGACCATCTTGTTAGTAATACATATAGTGACTTTGTAAGAAGTATTAATGACAAAAATAGTACCTCGAGTTATGCATTTCACCTAGGTATAGGATTGATTTCATAGGCATTCAAGAAGCAACCTAGTGTTTCAATTTCATAAATAGGAGGAGAGTATGTAGCAACAACACAAGTAGCATGCTAGGAAATATGGTTAAGAATATTGATAAATGATATTAATCCTGAAAAAAAGGAACCAAATCCTATTTTTTGTGATAATAATTCATCTATTTCACTTTCCATAAATCATGCATTTCACTACAAAATTAAGCTAATTGATACAAAATAGTACTTCATTCATGATTTTGTCAACAATGGGGATATATATGTTCAATTTTATGGATCTAGAGATTATTTAGTAGATATCTTAACCAAGCCATTGGGAAGAAATTTTCTTGAGTTTCATAGATTACGCTTGGGCACTTTCAATTATGTAACAATTGGTATTAAAGGGGAGTGTTAAAGTATAATAATCTCCTTTGTTGACTAGAGTGAACAGTTAGTTGCATGTGCACTCTAGTGGGACACTCAGTTGTGAGTCCCAACTAATTTTGGATAACTAGTATTTTTATAATTAATTAATATTGGTTATCTCTAGAGTATTGCAGTGCAAGATAATTCTACAAATTTCTCCATGCATTGTAAAATTTATTTAATGACAGGAAGAGCAAGCTACGGCCCATTATTTTTTGCATTTCCTTCATGGTGTTCGGTGTGTGTGTCTGTTCTCTCTATTACAACTACTTTGAGTAAATGCCATAAGAATTGAAAAATTGATAAATAAATCCTTTCCCTCTAGTAGCACATATATGACACTAATCATTTTTTTCAAATACCAAAAACTCAGCCAAAACCTGCTACCAATTGATAAGTGTAAGATTCATCTTATGTCACAGACAAAAAAGAAAATATGTTGCAAGTTGAAAATGGGTCTACAACGCAAGGAATAAGCAATGGATGCACAACATATACCATGATGAGGGTAAGAATGAGAAAATAACTTGAATCCCAACCAGTGAATTCCTTTTTTTCGATTATTTCTTGACCGCTTTGTTCCATTATCACCAACAAATTGATCAAGAATGTCTTCCTCACACATGGTAAAGGTTATCTCTAACACAGCATTTAAACAATAAAAGGATAACATAGCTATAGAATGTGGCATAAATTGGCATTTGTTCTTTCATGTACATCTCTCCTCCTAAAAAATGAGTTTCTTGCATGTGTTCCAACAACAATTTCAAAAGTATATCTTGATATCTTTGTGTTTGGGGTGATATATGAATAATCTCCCATAGTAATGTTTGCAAGAATTTACTAGGGTAGACAATTTCTATCTGATTGTTCCTTGAGATCATTCAATTTTACTATCTCTACACCTACAGCACCACAAAAGTGCTTCAACTCTCTAAGTCTTTGATATCAATGGAATTCCTAATAGAACACTCCATGTGTCATAATCCTTTTCATAATAAAGATATTTGACATGTGTCCTTGCAATTCTACATAAATAGTGTGTCATTTGAGGATTATCATCTATTTCCTTGGTAATTTCAATATTTAAACCACATGCCTCCAAAACATTACCAAAACATTCATATTCTTAATACAATTCAACAATACCCTACTAAGCTTGTGGGGTTGATGGAATGAGATCAACAACTTGTTGTTATGAAATTTAGGCATGATTGTATTAATTCCTATAGAAGAGGGACTTTCTTAGTGGTATGATATATCCATAGCTTTTTTTTACTCTGTGTTGCTTGAAAACTTGCATATGCACACCATTTCCTCCTGTTTTCCCTTTGAGATGGCCTTCAACGGCGTTTCTAGTAGACTAATTCTACTCTTCTTCTTTAGCTCTACTTTTCCACTCGTCATATGTTCTATTTGATCTTTTTAGACATAAAATTCCCACATATATCCCAAATAAAGTGCATGGCCTTCATTACTATCTAGAATAGCAACATTCTATGCCAACTATATGACACACCTATTTTTATTTTATTTTTTATGAACCATCTGCAAAAATGGAAATTTGCACATCTTTGATGGAGATTGGTTGTCTCTGATTTTCACTAATTGCTCGATAATGCTTGTAAGCTTCACCTTCCAAATCAAAGGGGAACTAATCCAAACTGATGAGCTTGTTATGTAAAATCATAGGGCTTTAATTCTTAGAGGGAGCCATATTGTGCAAACCAAATTATTAAAATTTTCTCCAATAATAATTCCATTATAGTAATGATGCATTTTTCTCTTTCACATCTTTAAATTCAAGTTTTCACTTCATCTTCATTTTCTAAACTACAAATGTCTTTTTTGGCATTAATTTTTTCCTTTCCCTCTTCGGAAATGTGTCTCGAAACCCTCTCTTCAAAACAGTGAAATTTATCCTCTTCGGATTTATCATTTAAATTTAGGTGTGCCTCTTTCTCAAGTTGAACTCGTGTTATTTTTATTCCTTCTCCTTCTATAAACATTTTTTATTTCTCTTTCCCTTCATCCTTACCAACATATTAACATTTTTCTTGTGCACTGTTGATTATGATCCCAATGTCCTTTGTAGGGAAAAATATGTCTCCTAAGTTTATTCATGCTTCCTTCATTATTTCTCATTCTAGAATATTTATTTTCGCTTGTATCAATTGATAATTGAGATTCCAATGATGCATAATTATCTAGCAAGATCATCAGATTATTGTCATAGTTTTCAATGTTTTGCAACAAGGGTAACATGTAATATTGTTCATTAAAGGTTTTATTTTTTTTAATTAGAAGGACTAATTCACATATAAAACAAACTAGAAGAATTTCTAGAAATGAATCTTAAACTAGAAACCCCTTATGCTGGCATGATACATAGCTCTGATACCATTGTATAATCCCATTCTACTAGAGAGAAAAAAATAGCCAATACACACAAATAAATTCGATCGCCATAACACATATACTTATGAATATCACTATAAAACCCCTTCTTGCTAAAAAAATAACTTAACCATCATACCATAATAAAAATATACCACAGCAAAAAAATTAGCCAATATATTATTAATATAACCTAGAATTACATATTGGGGAAGCCTTTTGAGTTTCAAACGTAGATTTCTAGTTGCACCCTCAACTTGGGAATGAGATGAATCTTCAACAATAGATAATTGTGAAAGATCTGAGTGATCTTTCTTTTTTATTAGTTAGGGTGGATTTGTTTCACCACCAAAAGAATTTATCTCAATAGTTTCACCCTTAGAGCTCCAAAGCCACAAGAGCGCTCAAAATCAATATGAGAAAAATAGTATACATGCCCCAAAGAGTGAACTCCAATCTCTCCTTTATCATTAAAATACCATGGTTGTATATCGTTGCTTATCAGAATACCATGGGTCATCAAAATACCATGGGTTTCTCATTTATAACTTTCACCCAAATGGCATTTAAATAACTAAATTAATTTAGCCATTTATTTAGGAATCTATAGCATAAGCGAAATAAAATGGCTACTAATTCTTTCCCTTTGATAGATTGTTGAGAGAGGAATATTACACTTGGGGACCTTTTATTTTTTATAGTATTTTACATATTATGGCCTTGATTGACACCCTTGAATGTGGAAAATTTTATTGATAACATTAAATTTCTCTCTCTCTCTCTCCTTCTTTATTAATCCCTCTCTCTCCCTCTCTCCCTCTCTCCCTCTCTCCCTCTCTTCCTCTCTCTCCCTCTCCCTCTCTCTCTCTTCCCCTCTCTCCCTCTCTCCCCCTCTCTCTCTCCCTATCTCTCTCGCTCTCCCTCTCTCACTCTCCCTCTCTCGCCCTCTCTCTCTCTCCCTCTCTCCCTCTCTCTCTCTCTCTCCCTCTCTCCCTCTCTTTCCCTCTCTCCCTCTCTCCCTCTCTCTCTCTTTCTCCCTCCCCCTCTCTCTCTTCCCCTCTCTCTCTCTCCCTTTCTCTCTCTCCCTCTCTCTCTATCTCCCTCTTTCTCTCTCCCTCTATCTCCCTCTCTCCCTCTCTCTATCTCCCTCTCTCTCTCTCCCTCTCTCCCGCTCCCACTCTCTCCCTCTCTCCTACTCCTGCTCTCTCCCACTCCTGCTCTCTCCCTCTCTTTCGCTCTCGCTCTCCCTCTCCCGCTCCCGCTCTCTCTCTCTCTCTCTCTCTCTCTCTCTCTCTCTCTCTCTCTCTCTCTCTCTCTCTCTCTCTCTCTCTACATTTGTCTATGCTTCCCTTCCTTTATATGTATTTATTAATCCCTCCCTCACTCCCTCACTCCCTCTCTCTCTCTCTCTCTCTCTCTCTCTCTCTCTCTCTCTCTCTCTCTCTACATTTGTCTATACTTCCATTCCTTTATATGTATTTATTAATCCATCCCTCACTCCCTCTCTCTCTCTCTCTCTCTCTCTCTCTCTCTCTCTACATTTGTATATACTTCCCTTCCTTTATATGTATTTATTAATCCCTCCCTCACTCCCTCTCCCTATCTCATTCTCTTCCACCCCATGTAATTTCTCTCTCTCTCTCTCTCTCTCTCTCTCTCTCTCCTCCTCCACTTTCTCCAAATCTCCCTTTTCCCCCACCCCCCTCATTCTCATTCACTCTTATAATATCTCTCACTCCTCCCTCTCTCCTCCCCATACCCCTCCCTCTCACACACACTCTCTCTAAATCTCTTAATATCTCGTTCACAACATGCCCCTCCAAACTTGTCCCTTTCTTCCTTCTTGTGTCAATCGCATATATCTCCCTTCATATCCCTTCCCTACACTCTTTGCTTATCTGTCTCACTTTTCAACTATCACTCACTCACCAATTCATTCTTCTATACCCCCCCTCTCTCTTTATCATTTTCCTCCTCTCTCCCTCCCTCTCTCACCCTCCCTACCCATCCTAAACACACTTCAACCATTTCCCACCAACTCATTCTTCCCTACCTCATGTTCTCCCTCAGTGTCTCTCCTTCTTTCTCACTTTATCTATATTGGCCACTCTGTACCTCCCTCTCTTACCATCACCAACACACCAAAGCCACCTCAACCATTTTGCATGTGTTAAATCCACTAGATACAAGAACAAGATCATATTCCTAACACTATAAATATGCACACATTTTAGGCACTAGGAACATCCACACGTTGTTTTGAATTTATGTTTTTCTTGGCTGGAATCCTAGGTACATAGTGAATTAGTTTCTTCAAATATAAGGTTGGGATTGGAAACCTTGTGGTTTGGGCTACAATTATATGGAAACATCTATTTTTGAGAAAACATGTATATATCTCTATCTTTGATGTTATTTTTCTATATACTAGACAAATATGTTGTCCATGAAACTACATACACATATAGAATCAATTGTGTAGATTGTATATGTGTTTATGCAATTTTAATGTTTTTAATACATTTTCCTCTTAAATCTTAAAAGAAATCTCTTGTCCATTTCCCCTATAACTTTCTAGCGCCTTGACTATTTGGAAAATTAGTTATATGGTGAAACAGAGGACATTAAGACCTACAATCTAAAAAGAAAAGGGAATGTTTGATAATTGTAAGACCCGTTTTGTTGCATTAATGGAAGACCTTTTCATTTCAAGGATATATATATATATATATATATATATATATATGAAAATTACTTTTACACAAAACAATATTTTTTTGTTCTCTACAACCACACTAGCTTTTGTAGCAATATTCCATCATTTAGGTACTCAAAGGTTGCACTAACAAAAACATATGGATATAATTTGCATGAAACTTAACTAATCAATGTCATGAAAATTTAAAATTCCGATAATTAGACACAATATCTATAGAAAAATTATATATTCTAAATTCCAACTAATTTCCTACATTTCATATTTTTACACCATCTTCATGTTCATTGAGTAAGGACCTCTAATTATCTATCCAAATTAACATATTCTTGTATTTCTAAGTTTGCATTATACTTCATGAGAGACCATCATTAACTTACTTTAGTGCTAAGTTATTTCTAAACTAAAAATATATACATATATATGATGATTACTATTCACTTATCTATTATTACATTTTATCTAATTTACTTATTGATACATATTATGTCTACCTTTTTAACTTATTTACTCTATACAAAAATTGAATCTGGGTTGGAAAGATTTCATTAGTTTTTCCATCCACTAAAGATAACCCCAATTGACACATATTATGTCTACTTTACTTTAATTGTACATTTTTTTCTTGATTCAAAAAATATGAAACTTATTTAATTATTATAATTTAAAATTTCATATAATAACTCATCACTAAACCTAATAAAATAATATAATAATTAGTATATTAAAAATAGTGATCGGTATATTCTTAAAGTACATTTTTACTTTAAAATTAAAGATTTATGGTCTCATGAACCGTCCCGGCCACCCATAAAACATATTTAATATATTAATTTTATTTAAATTATAATAAATAGCAGTAATAATAATCATAATATAATATGTTATTGATAATTTTTATATTTATTCAAAATTATTATTAAATCTATTCGTTAATTAATAATAATATAAAAAATTTAAATTATATTTAAATAAATAAAACAAATATTATTTAATAAAATTCGATTTTATAAATAAAAACTCCAATCTTGAAATTCCACTTTTAAATATTCTTGTTTAACTCATGATAAGATGATTAAAAGTCAAAATTAATAAATCATAACGAACATTTTCAAAAGATGACAAAAAAATTGATTAAAACTATTAATTGATTCACTTATTACGAAATAAAATAATAATAAATTTGAATTAATTAAATTGATGCCCCGAATTCGACATGTAAAATGTGTTTGATTTACCCACAGTCAACCAAGGGTATTTTCGATATACGAAACCTGTCTTTTATCTATTATGCACTAATCGTAGTTGTTTTTAACCTTTCCGCGTAAATCAAGCACCCAGGTTGAAATTATATTTTATATTATAATCATATGCAGATAACAGTTCAAACCCTAATGGCTGAATATTCGTCAACTTTTCCGGGAAAGGAATCAAATCAGGGTAGACGAAAAAAAATAATTCTTAAATCACGGGCAATTGAGTGCAAGTTCCACTCTTCTTTGCATGCAACATTCATATTTTGCCTGATCAGTTTTCGAAATCTGGACAGCCCTAACATATCGAACCGTGGGTTTGTTTGCCCACCTTTCAAGAAATATGGGAGGTTGCTTCTAGAGGTTAGGTCAGCCTATGGTCACTAGATCGAACTCTTTCATAAGACACGGTCAAATAGTGGGATGCGCTGGAATTTCTCAAGGCTATAAAACACGGGACCTCACCTTTTTCGGGTGAGTGTGAGGAACCGCAGACAGTTGTTTTTAAGTTCGGTGTTATACAGAAATATAACACTAGGGAATACTCTATCAGAGTCCAGAGATCCATGGCTTCCAACGGCGATTATAAGAAGCATGGACCCAGACTGTTTGGTGTGGATCTCACTCAACGCTACACTAATGTCAGCCATGATGACCGCACCCAAAAGGCGGTTTTAGGGGGAGAAACCCGTGCAAACAAGAAAAGCCATAGCGACGTGCCAGAGTTGAAGGGTTCTGCTTCTAAGACGAGAAGCTCCGCTCAGGGCTCTATGGGCAGCGTCTTTCCTTGCCGCTATTGCTCAAAGAAGTTCTGCGATTCTAAGGCACTGGGAGGCCACCAAAATGCCCATAAGATTGAGCACAGGAGAAACAAAACAAATCTTTTTCAGAATAGGCTGCCAACTCACAGCTTTCAGTATCCTATTGTAGGGCAGCAGCCTACTCCCGCTCTCTTTGCTTCCAATAGCAGACTTCCTCACAATTTTGAGTTGCAGAGAGTGGACGTATCAAATAATCAGCTCCGGTTTGGGCAGTTTGGTCAAAACTTTCACGTCAAATCGGCATCGAGCTATTTGTCCTCCGTGAAAAGGGCCAGAAATGACACCGAATTGGCGTCGAGGTGTTTAGCTTCAGTGGAAAGGGCTGAAACCGGAAATCCTCGAGAAAAAAGGGCCCGAAACGAAGATCCTGAGGAGCGCAATACAACACCTAGCCGTATGGAAGATCCTGAGCAGCACAATACAACACCTAACCGTATGGTTACTCTCAGTACAGAAGATGTGGAGCTTGATTTGTCTTTGCATCTCTGAGACTGAGTTTTATATTCTTTAGCTTGTTTCTGTTCAAATGTTGACCTCGCATCCCATATACCAGAGTGCCCATGAAATCTGTATAGTGCGCTCTTTACAACCATATTCTTTATATGATTCATAAACTAAGAATACCCGGATCTGAAATCTGCAATATATGTGAGGGTACTTGTCTGTCGAACAGAAACATAATTTAGGGCTGTGTTTGTATACTCTTTTACTTGAGCTTTTCACCTTGGCTTTTTAAGTCTTGATTTGTAGGCGGCGTTTGTATACCGGCAGCTTTATTAGCCTTTCACCCTCTATTTCATATGTATATTCACTGTACATAGGTTTGACAATTAGATTTGTATACTGGATTTGCTCTAAATGTACAATTTGGTTGGTAATATGAAAATTGCATATGGGATTTATTTTAACCAATTTTTTGGTCATATAATGGTATACTAGATTTATTTTAATTGATTCTAGATGGTGTGAAATTGGTGATTCTCAATTTCTTTGATAAATAATGTGTTCTTAAGATTTTAAAAAACCACATTGTATCTTTGATAAATAATGTGTTCTTAAGATTTTAAAAAACCACATTGTATTATATTTCTTTAGTAAATTAGAGATGGGTTATTTTAGAATTTAGATATTTTAGAATTTTTATTTAAATAAATTTAAAAAATGATGTGTATATTGAAAATTTCAGATATTTCTGTTATATAAATATAAATATTGTTTTATTAATTATAATAATTTAATTAATATAAAAATAATAAATTTGTTTTTAATTTATTTATTATTATATTTGGAAAAGATAATTATTTTTTATAATTTAATATTAAAAGATTCTAATATTTATATTTTTTATTAATATATTATATATTTGTTTTTTCTTCCTCGCAATAAATTTATTTTAATTTTTTTTAATATTTATTGATTTTCGTTCTAGTCATCTTTTAATTTTTTTATATATAATAAATTCAAAGTTAGAATTATTTGATAAAACAGATTTATATGATTAATTATGAAATGTCCAAGTATATAACATAGATTTATATTACTATTTTTGTTGTAACAAGGGATTTTTTTTAACTAGTTTGAATGACAATTTATAAATTAACCAAACATAGAGTTATTAATTAGAGAAGAAATGAGGTTTCCCATAAGAAGATTGTGATGAAACCACTTTTGAACTTAATATATGTTTGTAAAATGGTTCTTCTAAAAAAACATAAATTTAAACCCTCTCCAACAATAAAACCGCTTCCAATATAACTTATTCCTATAAGTGTGAACTTTCATGGAAACATTAGAGTATTTAGAGAATGCCATATGTTAAGGGTAAATTAAGAAGTTGATATCAACATTGCTAACTCATAAGGAAATTAGATATATTAGAGATTCACAACTAAATATTGTTGAAATCATCATGTTGTAATGTCATCGTTGAGATATTGAGTAAGCATTGCATATTTTCTAGAACTACAATCCTTTAATGGTGACATTGTTGAGCACACACTTTGTTACTAGACCCAACTACTAACTTAGGCATAATTACTAACTTATTGATTTCACAAGAATTATTGCATTTTCAAATAATATTATTTTTCTAAAGAAACAAGAAGGTTTGCAAACATGATTAGGAAGATACTCAACTAGTCATGTAAAATATATTATTTTATTATAATGAAGTCATTTGGTACAATAGAATTGATTTCCTTTTATCTCAATGGCTAAGATACTTAACTAGTCATGAAACGATATTATTTTATTATGAAGCCATTTGGTATAGTGGGGTTTATTCCCTTTTATGTTAGTGTCTAAGTTATGTGATAAGTTGTGCTATGAGTACAATATGACTTCATTTGTTAAATATGATCGAACTATCATTTTATTTGTAATTTAGGGGATTTTAACACCCCCTAATGGTTATGGTATAATTTTTATTTTTTGTAACTAGATGAATGGATAATTGGGTTAGTCTCATACTCGCGTGACACATGGTCGATTTCAGTCACTACCACTATAACTCTGGGGACTATAACCAATCCTCTTCTCCGTACACCAACTTGGCATTGAACCTTGCATCTCTTAGTTTCCACGATTTTGTATCACTTTGATCACCAATTGAGCTACCCCCTAGGACAATGATAATGGTATAATTAATAAAAAAATAGTTAAACCATTTATTAGATGTTTCTATCTAACAAGAACTACTTGAACAAAGTAAGGCTTCTTCATATTATGACATACCCCTTATAAAAATGTAGCTTTCAGCCTCAATTACTAGGTTTCTAGATTGAACCACTTCCTTGATTCTCAAAACATACATATTCTAAATTAAATTATTTGACAAGAATCTAGATGCATGTTTTATACCCCATTACTAAGAAATAACTCCCAAAATCTAGAGATTATAAATTATTTCAAGAAATTATATATTAAGCATCACATAAACTAAATCATTTACTTTCCTACTAAGTGTAGGCCTTTTAGATCATAAGAGTGTCATATTTTTCCCCTCTTTTTATTAGGAATATGGGTAACTACTCCTTTGTTAAATAAAAAATAATGTTAAGACAAGGCTAAACATCAAATGTTCCTATGTAAGTATTTCTATCTATCGAATCACTAAGGTCCCTAGCCAAAGCGTTTGTCTATTAACAAAACACACTATTAGAAAGTAATCTTGTTAGAAATAGTGTAATTTATGAAAATAAAAATTTTCCCTTTCAATTACCTTCACGACTAAGATAAAAATAAATAAATAAATATATACATATATATATATCTACTATTTTTTCCTTTGGTAAGTATATATACTATTATATAATTTAATTATAAATTTGGGAAAATAGAACTTTGTTTGTGACAACATATATCACTTGTCCTTGTATCTTAGATAAAAATGGAACATTACTCTTATTTAGAGTTTTACAATTTATTGGAAAATTTAACAATAATGAAACGCTTATATGTGTTAATTTTCTAGGTAACCTATTAGAATACAATTTTTCTTCACTTGATAACTACTTCAATGATTACATTAAACATTAGTTTCACATAACATTAATGGTAATATCATTTAGGAAGTTATAAATAAGAAAAAAATCAAGTAATAAACATGAGATAGCGGTAAAATAACCATGAAACAAAGAGACAAAAGGCATAAAATTATCCACGGAGCTAGGGAAAAACCCACCAGATAACCAAACCAGTAAACAGAACCATGATGAAGTGCCATACCAAAATACATGTCCCTGAAATTTCCCTGCGTAGAATTTTAGCTTCCTCAAATTCTAGCGTCTTCCTAAAATTTGGGCCCTCTTGTAATTTCGTTGGACCAGAGATGCATGAGACTTAAATGATGTGTCCAAATGAAGAGAAAGGAGACATATAACCCACTATAAGGGTAGACATGTAGGGGTAAATGTTTAACATTTAACATACCTCAACTAAAAAATAATAAAAAGTTAAAAATGAAATAGAGTCCACTATGGTGGTGATATTGTAGTGTAAACATTTAAATCTTAGCTCAATTAATAATAAAATTTTAAGAGTAATAAAAATAATAAAATTCAATTTGTTATATTGTAATTTCCAACTCAAGTTAGAAATTATGTTCGGAGAAAAAATGGATAAATAATTATAAGTTACATTCCTCAATGGTAAATTGAGAATAGTTTTGCATAAATTTTAGTGGGTAGTAACCACTATTAGGTCTACACATTTACAATTTTATTCCTACATGAGTGTTGAAAAGAACATAAATAATGATGGGAAGTAACTCCTATTGTAACACCCCTCCCTTTTATGTCAAGCTTTGCAAACCTAAGCTGAGAAAAGTTAGGTCTGATGTGTAATATTAAAAGTAAATACTTTATGAAATAAATAAATTTGTTAATCAATTGGAAAAGAAAGACACCAACAGGTGAGATTCTTGTCAAATCCTATTGATGAATGGGAAGGGATAATTCGTTCATGATAGAGATTATAGATTTAATTCTAGATAAGCCGGATGGATTGGAGATAAATATCCATTGAGAAAAACATAAAATATTTGCGGGAGAGAAAGGCAAGCTTTTATGAGGGAAAGCCTCGCGAGAGAGAAAGGTGAGCTTTTGTGAGATAATCCTAGGGAAATGGATAAAAAAGATCCAAAATAGTGGGATGCCACTAATGGAAAACATATCATGAAGAAGGGTATTAAATACCCATTGTAGAGATCAATAGGAGGCAGTTAATCCATGGCAATAACCTCTACTCAAGGGTGAACTGGAAAAATTAGTTCTAGGTTGGGTTGTGGTGCCCGTTTTCCAAGTGTGTTCTCTCTTCTGATCTAGTTGGATTCGCTTGCATGTGATGTTCTATATGTTGGTTTCTTACCCTCTATGTTGTAAATTCCTTTAGCATATGATATAATTTTCTTGAGTTTTCCTCACTATGAGAATGTTTGAATAAATTGCATGTTGCCATTATACATGAGTAGATTTACCTGTGTTCATGGCGTTTATGAGATGATTTTATGGATGCATGTGACGATTATGGAACGTAAATAAAGGGACATAGCATGTGAGTTTGATGCAATAATTGATATGTGTCACATCTTTAAACTTATGAGCTATCAGAGTTCTTAAGATGATGAACAACTATGCATGAGATAGTATATATTATATATAATTGTGTTCTAACACTTAAAATTATGTAGCCTAAGGTTCACACTATCGATGCTATGCATTTTATGTTATGGATTTATTTGCATCTACTGCGGCTTGTTGTGCATAAGATATATGTCAATATTATTCTAACTATGCCGTAGGATTTGGACAATGATAACTGCAGTGTCTTTATGCTAATTATTTCATTAATGCTTCTATGAAGTCATCAAAGTACTGACATTTTGAATGTTGAATCTCATCATGCAAATGCCCATGATTTGTTATTGTCTCTGAGTTGTAATGTATACTCATAAAAATGTTGAAGGATTATTATTGCTGTAGTTTATGCCTAAGGGTATGAGTATGGTTCCTTCCTTTTAATGTAATTCAATTGTCAAGATTAGGGAGATAGTTGCAAAAATAATAATTGTTCATGTAGTAAGGGAATAATTATACTTATGAAGACTGTTGAATTTTAACTTTAACCGAGGCAAGATAAACAAAATGAGTGTTGGCATTATGGCACAGATTTGGAGCTATGGCACAGGTCTTGTCCTTGATGGCAACTCACTCTGGTGACTGATCTCAGTTCAGGCTTTCAGAATGAAGGAAAAGATGTATACGTAGGTTCACCTAGACAAAGATGCGTATACACGCGGGTTAAACGTTACAAAGGCGCGTATGCGTATACATGCACTTTCACACAAGTAAAAGCGCATACATGTTGGAGAACATACTTTTGGTCGGTGGTATTTAGTCCTTGGTAGTTGAACCTATGGTTTTGGGCCATGGTACCTCGTCAGAAGTGTTGATCCCAAGTATTGGGTCCATGGTATTGTTTTGTTATGGTTTTGGACCGTGGTATTGTGGAAGGCCTAAGACTATAAAAGAGGAAGGAGATCATTTGGCAAAGTATGATCTGAATTATTGAATATCTGATAAAGTGCTAGATCTGAAATATTGGTGATTGGGTTATGGTGCATATCTGGATCTAAATGAAGGAGGAACCTAAGCGCAAAGATAAGGATAAGTTCTATTGATGGGTCATAATCTTAAAGCTTGGATAATAGTATCTTTGTATGATTTTGATCCATTATATGTGGCGCATGATTGATCTATAAATCTGGTAATCTGGGTTAATTAATGTCTGAATATTTGAAAGAGTGAATTATCCTTTATAGATCTGTACACAGGTTAAGTGAAGTGAATACGCGTATACACGCTGGTTCTGTGAATAAAAACAGCGTATACGCAGGTTGGTCCAAACACAGAAGCGTATGCACGCAGGTTTCTAGTTATTGAAGTAGCGTACATCTGTTGAGTTGTGTTCTAGTTGCTTCTGTTTGCTGCTGCAGTATTCTGGGTTCAGAATTTGGTGTGTGGTTACTGTTACTGCGTTCTAGGTACAACTGTCAGAGAAGCGTCTACTTGATTAAGTTCTAATTGGTAAAAAAGGAGATTGTTTGATATAGAAATTCTTGATGTTTGATTGATGTTCATGTATCTAGTCTGAAAATTTATGAAACATGGTCCCTTGAAGAAAGAGAAGATTGTAACCTTCTATAGGTCAGCACCTACGTACTAGTATCTTGGCTAGTGCAAGAGCTAAGGCGGTTGTAGCTCCCTTCCAGGAGAAGCTGGAGAACGAGAGAGGGTTGTAGCTCTCTGCAGGTTGCAGCCTGCGTACTGGTAAAGGATTGCACCAGTATATTATCATTGTAAAAGGAAGTTTCTAATTAAAAGGAAGATAGAGACGAATTGCAGCAGGTGGTTTTCACCCACATTGGGTTTCCACCTTATATCTTGTGTCCTTGTGTGTGATTGTCTTCTACTCTGTTTCACTGTTTCTGGTTACCGTTTATTTGATTATGATACACAGATTAATGATCAACATCTGTAAGATAAAGTAAATTATAAGTTTGCATAGTATACGCAGGTTTTCTTATACGTAGTTGCGTATATACGCGGTTTTCACTAACTGAAGTAGCGTATATGATCTGGATTTGAAAAAGGAAATAATTGACTTGATAATACTGATTCACCCCCCCTCTCAGTATTATTTCCAACAATTGGAATCAGAGCAGGTCCTTCTGAAGAAGCTTGATCACTTGAAGGAAGATCCATCAACATGAGCAACTACGAGAGAGAAGCATCTATCAGGCCACCAATTTTTGATGGGACCAACTTCGTCTATTGGAAGGTAAGAGTCACAACCTATCTTCAATCTCTTGGTACAGAAGTCTGGGATATCATAGATACAGGGTACACTTTTCCATCCACAACTCCTACAGATTCGGCTGGTAAGAAACAATATGAAACAAATGCAAAGGCTGTCAATACTCTATTAGGATGTCTATCTCAACCAGAATGCATCAAGGTTATGCAGTATAAATCTGCAAAAGAAATATGGGACAAGATTGTTCTGAGCTATGAAGGAGATGAACAGGTAAAGCGAGCAAAAATTCAAACCCTCAGAATTCAGTATGAAAATCTCAGAATGCGCAATGATGAAAGTGTGGCTAACTATTTCCTTCGTGTAGATGAGATTGTTAATTGTATGAAAAACTTGGGTGAAGAAATAAAAGAGGCTGTTGTGGTTGAAAAGGTTCTAAGATCTTTGTCGCCTAAGTTTGAATCAAAAGTTTTTGCAATAGAAGAAAAGGAGAATCTACGGAACCTTACCATGTCACAGCTGCATGGAATTCTAAATGCTTACGAAATGAGGAAAGGAGGACCATCAGATAGGAGAGAAGCTGGATTCAAGGCTTCAGGCAAAGGAGATTACTATGAGTCGGGACATATGTCAGAAGAAGAGGAAGAATCAAATTTTGTCAAGAATCTTCAACGGGATGCTGGAAGATTCAGAGGTAAGTTACCTTTCAAATGCTTTGCTTGTGGAAGAGTCAGTCACTATGCTGCCAAGTGTCCTCATAAAGATAAGCTTGAAAAAGGTAAGTAATCTGTTAGATGGAACAAGAAACAGAATGTAAATAAGAAAAGCTATTACACTCATGAAGATAGTGATGGACTTTCAAATAGTGATGAAGATGAAAAAGGCTACAATTATAAACTTTTAATGGCTTTTGAAGATGATGATTTCGTGGATGCTATAGATGAAGAAGGTCTTGATGAAGAGATTTCTAGACTCAAAATTTGTTTAGAAGAGAAGAATGTGATCGTAGATACTCTACAATTCCAACTGGCTGAAAAGAAAAAACATCATGGAAAGTTAGAATGTGAAATTGTGGGACTGAGAAAAGAGATTGAAAAAACAAAAGCTCTTAATATTAGATTTGTTAAAGGATCTGACACTTTAGATGAGATTATCAAAGTGCAGCACTCTCCACTAATCAAGACAGGTCTGGGATATAATGAAGAAACAACTCAAGCACAAAAACCATCTACCTCCAAGAGTTATCTTGATGCAACAAGGAGAAGTGAACAAAGACCCAATGGAAATCACTAGGTAAATCATGGACAATTTACCTCAAGAATGAACAAAGACTACCAGGTAAATCGGGGGCAATCTACTTTAAGGACAAACAAAAACTACAAACAGCCACAGGTAAAACCTTCTCAATTTGCCTCAAGAATGGATGTCAATAGGAACTACAATCATTTGGCTGGTAGATTTGATAATCGCAGGAGTTTCTTCAATGGCCAATTTTTTTCTTGTCATAACTTTGGTCACAAAGCAGTTCAATGTGTTGCCTATAAGACAATCACGACTAGAGAAGCTCATAAACAGAGGAGTATGACTGGAATCGTGAAAAGGAGCCACAATAACTTCTCTGCTCTTGAAAATGAAATAGAATGTTCTATTTGTAACAATTTCGGTCATGAAGAGTCTGAATGCAAGAGCAGGTTTCGGCAGACAACTTAGAAGGAGCAAGCCTCAAGTGCCAAATCATGGAGAATAAAAGAACCATAACTAGAAAGATGTGGTATAGCCTTATATGCGGAAGGGTAGGAAAATCAATGGTACATCGACAGTGGATGTTGGAAACATATGACAGATGATAAAGAAAAACTTCAGGCATATAGTGCCTTAGAAAAGGAGAAGAAGGTCTCCTTTGGAAATGACACTCCTGCTCTCATAAAAGGTAAAGGTTCTGTTCAGTTGAAAGAGAGTGTCAAAGCTGGAAATGTCATGTATGTTGATGGCTTAAAGCACAATCTATTAAGTGTCAGTCAGATGTGTGATCAAGGAACTGAGGTAATATTTCGATCAAATGGATGTAGTGTTCGTGATCTTGATACTGGAAAAACAATGATTAAAGGCGTAAGAACTCCAAATAATTTATACATATTCAAAGAAGGACAACATAAATGTTATCTAAGCAAGAATGATGAACACTAGCTATGGCACAGAAGATTGGGGCATCTTAGCTTCTCACAGATAAGGAAAGCGTGCAAATACCAGGCAGTTTGTGGTCTTCCAGACATCAGAATTCCAGACAATACAATATGCAAATCATGTCAGTTTGGTAAGAAAACCAGAACTAACTTCCCTGAGAAGGAAGGATCATCCAGCAGGCCACTTGAACTTGTCCATACTGATGTATGTGGTCCATCTAGGAAAAGTTCACCTCGAGGAGAAGAATACTTTATATTATTCATTGATGACTATTCCAGGATGTATTGGATAGGACTTATAAAGCACAAAGACAAAGCCATTGAAAAGTTCAAATCATTCAAAGCCTTGGTGGAGAACGAATCAGATCACAGAATCAAATGCCTCAGGTCTGATCGAGGAGGAGAATTTACCTCGAATGAATTTTTCGATTTTTGTGAAGAACATGGAATAA
The DNA here is from genome assembly GCA_031772625.1 of Pinus tabuliformis. Taxonomy (NCBI): domain Eukaryota; kingdom Viridiplantae; phylum Streptophyta; class Pinopsida; order Pinales; family Pinaceae; genus Pinus; species Pinus tabuliformis. Next base: position 756,160,989 of record CM062808.1, on the reverse strand, counting down.
GAAGGGAATTCTCTACAGCTAGGACTCCTCAGCAAAATGGAGTAGTGGAAAGGATGAACATAATGGTTCAACAAATGGCTCGTGCTATGCTTGATGAGTCTGGAACTCCCACAACCTTCTGGGGTGAAGCCGCATTTGCTGCAGTTGTTATTCTCAACAAGACAAATGTCCGGGTGAACAGCACTCAAACTCCTCATGAGCTCTGGTATGGTGAGACTCCTTCAGTAAAATATTTCAAAATTTTTGGAAGCAAATGCTATATCAAAAATACTGATGAAAATCTTGGCAAGTTTGAACCTAGAGCAGATGAAGGCATTCTCCTTGGTTACTCTCCCCACAGCAAAGCTTACAAGTGTTACAATAAAAGGCTTGGAAAAATTGTTGAAATTATTGATGTGGTAGTTGATGAAGAAGAAAACACTCCTAGGCAGGTAAGATCTGAAGATTTCGAAGATGATGAGGACTATCCTTCAACATCAAATCAGACTTATGATGAAGAAGAAGCTCAAGAGGCACCGGAAGATCAGATAAGGATAGAAGATAAGACTCCATCCAGGTAACTTCAGAAGAATCATCCAGAATCTCAAAATTTGGGGCAGAAAGAGGTAGGTATACAAACAAGAAGAACAATTGTAGAAGCCTCAAGCTATTTGGCTTTACTCTCCTCCACTGAACCACAAAACGTAAAAGAGGCATGCAAAGATGAACGTTGGGTCAAGGCAATGGATGAAGAACTTGAGAAGATTGAAAAAAATAACACTTGGGAGTTGGTTCATAGACCAAAAGATAAGAATGTCATAGGGACAAAATGGATCTTCAAAAACAAGTTGAATGAAAATGGGGAAGTGATTAGAAAAAAGGCCAGAATTGTTTGTAAAGGGTATGCTCAACAAGAAGGAATAGACTTTGAAGAAACTTTTGCTCCCATTGCTAGACTTGAGGCCATCAGAATGTTCCTTGCTCTCTCTAGCTTTCAGAAGTTCAAAGTATTTCAAATGGACGTGAAATCAGCCTTTCTGAATGGAGACTTAGAAGAAGAAGTGTACATTGAGCAACCAGATGGTTTCATTCTTGGAAATGATCCAAATCTTGTATGCAGACTAAAAAAGGCTCTCTATGGTCTTAAACAGGCTCCAAGGGCTTGGTACTATCGTTTGGACAAATATCTTCATCAACAAGGTTTTTCAAAGGGATCAGCAGATAGCAATCTTTATATAAAAATTGAAAATGACAAATTTCTAATACTTGTTGTGTATGTAGATGATATTATCTTTGGCAGCAATGAAAAAGCTATGAGTCAAAACTTTGCCTTGGTGATGCAGAAAGAATTCGAAATGTCATTACTTGGAGAGCTGACATATTTTCTTGGTTTACAAATCCAACAAAATGAAGGCTGTATCTTTTTGTCTCAAACCAAGTATCTCAAGCAGATCTTGAAGAAATATGGCATGGAAGATTTGAAACCAGTATGTACCCCTATGGTTACAGGATGCAGCCTCAGTGCAAATGATGAATCAGCAGTAGTGCGTCAACCAACCTATAGATCCATGACTAGAAGTCTACTTTATTTGACAGGTACCCAACCAGACATCATGCATGCGGTGGGAATGGTTGGAAGATTTTAGTCAAATCCAAAGGAAACTCATCTTTAGGCAGTAAAGAGAATCTTCAAGTATCTTCAAGGAACTCAAAACTATGGCTTATGGTATCCAAGAGATACAGATCTCACTCTTCATGCTTATACAGATGCAGATTGGGCTGGAAGCATGGATGACAGAAAGAGCACAAGTGGTGGTGCATTCTTTATGGGTTCCAGATTAGTATCTTGGTTCAGCAAGAAACAAAGTTCGATTGCTCTATCTACAGCCGAAGCGGAATATGTGGTTGTTGCATCTTGTTGCACTCAACTCCTTTGGATGATGGAAACCTTGGAGGATTTTCAAATCACTTGTACACCACCTATCTCCATCTTATGTGATAATACAAGTGCTATCAGTATCTCAAAGAATCCTGTCATGCATTCAAAGACTAAGCACATACCGATCAAGTATCATTTTCTCCGGGAACAAGTATTGGAACAAAAGGTCAAATTGGAGTATGTTCCTTCTAAGGAACAAGTTGCTGATATTCTCACCAAACCACTGCCCAGGGAAACTTTTGAATACCTCAGACAGAAGCTGGGAGTAGTTGATGCATCATCTTGCTGTTGAAACTTGTCTGTTTCAAAGAAAAGTGGGTGTACGCGAGTTTCCTGAGGAGGATCCGCGTACATACGCTGGTTTATGCAGAGATAGTCGCGTATATGGTAATTTGAAAGAAATTAGTGGGGATAGACTCTGGTTGAAGAGAGTCTGATATGGGTCTGATAGAGACCATTTGACACAGGTTCAGGGGGAGCAGATAATCTTCTAATTGTTGGCATTATCTTAGAAGCTTTTGGTCCAACTACACAGCTATTTTTGGTTTCAAGTGGAACAAATGAAGAGGGAGAACAGAAGGAGAACATGGTTGCTAATCTGAATAGTGATTGGCAAATGCTACTGATATCAGTTATTGATGACTTTCATGAGTCTTGCTCTAGAATTTTCATCTCTATGTCATGTATATCTTTTTTATTATCCAGGTCATGTAACGGCCTATTTTGGTTTCCCCCACTATGCCTGGGATGAATGATGTAATGTACTTGGTTGTCATATGTAAATTTCTGATGTATCCCCACTTGGTTGGGTGGATGATCCCCACTTGGATGGGTGATGGATGTATAGAGTCTTTTGGTGATAGGAAGGTCCTTTATGATGTATAAGTCATGGTTCTTTTTGAAGAACATCTTTTTACAGATTTTGCCTACAGTTAGGGGGAGCATGGTCAACGCAGCAGAGCAGAGATTTCAGCATGTACTCAGGGGGAGCACAACCGTTTTCCCTTGATGACAAAGGGGGAGAATGACTTTGAGGATCTTGGGGTTGCCATCAAGTCCAAAGGGGGAGATTGTTGGCATTATGGCACAGATTTGGAGCTATGGCACACGTGTTGTCCTTGATGGAAACTCACTCTGGTGACAGATCTCAGTTCAGGCTTTCAGAATGAAGGAAAAGATGTATACACAGGTTCACCTAGAAAAAGACACATATACACGCGGGTTAAACGTTACAAAGGCGCGTATGCATATACACGCACTTTCACGCAAGGAAAAGCGCGTACATGTTGGAGAACTTGCTTTTAGTCCGTGGTATTTAGTTCTTGGTAATTGAACCTATGGTTTTGGGCCATGCTACCTCGTTAGAAGTGTTGATCCCAAGTATTGGGTCCATGGTATTGTTTTTTTATGGTTTTTGGACCGTAGTATTGTGGAAGGCCTAAGACTATAAAAGAGGAAGGAGATCATTTGGCAAAGTATGATCTGAATTATTGAATATCTGATAAAGTGCTAGATCTGAAATATTGGTGATTGGGTTATGGTGTAGATATGGATCTGAATGAAGGAGGAACCTAAGCGTAAAGATAAGGATAAGTTCTATTGATGGGTCATAATCTTAAAGCTTGAATAATAGTATATTTGTATGATTTTGATCGATTATATGTGGCGCATGATTGATCTATAAATCTAGTAATCTGGGTTAATTAATGTCTGAATATTTGAAAGAGTGAATTATCCTTTAGAGATCTGTATGCAGGTTCAGTGAAGCGAATACACATATACACGCTGGTTCTGTGAATAAAAACAGCATATACGCAGGTTGGTCCAAACACAGAAGCATATGCACGCAGGTTTCTAGTTATTGAAGTAGCGTACATCTGTTGAGTTGTGTTCTAGTTGCTTTTGTTTGTTGCTACAGTATTCTGGGTTCAGAATTTGGTGTGTGGTTACTGTTACTGTGTTCTAGGTACAGCTGTCAGAGAAGTGTCTACTTGATTCAGTTCTAATTGGTGAAAAAGGAGATTGTTTGATACATAAATTCTTGATGTTTTATTGATGTTCATGGATCCAGTCTGAAAATTTATGAAACGTGGTCCCTGGAAGAAAGAGAAGGTTGTAGCCTTCTGTAGGTCAGCACCTACGTACTAGTATCTTGGCTAGTGCAAGAGCTAAGGGGGTTGTAGCTCCCTTCCAGGAGAAGCTGGAGAACGAGAGAGGGTTGTAGCTCTCTGCAGGTTGCAGCCTGCGTACTAGTAAAGGACTGCACCAGTATAGAATCATTGTAAAAGGAAGTTTCTAATTAAAAGGAAGATAGAGACGAATTGCAGCAGGTGGTTTTCACCCACATTGGGTTTCCACCTTATATCTTGTGTTCTTGTGTGTGATTTTCTTCTGCTCTGTTTCATTGTTTCTGGTTACTGTTTATTTGATTCTGATACATAGATTAATGATCAACATCTGTAAGATAAAGTAAATTATAAGTTTGCATAGTATACGCGAGTTTCCTTATACGTAGTTGCATATATACGTGGTTTTCACTAACTAAAGTAGTGTATATGATCTGGATTTGAAAAAGGAAATAATTGACTTGATAATACTAATTCACCGCCCCTCTCAGCATTATTACCAAAAATGAGAGCCTAGTAGTTAATTCTATGAGTAGGCTCAGGAGGTATGTTACAAATGTTATCAGAGTTGTCTAGGTTCAAACATTTTGGCCTATAGACCAATCCACCTTCGTATTGGAAGCCATGTCATGTAAATTTTACATTCATTCTCACAACTAAGGGAAATTCTGAGCTAAGGTTGCTTAACATAATGGATTTTGAGTAATATTTTAATGAGTGAGAGCTCCTAAATTACTTGATATCTGCAAGGAGATAACTAATTGCATAAATGGATTATTTAAAAACCAAAATAGGCCATCGGAGCACTAGATAGTGGATATTAACTCTATCGTTATTGTTGTTCTAAAAAGGTTATTTAGATTAGTGTATGAAATGACTCTTGTGTGTGAGCAGCATAATTTTTGAACTACAACCAAGTTATAATAACAAACCTCTAAATATATACCTCTATATTCATAGTAATGAACTGTTGGAAAGAATCATGGATGAGATATAGTTGTCGATTTCAGAGATTTTCAATAAAACCCAGACTGCACATTGTTTACAAATTTATTTCCATAGTGGTGCTCAACGGTTTTCAGTAGCAACATATCTAAATCACAGATCATATAGGTATACTAATTTTAAATGCATGGATTTCATGATCTTGATTCTTGACTAAAGCTTTATATTCTTCGATTTAGAGCTGGATGTTACAAATTATGAATTGCTATGAAAATGGATAATTGGGTACTTCTCCTGATTAGTTGATGAAACCCTTCATTATGCGTGTCACTTCGCAACTAGCCCTATTACATCTTTGACTCGTAAACAAGCCATTTCTTAGTGTTCGACTGCGCTTTAGACGTTTGGACTATGGTTCAAGGTGGGAAAGGGGTTGCTTTCCCCTCACACAATGAGTATAACACTGTATATGCTTGGGCGATGCAAATCATTGTCTCTGCTCTCATATAGATGGCGAGGGTTTGGATCATTTATTACCCAATCCGAATTTTTGGATGACATTATTTTCCTCGTTTATTTTGGTGAGAATTATAATTTGGAACATTTCAGGTTCTATTGGGACTATATCATAGTTTCAAGTTTCCGAGATTCACACAGGCACTGATATGGGGTGCAAATTTCTAAACAATTGTCTTTTGTACAAGCATCAAAACTATCAAGGCATAGATTGACATACTATTTCTCCAGAGGTGAATGAATTCCTCTCTAGGTCGACCCTAAGGGTTGAATGAAGGAAGTCAAAGGCTTCTCTTCCCGATAGTAGTTTTAGGAGTAGTAGAGTATTGTCTAGGGGTCCTGCTCAAAATTATCAGAAAATTACACCAAGATGCTATCGGTTTGTGATGCGGTAAACATGATTAATATTATATGAATCAATATTAAAGTGGCCAACAATATCTAGATATAAATAGTATTACAATGGTTAAATTGTTGGATTCAAGAAGTGATTCCAATGAAGTTTATCGACCCACTAATGAAGATATATTTGGCCCATTTTAGCCTTCAAAATAGATAATTCGACCTACCAAGGAAAGAGATTCAGCCTTTCTCATATTTTTGATGTAAAACTCAACCTTTGGAACTGATGGTTTAGTCTCAACCTGTGAAAGATTTGAACAAATAAATTCATTTAGTTTTTTCCTCCAATTAGTTTTGAATCTCCTCGACGGAAGAGGAAAGGAATACATGGGATTCACCATATTATCTCTCCTCCCATGTGGCTTGACACTTGACGCGTTGGTCGTTATCCTTAGTGTGATTTGTTATTCCTCATGCATGGTCATTTCATTTTCGATTACCTTAGAAGTTTTTTCGATTTCGATAGAATATAATGTATGCCAGTTAGGGTGGCTCTAGACCCATGTTTTATGGGTAGTTTTAAAGAAACAACTCTTTCCGTAGTAGAGGTAGGGAGAAAATCACTTTGACGATGGTTGTTTCCATTTTTCAATGCTGTCTCCCAGGTTGCTTTACTGCCGAGTTAAAGGCATTTGATTGCAGTCAAAAGCGATTAGTTGAAAATAGTTATCCTTATTAACATGCCATAAAGCAGTGGGTTTGGATAATGGATATATATTGTTAGCACATGTGCTTGATGGAAGCTTCTCACGTAGCGCAGTATCTCGGCCTTGACCATGGCAGAGGCACAGTGAAGTTATCGTTGGTTTGACTATTGTTCAAATCTCCAACCCTAGATTTTCTTTTTTAGTTGGTAGACACATGCTAGCTTGGGTATCGAGAAAGTTTCGAAGGGTGATGCTTGGACTAACTACTTTTTAGTACCAAGTAGGGTTTCATGGTTATGCAATGATTGGAGATCGCACGCATGAAAAATCACTGTGTAGCATTGAGGCCACCTCACATGTGACTTATAGTAGTGATCCTGAGGGTGAATAAAGTGCTAAATTGCATGATCTCATTGGCAAGAAGACATATCTTAATAGATGCTATGTTGCATCATCCGATTAGAGTAGTACTGAAATGTGTGATATCACAATAGGTTGCCATGATTAGATTGGATAACAATTTTGATACGCATGCCTCAGAACCTGTGGCTCTCATAACTTTTGAATTGCAGTAATATGAATAATTTTCTGTAATTTCGTTACGCGTTGAAGATGGTATGGCTATATATTTCTTTTTTTTGTTGATTTTATCATGCTTTGAGCATGGTATGACTACCTTTCTCATTTGGCATAAGATGTGTGCGGTGAGAGTGACCAAAAACCACCCACATACTTACATGCGGGTACGACCATCATATCCTTACCATAAGATGTAGTGGCATGCATCATGCAGTGATGGCACAAATTTTCAGTAATTATGCATAGGATGCATGCATATATTCGATCTCCTATGATTGTGGCATCGAGCCTTCTACCCGTCACCTTTACATGCACCAATGGATTAGGTTTTAATTACTTTCTATGCATTTGTATATTTGGATGCCATTTCCTGAAGAATAAATGTAACTGCATAAATGTTAATCCTTGTTTTAGTTGTTAAAACAAAGAAGGTTGTGAATGGTTCCTTACTTTTGAATAAGAGATGTTAAAATTAATATTATATATCATAAGTTAAAATGGATACTTGTATAGTTATAAATATGCATAGCAGAGTGGGATAATTAAAACAATTGATAATCATGGTAAAGCATGGCCATCATATTAATGCGATATTAAATCTTGATAACAATAAATGCATCTATAAGAAGAATATGAGTACTTGGGTTGCATAACTACATGTATGACTTGCATGAAGGACTCATTGTGGGGTTACAATGAGCAGCATGGATATGATTTCATATGTGAAGGAATCACAATTCTCACAAATTGAATTATAAGAAAACAAAGGGGAAATTTACAATGTATGTAGAAATTATGTGGTGTATTTGATTCTGGTTAGATACCATAAAGGTCAAATATCAAACTATGTTTCTCTTAAAACTCATTAAACAAATTTCTAAGTGATTATCCATGTATATGGGCAAAGTGTAAAATTAATCTTTACACCTATGTTAAAGGTATGGTTATTTGGTGGATTTAATGATAGGGTCAACATATCGTTTTACTCATATTTAAAATTTTATTCTAAGATTGCATGTTTGCTATGCAAGCGAAAAGCTTAAATAAAATAGAAACTCATTAAGATAATTTAGTAATAGGTGATCATCTTATTCTACCCCATATCAAAATCAAATTATGAGTTATATGGGGTCTAATTAAGAAAATAAAGTTATGCTTAAAATATCCTAAGAAATGATGAGATGTGAAAGGCATGTCTCTATATATAGTATGAGGCTAGGTAGCTTAAAAATTGTCTTTCAATTTAATGTTGTTGTGTTGATCAATGCACATGCAAGTAATGATGTAATGCACTTTGGATATGGTTTTCCAATGGATGAATAATTTAATAAGAAAACTTTCCAAATACACTTTAACGGAGGGAAGATAACCTTATTGGGAAATTATGCATAGTTAATTTAACATGCATAGGTTGGAACCTATGGGATTTCGATGGAGCAAAGAAGAAAGTGCATGTCAATTAACCTAAAATAGGGATGAGATTGTGAAGTGTGTGCATAATGTAATAAAACATATTGTATACATATTAAAAAGGGATATCATGCACTAATAATGGTATGATAAGAAGGTCAATAGGACTAGCACCAAAACTACGTCTAATGTAAATACATAATGAGCGGTAAAACCAATCATGGTGCCTTTTGGTTGATAATAGAAAGACAATATTAAGTTTATGAGCACATTCTCAAAAGATCCCTCAAATTTCTAATGTGACTTAGCATATCCATACAAATGTGATGTTGTTACTATATCACAAAGAAGAACCTTTCAAAAAGGTGCTTACAGGAGGATGATTACAGATCTTACCATCATACTTTTTGAGTAAAGTATACTTGTAGATTAGATATGATAGTGTTGATGCATTAGAGAAATTCACAGCAACCTAATGAATAACAAGAATGGTACAACAGACTTAGGACATGATGGTCTGAATTAATAAGAAAATTCATGGTAAATAGAAAAGGTTTTTCATAATTACCTCTCATGATCTGATGTAGTAAAATAACACATGCATCAAATAAGATAACATAAATGATGACAGGCTATAATGATGGCCAAATAATATTGGTAAACGAGATTGTGTATAAAATCAGTTTGATTAAATTCTATCCAACAATCTATTCAAGTAGATTTGACAATCATACAAATTGAAGTACATACTTTGTATCACTAATTCCTATCAAGCAATATTGGGAGGTTTTCCTGACACATTGCATTGATAATGTGTTTAGGACGGCATAAGAATTGTTGCATAAACCACGTGAGAATTCATGTTAATAAAAGTGATAATTGATCTCTTTCTTTTAAGGTAATTTAATGTTCAAAGGAGGTGTTAACATGTAAATACCCTCAGATCACACCCTCGTACACATAGTGCATAAAAACTTAAAGGGTGCGAATTGAAAATACTGTAACTTTCAATTATAACTCATGAAGGGGAAATGAGTTCATACATAAGATTATTCATGACCACATAAGTGTGGTGTACTTTCAAGTACTAAACAATCAATTTCTTTGTTAAGGATAAAGTAAGTATCATAGTCAATAATCTACTTTATGACTAAGCGGAAGGAATAATCCGTTGTTATTAAAACCTTGTCCAGAGGATAGATTTAATCCAAAAACTAAAATTTATGGTTATGATAAAGCTGTAGTCTGCATGATTACTGTTATCATACTATTTTTTTGATGTTTTACTACAACCATATGACACAGGAAAGTGAATTTCAAAATAAAAGCACTTGAGTACTATGACATAAAATGTTTCACTAGTTACAGAAAGGGAACAGGTCCATGAATTTCCTTATTATCCTAGCAATAAACTATGAACAGTTTGTTCCACTTACCTAATATAAATAGATCAAGGAATTTTTAACATGGTTAGAAACACGTGGATAAAGTATATGTTGTACAGGTGTTGCTATGGACATTAGTATGGTGTACCAGTGGTACAGATGGTACTATGTACAAATGGTATATATGATACTAGTATGAATACATGTATTGCACAATAATAATATATGACATGTATAGCTATTTGTGTGTAATACACAATATGTGCAAGTAGGCATGAAGACATTGGGTGGTTGTCTGGCATGGCAACTGACCAGGAGTGTGTACAGAAGAAGGAAGCTAAGAAGTGCTTCAAGGATAAGTATCAGTGTTTTATTTCATATGTGTATGCGTGCAATTACGATTTTGATGAGTACATGTGATTATGATGGTTATGTGTGAGCTAACCTATTATGATATTTTGTACATATCAATCTAGTAAATATGCTAGTTGACTTGTGGTATGCAGAGGAACTATAGTAAGCAAGTGTTCAACAATAACACAAAGGTTTGGATGAATACAGGGGAAGAACATGCATTTCTTCAAATAAAATAATGATGTGAAATATAAGCCGTAACTACTCAAATAGTAGTACTGTATATTGAAGTATGATATTAATTGTGGTAAAAATAGTTCAGTTATGCATCTAAAAGCTCTCACAAAATTGATTGAAACCAATCCTACAGGTAGAAAGGGAAGGAAATGTGCTATGAGAACTCCTTTGCAACTGATATATTTCTATCAGAATATCTGCATTAGATGGCCATGCCATGGGAGCCTCTGAATTCAGAGACAACTACCTGTGAACAAGGGAATAATATTGTAAGATGTAGTAATACACCAAGGACTATGTCAATTTAAGGGGGTGAAGTGTATAACACCCCTCCCTTGTGTGTCAAACTTTGTAAACCTAAGCTGACAAAAGCTAGGTCTAATGTATAATATGAAAATTAAATACTTTATCAAATTAATTAATTAATTAATGACTTGGAAAAGCAAGACACCAAGAGATGAGATTCTTGCCAAATCCCACTGGTGAATGGGAAGGGATAATTCTTTCATGGTAGAGCTTCTAGATTTAATTCTAGATAAGCTAGATGGATTGGAGATAAATATCCATTGAGAAAAACATAAATGCTTTACGGGAGAGAAAGGCAAGCTTTTATGAGGAAAATCCTCGTGGGAGAGAAAAGCGAGATTTTATAAGATAAGCCTAGGAAAATAGATAAAAAAGATCCATAAAAGCAAGACATCGCTAATGAAAACCATATCATGAAGAAGGGTATTAAATACCCATTGCATAGATCAACATTTGCAGTTGATCCATGGCAAGAACCTCTGCTCGGGGGTGAACTAGAAGAGTCAGTTCTAGGTTGCATGGTGGTGCTCCGTTTTCTCACTTTTGATCTAGTTGGATTGATCTAGGTGGCTCCAGAGACACACACAGGACAAAGAGGTCTTATGAAAGCTCGAAAATCAAAGTGATTATAATGTTTTTGAACTAGGACCAAAGAGTATATTTCTTCATCCTAATCGTGACGATGTGAATGGTTCATCAATCTGAGCTCGTATGAGGGAGAACAAGCTAGTCAAAGTCTTGGCCAAAGTTGGGCTATGGGCCACATTTAAGTATCTTACAATTTTACCAACCCTAAGGCATGAAACGTAGCTCCCAAAATCGGTTGAAATTGTGGCCTCGTTAATTTGCCCAATATCCTTATTTTCTAAAAGTTGGAAAATCTCCACTATTTTTAAATAATATATATCTATATATATATTGTGGTGGTGGGCCACCGCCCCCAAAACTATTTCATAACAAAAACAAATATTATTTTTATAAGGTCGATGGGCCATGACCCCCACTAGCCTAACCCTAACAAGAACATTACAAAAAAATATATTAAAATATGGCTCGGCAACCATCACCCCGCCGAGCCCTCCAACCCCTCCACACCATGTCAAACATTTAAATGTGGTGGGCATGGGCCACGTCTAGTGGACCTGCCCTACACCCCCACTATGTACATAATAAATAAAGGGGAGGTCGGTGGCTACCGAGCCCACGCCAATCACATGGGATGGACCGCCACCATATGGTGGCCTCATACAACGCACCATTAAGTGAACCATGTGATATGGCCCCAGTACCTTAATGCCATAAAACAAACATCACATTAAAATATTGTTACGATGGATATGAGTTGGGTCAGCCAATGCGGACCCAACCCCAAATACATCATAGTTAAAAAAATTAAACTATAATGTGTTAACGAAAGGAGGGCGGGATTTGACCACCCAACCCCTCCTCAACGATTTACCAATTTTACCAACACACCAACCATTTTATTGGGTAATCCATTGTAAATTTTTTATAAGGACTAGTTTCCTCAGTGCATGAGGCAAATGGAGGAACCAGGAGCGGGCACGGAAAATGAGGTGAAATTTTTTCCAATTAATTTTTAATGAAGGTGGAACCATGACAGAGCAAAATTTCCAGGAGGGTGAAGTTTTTGCAATGTCCAAATTGGACAAACTTTATGTCGATCTTACACCTCTAGGCGATATGATTGCGATGGTGGAATCAGCTTCCTCATCTCAACAGTCAATTTGCAGAGGACCCGGAGGAGGGAATCATTAGGGAATCTGGGGGGAATCTAAAAGATTCCTTGAGCCTCAGATTCTCACCTTCTCAGAATTCAGAAATTTGACAGTCAATTTTGCACTATTCGACGCCAAAAATCTTATGGTGTGTTCAGATTTTCCATTTTCTCATTCTATTTTTCAGCCACTTTTCTAAGTGGAGTGCAGGTGTCAGCATCCATGTGTGAGCAGTCATTTCCATGCGATTCGATGATCCGAACAGTTTCAGTAGTTTGACATCATCTTCCTCAGGTGGCCGCAGGATGTCAGGTATATGCAGTATGTTCATGTACTTCTTTTTGCTATGCATTGTGTTGCAAATATCCCTGTTTGATGTTTGATGTTTGATGTGGGATCTTGTTTCTACACTTGTTTCATGATTCCTACTTGATGTGATGTGGAATCATCTATGTGATGTACTTCTTGTCATGACTCATCATGTTGTGTTTTGAGATCCCTTTGTTGTATGTTGATGTGATATTCATGTTGTCATCATGCATGTTTGCATTGAGATCCCTTTTTATGCCATGTTGGCAGGATGCTCTTAATCATCATGCATGAGTTTTTGTCATACTGATAGGAGTCCTTTTGACTGAAAGTTCTTGTAGTGGAACATCTCTTGCAGCCACTCCTGCGTGAAGGCATTTTCCTTGTATGATAGGGACATCACCTCTTATGTACATGATCACTATTGACAACACTTAATGTAGCGGTGTACACCATATTGACACCGGGGCCCAGAGACGTAGTCCCTGCTCGACGAACTCCGTTATCAATGGTTTAGGTTTTCATGTACTGATGATTTTCATGTTCCTCTTCTTTACAACATGTTGATGTATTCATTAATGTTCTTTTAAAAATGCAATTTAACACATCACAAAAGTAAAAGGTCTTGGAAGGGTCCTTTCTCACACCTGGACCTGGATCAAGTGGTATGAGAGCAATCTTTGCATGGATGTGAATTGCAACGTGAACAATGGAACGTCTAGCAATAGAGGATGAAAAAGCGATGTACGAGAGAATGCTCAAAATTTCCAAAAGTGTGGAAATAATTTATGAAACTCTACAGAAAGAGACAAAGGAAATGGAGTGATTGCATCTTGAATTGCAAGCCACGGAGGAGGCCCTGGAAGAACTAAAGTGCAACAAACAAAATCTTCAATCAGAGAACACTAAATTGAAGATGCTTCTACATGAAGAGGAAGAGGACAAACATAGTTTGCTATGACAGCTGCAAGCAAAGGACGAGGCCTTAGAAAAGCTACAGCATGACCCATGTGAGGTAAAATGTATTTCTATGAATTCATGTATGTGTCCTGATGATGATTTCGCTATTTTTGAAAATCATACCACGGGAATTGGCTCCAAACTATTGAAGAAAATGGGGTATGAAGGAAAATGCTTGGGCGTTAATGGCCAAGGCATTGTCAACCCCATCAAAGTAGAAGAATTACCCTGTCAGGTAGGACTTGGGTATGTAAGGAAAGAAGTTGGGGAATGCACTGAAACAACTAGCGAACCACCAAAAACAGATGATGAGAAGCCCTCATCAGTTCTTTCCAAATCAATAGAGGAGGTAAAAGATGTTGATTTCCTTTCGGTTTCGTCGTAACATAGTATGCATTCTGTTGGAGATTTGGAGATCCCAATTATAGGGACAAACATGAGGTACCTTACCAGGATGAGGCATGAGAAGGAAGAAAAACTTGGTATTAATAACCAATGCATAACTCAACCATTGGAGGTTGTGCAGAGACCTCAATTTGCAGGCATGGGATACACCAAAGGGGAATGCTCAAAGGTGTCGTATGCTTACGAGACATCATTGAAATCGTCTAGGAAAGAGAATGATGGGAACCCATCCCCATCATCCAATTGAAGTTTCCATTGCAAGGAAAGAGCTGAGGCAAGCTCTTATCGCCATACTTACACCAGAGATGGCAAGGAAAGGTATAACCACTTTCGACATTCGAATGTTGATTTTGATTATGATCATGTTGTTAATGATGAACATAAAACATGACATCGAAAGACATGTTACTACCTTTTGTGGATTACACAACCATAGATTTTCTAAGTGTTCGAAAAGAATTGCAGCACACAAAAGGATGAGGCATGAAAGACCCTCTCAACAACATGGAAAGAAACATGTTAAGGAAATCTGGAGGAAGAAGATGTATTGCAGTCATTGCGACATAAGTGGCCATCAAAGAGCCACATGTTGGAGGCTCCATCCAGAGCAACACCTTAAGACAAAGTGTTGATGCATGAACCAAATGAAATAGTTGTTCGAAAAGCAAAACCATCACAAGGATGTGACCTATTCACAGGGATAAGTGAAAAATGGTTTCCATATATGTTAGTGTTTCATGGTCGTACTTTTCTAAATAATTTGCTGCATTTTAAAATGTAAAAGTGATGATGTGTTTTCCATCACTTGTTCAGCAACAATGATGTCTGGTCTTGTTTTGAGTTGCATGATAAATTATGAAAGTGATTTCGTGTTTCCATCACTCGTCAAAATCAAATAGTGTTTGGCCTTATTGTTGTAAATCATGTGTTCTAGTGATGATGTGTTTTCCATCACTTGTTGAAAGCAATAATGATATGTTGGCCTTATTTATAGCTGGGGTATTGTGTCCATCTTGATGTAAAATTGACCACCAAGTATGTGTTATAAACTCGTGGCAAGTGTGGGATGCTTGGGTCATTAGTTGGTCTTGAAATTCAAACATGTAATTTGCAAAACAATGCACTACAGGTTGCAAAGGTTGCAGGTGTCGTCTCATTACTTAAGGCTCTGAAGAACAAAGGTCAAGGGGATGGAAGCGAGACCTTTTAGGATGCTTGTGATGCAAACAAGGTACAAAGAAGTTTTATATTATTTTTCATGCTTTTGGAGGACCAAAAGCTCCTCAGTGGGAAGGATTGATCCCAGTGGCTCCAGAGAAACACAGGAAAAACAGGGCTTATGAAAGCTTGAAAATCAAAGTGATTAGAATGCTTTTGAACTAGGACCAAAGCGTAGATCTCGTCATCCTGATCGCACCGGTGCAAATGGTTTTTCAATCCAAGCTCATATGATGGAGAACGAGCCAGTCACGTTTTTGGTCAAAGTTGGGCTGTTGGCTAGGTTTAAGTATCCTACAATTTGACCAACCCCGAGGCATGAAACCTAGCTCCCAAAATTGGTCAAAATTGTAGCCGCGTTAATTTGGCCAATATCCCTTATTTTCTAATGGTTGGAAGATCTCCCCTATTTTTAACTAATATATGTATATATATATATATATATATATATATATATATATATATATATATATATATATATATATATATGTATATATGTATATGTATATGTATATGTATATGTATATGTATATATATATATATATATATATATATGTATATATATATATATATATATATATATATATATATATATATATATATATATATATATATATATATATATATATATATATATATATATATATATATATATATATATTGTGGTGGAGGGCCACCACCCCCGCCACCCCCAAAACTATTTCATAACAAAAAAAAATTCTTATTCTTATAAGGCCGATGGGCCATGACCCCCACCAACCAAACCCTAACCACAACCTTACAAAAAATATATTAAAACATGACTCAGCATCCATCACTCTGCCGAGCCCTCCAACCCCTACACACCATGTTAAACATTTAAATGGGGTAGGCACGGGCCATCTCCGATGGACCCGGCCCACACCGCCACTATGTACGCAATAAATAAAGGGGAGGACAATGGGTACCAAACCCGCGCCAACCACGTGGGCTGGCTCGCCACCATGCGGCGGCCTCATACAATGCACCATTAAATGGGCCATGTGATACAACCCCAATACCTTAATGCCATAAAACAAATGCGTCATTCAAATATTTTTATGGTGGATATGGGTTAGGCAACCCAATGCGGACCCGACCCCAAATACATTACAGTTAAAAACATTGAACTATAATGTGTTAAAAAAAAGGAAGAGAGGGGTTTGACCACCTGACCCCTCAACCATTTCAAAATTTTTCCAACACACCAACCATTTCATCGGGTAATACGCCTGATAGTTTTTATAAGAACCCAATTTTCTCAGTGCATGACGCAGATGGAGGAACCAGGAGAGGGCATGGAAAATGAGGCATAATTTTTTAATTAGTTTTTAATGCAGGTGGAACCATGACTGAGCAAAATTTCCAAGAGGGTGAAATTTTTGTAGTGTCAAAATTGGACAAACTTTATGTCGATATTACACCTATGGGTGACATGAACCCAATGGCGCAGTCAGTTTCCTAATTTGAGCAGCCGATTTGCAAAGTACCCTGAGGAGAGAATCTTTGAGGAATCTAGGGGGAATCTAAAATATTCCTTGAGCCCCAGATTCTCACTCCCTTAGAATTCATAAATCTGAAAGTCGATTTTACACTATTCGATGCCACAAATCTAATGGTGTGTTCAGATTTTCCATTTGGTAATTCTATTTTTTGGCCACTTTTCTAAGTGGAGTGTACATGTTAGCATCCATGTGCGACCAGTCATTTCCATGTGATTAGATGCCATGAGATCAATGGTCCGAACAACTTCAGCAGTTTGACAT
The DNA here is from genome assembly GCA_031772625.1 of Pinus tabuliformis. Lineage (NCBI taxonomy): Eukaryota > Viridiplantae > Streptophyta > Pinopsida > Pinales > Pinaceae > Pinus > Pinus tabuliformis. Next base: position 756,143,749 of record CM062808.1, on the reverse strand, counting down.
CCTCTTCTTCAGATGGCCTTAGGATGTGAGGTATATGCAGTATCTTCATGTACTTCTTTTTTCTATGCATTGTGCTACATAGATCCCTATTTGATGTTTGATGTGGGATCTTGTTTCCATACTTGTTTCATGATTCTTTCTTGATGTCATGTTGAATAATCTATGTGATGTACTTGTTGTCATGATTCGTCATGTTTTGTTTTGAGATCCCTTTGTCATATGTTGGTGGGATACTCATGTTGTCGTCATGCATGTTTGCATTGATATCCCTTTTATGCCATATTGGTAGGATGCTCTTGATCATCATGCATGAGTTTGTTTCATACTTATAGGAGTCCTTTTGACTAAGAGTTCTTGTAGCAAAACATCAATTGGAGCCACTCTTGCGTGAGGTCATTTTCCTTGTATGATAGCGACATCACCTCTTATGTACATCATCACTATTGACAACACTTAATGCAACGACCTACACCATATTGACACTAGGGCTGAGAGACGCAGTCCTTCCTGGACGAACACCATTATTAACGACTTATGTTTTCATGTGCTGATGATTGTCATGTTCCTCTTCTTTACAGCATGCAGATGTATTCATTAATGTTCTTTCAAAAATGAAATTTAACACATCACAAAAGTAAAAGGTCTTAGATGGGTCCTTTGTCACACCCGAACTTGGATCATGGATTCACTTGCATGGGATGTTCTATATGTTGGTTTCTTACCCTCTATGTTGTAAATTACTTTAGCATATGAGAGAATTTTCTTGAGTTTTCCTCGCTATGAGAATGTTTGAATGAATTGAATGTGGCCATTATAAATGATTAGATTTACCTGTGTTAATGGATTTTATGAGATGATTTTATGGATGCATGTGACAATTATGGCACATCAGTAAACAGACATAACATGCAAGTTTCATGCAATAATATATATGTGTCACATCTTTGAACATGTGAGCTATCTCGATTCTTAAGATTATGAAAAGCTGAAAGCTAGAGCTGCTCAATTGGTGTGGGCCCATGCAAAATCACGATCATACTCCCCTAAATTTGGGTATAAATTCCTTATGTCTATGAAAGGTTGGGGGGAACCGGAATGGTGGGCCATGCCCTTATGGAAGTTAAAATGCCTTGTTAAATCCAAACTTTTTTTCTGGTGCATTCTGAAATGAAAGGTCCCTACATGGGACATCCTTCAATCTAGATATAAGTCAGGTTCGGTGAGATTCCATCTATGCAAAAACGAATCTGAAACAATTAGGCATCTTTTTATAGATTTTCCTTTTATTAGAAAAGTGTGGATGGAGGTTGGGAAGCTCATCCAGAAGAATGTAGTCTGGGAAGGGGAAATTTTTTTGGATGTTTGCCATAAATGGTGGCATCTATATCCTGAAGGGACTTTGTGGAATTTACCTCCCATCATCACATGGGGCATCTAGATAGCTAGGAACAAGAGAATTTTCTTGGATAAGGATACCCCTTGCGAGACAATTGCTATTCAATGCATTTCTATTTTCACAAGTATTCCTGAATCAGAAGAGGAGAGGACTCCCAGATAGGTCAGAAAGGAACAAATTAAGGAGGGAATACCTTGGGCATATTTTGATGGCGCATCCCAAAAAAATAAAGCAGGAGCAGGTTTGGTCATCCATATCAATGAAAATGAGAACCTAAAAGCCTCTGTGGGATTAGGCGATGACACAAATAACTTCGCGGAATTATCTGCTCTAAAACTGCTCTTATGCTAGCTTATCCACAGGAACATCTTCACAGTTCAGATTTTTGGGGACTCTTTGAATGTTATAGAATGGTCCAATGGGCAAAGTAGATGTCAAAATTATATATTGTTACCCTTATTAGAAGAGATTCTGCAATTAAATCTCTCTTTTAATGTTTTCTCTCTATGCCACATCTACAGGGAACATAATGATACAACAGATAGGCTTTCTAAAGAGGGTCTGCAACAAGATATGGGCCATCGGAAAATAGTGGAGGATAACCATGGAGAGATCTGTGTGTCGGATCAGCCTCCTTACACTTAGACTTTCATTTTTTGGACTCTTCAGGCTAGTTAAAGTCGGTTTTTGTTTCACAACTAATATGGTTTCACTGAATTACTGCTGTATCTATTTTCTATTTGGGTTGTTTTCCTTGCTGAGGAGACCCAGGAAAGAGATGCCATGATTTTTGTTTATCTATGGACACTTTCAGCATATGGAAAACTGTTAATTCTGCTATGGCTGATTTGGGGATGGGAGCTGTTTTCCTCAATAGAGGAGGCTCATGGTTTCAGATCGGGGGTGCCATAATTTTCCCAGTTTTGGATAGGAAGGGCATAATTCTTGTAGAGATCTATGATTAAATCATACAACAATCTGAATGATATGGCATATACTCTGTAATTTTTTATTCAGTTTATAAAAAGTTCAATTTTTTCTTTGGAAAAAAAATTATTCCAATAGAATGACATGGGTCTCCTTCATCAAGAACAAATATGATTCACTTGGGAAATTCAAGTATTCCAATGTGATGTTAGAAAACAAAGCAACAAGAGAATTAAAGTATTAAGATCAAATGGAGGAGGTTAATATGAATCCAAATATTTTGCAACATATTGTAAATATCAAGGTATCAAGAGGTAATTTACAACAGGATACACTCCACAACAAAATGGAGTAATAGAAACAAAAAATCAAACCATGATGAATACGGAAAGAAACATGTCGAAGACCAAGAATTTTCCAAATGAGTAGTGGATAGAAGTAGTAGCATTGTTAGTTTATATTTTGAACAGATCAACAACCAAAAGTGTCAAATATAATGTTCCTTTGGAATCTTGTTGTGGGGTGAAGACAAGTGCATCACACTTCAAGGTCTTTGGTTGTGTAGCCTATGCACATGTTCTACAAGAATTGGGGAGGAAATTAAATGATAAAAGTGAAAAATGCATATTTGTTAGATATAGTGAATAATCCAAGGCTTACAAGTTGTAGAACCCTATCATAAAGAAGACAATTATTTCAAGGGATGTTAAATTTTTGGAACATCAAGCATGGAATGACCAAGATAAAGGGGAAAATAGGAATCAAATTTCTCCGCCTGCATTTGAAATAGGTGATATAATAGAAGTAGAAAAAGTAAGAAAAGGATTTACACATCTACAAGTTCAAGTTGAAGATGCAAACTAAGGAAGATAAAATGTGCACAGTCCATGTTTTAAGCAGTGAATTTGAATCCACCATTCTGTAAAAACCGATAATCTTGAGAGAGATTTATGAAAAACTAGATAATGAACAAGTACATCTTGCTTTATTATCTTGCCAACCATAACATTTTGAAGAGGCAGTGAAAAAGAAAGAATGCATTGAGGCTATGAATGAAGAAATTACAGCCATAGATATGAGTGATACATGGAGTCTTGTAGATATACTAGAAGGAAAAACATGCATTGGAGTCAAATGGGTCTATAAGGTTATGTTTAATGAAAAGGGGAAATTGAAAACCATACATCCAAATTGGTAGCAAAATAATTTTCACAACAATCTGGAGTGGATTATTAAGAAACATTTGCCCCAGTAGCAATATTGGATAGTGTCAGAACAACATTAGCAATAGCAAGAAATAATCAATGTCTAATTTATCAAATGGATTTCAAATTAGAATTTTTAAATTGAATCTTAAAGGAATTAGTTTATGTATATTATCCTCTGAGGTATGAAATCAAGGGTCAAGATTTTTTTTTATATAGGTTAAGTAAGGCTTTGTATGGTTTAAAGAAAGCCCCAAGAGCATGGTACAATATAATTTATTCATATCTTCTCAATAAAGGATTAAAACATAAAAATAATGAATGAAATATCTATAAAAAATATATATGTAAGATAATATTTTAATTGTTTTCAGCTATGATGATGATGTGATTTACATAGGAAATTCACAACTTGAATATCTTTAAATAACCATCGAGAAGGAATTTGACATGACCAATCTTGGTCACATGAAATATTTCCTTGGAATAGAAGGTGAACATTCTAAGAAAGGAATCTTCATTTTCCAATGAAATTATGCAAGGATATTTGGACAAGATTCGTGATGAGTGAATGCAAGCCAACATAGACATCAATTGCTTGAGAAACAAAGCTAAGGAAAGCTGACCATAGTCCAATAGTCTATTCCACTTTGTACAAGCATCTTATATTCCTAATGTGCATCATAGAAATAAGGCCTAACATAATGCATTTAGTTAGTCTTATATCGAGGTTCATGGAGTCAACAAAAGAAATTCATTACAAAGTAGGAAAAAAGATTTTAAGGTATATTGAAGGAAAAATACAATATGAAATTTTGTATAATAATTTAAAGAATGACCATCTTGTCAGTTATACAGGTAGTGAATTTTTAAGAAGTGTTGATGAGAAAATTAGTACCTCGGGTTATGAATTTCAACTAGGTATAGGATTGATTTCACAAGCATTTAAGAAGAAACACGGTGTTTCCATTTCATAAATAGGAGGAGAGTACATAGAAAAACACAAGTAGCATTCTAGGAAGATTGGTTAAGAAAATTGATAAATGATATTAATCTTGAAAAGGAGCCAACTCCTATTTTTTGTGATAATAATTCAGCTATCGAACTTTCCATAAATCATGGATTTTACTGCAAAATTAAGCTCATTGATACCAAATAATACTTCATTCATGATCTTGTCAACAATGGGGATATTTAGGTTCAATTTTATGGATCTAGAGAATAGTGCGTAGATATCTTCAAAAAGCATTTGGGAAGAATTTTTGAGTTTCAAAGATTACACTTGGGCATTTTCAATTATGTAACAATTGATATTAAGGGGGAGTGTTAAAGTATAATAATCTTCCCTACTAACTAGACTGAGAAGTTAGTTGCATGTGCACTCTAGTGGGACACTTAGCTGTGAGTCCCAACTATTTTGGATAACCAGTATTTTTATTATTAGTTAATATTGGGTATCTCTAGAGTATCGCGATGCTAGATAATTCTAGAAATTTCTCCATGCATTATAAACTTTATTTGAGGATGAGAAGGGCCAGATAATATTTTTTGGAGTTTCATTCATTGGTGTTTGGTGTGTGTGTGTATTTTCTCTCTATCGCAGCTACTTTGAGTAAATTTCATAAGCATTGAATTAGTGATAAATAACTCCTTTCCCTCTAGTACCATATATATGACACTAGTCATTGTTTTTTCAAATACGAAAAACTTAGCCAAAACCCGCCTCCCATTGATAAAGGTGAGATTCATCTTATGACACACACAAAAAAGAAAATATGTTGGAAGTTGAAAATGGGTATATAATGCAAGGAATAAGCAATGTATGCAAAATATATACCATGATGAGCGTAAGAATGAGAAAATAACTTTCCCAACTAGTCAATTACTTTTTGTCAATTATTGCTTAATCGCTTCATTCCAATATCACCAACAAATTGATCAAGAATGTCTTCCTCACACATGGTAAAGGTTGTCTCCAACACAACGTTTGAACAATAAAAGGATAACATAGATGTATAATGTGGCATGAATTTCATGTGTTCCTTCATGTACATCTCTCCTCCTAACAAATGAGTTTCTTACGTGTTCCAAAAACAATTTCAAAAGTATACCTTAATATGTTTGTGTTTGGGGTGGTATAGGAAAAATCTTCCATAGTAATGCTTGTAGGAACCTGCTAGGGTAGAAAGTTTCTATCAAGTTGTTCCTTCATATCATTCAACTTTACTACCTCAACATCTACAACACCACAAAAGTGCTTCAACTCTCTAATTTTTTGATATCAATGGAATTCTTAATAGAACACTCCATGTCTCATAATCCTTTTCATAATTAAGATATTTGACATGTGCCCTAGAAATTCTACATAAATAGTGTGTCATTTAAGACTTATCATATGTTTCATTGCCAATTTCAATAGTTAAAAAACAAGCCTCCCCAACCTTACCAAAACATTCATATTCTTCATACAATTCAACAAGACCCTATTAAGATTATGGGGTTGATGGAATGAGATTAACAATGTGTTGGTATCAAATTTAGGCATGATTGTATTGATTCCTATAAAAGAGGGCCTTTCCAAGTAGCATGATGTATTCATAGATTTTCTTTCCTTCATTTTTCTTCATAACTTGCATATGCACACAATTTCCTCCTGTTTTCCCTTTGAGATGGCCTTCAAAGGAATTTCTAGTAGACTACTGCTACTCTTGTTCTTTAGCTCTAATTTCCCATTCGTCATATGTTCTCTTTGTTCTTTCTAGCCATAAAATTCCCACATATAACCCAAATAAAGTGCATGGCATTCATTACTATCTAGAATAATAGCATTCTATCCCGAGTATATGACACACCTATTTTTATTTTAGTTTTTGTGAACCATCTGAAAAAATGGAAATTTTCATACTTTTGATGGAGATTGGTTGTCTATGATTTTCACTAATTTCTCGATAATGATTGTAAGCTTCACCTTCCAAATCAAAGGGGAAATAATCAAAACTGATGAGCTCGTTATGTAAAATCATAAGGCTTTAATGTTTAAAGGGGGGCATATTATGCACAAAAAATTATCAAAATTTTCTCCAATAAGAATTCCATTATAGTAATGATGCATTTTCTCTTTCACATCTTTAAATTCAAGTTTTCACATCATTTTCATTTTCTATACTACAAACGTCTTTTTTGGCATTACTTTTTCCCTTTCCCTATTTGGAAACGTGTCTCGAAACCCTCTCTTCAAAATTGTGAAATTTCTCCTCTTTGGATTTCTCATTTAAATTTAGGTGTGCCTCTTTCTCAAGTTCAACTGGTGTTATTTTTCTTCCTTCTCCATCTATTCACATTTTTTATTTCTCTTTCCCTTCTTCCTTATTGACATCTTAAAATTTTTCTTGTGCACTTTTGAATAGGTTCCCAATTTCCTTTGCAAGATAAAAGATGTCTCCGCAGTTTATTCATGTCTCCTTCATTATTCCTCATTCTAGAATATTTATTTTCATTTGTATCAATTTATAATTGAGATTCCAACACCCCATAATTCTCTAGCAGCATCTTCAGATTATTTTCATAGTTTTAAATGTTTTGTAACAAGTGTAACATGTAATATGTTCATTAAAGGCTTTAATTTTTTTAACTAAAAGAAGTAATTCCCAAATACAACGAAATTGAAGCATTTCTAAAAATGAATCTTAAACTAGAAACCCCTTTTGTTGGCATGATGCATAGCTCTGATACCACTGTACAATGCCATTCTACTAGAGAAAAAAAAAATCTAATACACCCAAATAAAGTCAACCACTATAACACATATATTTATGAATATCACTACAAAACCCCTTCTTTCTAAACAAATAACTTAACCATCATACCATAAGAAAAATATACCACAACAACAAAAATAGCCAATATATTATTAATAACCTAGAATTACATATTGTAGAAGCCTTTTGAGTTACAAAAATAGATTTCTAGTTGCACCCTCAACTTGGGAATGGGATGAGTCTTCAATAATAAGTACTTGTGAAAGATCTAAGTGATCTTTCCTTTTTATTAGTTGGGGTGGATTTGTTTCACCAACAAAATCAATTCTCTCAAGTGTTTCACCCTTAGCACTCCAAAGCCACAAGAGCTCTCAAAATCAATATGAGAAAATGTGTATGCATGCCCCAAAGAGTGAACTCCAATCTCTCTTTTATCATTAGAATACCATGGTTCTATATCATTGTTTATTAGAAGACCATGTGTATGTACCATGGGTCATCAAAATAACAAGGGGTTTCTCATTTATAACTTTCACCCAACTCATATTTAAATAACTAAATTAATTGATCCATGTTTTGAGGCATCTATAACATACGTGAATCAAATTGGCCACTAATTATTCATCTTGGAGAGATTATTGAGAGAGGGATATTACACTTGGGAACCTTTTATTTTGATGGTATTTGACATATTATGGCCTTGATTGACACCCTTGAGTGTGGAAAATGTTATTGATAACACTGACTCTCTCTCTCTCTCTCTCTCTCTCTCTCTCTCTCTCTCTCTCTCTCTCTCTCTCTCTCTCTCTCTCTCTCTCTCTTCTTGCTTAATTTCTCTAATCCTCCCTCACTCACTCATTCCATGCTTCACAAAGCCCACCGTGAAGTCTCTCTCTACCCTAAATCTATGTCTCTATCTCCATCTCTTTATCCTTCTCTATATCTCCCTCCCACCCTCTCCCTTCATCACTCCCTTCTCTCCAAATTTTTTTTTATTTCCCCCTTATCCATCACTTTGTACCACTCCCCTCTCTCTCTCTCCATATCTATATTTATCTATCTCACCCCCTCCTCCTCCTCTCTCTCTATCTCTCTCCTCTATTTCTCTATCCATTCCTCCCTCACCGAGTCCATTCTTGATCTGAAATGAGGGTTTAACAACTTGTTATGCTTACAAGAACCTCCCACTCAAAAGCTTAACAAATATATGATCTAGCTTATGTTGACAGTTGTGGAATTAAATACTTGAAACATGTGTACGTCTTTCTTTGTTTTTAATTGTTTAATTTTTCAAGTCCATTTGTTTTTGTTGATATTCAACACACATAACAGCCATATAATGCAACAAATAAACATGAACACATAACAACAAATTTAATCTAAGAGTTCACCTGAATGTTGTGGGCTACATCTCCTTGAGCTTTTGTCATCTTGACTTGGCTCTTTGGGATTATGGAAAAGTTTCTTTTACAAGTTCCACACCCAAATCCAAAGCTTATTGAACTAAACCAATGGGCTTAGAAAACCATCTATATCCTTTTCATGGCTGGCATCACTCTCCAAATAGATCTAAGGTCCCTTAGACTTGATTCCTTCAATTGATGCACTAAGATACCTTGAGCTTCTTAATGGCACTAACTCCTTTAGAATTCTTCACCTGTCACTTGAACCTCTTATACTATCTGTAGCACATATCATACATCAACAATAGACTGATCATTTGCTCAAAATTAGCATGCATCCCCAAACGCAACCTTCCTCCACGATTGGCACTGGGTTGCCTGAAACTTCCCTGTAGCATTTTGGCTTTTAGAAGTCTCCAGATGCTTCTGTAAACCCCTGCAATTGATTTAAAAGGCTCATTATAGTCAAGAATGATTTTCGGCTCATTGAGAACGACGACTGGTAGCTCCTACAACTGCCTCCAACCCCTGGTGGTCCTTAGCTCCAAAATATTCTTGGATGAAAATCTCCTTGAAGATGGCTTCTTTGGCTTCTTTGGACTGTTCCATTAGCTTTAGGAGGCTCCAATTAGGCTATATAGCCTCTTATTTCACTCTCCCAGGTCGAAAACTGGTCCTCGAGTGCCTTTAGGCAGTTTCCCCTAGAGATCCTCCACCAAAATTGGTTAACTGCACTTAACTTCAGTTAAAATTGGCTAAAATTGGCACAATCTACCTTTTTTAGTGCTTCACCAAGATAACCGTTGGAGTTAGTAGTTACCAAAACTATCATCACACATGTGATGGTTTCAACCGACGGTTAGGGGATCAGACCTTTAGGTTGGAAATCAACACACAACTATGTGGTTTGTTGCTGTAGTTGGCGGTTATCTCAGACATGTGAATAGGTCCTATGGGACCCTAGTGGTCCTAACCCCTAAAATTTTGCCTTTTACAATTTAAATATACATCATGACTATTACCTATTAAGAAACAATGGTAGTGGAGGTGGTAGCGCGCTGCTTTGTCTTGCTGGAGGTCACAGGTTTGATTCCGTCAGAGCCCAACAAATTTTACAACACCATTCCAGGGCCACATGGTGGCCTCCAGGCTTGCCACATGTCAGCACCTGATTTGTCAGCCAAAATGAATATTCCTTGGAATATTACTTTTTTAATATTTCCAAAAAATCAATTTATTCTTGGACACACTATCTTAAGACCACTTACTCATGTATTTAAATGTATTATTAAATTATTTGAATAAGTGACAATTACATGAGCATGCAAAACCACATGATGGCTCTCTGCCTTTTTCGCCAATTTATTGTTTGTGAGTTAATTTGTTGCACATATGGTTTTATGGCTTTGTGATATGGTTGTGTGATTTTCAACATGTGGTATCGAAAAAAAGGTCAGTAGCAACCTGTTCTTCAACTGGAATGCTGATATCTGTATTTCCTTCCGTGGTTCATTTGAAAGAGATATGGCTACGACTTATCATAGCTGATTGGAATCTCTATAGCCTGGTGGAGAAATATTACAGAATTCATTTTCATTGGTGCTAGAAGAATTGTTGGCATCGCTCTCTGGACGACAAACAAAAGACTCGTTCTTTGAAATTTCTTTCAATTTAGGAAAATGGACTCCATCTGGGCTTACAAAATTGTGATAACAATAATATTTTCCACTTGCAGTTCTTTGCAAACCCACCTCAACTTTCCAGCCTTTTAGAAGTCTATTTTTCCAGCTTTCTAGAAAATCATCAGCAGCCCCAGTTGGCTTGGCAATAATGTCACCTGCTACATTGGAAATAGAGGATACTTCCTTTCTCTCCCAATATTACAACAACCCTAAAGCGATCCGCGAGAGCTACTGGAGTATTTAAAGTGTGGCCCTCGCCACCACCCATCTTCAGAAACTACATAATTAGCAAATTTCTGCGAAAGTTAGATATGACTACAAGAGATTCATGTTTCTCCATGGTGTTCGACGCTGACCTACAGTGTGTGGCATTGACAACATAAAGTATTTTTTCCCTCTATGACTACAAGATTCCCAGGACAACCCAACTACTTTGGGCGTAATGTGCAATCTGTCTTCTGGAAGTTGACGAATTTTGCAACTTTGAAGATGGCATCTGACACTGTTGAAGTCGATAGAGTCTAATCTTCTATTCCATTTCAAGAAAGAGTGAAGGTTTGAATATCACATGGACACTTATAAAGGTGTTAGAGTCTTCTACATATCAGATTTAGCGCAAAAGAAGCGAGAGTTTGAATCCTCTCTGTGAGCTGGTTGTAATTAGTTTCACCTTCACCATATGGTACCTTAGGTAACTTCTCAAAATAAATTTTTTAAAAAGTGTGCTTTGACTTTTTTAAAAGATATACGCTCACTTCTAAAGTGACTCCATTCACTTTTTAACTCACTTAAAAAAAAGAGGAATTTCATAAAATTATATTAAATGGGAGATTAAAAGAAATTATAAAAAATTATTAAAGTTTTGGAGTGATAAGGTGTGTTTTATTTTGAGTGATAAGTAAGTGAAATAATAAGGTATATTTTAAATCAGTGATTTTCAGGAGAGATAAGGAGTGGATAAAATCATTTATTTGTATTGGAGAAATAAGGAGTATATTTTGTAATTTTGGAGTTATAAGAGATAAGCGAATATTTTCATTTCTAGAAGGTTGAGGCAGTTTTTTGAAGACAAAAGTTTGCATGTGTGACATTCTCATTGCTTGAGAAGGTCAAGGTTGATGTAATTCACTATTTAATAAAGATATATTTTTTGTGGTGTTTATGTCCTAGATCCGCCCGAAATTGAATAAGGGGATCTTAGGTACACCGTGTGTAATGAATGCATGTGCATGACTTGTGTTCAGATTATCTCTTTGTATTATGCTTAAACAAAACAATTGCATGCACATATGAAAGTTTACATATACAAGTCATCAATCAAGCTCCTGAAATCAAAGCTCCCATAATCAATTAAGTTCATAAGAACAAAGCATCACATCATCGAATTGATAAAAGTAATATTTTGCAACAACATTTCACAACATCTAATTCATGCCATCAAGTTAAGGATGCTACAAAAATCAAGAATTTCAAGCCAAGATGACATTTCTACATCAACATCCGATCAATATGTCATCTCCATCAAGAATTTTTGTAGCCATTCAACAAAAACTTTGAAATTTCACTTTCACCATTTCTTTAACAAGCTCAATACAAAGTTGTAACTTGCAAATCGTAATTTGTAAGTTGAATTGTAATCAATGTCAAATTCAGTTGAATTGTACAGGTGCATTTTTAGTTGTAACCGACACCCTCATTTGATTTATTACAGTGAATGCATTAAGTCAAATAAGTCTTCAACTGAGTCATCGAGATTGAACTTGTTATTTGTCCCTTTGGTGCATTTTCGACAATGTTCGACACCCTTTCTTTTAAAAAAAATCAACACATTCACTGAGTACATTCAAGAAAGTAGAAAGTGTCAGTAATCAATCAAGTAAGTGCAAGCAAAGCAAGCGAGCGTGTCATTCAAATAACCAAATTAAGTGCGACAGTTCAAAGCACAACAAGCGAGCTTATGTAAAGTTCATTACAACATTCATAAAGTTCCCTTCAAGCAAAGTGATTGTCATCAAGCATGCATCACGTCAGCAATTCAAGCAAGTGTTTAAAGCATTAGCAATCAACAACCAGTACAAGCAAGCCTGTCATTTCAGTGATCAACTCAAGTGCGCAATTTTCATGCATGACTTCTACACCAAGTGAGCCTGACTTCAAAGTAAGCAAGGAATCATGGCGACACACATTCATTTGTCCCAAATTATTAACAATTTAATGTTATCATTAGCTGACGACATGGTCCACATTAGCAAAAACACTCTTGCTGACATTCAAGTGCATCTTCAACATGCACATGAAATGATTGAGTTCCTTCAACTAGAATCGTAACTGCAGAGAATTGAGTTGCAAGAGAAGAGTGTTTCTTCCAAGTATTTTCTAGATAAAACTGATCATTCGAACTCATTCATCCAACTAGCTTCAAGTGTTGAAGTTGTTCCAGTTCAAATTTCTTCCAAACTCATCATCAAGCCATGGGAAGAAATCCAAGGTTATCAAAATTGATGCGGCTTAGGATATGTGAAAGATAACAACAACTTACAAATCCTTGATTATTCAAAGCCCATTCAGTTCGTCAATGCTAGATTACTTGAACAAATCACCTCAGCAAGTTCTCTGCAAGTTGCAGACACACATCAATGCATACAAATTGAAAGTGCAGACAAACAGAAATGCATGCAGACTCAAGTTGCAAACAAACTGAAATGTTCTCATTGTCAAAGAACCGGTCATCTGGAAGATCAGTGTTTTGATCTCCATCTTTGTAGCCATTGTGGCAAGTCCAATCATACATTAGAGAAATGTTGCAACCAATGACAGTCAGCCAGATTGAAGATAAATTATTCATGGATTGGTCCCTGGGAATGGTCATCCATAGCTAGAAGATTGTACAAGTTTTACAATTGGATTCACTCACACATATTGCAACCAACAGTCACATGACAATGGTACTTTCGTGTAGTTGAACGAAGGAGTACAATAGTGAAACTCTCCTACACCTAAAGGGGGGGAGTTCAAATATCAAATTCATATGATTGTCTCTCCTTTTAGCTAACAAAGGGGGAAAAATGTCAATGAAATTCACAAGTGGTTGTCAGACTAAAAGTCTCCACAACATTAGTGAAGTAGCTAGTGGGCATCTTCAAATGAGCCATTGAGCAGTTTTTCAAACATAGCAAAAGTAACAGTGAGTTGTTTTTCAAAATCATCAGCTAGTGGGAAATCATCATCAGTAGATACGCCAGTGGGCGTTAATCAAATTGTGTCAGTGGAAACCAGATGTTGTTTTCAAGCAAAGGACAGATGAATAATTTTGTGGCTTGGAAAATGATCGAGTTATCAAGCACCATTTGGAGATGAATCAGACATGCAGCTCGTTCATGTTCTCTTAAGATTTGAGTTTTCTTAGCATCCAGCTTTGGTGTTTTTTTCAGGGAAATGATTTTTGACGATCGAATTGAGAACTTAGAAGATGGTTCCTCGTTCATTTTGGATTTATCATTGAAGGGGGGGGGGGATGTTAGCCTCACTCTCTTAATAATCAAATAATAAATCCAACTATTAAATTAAATTAACAAAATCATGAGAACTCCTCAAATTAAGGAGTCTAGTTTTGAATGAGAGATTCTCTCCAACTGGCTCTCCTAAATTAGTGTGTAAGTTGAGAAAATGTCTCAACCAAGTGAGTCTAAGATAGACACACTATCTTAATACCACTTGCTCATGTATTTAAATGTATTATTAAATTATTTGAATAAGTGAGAATTACATGAGCATGAGAGACCACATGATGGCTCTCTACCTTTTCTGCCAATTTGTTGTTTGTGAGTTAATTTGTTGTCCATATGGTTTTATGGCTTTGTGATATGGCTGTGTGATTTTCAACAATTACAGTTTACTCGACTTTTCAAATTGCAATAACTCCTTCATACGGTGTGATTTTTTTGAACTGTTTGCGATGCTGTAATCAAGAAGATGAGATGTATCTGGTTGCTTAAGTTTGAAAATCTTTTGAACACATTGAAATTTGAGCTATCATTAAGGTCCTGGATCAATATCTGATCACTCCTCCCCATTGGGAATCTTTTTGACCCCAAAAGACTGATATACTTATCTGAATAGTAGATGAGAGTACATAACCCTCTTCTTTTAGCCTTCATACACTTGCTTGCATGGCTAGTGACTTTGAACCAAAACTCGAAGGTAGTCGACACTTCCCTTCATGGATGCACTTGTCCTCTTGTTAAGAATGATCTTCCTTGAACTCATTCAAAATGTACAGAAAGTAGTCGAACATTCTTTCGAAGCCACTTCCATGGTGACCTTTGTTGTTGCAAATCTTCTTCTGACATCTTGTCAAAATACAAGAAAACAACTTGATGACATAATTTCTTGCTTCGACAAAAGAAACAAATTTCACATCATGTGAATCATCATCATCTCTTTACATCTTGTGTACAAATAAATGACTAAATCACAAGATAAATAAAACATGCCTTTTCAAACATTTGACCCTTCAAGTCAAGCATGTACAAAAAGAATTTTAATGATTCTTTTTAAAAAATGAAACAATTCATCATTATCTCCCTTTTACAATCTTACCAAATCAACTTTTCCAAGTTGACATGACATTGAGTGCATGTTTAAACAAAAAAATATGATGGTAGATTGATTTCCATCAAGTCAATTACATACATGTTCAAATACAAGGAAATCATTAGCATCCCTATGTTCATACATTCCATTCTCATGCATGTATTCGATTCTTCAACTTTCTGTTAAGCACAATCATAAGTACAAGATCCACGATCATATGTACATGTACTTTCATATCTAAAATGCATATAATTTTGCTACAATAAAGTGAGTCCACATACTCAACTTTTCGATCCTGCAACTTGGATTCCATTAGCAAAGAAATGTGTCAAATCAAAAGACATGCAACTTTAATTGGATAAGAACTCTAACCATTTCTTACAAATCCACACCAAAGGTGCTTCCTTTAACTGCACATCGATATCAACATGTGGATCATCTTGAAACACATCAATTATGGAAACTTCCTTTCCATTCCTGCCATACTCTTTTTCCACTTTCTTCAAATTTCGTGCAAGCATTGTTGGATTCAAAGTCCAACACCTTTCACCAATATGCCCTTGCTTATGGTAGTAAGTATAACACATGTTCATCCTCTTTACAACATAATTTGCCTTGTCCAATGGAACTTTGGCTTCTTGCCTCCATTCCTTCAAAATTTTCCTGTATGTGGCTATTCTCTTCCAACATCTAGAAACACTATGGTTAACCAAACCACAAAAGCAACATACAATTCTCTTCCAATGCTTATGTGGAAATTTACCATGTTTAAGATAATCAAAATAAATGTGATTGAAATCAGATTTATACCTTTCTCTTTTACCTTTGTTACCTTCATGAGGAGGTGAATCAAATGAAGAAGTGGCTCTCTTTGGAACACCATCAATCTATTCAATGATTTTAGAGCTTTCACAACTTTCTGGTTCAAGTGTATGCTTACAAACACCTTCTTACTGCAAAGTATGTTGTAAACTATTACATTCCCCAAGAATACAATCTTTACGAACTTGAGGTAGGGAACCTAAAATGAAACTCCTTCTAGGAATTGTTTCAATTGCCTTCATGGCTGCTTTGGAACTTTCTCCATAAGATTGTACATAATAAAGACCTAAATACTTAGTCCTTTCCTTAACCATTATTGGCTCAACAATGCCCTCTGCATGTTTTCCCAATCCTTTTCCTTCATAGCCCATTTTTGACATCAACTTGGACCCTATGCCTCTTGTATGTTTTTCAAAAGAACCAACATAAACATTGTTAGAGGAAATTGAAGACAAAATAGAATTTTTTACCTCTTCTTCAAGCTGATACTTGACTAAGGCTTCTTTGGCAAGAAGGAGCTATGTCTCCAACTCATGCATACTTTCCAGATTCATATTTGCAATGTGAAGTTGACTCTCCATTTCCTGCAATTTGTCAGAAAGCAACTTCTTATCTTCCTTCATGGAATTCAACTGCTCTCGAAGTCTAGTGCTCTTCCTTTCATCCTCACATATTTCTCTCACCATATCCATCATGATGAACACATCTCGTTTCATGTCTTCATCAAAGAATCTTTTGAAAGAGGAGGATTTTGAAAACTCACTTGTAGAAGTTGTCATTATAAAAATGAACAAAATAACTTCAACAAAATTCACAATGTTTTCAAAATCTATTGACAAATTTCTGAACTAAATGGTAGTAGAATCAAATTCTTATTTAGGCAGCCTCTTGTAAATAAAACCTCTTGTGCTTGAAGGGTTGCCTTGACGTTCTTTGGGTAAGAAGAATTCCTTCAGCCCTTCTTCCTTCTTGTCTTCTCCTAGACTTAGCTTATCAGTAGCTTTCTTTTTACCTTTGCAAACTCAAACAATAGTCAGTTTACAAATAATTAAACAGTAGAATTAGACCATTTGAACACCTTTCAAACAAGCAATATTTTGATCTGTCGATCAAGCATCCTGCTCTTATACCATGTAATATGAAATGAGGGTTTAACAACTTGTTATTCTTACAAGAACCTCCTACTCCAAATCTTAACAAATATATGATCTAGCTTATTTTGACAATTACGAAATTAAATAATTGAAACAGGCATATGCCTTTGTTTGTTTTTAATTGTTTAAGTGCTTTAAGTCCATTTGTTTTTACTGCTATTAAACACACATACTAGCCATATAATGCAGCAAATAAACATCAACACATAACAACAAATTTAATCTATGAGTTCACCTGAATGTCATGGGTTAAATTTGCTTGAGCTTTTGTCATCTTGACTTAGCTCTTTCAGATTATGGAAAAGTTTCTTTTACAAGTTTCACACTCAACTCCAAAGGTTATTGAACTAAACCAATGGGCTTAGAAAACCATCTATGTCCCTGTCATGCCTATCATCACTCTGCAAACAAACCTAAGGTCCCTATGACTTTATTCCTTCAATCGGTGTACTAAGCTACCCTGAGCTTCTTGATTGCACTAACTCCTTTAGAATTCTTCAACTGTCACAAAAAACTTTTCTATTGTCTCCAACACATATGAGACATGAACAATAGACTGGTCATTTTCTCAAAATGAGCACTGTATCCCTAAACTATACCTTCCTCGATAATTGGCACTAGGCTGCCTAAAACTTCCCTATAGCATCTCAGTATTTAGAAGTCTCCAGATGCTTCTGTAAACCCCTGTAATGGATTCAAAACGCTCATTATAGTCAGGAATTACTGTCCGTTCACTGAGAACGAGTACTGGTAGCTCATGCAACTGGCTCCAACCCCTGGTGGCCCTGAGCTCCAAAATCTCCGTAGATGAAAATCTCCTTGAAGATAGCTTCTTCAGCTTCTCTGGACTATTCCATTGGCTTCAGAAGGCTCCAATTAGCCTAGCTAGCCTCTTGTTTCACTCTCTTAGGTTGAAAACTTCTCTTGGAGTGCCTTTAGGCAGTTTCCCCTAGAGATCCTCCACTGAAATTGGTTAACTGCACTTCACTTAAGTTAAAATTGGCATAATTCACCTTTTTTAGCACTCCGCCAAGCTAACCATTGGAGCTGGTGGATATCGGAACTGTCGGTGCGCATGTGATGGGTTTCAGCTAGTGGTTAGGGGATAAGACCGTTAAGCTGGTAGTCAACACGCAACCCCGTGGTTTGTTGTTGTAGTTGGTGGTTACCTCGGACATGTGAATAGGTCTTATGGGACTGTTGGTCAGTAAGACTGCTCGCGGTCTTAACCCCCAAAGTTTTGCCTGTTAAAAGTTAAATATACACTATGACCATTACCTATTAAGAAACAACGGTAGTGGAGGTGGTAGTGCACTGGTTTGTCTTACCGAAGGTCACGAGTTTGATTTTGTCAGACCCCAACAAATTTTACAATACCATTCCAGGGCCACATGGCAGCCTCTGGGCTTGCCATGTATCAACACCTAATTGGTTAGAGAAAAGGAATATTCTATGGAATATTTCAAGGAATATTCCTTGGAATATTTTTTTAATAATTCCCAAAAATCAATTTATTCTTGGAAATTATAGTTTACTGGAATTTTCAAATTACGATAACTCCTTCATACGATGTTGGTTTTTCTAACCGTTTATTGCATCGAAATCAGGAAGACAAGGTCTATCCAGTCACTCAGGTTCGACACTATTTCAAACACTTTGAAATTTGAGCTATTATTAAGGTCCTAGATCAATATCTGATCAATTCTTCATCTCAACCCCCACCCCTCTGTCTCTCTAGCTTTGTCTCTACTTCCCTTCCTTTATCTATATTTATTAATCCCTTCCTCACTGCCTCCCCCTATCTCATTCTCTTACACCCCATGTAATTTATCTATCTCTCACTCTTGCTCTCTCTTCCTCCTCCACTTTCTCCAAATCTCTCTTTTCCCCCACCCCCCTCATTCTCATTCACTCTTATAATATCTCAAACTCCTCCCTCTCTCCTCCCCATACCCCTCCCTCTCACACACACTCTCTCTAACTTTCATAATCTCTCATTCAGAACATCCCCCTCCAACATTGTCTCTCTATTCCTTCTCATGTCAACCACATATATCTCCCTCCATATCCCTTCCCTACACTCTTTCCTTATCTATCTCACTTTTCAACTCTCACTCACTCTTTCCACTTACTCACCAATCCATTCTTCTCCACCTCCCCTCTATTTTTCTCATTTACCCCCTCTACCCCTACCTTGCTCACCCTCCTTACCCATCCTAAACACACTTCAACCATTTCCCACCAACTCATTCTTCCCTACTTCATGTTCTCTCTCTGTATCTCTCCTTCTTTCTCACTATATCTGTATTGGCCACTCTATACCTCCCTCTCTTACCATCCCCAACCTACAAAATCCACCTCAAACATTTTCCATGTGCTAAATTCACTAGCTACAAGAACAAGAGCGTATTCCTAACACTATAAATATGCACACATTTTAGGCATTAGGAACGTGCACATGTTGTTTTGAATTTATATTTTTCTTGGTTGGAATCCTAGGTACATAGTGAATTAGTTTCTTCAAATATAAGTTTGGGATTATAAACCTTGTGGTTCGGGCTACAAATATATGGAAACATCTATTTTTGAGAAAACATATATATATCTCTATCTTTGATGTTATTCTTCTATATACTAGACAAATATGTTGTCCATGAAACTACATACACATATAGAATCAATTGTGTAGATTGTATATCTATGTGTGTGGTTTTAATGTTTTTAATACATTTTCCTCTTAGATCTTAAAATAAATATCTTGTCTATTTCCCCTATAACTTTCTAGGGCCTTGACCATTTGAAAAATTAGTTATATGGTGAAACAGAGGACATTAGGACTTACAATCTAAAAAGAAAAGGGAATGTTTGATAATGGTACAACCCTTTTTGGTTGCATTAATGGAAGACTTTGTCATTTCAAGGAGACATACATACATACATACATACATACACACACACACACACACACACACACACACACACACACATACATATAGATATATATATATATATATATATATTAGTTTTACACAAAAACAATATTTTTTTTGTTGTCTACAATCACACTAGTTTTTGTAGCAATATTCCATCATTTAGGTACTCAAAGGTTGCACTCACAAAAGCATATGGATATATTTTGCATGAAAATTAGCAAATCAATGTCATGAAAATTTAAAATTCCCATAATTAGACACAATATCTATAGAAAGATTATATTTTCCAAATTTTGACTCATTTCCTACATTTCATGTTTTTACAACATCTTCAAGTTCATTGAGTAAGGACCTCCAATTATCTATCCAAATTAACATATTCTTCTATTTCTAAGTCTGCATTACAGTTCGTGAGAGACCATCATTAACTTAATTTCATGTTAAGTTATTTCTAAACTAAAAATAAATACATATATATCATGATTATTATTCACTTATTTATTATTACATTTTATCCAACTTACTTATTAATACATATTATGACTATATTTTTAACTTGTTTACTCTATACAAAAATTGAATGAGGATTTCATTCTTTCTTTCCATCCACTAGAGATAACACCAATTGACACATATTATGTCTACTTTACTTTAATTATACATTTCTCTTTTTCTTGTTTAAAAAAGAGAGATTACCCATACGTTTTGAACTAGTGACCTTAACACTAGGAGACATATTAACAATATGCCCAACCATCATCTATTCAAAACCCCATAGACTATACATTTTCCTTTATAATTATGATGATAAAATTTTAACATCTCTTAAATCTAATTAATTGAATCCAAAAAGTAAAAACATAAAAAAATTTAAAATTTAATTCTTAACATTATTTATCAATTTTAATTTACAACTTACAATACGATCTTCCAATTTAATTGGTTTATTTTAGTTTAACATTCATATAATTTTAAAAAATATTAAAGTGAAATTTCTACTTAAAATTTTTATCAATTTATCATAAAATATGAAATTTATTTAATTATTATAATTTAAAATGTCATATAGTAATTCTCATTCAACCTAATAAAGTAGTCTAATAATTAATATATTAGGAATAGTGATCAGTCTATTGTTAATGTAGATTTTTATGTTAAAATTAAAGATGTGTGGTCTGTCCGGCCCACCTAATGACCCATAAAACATATTTAATATATTAATTTTATTTAAATTATAATAAATAACATTAATAATAATCATAATATAATATGTTATTCATATTAAATTTATTTGTTAATTAATAATAATATAAAAAATAAAAATTATATTTAAATAAAAATAAAAATTTTGTATTCAAGTTTGTCATCCATAATGAATTAAATAAAGTCTTTTAGTAGAAATTACATGAGAGAATTTTTTGGCCGCGTTTCAAAGCAATAAGTGTGGTTCATTATCATGACCAGATGATGAACTACACTTGTTAGTTCCAAAAACGTCACCAAAAAATTTATTTAATAAAATTCAATTTTATAAATAAAAACCCCAATCTTAAAATTCCATTTTTAAATATTCTTGTTTAACTATTTTAAATATTATTGTTTAACTAATCATAAGATGATTAAAAATCAAAATTGATAAATCATAACGAACTTTCAGATGTATATTCACCGTACATAGGTTTGACAATTAGCTTTGTATACTGGATTTGCTCTCAACGTGCACACGTACAATTTTGTTGGTAATATGAAAATTGTATATGGTATTTATTTTAACCAATTTTTTGGTCTCGTATATTAGATTTAATTTAACTGATTCTAAAAGTAGAGGGTGTGAAATTGGTGATTGTCATTTTCTTTAATAAACAATGTGTTCTTAACATTTTAAAAAACCACATTATACTTCTCGAATAAATTAGAGGTGTTATTTTAGAATTTAGTGATGAGTTATTTTGGAATTTTTATTTAAATAAATTTAAAAAAATATTTTGTATATTGAAAATTTTAAATATTTTTATTATATAAATATAAACATTATTTTATTACTTATAATTATTTAATTAATATAAAATTAATAAATTTTGTTTTTAATTTATTTATTATTATATTTAAAAAAGCTAAATATGTTTTATAATTTAATATTAAAAGATTATAATATTTATATTTTTCATTAATATATTGTATATTTGTTTTCTCTTACAATAAATTTATTATTATTTTTTTAATTTTTTTTAATATTTATTGATTTTCATTTTAGTAATTATTTAATCTTTTTATATATAATAAATTCAAAGTTGAAATTATATAATAAAACAGATTTATATTATTAATTTTAAAATGTCTTAGTATATAACATAGATTTATATTACTATTTTTGTTGTAATAAGGGATTTTTTAACTAGCTTGAATGATAATTTATAATTGAATCAAATATAGAATTATTAATTAGAGAAGAAATGAGGTTTTCCATAAGAAGATTGTGATGAAACCACCTTTTAGCTTAATATATGTTTATAAAATGGTTCTTCTAAAAAAAGAAAACATAAATTTAAACCTCTCCAACATGAAAACCTCTTCAAATGCAACTTATTCCTACAAGTGTGAATTTTCATGGAAACATTAGAGTATTTAGAGAATGCCATATGTTAAGGGTAAATTAAGAAGTTGATATCAACAATACTAACTCATAAGGTAATTAGATATACTAGAGATTAAATATTGTTGAAATCATCATGTTGTAATGCCATTCTTGAGATATTGAGTAAGCATTGCATATTTTCTACAACTACTAGCTTTTAATGTTGACATTGTTAGGCACACACTTTGTTACTAGACCCAACTACTAACTTAGGCATAATTACTAAATTAGTCATTTCACAATAATTATTGCATTGTTGAATAATATTATTTTTCTAAAAAACAAGAAGTTTTGCAAACATGATTAGGAAGATACTCAACTAGTCATGTAAAATATATTATTTTATTATAATGAAGCCATTTGGTACAACATAATTGATTTCCTTTTATCTCAATGGCTAAGATATTTAACTAGTCATGAAAGCATATTGTCTTATTATGAATTCATCCAGTACAGTGGGTTGATTCCGTTTTATGTTAGTGGCTAAGTTATGTGATAAGTTGTGTTATTAGTACAATATGACTTCATTTGTTAAATATGATCTAACTATCATTTATTTGTAATTTATATTAATGTGAAGTTATTACGAAAAGTAGTTTTATGTGGATTTTAACACCCCATAAGTGTTATGGTATAATTTTATTATTTTTGTAATTAGATGAATAGATAATTGGGTCAGTCTCACATTGGGTCGATTTCGGTCACTACCACTATAACTTTGGGGCTTATAACCAATCCTCCTCTCCTTACAACAAGTTGGCATTGAACCTTGGATATCTTACTTTCCACAATTTCATATCACTTCGATCAACAATTGATCAGCTACCCCTAAGACGATGATAATTATATAACTAAAAAGGTTAATTAGACCATTTATTAGATGTTTCTCTCTATCAAGCACTACTTGAACCAAGTAAGGCTTCTTCATATTATGACATAACCCTTATAAAAGTGTATCTTTCAACCTAAATTACTAGGTTCCTACATTGAACCACTTCCTTGATTCTCAAAACACACATATTCTAAATTAAATTATTAAACAAAAACCCACATGCAGGTCTTATATCCCCATTACTAAAAAATAACTCCCAAAATCTAGAAATTATAGATTATTTCATGAAAATATATATTAACCATCACCTAAGCTAAATCCTTTCCTTTCTTACTATGTGTAGGTCTTTTAAATCATAAAGGTGTTATATTTTTTCCCTCTTTTTATTAGGAATATGGGTAATTACTTCTTTGTTACATAAAAAATAATGCTAAAACAAGGCCAAACATCAAGTATTCCTATATAAGTATTTCTATCTATCGAATGACTTAGGTCCCTAGTCAAAGTATTTGTCTATTAACAAAACACATTGTTAAAAAATAATCTCACTATTAAAAAGTATTCTGGTTAGAAATGGTGTAATTTATAAAAATAAAATATTTTCCTTTGAATTATTTTCACAACTAAGATCAAACCAAACCAATATATCTACTACTTTTTCCTTTGGTAACTAAATAACTCTATATATACTACTATATAATTTAATATTAAAAAGTAATCGCTTTTAGAAACAAGGGAGGCTGCGAAGCAGCGAGTCCCTGCACTAAGTTCAGCCTGCATAATACGTGATGTGTCAGTGTCATAGCTATCTTGGCAAGCTCTGTAAATTGACCAGAGAAGCATCATGATTATGTCATAGCTCTGTAATCCAGTTCCAAAAGTATTTGAATTTCATGGCAGCTGTCATGTCCCTTCAATTCCTGGAACCAGAGGATGCGTGATTGAAGCAATGATATAAGGCGAGTCGATTCGGATGATATTCAGATATATTATATATTATATGAGTGCTGGGTACAATGTTAATATCACTACCCGTTACTAAGTTTCTTGGGTGCAAACCAGTGAAGTAAAAGAAAAGCCTGATTATGCTATTTATAATCTAGAGTGTTGGAATTTAAGAAGAAGTTTCTGCGAAGCAGCGAGTCCCTGCACTAAGTTCAGCCTGCATAATACGTGATGTGTCAGTGTCATAGCTATCTTGGCAAGCTCTGTAAATTGACCAGAGAAGCATCGTGATTATGCCATAGCTCTGTAATCCAGTTCCAGAAGTATTTGAATTTCATGGCAGCTGTCATGTCCCTTCAATTCCTGGAACCAGAGGATGCGTGATTGAAGCAATGATATAAGGCGAATCGATTCGGATGATATTCAGATATATTATATATTATATGAGTGCTGGGTACAATGTTAATATCACTACCCGTTACTAAGTTTCTTGGGTGCAAACCAGTGAAGTAAAAGAAAAGCCTGATTATGCTATTTATAATCTAGAGTGTTGGAATTTAAGAAGAAGTTTTGTTGTGATTTGGATTGTCTCGAATGGCGAATGGTTTGAATTGTTGTGATTTGGAGCAACACTTTATTTGCTTATAATTGTGTACGTTTTGGTGATCTTACCAGCTAATTCTGTCCTCCGGTGCACCGGATGCTACAGGACAATACTGTCCTCCCGTGCACCGGATGCTACATTTGATCATATTTGCACCATATAAACTCTGTTGCTACCTAAGACTAATCCGAGTTCTATTTGAAGCTTGTTTCTGTCTTTTACAAGATTTCACAAAGCCCTAATCAAAGAATATTGGTGCTCAACAAATCTTTTGGTTTTTCCAAGCACTACAAGTCAAACTTTTGACTTGATTTTGATTAAAGGTTTAATGTTTGATTGGTACTGGTGATTCATTGGGGTTTTTGAAGATTATACAATGACAAATCCGTGCATGTGATTGACTGAACCAAGGCATTCTTGATATTGGTATACTCAGCTCTTTTTGCTGACATTTGTAACAACCTTAAGATAATTTTTTACACAAATCATGAGGTGCCAAAAATTTTGTTCCTAAGGGTATCTGAGCTCGGACTTAAAGGAGAAACTCATGGGCTATTCTAAAGTTTCTCTTTGCAGTTCAAACCATTGACCAAGACTGATTAGAGGGTGTTTACTTTAAGGTTTCTAGACATCTTTTGTATCTTAGATCTGATCTACAATATTCGAACAGAAGCAACTATCCGAACTATTCCTGAAGTATGTTCCAACGTTTATCACTTTCATCCAAGGTTGTTCCTTGAGTTGATGATTATCTTGAAGTCTCCTGAGGCTTCCTTCAGGGCTTAATTCAAGTACAAAATCACTGGATCAAATTATGTGTCTTGATACAGATCTGGAACCTCTTTTGAGCTTGTGACTAAGGTATGTTGACGTCCTTTTGACCAAGCTCAAATTCAGAGGTTTTTAAAATCCTCGGAGGTCAGTTATTGTATGAGACAAGGACTAATGCTTATAAAATTAGAAGTCTAAAATTCATAATCTGGGCAGTTTACTAAAGGCATTAACATCTGATAGATCCTTAAGTCAGTACAAGAACATATTAGAGCACCACGATGCACTACCCTCACATTCAGTGGCAGGCAGGAAGCCATTGAATCTGAGTTACATACGTAAATAATAATTACGTAGCTATGTAAAAGTAAGGTCGACTGGGTGCTTGCTTCCGTTGACAAAAGTGGTTTGTCTCCTAGAAATATCGCATGTGTAGGAGGACGATTTTCACTCACGTTTACGTCGGGAGCCATCGAAACCCTAACCATGAAATTCTTGTTCCTTTTGCATTTATTCATGCGAGGAAAAGAACATGGGCACTATAAAGGAGTATGCCAGCAAGTTTAGCTACTTAGAACTAGGAGCATCCCTTTTCTTTTGACATACGCTTATTCGATATATTAATTTTAATTAATCATTTAACCTCTATAACCATAATACTATATGTAAGCAGAAACCTTGTCACATTTTATTAAGCTACTTTAAACATTTGATTAAAAATATAAAGTAAAAAGGAAAACATGCCGCATCTTGAAAACATAAAAGAGTCGAGTAAAGCACGGAATCTCCTGTCATTTTTTGTTTGTAAGATACGCATTACTTAGTCAATGAGGCATGGTATTATTCAGTTGTTCAGATTAATCAAAAGTTACTAGTAGCATCCATAAAGAGAAACATGGGTCAATTTTTAATTATAGCTTTTGACTTAAACCGTTCAATGTCGTAAAGAAAGTAGGCCACACGTTACACAGGAGACATGTGATCGACATGCATGTAGCAATGTGTTTGTACGGAACGTGGGAAACAAGGCCATGAGAACCACCATGGCTCTCCAAATCTGCAACACTTGTGCCTGAAACATGGCTCTCCAGACCTGAAACATGGCTCTCCAGACCTGCAAAAGGGCTTTCCCTCCATGGTTGGGTCTATTTTAGCCCTTCGTATAGCGGGATCACCCACAATCTTGAAGCAAGCTCGCAACCCGTCAATGTTGGCAGAAGAACTGGAAAATGCCCTCGATGAACGGAGACTGGAAGATGCCATGAAGGGCTACGAGCATTTCAAGCAACTGGAAGGTTTTCCAAGGAAGTCTCTTGTTAGTAGGTTGATAAATGTATTAGCAGGCTCTGGAGATTCAAATTGGCTCGAGAAGGCCTATGCTGTGGTGCTTTCAATTGTGAACGAGAGGAAGCAAAGACAACTACTTGATCAAGAGGCTCTGACCCAATTGTGCTTGAGTCTTGCATCAACACAAATGCTCGTCCCTGCTTCTACAGTACTGAGAACAATGGTGGACATGGAGGAATTGAGGCTTTAAACATTGCCCTCAATGGTTCGTTGGCTTTTGGGATGACTAGAAAGGCAGAGGAACTCTTAAATGTAATTCGATATGGATTGGCGGTACATCTTGGCGGTCCAGAAGCGGGAATTGTAGTTTTAGACAGTATATTGTTAGCAGAATGGCAGGAGAAGGCGGCGGAACAAGTAAGAAACACAGCAGAGCGATCACGGATACGGCGCCCGCAGATGCAAATCAGCGTGAAGACGATATCGATCTCAATCTTTCCAGGCATAATTTACTTCTTTCAGTTAGCATTCCTCATATTCTAGACCTTTTTATCGTCGTCGCTATAATTGCATTGATTTTCTTTGTAAAATTCAGCGACATCAAAGGTATCATCACGACCCTGCAGCAGTTTAGAGATAAGGCTCAAAAGGATGGACAGAAGAAAACTGAGCAGATAATCAAAGGGTAACACGCCGCTGAATATTTCCATACTTCGGCAAATTTCCTTACTATATTGGCAAATTTTGATTTCCGAGAATTTTTATTATTAGTTCTTTTACTGAAAAAACGTCTAATTTGAAAGCAGAAAGCAGTAGTAAAAACGTCTAATTTGAACGCACAGAGTGTAGTTTATCCTCACCTTTACATATCAATGGTTTTTTCAGCTCTTCTTGATAAGCTGACTCCCCTTGCCGTCTCCACTGATCTTCACGCACGACCCTGCAGCAGTTTAGAGATAAGGCTCAAAAGGATGGACAGAAGAAAACTGAGCAGATAATCAAAGGGTAACACAAAGTGAAGGCGGATATGGGTAAACAAGCGTTGCCCTGGACGCTTGCGGGCTTCGCCTCTTCTTTTGGATTGCGCTGCTATTGCGCAGATGCCGCTGCTGCCAGAGAATTACGTTTCTGCAATCTGGTATTATGCAGGGAATGCTCCTTCAAATAGGAATGAGGCGGTGAAGGCCACCGAACACACGAAATCTGCATGGCATGACAGCTGCCTCCATGCAAACCTTCACCATACGGCCGACACCTGCAAAAGAACAAGCAACTTAGCATATGTATCCCATTCGCACTTAACATTAAACATTAAGGAATTAATGTCAGCATTAAAACGAAACCGCACACGGTCAGGGCCACTTGATTGTGGGTAAGTACCAGTTTAAGCTATGGTCCGGCCTCTTCCGCCTCGGGAAGAGGCCAAATAAGATGGCCAACAGAAGTTCAACTGCAAACTTTAGAATATAACTAATAATACCACTAAAAAACCCTGCAAACTAATGTTATCTGCCCTCCGAACGGTTACTATAGTCCCTGCCGGATGCCAGATGGCAGGGACTAATAATGTAATTTATGAAAATAAAATATTTTTCTTTCAATTATTTTCACGACTAAGATCAAACCAAACCTATATATCTACCACTTTTTCCTTTGCTAATTAAATAACTCTATATATACTACTATATAATTTAATTTTAAATTTGGGAAAATGTAATTTTGTTTGTGACCACATATATCACTTGTCCTTGCCCATATATCCCTTGTCCTTGCCCTTATACCTGAGATAAAAATGGAACATTATTGTTATTTGGAGTTTTACAATTTATTAGAAAATCTTGACAATAATTTAATTTTAAATTTGCAAAAATGGAATCTTGTTTGTGAAAATATATATCAGTTGTCCTTGTATCTTACATAAAAATAGATTGTTATTTAGAGTTTTAAAATTTATTGGAAAATCTTAACAATAATGAAACATTTTTATCTGTTAATTTTCTAGATAATCTATTACAATAGAGTATCTCTTTACTTGATAAATACTTCAATAATTACATTAAACATTAGTTTCACATAACATTAAATTTAATATCATTTAGGAAGTTATATATAAGAAAAAAGTAAACTAATAAACATGAGATAATGGTAAAGTAATCATGAAACAAAGAGACAAAAGATATAAAATTATGCATAGGGCTAGGAAAAACCCACCAAGTAACCAAATTTTAGTGTCTTCCTAAAATTTCGGCCCTCTTGTAATTTCGTTGGATCAAGGATGCATGAGACCAAAATTATATGTCGAAATGAAGATACCAAATGAAGAAAAAGGAGATCTATAACCGACTATAAGGGTAGATGTGTAGGGGTAAATATTTAACATTTAACATACCCAATTAGAAAATAATAAAAAATTAACCAAAAGTATGTGTCCAAATGAAGAGAAACAAGATCTGTAACCGACTATAAGGGCAGAAGTGTAGGGGTAAAACTTTAACATTTAACATACCCAATTAGAAAACTAAGAATGAAATAGAGTCCTCTATGGTGGAGATGTTGTAGTATAAACTTTTAAATCTTAGCTCAATTAATAATAAAATTTTAAAAGTAATAAAAAAATATAATTCAATTTGTCATATTGTAATTTTGTTTTGCATGTAGCTTAACCCCTCCAAATCAAGTTAGAAATTATGTTCTGAGAAGAAATGGATAAATAATTATAAGTTACATTAGCCAATGCTAACTTAAGAATAGTCTTGCGTATATTTTGGTGGGTAGTAACCACTAGTAGGTCTACACATTTATAATTTTACTCCTACATAAAAAACATAAATAATGATGGGAAGTAACTCCTATAAGTATATTTTTTTTTATTATTCCTATCCATTTTTCCTGCAAAGGCTTGCTTAAATTATGGTTCAAAGTGATTGATGGTAGATATGTTATTTTCTTGAGTACAAGTTATTTTCAAGTATTTTATTTTTGGATGCTTTTCCTGCAAATATTAACAATAAAAAACCACTACACGCATATCTAAAACTCATGCATGAATATTGCAATGATATTCATAAATTATGGCATAAAATATGTAAAGAAATTATCCACATGGCATTATATTGTGCAAAGGAAGCAATAAGACCTTCAAGTTATGGTCCAATAAAACATTTAAAATATTCGTTTAATAATATTTAAAAATAAATATATATTTTTCAAAGTTAAACAATATAATTTGCATTGGTCAATGCTAAACTAATAATGATTAACAAAAAAAAAATGGATTGTTAGAGTGTTGCCTTGGTCGGGACTAGTAATGATTCCATAACCATATTTAAATTTAATTAAAAAGCATATAAAAACTCAATACTTACAGTAAAATTAGGATATAATAAGTGTCTTAACCATGTATGTCCACCACTAATTTAGAATGGATATTATTAACTTGTAATACCACATGCCAAAAAACTCTTACTCATTTAACAATAAAAAAAGAAATGCAAAATATTTTAGACATTACATATAGCATTGATTAAATAGGGTGAAAATTATCTATCATATGGATGGAGAGAGAGAGAGAGAGATGAGGGGTGGGGGCGTGAGAAGGATAGAGGGAGGGAGGGATATACTAACAGAGTTGGAGGGTAGAGAGAGAGTGAAAGAGAGGAATGAAGAGAGAGAGTAAGGGAGGGAGAGGAGAGAGGGAAGGAGAGAGAGATGGACTTGGATTTGGAGAGAGATGGCGGGTGGAACAAAGATATAGAGGGAGAGCGAGAGACAAAGTGACAATAAAGAGATGGAGAGAGGGAGAGAAGATATAAGGGAAGATAGGGAGAAGGAGATGAGAGAGAGAAGGAGAGAAAGGAAAGAGAGAGAGGGAGACATATAAATAAAGGGGGCAGATAAGGGGACAGAGAAGGATATAGTGTTAAAGTTGGAGGGTAGAGAGAGAGACAGATGAGGGGGAGAAATAGAGGGAGGTGGGAGAAAAAGGGAGTGAGAGGAAGGAAGAGAGGGAGGACTTGAGAGAGATAAGGAGAGGGAGGGAGAGATTAGAGTAGGAGGGGGAAAGAGAGAGAGGGAGGGGAGACAGAGGATAGAGAGAGGGAGATATGGATATTGAGATGGTATGTGTATATAGAAGCTACCCTAGATCCATCTTAACCCTACATATCTCAAGCACCGATAGGGATCAAATCTCTTGAGAAACAAACATATTTTAAAGTGAAAAGAGATTTGAGCCCTTTCAACACTTCATAGGTCTGGGATTAAGATGGATCTAGGATGGTATAACATTCAAATGGGGGTCGTATGAGTGCCTCTTATAGGCCCAACCGACCAAATAATTTTGGAGGTAATTTTAAAAATTTAATTTTCCATTTCTTTCTTAACATGAAAATACCAACCATGGCTAACATATTTTTCATCGCTCCCTCTTAGATAGAGAGGTACTTTTCACTCTCTGCCCGAAGATCAATATTCTCGACCAATCATAGGGCTCACATCCGATAACCTAACGAAGAGATCACAAATACAAATCTCTCTCTCTCTATCTCTCTATCAGGATCAATCTCCACAACCAGTTATAGGTCTCACAACCCAT
This sequence comes from Pinus tabuliformis, assembly GCA_031772625.1. Classification (NCBI taxonomy): domain Eukaryota; kingdom Viridiplantae; phylum Streptophyta; class Pinopsida; order Pinales; family Pinaceae; genus Pinus; species Pinus tabuliformis. The sequence goes on along the minus strand of CM062808.1, from coordinate 756,112,208 downwards.
GGAATAAGGGAGAGATAATCAATATCATCATAAGGAAAAGCTCATAGAATTGATCTCAAATCGTCTCCCCAAACATGATGTATCACAAAAAAAAACCTAAGGAGGAATCAACAATACATTTCCCACACCACAAGGTCTCACAACACACATCCTACAGGAGGAATTAGTAATACATCTCTAAGACCACAAGGTCTCACAACACACAATATACAGGAGGAATCAACAATACATCTCCCCGACCATAAGGTATCACAACACACAGCCTACAAGAGGAATAAAAAATACATCTCCTAAACCATAAGGTCTCACAACACACAAAGTACAAGAGGAATAAACAATACATCTCCTGAACTACAAGGTCTCACGACACACAACCTACAAGAGGAATCAACAATACATCTCTCGGACCACAAGGTCTCACGACACAAACCTACAGGAGGAATCAATAGGACATCTCTTGGACCACAAAGTCTCATGACACACAAACTCTAGAAGATGGTCCACAATATGATGTTATGTAATTACTGCACCTTCTTTAAGGGGATTCTCAATCATTCCAGTTTCTTCACATCAAAAACCATTTCAACATCATAAATGTATCTGTGGTGGATATTAACATTCATTTTTTCATTCAGGTTTAGGAAGGGTTTCTCTCTGAAGTAAACATCAGCAACTATGAACAAAAAATAATAGATTTTAGTAGTGGCTTCTCAAATAAGTAATCATAGGTAACCATAGAAGTGAATATCAATTTCTATAATTGAATCCAGAAGATAACAAATGGCTTCTCACAGAAGTAGGCATCAAGGACCATAATAGAATCCAACAAACTATAATCTAATCCCACAAATAATAAGTGGCTTTAGTGAAAACAAACATCATCAAATAGATCGATGAACTAGTAAATATATGATTCTTACAACTTCTTCAAATCATTCATTAGGGAGATGTCAAAGGAACTATAGTCCATTGTGCCAAGGTTATCACCAAGTTCGTGCCTCAAACGTAGCTCCCTTTTACACAGAAGTCCTCTACATAAAAGAAATGTCACAGCCTCATCTTTAGCATATCTATATCAACATCGATCTTCAAAATATTCTAGCCACCTTCATAGAAACATGCTTGATCTTGTATGCTCGTTCTGAGAATAGATGTTTTCATGAGTCCTTTTGTCACATTGTTCTTCTAATATTTCGAACGATATGCCATACCCTGTTAGTCTTCATTATGTACCTACAATATTCACAAGGAGGCTATGGATGAACATGAACAACCAAACAAGCCAAGAGACTCATAATGAAATAATCAATAGAAAAAATCAAGATAATGCTTATCTTTTGAGAGTGTGTCAACTCCCTCTTGATTTTAACCCTCTCATATTGACTCAATCTCATCGCATCATCAAGTAGTCCATACCATCATCAAAGAAATCCACATCATCATTAAGGTGTTCTCATTATCAACCAGGAGTTTATTGAATCTAAGTCATCAAGTAAACCATATCATTATCATCATTGAGTCTACATCTTCACCATCATCAAGTAGTCATATCATCATCAAGAATTTGACCTTGTGCATATCACCAAAGAGTCGACATAAGTAATCAATTTCATCTAGATTATTAGGGATTCCATAGCATCATCAAGTCAAAATCATTATCATCAGTATCATCAATGAGTCAACATTTTCATCAATTCCATGACATCAACAAGTCCACATCATCATCATCATCATCAATAAGTCAATTCATCATCGAGTCCATGCCAATAACAAATCCATGTCATCAACGGTTCCACATTGTCATCATCATCAAGGAATCTAATCACATAATAAGCGTTATCAATGAGTCATACATCATCTTTAGAAAGGAGTACTTGTCATCATAAACAAGGAATACATATCTTCAACATCATAGAGTATGCATCATATTCTACAGCCTTGTATGACCCCGATGTGTAAGTATGTCTGTGCTCAAAGATAAATTTTATCTAATTTCGGCCAACATAAAATAAAAAAATTAGAAATGTAAATAATAATAACAAAAATAATGAATAATAATGACAAAAATAGAAAAAATTAATGTTCGCCCAAAAAAAAAATCAAAATAACCATATAGATAAGAAAGAAAAGGAAAAATACAACACAATTATCTCATGTGTCTAGATAAAAAAAATCACAACACACTTGTGTCATGCATTTAATAGTTATTTTATCATATACCTTTGGATTTGAATGGATCATAAATTTACCTTCAACAAAAAAATTTACCACATTAAAATTTCAAATTAGGTAAACTTTTAAACATCATCACTCCTTAATAAAGCCACTACCATTTCTTGAATCAAAGTAAAAAGGTTAATTCAAAACAATGAATCCAAAATCTTGCTGTAAAATATTTTAATATTTCTTTAAATTAATTATTTGTAAAATGAATCTTTAAAAGGAAAACCACATCTTATGGGTATATTAAAATATCTATACGCATAAATATTTCCATGTCAAAGTTGTAATATTAGAAAATATTCATTTGATGTAGTTTCTTTATAAATTTTGTTATGTTGTCATGTAAAAAACATCATTAAACCTCATATTAATATTGAAATATTAATATTGATATTATTATTAAATCTAATATCAATATTAATATATTCTAAATTTAATATTATTCAACTTAATAACTTTTAATTAATACATTAATATATTTAATATAATATTAATTCTTTTATATTATAATGATATATATTAACTCTAGATATATATGAGATGGAAGAACAAAGGCATAGAGTGATGGAGGTGGGGAGATAGAGGGAGTGAGAGAAATGGGAAGACAGGTAGGGATAGAGAGACGAAGTTCAAAAGAGAGAAAGGGAGGAAGGAGGAAGGACATAGTGAGATAAATGTGGAGAGAGAGAGGGAGCGAGAAGGAAGAGATAGAGAGAGAATTTTTATGCTTGGGGGTAAGATAGAGAGGTAAAGGAGAGATGGAGAGAAAGGGGGGAGAGATAGAGAGAGAGGGAGGGAGATAGTGACAGAGCTGGAGCGAAGAGAGAGAGAGAGGAGGGGGGAGATAGAGGGAGGTTGGATAGAAAGGGAGAGAGAGGAAGGAAGATAGTGAGGACATGAGAGAGGAAGGGAGACAGAGAGAGGAAGGTAAGAAGAAAGACACATGGAGAGAGTGAGAAAGGGGATAATTGAGATGGAGAGAAAGGGAGAGATGAGAGGAGGAGGGAAGATAGATAGAAGGGAGGAGAGAAGGAGAAAAGGGGGAGAGAGAGAGTGAGGGAGACGAAGAGGGAGGGAGAGATAGATAGTATGGAGAAACAGTGTGTAAGCTTTGGGGGTGATATAGAAAGAGAAGGGATATGGATCGATATATATATATATATAGATGGAAGGTGAAGAGAGGGTAAAAGAGACAGATAGAGATATGGAGAGATAGATAAATATGGAGAGAGAGAGAGACAATTTGTGTATGGGGGGCTGAGATAGAGAGACAAAGAACGAGAGATGGAGGCAGATATAGATATATATGGAGGTGGGAGAGAGGGAAGAATATATATTGCACCAGATGCATTTATTTCATTATAGATGGTGATTTCTAATTGTATTTGATTGCTTTCACTGAAGGAGATAAACTAAATTAAAGGGGAGAGGAATAATGGAAAGAGAGAGAAGGGAGGAGTGAGAGAAGGATGTAAGGCTAAGAGAGAGAGGGAGACAAAAAGATGGAGGCGGAGAGAGGAGGAGAGAGATAATGAGAGAGGGAGGGAGAACCTAATAAGGTTAGAGGGCAAAGAGAGAGAGAGAGAGAGAGATAAATATGGAAGGGGAGAGAGGAGAAGAGAGATAAGGAGAGAGGGAGGGAGAAAGTGACAGGGTTAGAGGGAAGAGAGGGAGAGAGAGAGAGAGAGGGAGAGAGAGAGAGTTAGAGAAAGAGATATGGCGGGAGAGAAATGGATAGAGAGGAAGGAGGAGAGATAGGAGAGAGGGAGGGAGAGAGAGGAGAGAGGGAGGGAGAGAGAGGATGATAGAGGGAGGGACAAAGAGATGGATTTGGAAGGGGAGAGAGAGAGGGAAGAAGAAAGACATAGAGATAGAGAAGTGGAGAGAGAGAGGGAGGGATTGAGAAGGGACAGATGTAGAGGGTGTGTATGTTTGGGGGTGAGATAGAGATAGAAATAAGGAGATATGGAGGGAGATATCAATATGGATGGAGGGGCGAGAGATGGAAGAATATTTCTTACACTAGATGCATTGATTTTAACATACATGGTGATTTTTAATAATATTTGATTGCTTGTACTAAATGCACCGATGTCAGTGTAGATGTTGATTTTTAATGATATTTGATTGCTTGCACTAGGTGCATTGGTTTCATTGTAGATGTTGATTTCTAATCCTATTTGATTTCCTACACTAGATGCATTGATTTTAGTGTATATGTTTTCTAATTATATTTGATTTCTTGCACTAGATGCATTAATTTCAATGTACATGGTTATTTATAATCCTATTTGATTACTTGCACTAGATGCATTGATTTTACTATAGATGGTGATTTATAATCCTATTTGATTACTTGCACATTGATTTCAATGTAGATGTTTATTTCTATTGATATTTGATTCCTTACACTAGATGCATTGACTTCAGTGTAAATGGGATTTCTAATCCTATTTGATTGCTTGCACTATATGCATTGATTTCGATGTAGATGTTGATTTCTAATTATATTTGATTTCTTGCACTAGATGTATTGATTTCAATGTAGTTGATTTTTTATTATATTTGATTTCTTGCACTAGATGAATTGATTCTGTGTATATGTTGATTTCTAATCCTATTTGATTGCTTGCATTAGATGCATCGAATTAAGTTTAGATGTTGACTTCTGCTTTTATGTAACTGGATGTATGATGGTACACTAATTTTAAAGTGATTGGATTAATAATGTAATTGGTTTTAGTGTAAGCACAAAAAATATATTGACAATGTGCATTGATTTTTTTGTTATAATAATTCAACCTATAAATAGTGGAGGGGAAGAGAGAAAAGGTAAGATGTTTAGTACAACAGATCGAATTAAATATTTTAATGGTTTACGATTTCAACTACATTTTTCATATAATCGATATGAAAATATGGCAAAACTAACAGGGGTGACAATAAGAATAGTAGAAGAAAATAGTTGAGATTGATCAAGGCAAGCAACATTGACCAAACTAATTTAGAACATAATTATATGGTCAATTCAGGCAAAGAAAATATAATCTAAGTTTCACATCTCACATCCTCATTGTCCTCTCCCACTCCCCCGCACCACTCTCTCTCTCTATTCAGATCCCTCCCTCTCTATCTCTCTCTTCTTCCCTCTCTTTCTCACTACCATATTTGTATATATATCCATCCTTATCTCCTTCTCCCTCCCCTTAACTTAGTCTGTATCTCTCTTCCTCCCCCCCATAATTGTATATCCCTCTCTCCACCTATCCCTTTTAGTGTTTATCTCCCTTTTATCCCCCTTCCACATTCTCCATCACTCCATATCTCCTTGTCTCTCACTCTCTATCTCCAAATATCTTTCTATTACTTCTCTCTATCTCTATCTCCTTTCACTCTCTCTACCCTCTCTCTCCTCTCTCAAAATCTCTCACCTCCTCTCTCTTCTCCCTCCTTGTCTCCTTCCCTCTCTCCCTAACTATATATCTCCTTTTCTCTGTCTTCTCTCTCGATTTCCTCCCCCTCGTTCTCTTTCTCCTCCCCTCTCCCTCTTTATCACCCACACATTCCCTCTATACGTATATCCACTTACCTATTTTTCTATCGATATATCTCTTCTTCCCTCTCTGTCTCTTATCTCCCCCACCCCACTCTCGTCCCTCACTATATTTATCCCTCTCTTGCCAATCACTCTCTCTCTCTCTATATGTATCTCCCTATCTCTCTTTCTCCCCCCCAACTTTCTTTCTCTATGTTACGTCTCTATATCTCTTCTTACCTCTCTAACTCTATCTACCTCCCTCTCTCCTTCTTCCTCTTCCTCACTCCTTCATTGTCTCTCTCCCTCTCTCCCCCATCATACATTATCTCTTTACACCTCTTAATCACCCTATTTGTCTCTCTCTTCTTACCTCTCTCCCTTTTTTGCTATATCTTTCCTACCAATATTTATCTCTCTCTCCCTACCTCTCTCTTTCTTATTCCATATCTCTTTATCCTTCTATTTCTTTCCCGCCCTCTCTACTCTCTCACTCACTCCTCTTTCTCCCTCTCCCCTCCTTTCTCATAGTATTCCTCTCTCTCCCCCTCCACTATGTCCATCCCTCTCTTTTTCTCTCTTTATCACTCTCTATCTACACCTCTCTCTCTCTTATTACCTATCTATGTCTTTATTATCTTGTTTCGTCTACCTCCATCTCTCTCCCCCCTCTTGATCGCCCTCTAGTATTTGACTCTCTCCTACTTTCCAATCTTCTTGGCTCTCTATATCTTTCTATCCCAGCCACTATCTATCTCTCTATTTATCTTTACATGTTTATTTTAATCTCTATCTCTTCTTCCCTCTCTATATCTATCTTCATCCCTCTATCCTTCATGCCTTTACCCTCACAATCTCTCCCCATCCACCCCACATAACTCTCTCTCTAAGTCACACACTCTCTCATTCTCTCCCCCCACTCTCTATTTATTTATTTCCATTTACATAATTGTTCGTGTCTCTCTATTTCCTCTCCCACCTTTTCCTCTATCTCCATCCCTCTCTCTTTCCCTCTCCCCCCCTTTCTCCCTCATCACTCACACACACACACTCTCTTCCTCTCACTTTTGGCTCTAGGAACACACACATGTTGTTTTGAATGTAATTTTTTCCTGCTAGGAATCATACTCGAATGGTGGCTTGGTTTCTTCATTATAGGTTTAGTATCACAAACCTTGTGGTTGGGGTGAAAATACATGGAAGAGTCAATTTTTAAGAGAACACATATATATCTCCATCCTTGATTTTATTTTTATTCAAGGTAGACAAATCCATTTTCCATGAAACTACATACACCTATATAGTCAACTATGTAGATTCCATATATATATAAAATTAATTTTTGAAACATTTTATCTTGACATATACTAAAATCCTAAAATGCCTCTCTCGTTTAGTTCCCTTATTATTTTTACAGATAAGAAGACACTTGTAATTTTATTCATCATAAATAAATAACAAAAATACATATTGTATCTTGTACACATTTGAGTAATATGCCTCATGACATCAAGTTATAAGAGAAGAAACAAGTGATAGAGAAAATGTTGATTTAAAAAACATACAAAACTAAGAGTGGAAAAATTAATTTATATTTTATTTTTTCCTTTTCTTTAATGCATTTTTTTCCAACTCTCCATGTTTGGTTGAACAAGAACCAATTCCAGATCTCTTCTTGATGGCAATGGTGAGGGATATTTATTAGAGTCTGAAATATCAAATGTATGAGCTTGATTTTGTGCCCCCAAACACATGGAGAGCTTGAATCTCTATTGCTAAGGTTCCCATCTAATTATGGGTTGCACTAATAGACCTAGCCACAATACCCTCTTTTGCATGATTACCTTGTTTGTCCGTATTGGATTTCCATGATTCCTTCTTCTTCTTCTTCTTCTTCTTCTTCTTCTATGAGGTAAGGCTCTGATACCTATCACCCTTTTAGCTTATGGACAAACCTATTTTTATATTTTGAATTCTTCTTTGCTAGAAGGCATGAGTTATGCAAGTGACTTGTTTCAAAGCATGTACGACATCTTAAAGCCATACTCTCATAATAAAAAATTTTGGACCCTTTGAAATTTTTACGATTTAGTTAAATGTGGTCACGTATGCAATTGATACGGTTTATCTCAACACAAATTATGGAAAAAGAGAAGATACATTTTTTTTTTCTTTCTATATCCATCTTTTCAAATTTTCTAGAGTGTTTAATATATCCTCTAGGACTTCATGGTGCCAGAAAGGAAGAGGTATATTTTGGATTCTCACAAAACCTATCATTACTGTGACTAGCACTTTTGTAGCATCAAATTCTAGAAACCATGGGTAAGTGAAGAGCCCTAGTTTTCCCTAAAACCATGTTCATTCATTTAATACATAATCTATGTGTTTTTGTGTATGAATTTGAACACTAAAGAAACTTTCAGAAGATAAATATAGATCAAAGTTAGGTTTCGAAGAGGAAGAAACCCACTGGTGCAGAGCATCAAAATTATGCTAGAAACCATTAAATCTACAAACAACTAGAGACTTCTCCATTTTCTCCACAATATAGGGGTGTGTAATATGTTGAATTTATTCAAATGAGTTTGAAACCTTCTCTTTCATATAATCCTTCAATGAAACAAATGAACAAGGATTCCTAGAACCCAAAGCTCCACCCCTTAGCCTTAAATTCAATATAATGGTGGTATTCCTTCGAAGGTAGTAGTCCTTCATTTGGAAATATTTATGTAACATATTTCTTCAAATATTAGACATTGAGTTGTTGCAAGAATTACCAAAATGTTTTGAATACTATGTTCTAGATTTTCCACTAGATAAGAATGCCTATTTCAAATAAGTAAGGTTTTTCCATTTGGATTTTTCATAAAAAAATGAAATGGGTTCATTACAATCTTTGTCTTTTCAACATCTTGAATATACAATTGGAAATAGGAGTGTGATGAAATCATGAACATAGTATTACTATCCACTGTGGGATTCCATACACTCCTAACATAATAGTCATGCAAAAACGAAAATATAAAAGAAAGAAAAACATGTATTAAGCCTATTGAATCCTCCCGCTACAACTATAAAAAAATTCGAGAGGATGACACCATGACAACCAAAAGGACTCTTTTCAACATTTTTGAACCTTGTTTTGGATAAGGAAAGGGCCTAGACAGAGGCAACTTCTACAAGGTCAAAAAAACTATTGGCTTCAAGAACATTTAGCACAGAGCAAGAAATAAATAGTCGAATATCCACCTAGAGATACCAATGATCTCCACATCTAAGTTTGAAAATGCAATGGGGCTCAAGATCCCCAATCCACAGAGCGCATTGTGCACTAGAGGCAGACCATATCCTCATGGTGTCATGGTGCTTATTGAAACAAAATGACAAAATTCTAGCTCACTACATCCCCCCACAAGAAAATTAATTATATGGTGCAACAGAGAACATTGAAACTTACAATCTAAAAGGAAAAAGAATTGTTTGATAACGGTAAGACACTTTTAGGTTGCATTAATAGAAGACCTTTTAGTTTCATGGATATAATGACTATATATCTAAGTTTTGGAAAAATAGTTGTGCACAAGAACAAGCTATTCTCTAAAACTACACAAGCTTTTGTAACAATATTTCATCATTTTGATACTCACATCTTACACTAATCGAAACATATGAATTATAAATTTAATGAAAAATGACATATCAATGTTAGGAAAACTCAAAATTCAGTGACTATAAACAAGAATTATATATTAGAAAATCCAAGTGGTTTTCCTACATTTCATCTTTTCACAATATCTTTGTATTCATTGAGTAAGTACCTCTAATTATCCCTCCAAGTTAACACGTTTCTATATTTCTAAGTTTTTATTGCCACTAATAGGTCATGAAAGAACATCACTAACTTTTACTCACTCTAAGTTATATTCAAACTAAAGAATACTTATTAAAAGATATCATGTCCTTTTTAGCTAAATATATAAAACATTGTAAATGAATTTGGAGTAATATTGATCATAAATGTTTCAAGTATTGAGAAGGATAAAATTTATGGAAGTGAACATATTTTTTAAAGTGTAAAAACTTGAGCAAAGGTTTGCACTTCATGGATTTGAGGTTTCTTGATATTGTGTATATCTAACTTAAAATGAATACAATTTTTTATTATTTATTTTATTAAAATTTATTGTTTTTTTAATATAATAAAGTATAGTTTAATTTTAAGATTAGAACTTAACTAAAACTAAATTGATGTATAAGACCGTATTTTCTGAACAATGAATCTCTACTACCATCCACATGTACTATATAATACCTAACTTGTTTAATATATAAAAAATACATGCCTTGTCCCTTAAATTCTTATTTGTGACCTCTATGGAAGAGTCATTTTTTCTTACCACTAAACAATATATTGTTATTATTATTTACTTAATTATTATTATATTTTATTCAAATTATTTTTCTTGTTAATATATATTAGGTATACTTTAATTATGTGTTTATCTTTTTTCTTGTTTATCTTATGGGCTTTGAATTAATAACCTTAACGTGAAAGAATGTCTTAACAATATAGACAACCATATTTTACTCAAAACCCCATATACTCTAAATTTTACTTTATAATCATATTAATGTGATTTTAACATCATTGTAATCAAAATTTAAAATTAATTTAAAAACAAAAAATAAATATTTAAAAACAATAATGTTATTGTACAACCTTACGATACATCATAGAATTAAATTTATTTATCTTAATTTTAATTTTTATAATCTTAATAAATGTTAAATTTGATTTTCTACATCAACATTTATTACTTGGACATACATTTATTTGATTTACACATAAAATATAAAAGTTATTTAGTTATCTTAATTTAAAATTTCACATAATTTGTAACCATTCATTATTCAATTAATAAAAAATATATATACACTAATACGTAATATATTATATATAGTAGTTTGTATATCTTTAAGGTATTTTTTCACCGAGTCAAAACTAGTAAACAATCCCATCTACCCATTATTTAAAAAAGATATTTAATATAATAATTTAATTAATAAAATTATGATAAATATTGTTAATAATAGTATAATGTTTATAGATAATTTTTATATTTAGTCATAATTATTGTAAATTTTATTTATCAATCAATACTCAAAAGTTTTAAATAAAAACTATTTATTTTATTTAATAAAAATTTTATTATATATATATATATATATATATATATAATTTATATATAATTCAATTTTAAAAAATTGTTTTTAAATATTCTTGTTGAGTTAATTATGAAATGATTAAAAGAAAATTTAAAATAATAGCGAGCTTAGATCCACCTTAATTTTAAATCTATCAAGTGTCAAGAGGGATTAAATCTCTAAAGGTGCAAACCTCTTTTTTGAGTGCAAAACTTGAAGAAAGATTTGCACCTCGAGAGATTCGATCGAGGGATCAAATCTCTAAAGGTGCAAACCTCTTTCTTGAGTGCAAAACTTGAGGAAAGGTTTCCGCCTCGAGAGATTTCATCATTGTAGATGGTTGATATATTTGGAGTTAAGATAGATCTAAGATGGTTATATAATACTATATAATATATATATTTGTATCTATGCGTCAATTTCCTATTCCTTCTCTCTATCTCACCACTCAAACATACACACTCTCTCCCCATATCTCTCTCTCTCTGTCTCTCCCTCTATCTTCCTTGCTTTCTCTCTCTGTCCCTCTCTCCCTCTCACACACACTTCTCTCCCTCTCCCTCTCCTCTCCCCCTTCCCTCCTGCTCTCCTCTCTCCACCTTTCTCCCTTTGTGCCTTTCTTCTTTCCTCCCTCTCTCCCCCCCTCCAACTCCATTTCTCTCCCCCCTCTCTCTCCTCCTCTCTATTGATTCCTCTCTCTTCCTTCCTCTCTTTTTCATTCTCTTCCACATATCTTTGTCTCAACCCCATCACTCTCTCTCTCTTCCCCCTGATTATGTCATTATCTCCCTCCCTATCTCCTTCTCTCTGTTCCCTCTGTATTTATGCCTCCCCCTCTCTCTTCCCCTTCTCTCCCTCTCTCTCTCCTCTCATCTTCTCCCTCTTCCTTCCTCTCTCCCTCAAGATGCCCTATCTCTCCCTTTCCACTCCCTCTCTTTCTCCACCTCTATCTCATTCTCTGTCTCTCCTTCTCTTTCTCCCCTCCTCTTTGTCTTGCTTCCTCTCTTTCCCTTTCTCTCCCACCTTCTCCTCTCTCTCCCCCATCACTCTCTCTCTCTCTCTCTTCTTCTTAAGCTTTGTCACTATCTCCCACCCTCTCTCTTCCCTCCCTCACTCCACCCCCATCCCCACCCCCCCAACTCTCTCTCTCTCTTAAACTCTCTCTTCCCTCCCTCAGCACCCCCCCCCCCCCCACTCTCTCTCTCTTAAATTTGTTTCCATGATATTGTGTTTAATAAATTAAAAAAAAACTCAATTGATTGTAAAATATTGAACATATATTTTGGATCAATCATGCCAAAGGAAACACAATAATGAAAAACTTAAAACAATCCTACACTATCTTTCCTCTATTATTGTTAGACATTTTGTTTCTTCTCATCGGACCGTTAGTTAAGATGGATCTATGTTGGTTCTTAGTAATATTATTCGTATTATATATATTTCACATCTTTATATATTCAAGTATTATTTTAAATTTTATTGAAACCTTGATTTAATTTCTATGTGAATCTTTTGAGTAGTGAGGAAAGATGGTTTAGATATATTTCAAAATTAATGATAACCTTTTTCCTTTTAGATTTAATAAAAAAAAGTTATAAAATTGATTTAAAATAAAATATTTTGATTCTGAAATAAGTTATGATTTTTGGGCATGTGGTATTGATAAGCCATGGCATTGTAACAAAGTCTAGTTACATGTTAACAATATCCACCATAAAGTAGGGGTGAATACTCATGGTTAAGAATCATGTCATATTGTTATAAAATATTTGATTGTGAAATAAGTTATGGTTTTTGGGCATGTGGTATTGATAAGCCATGATATTGGGCCATGGTAATAAAACCTATTGAAAAGCTAATAACAAAACCAAAAAACCTTCCAAACATAAACTAAATAAACTAAAACTATAAAATGTGTTTGATTTACCCAAGGTAAACCATGGGTATTTTCCATGGATATGGAACCCTCTCTTCGATCTACTGTGCACCAATCAAGGTTGTTTTCCATCTATTAGCGTAAATTAAAGACCTGGTTTGAAATTATATCTTGTATTTCATTGTATATTAAAATCATTTCCAGAGGTCAAACCCTAATTGATGAATATTCGTCCTTTTTCCCGCTTAAAGGAAACAAATCATGGTAGACGAAAGAAATGAATCCTTAAATCTACTTTCGGAGAAGCATGGACAATTGAGTGCAAGTTCCACTCTTCTTTCCATGCAACATTTACCTTTTCATTGAGAAGATTTCAAAGTCCGGAGAAACTTAACATCTCGAACAATGGGTTGGTTTAACCACTTTTTAATAAATATTGGAAGTTTCTTGTATAGGTTGCATGAGCACAAGGTGACTAAATCTAACATTTTCTTTCATAAGACGCGACCAAAAAGTGGTCCGAGAGTGGGATGTGTTGGAATTTCTTAAGCCTATAAAACACATTTTTGTATTATTCCAATAGGCCCTAAGCTCTGGTGGGTGAGAGTGAGGAAGCGCATAAGTAATTTTTAAGTTCATTGTTATATATATATATATATATATATATATATATATATATATATATAACACTGGGGAAGACACAAGCAGATCCCTCAGTGCGGGGATCCATGGCTTCCAACCATGATTATGTTGGATATTTCAGGTGATTTCAAACACAAAAGACCAGAGAACAACGCTTTGATATAATGTTGGGAATTTTTCTGCTAAAATTCCAAAAACAAAACAAACACAACACAGAGAATGATACTCTGCTAGGAATTTCTGATAATTCTAGAACAACAAAAAAAATCACTTGAACAGAGGATAATACTCTGTTCTACAACATAGGATCTTTAACACAAGATCTTGCTGCAGACAGAATTTCAGCTTGCTGAAGATAGAGTTTCAGCAACAAACAAAAAACTTCTATTCATTTACAATAAACCAACTGTTACTAAACGTCTTCCTCACATAAAGGGATTTTCACAACTGTTGTTACAAAAGCATCTTCCTCACACAGAGGGATTCAGCAGAGATTATGTTGAAGAGCATCTTCCTCTTAACCAGAGGGATTCACCAATCTATGTTGAAAACCATCTTCCTCTTGACAGAGGGATTCACCAAAGACAACAGATCTTCCTCTTGTTTTCACAATGGACAATAACCAAAACTTCACGCTGCTGCATGCTCCCCTTCATTGATTACAATTGCACTGCTGTTGTGCCTCACCTGAATTTCAAATGCAAACAACAAAACTGTGCTGCTGCGTTTCTACCCTCTCTCACAGCAGACAACCACAAAACAAATTACATTCAAATCTGCACTGTAGTGCGTTTTTCCTTTTCTGCGCTCCTCTGCGCTGCTACATCTATTCTGCTACACTGCTGTGCCTTCTTTGCTGCATCTACTCTACACTGTTGTGCATTCCCATTACATTGTTCTTCTCCACGCTGCTGCGCCTTCTCCTCAATCTCTGTTTTCTACACTGCTGTGTCCTCTGCTCTGCACTGTTGTGCCATTTCTTTACAATGGAAAAACTTTTCTTCACGCTACTGCGTGGGTTACAATTCTCATTCAACGAACACAAGAACATTACATATATATCTACAAAAAAAACTTGCATACATTTTCTTGTCCCATACTCCCGTGGATAAAAAAAACAATAAAATTAAAGACCTTTTACCAGCATTCTACAAATGCAGTAAATTCCATTAAATTACTTCACTGGCAAATTGGCGGTCTTCTGATTCAATCTGAATGATTTAATGAACAAAAATGGAGTCCCATGTTGTGAACTGCTCGAGGTTGTCCTTCTCGTCCTTGGCTGAGCTGCTCTTTAACTGCGGTAGCTGAGAATTCAATGTGCAAGAGCTAGATCGCAACCTGCTTCTTCGCATGCCCAAAATTCGGGCAAACTTGAACGTGAGCCATTGGATTAAAAAAATGGACGGCTGAGATTTGTTTGACAGAAGGTGCGATCTGCGATGGCTCAGGTGGCGTCGCATCACGAACTCAGGGCGGAGGCTTGACGCGCAATGGCTAAGATTCGAGATCTGCAATCTGCGATAGCATCGCATTGCAGGATCATATCGCAGGAAAACAAAGGGAGCAGAATAAGGTAAGGGGATCAAGGATGCGATCTGCGATCTACGATTAGATCACATCGCAAGGGAAAAACTGTGTGGTTTTGACCTGCAGTTGGAAATTACAATTTCAACACTCCCCTTTAATTTCAACTGCTGGGTTATCAGTCATACCAAGACTTTTCTTCAAAATTTCGAAACTTTTATGATCCAATGGCTTGGTCAGAATGTCTGCAACCTGCTCCTGAGTCCTGCAATGTTGTAAAACAATTTCACCATTGTTCACCAATTCCCTGATGTAGTGAAATTTTGTATCAATGTGTTTCGTTCTCTTATGAAACACAAAATTCTTGGACAAGGCAATAGCTGAGCTATTGTCACAAAAAATTACAGTTGCTTGTGCTTGCTCTTGGCATAAACTTCTCAACATCCTTCTCATCCAAACTGCTTGACATGCTGCTGCTATAGCTGCCACGTACTCTGCTTCTGATGTAGACAAAGCTACAATAGGCTGTTTTTTAGAAGCCCATGAAATGGCTCCTGAACCCATGTGAAAAACATAACCGGATGTGCTTTTCCAATCATCTACGCTTCCATCCCAATCACTATCAGTGTATCCAACTAAATCTGAACATTCTGAAATAGTATATAAAATCCCAAACCGTTTTGTACCTTTAACATACCTCAAAATTCTTTTTGCTGCCTGCCAATGTGCGTCTTTTGGCCTCTCCATGAATCTGGAAATTAAACTAACAGCAAACGTTATGTCCGGCCTAGTTGCAGTTAAATACATTAGGCTGCCAACTATGCTTTTGTACAAACTAGGATCGAAATTCTTGCGGCTGTCCTCTTTGCTGAGCTTTAATCCCATCATTGTGGGAGTGATAGCTGCCTTGCTGTCCTGCATGTTAAATCTTTCCAACAGTTCATTTACATACTTTGCTTGTGAGATAAAAGTTCCATTTTCATTTTGATCTACTTCTATTCCTAAGTATCTCAGCAAACCCATGTCAGTCATCTCAAATTCTTTCATGACTGCTTTTAAATTTTCAATGAGGCAATCATCATTACCTGTAAAAATTACATCATCAACATATAACACAACAATTAAAATTTTACTATCCTTTTCTTTGATGTAGAGGGTGGGTTCTCCCTCACATTTTGCAAATTCATTTTCCAGTAGATAGGAATCTATTCTACTATACCATGTTCTTGGCGCTTGCTTCAGCCCATAAAGAGCTTTCTTCAATTTGCACACTTTGTGCTCTTGGCCTTTCTTCTCAGAGCTTGGAGGTTGTTCAATGTAAACCTCTTCCTTTAACACTCAATTTAAGAATGATGACTTCACATCCATTTGGTAAACTTTCCATTTGTTTTGTGCTGCTATGGACAACACTGCTCTCACGGTTTCCATTCTTGCAACTGGTGCGAAAGTCTCCTCATAATCTTTCCTATACTGCTGCTTGTATCCCTTGACAACAAGTCTTGCCTTGTGCCTTTCTATCTTGCCTTCAGCATTGCACTTAGTCTTGTAGACCCACTTAACTCCAATAACTTCTTTACCTTTTGGTAGTTCAACCAAGTCCCATGTCTTGTTTCTTTCTATGGCATTAATCTCCTCATCCATAGCTTCTATCCATTTCTTATCATTGATTGCATCTTTGAAATAAACAGGGTCATCAACATGACAATATAAAGCAAACAAGGAATTCATACCTTCATCATAAATGTCACTTAAGTTTATGAATTTCTTACCTCTTTCATTTGGTGTGCAAGTGCTTGAAAAAGCACTTGAATTTCCTCTTTGTGGTGTGCTTGGAGAAGCACTTTCATTTCTCCTCAAGGGTGTCACTTGCTGTCCTTGTGTTGGTGCTGTTGTTTGGGGATGTATTTCATCCATCTCCTCATCATCTTCATCATGAGACAAATAGTTTTTAACTTCCACTGTTTTCTCTATGCTTCCATCCCAAGCTTCCTCATCAATGAATTGAACATCCCTGCTCACAAAAAGCTTCTTGGTAGATGGGATATACAACCTGTAAGCTTTGGATTCCTCACTGTATCCAAAGAAAAAGCATTTCTCCCCTTTGCTGTCCAACTTCCTCCTTAGCTGATATGGAATGTGTGCATCAGCCACACACCGAAAAACTTTCATGTGGGTGACTCCTTGCTTTCTCCCACTCCATGCTTCTTCCGACACTTTGTTCATCACTGCTTTTGTTGGGCATCTATTCAAAATATATACTGCACAATGTACATCTTCAGCCCAATAATCATTTCGCAAATGTTTTGCCTTTAGCATACTCCTTGCCATATCCATGATTGTTCTATTCTTCCTCTCGGCAACTCCATTTTTCTGCAGAGTGTACCTTACTATAAACTGCTTGTGTATTCCATTTTTTCTACAAAATCGCAGAAATTCTTTGGAGATATACTCACCTCCTCTATCAGTTCTTAGAACTTTGATATGCAGCCCACTTTGATTTTCTACAAGTGCTTTGAAATTTCGAAATTTTTCAAACAATTCACTTTTGTTCTTTAGAAAATAAACCGAAGTTTTTCTAGTAAAATCATCAATGAATGTTAGAAAATATTGGCTGCTTGCAAGTGATGGAGTTTGCATCGGTCCACATAAGTCTGAGTTGAAAATCTCTAAGGGTGTTTTTTCCCTTATGCTTTTCACTGATGGAAAACTTTCTCTGTGTTGTTTCCCCAAGATACAACCTTCACAAAGGTTTTCTAGTTTCTCTATCAATGGTAATCCTCTTACCATTCCTTTTTTACTCAGCAAGTTAAGACCTCCAAAGTTGAGATGTCCAAATCTCAAATTCCACAACCAATTTTCATCTTTTGGTTGGCTTTGGAAAGCCTCTTGGGTAACTGCTACAATTTCTTCTTTGTTTTTCAAATATGCCTTTATTCTGAGAGGGAACATCCTGTTTAGTGTCATCTTCACTTCAGCAATACATTGTTTGCTGGGTGCTCTATCCAAGATGGTGCATACATCATTTTCAAAGAAAACATTGTAACCTTTTTGAACAAGCTGTCCAATACTTAAGAGGTTACACTTCATTCGAGGAACATAATAGACATCTGCTATGGTTTTCTTCTCTCCTTTCTTTGTAAATATTTTTACTTCTCCTTTTCCCATAACAGAAATTTTACTATCAGTCCCAAGTGTGACTTGTGACTTCACACTCTGATCTAAAGCAGAAAACAAGGCTATGTTTCCTGTGATATGGTTGCTGCAACCAGAGTCTAGAAACCATATATATCTTCACTGTTTGTTTCAGCCATGTTACAAGCTAACAACACATTATCTTGGCTGATATTTTCTCTAGTAATATTTGCACTAGATCTATTATTCATATCATGTTGTTTCTTCCTATAGTCATTGGCATAATGCCCATATTTTTTACAGTAATAACATTGGACATTGGATTTATCATATCTTTGTCCTTGAGCATGATGTTGTTGATTTCGTTGGCTGCTATCTTGGCCTTGGTTCTGATTTGGATTGCTGCTTCTTCCTTGAGTGTTTGCTGGACTATTTCTTCCACCTCTGTTTTGGATTCTGCCTCTTCCTCTCTTGTTTCCTCTGCCTTGACCTCTTCCTCTTCCAAAGGACATCTGGGTCTTAAAGGCATGCTCTAGAGATGAGTTTTCATTTCTGCTCAACCTCTGCTCATGCGTTATCAGTGATGCATGAGGTTCATCAACTGAAAAGTTTGAGAGATCATTTGTCTCTTCTATGGTGGTGACAATCACATCGAACTTTGAGGGTAGGACCCTCAATAATTTCTCCACAATCCTCCTTTCTTCAAGAGTTTCTCCATGAGACCTTATCTGTGTGACCAGAGCGATTACTTGTGTGAAGAATGAGTCAATATTATCTGACTCCATCATGCATAGATTCTCAAAATCTTTCCTCAACAATTGTAGTTTTGTTGTCTTCACCTTCTCCATGCCTTGATAGGTTGTTTTAAGAGTTTGCCATGCTTCTTTGGATGTCTTGGCTACTTCCAGCCTTGGAAACACGCTTCCATGCACTGCTTGATACAAGAAGAAGAGGGATTTTAAATCCTTCTTCTTGTAGCTACCTTTCTTTGCATGAGTTAGATTATTAAACTCATTTCATGTGCTGGTTCTTTAAAACCATTTTCAACTATTTCCCATAAGTCTTGGGAAGAAAACAAGGCTTTCATTGTTATTGCCCAATAGTCATAATTTTTGTCATCAAATAGTGGGAGTTGCATACCCATGCTACTACTGGTGCTGGCCATTCTTTCGCTCTAAACTGGGCTTCAAATACTTGACTGTGTGTTTAAAAAAATAAGTGAGAAATACCTTGGATTCTTTTGCCTAAGCCTTCACGCTGCTGGAGAAGCTACTGCAACAAAAAATCCTTCCTTCAACTTCTTTGACGCCTTCAAAGAGCCTGGACCAGCTCTGATACCACTTGTTGGATATTTCAGGTGATTTCAAACACAAAAGACCAGAGAACAATGCTCTGATATAATGTTGGGAATTTTTCTGCTAAAATTCCAAAAGTAAAACAAACACAGCACGGAGAATGATACTCTGTTAGGAATTTCTGATAATTCCATAACAACAAAAAAAATCACTTGAACAGAGGATAATACTCTGTTTTACAACACAGGATCTTTAACACAGGATCTTGCTGCAGACAGAATTTCATCTTGCGGAAGATAGAATTTCAACAACGAAGAAAAAAAACTTCTATTCATTTACAATAAACCAACTGTTACTAAACGTCTTCCTCACATAGAATGATTTTCACAACTGCTGTTACAAAAGAATCTTCCTCACATGGAGGGATTCACCAGAGATTATGCTGAAGAGCATCTTCCTTTTAACCAGAGAGATTCACCAATCTATGCTGAAAACCACCTTCCTCTTGACAGAGGGATTCACCAAAGACAATAGATCTTCCTCCTGTTTTCACAATGGACAATAACCAAAACTTCACACTGTTGTGTGCTCCCCTTCATTGATTACAATTGCACTGTTGTTGTGCCTCACTTGCATTTCAGATGCAAACAACAAAACTGTGATGCTGCGTTTCTACCCTCTCTCACAGCAGACAACCACAATACAAATTACATTCAAATCTGCACTGCTGTGCATTTTTCCTTTTCTGTGCTCCTCTACCTCGTTGCGTCTATTCCGCTGCACTGTTGTGCCTTCTTTGCTGCGTCTACTCTGCACTGCTGTGCATTCCCATTACATTGTTCTTCTCCACGCTGTTGCGTCTTTTCCTCAATCTCTGTTTTCTACAGTGCTGTGTCTTCTGCTCTACACTGTTGTCCCATTTCTTTACATTGGAAAAAATTTTCTTCACGCTGCTGCGTGGGTTAAAATTTTCATTCAACGAACACATGAACATTACATATATATCTACAAAAATAACTTACATACATTTTCTTGTCCCATACTCCCATGGATAAAAAAACAATAAAATTAAAGACCTTTTACCAGCGTTCTACAAATGTAGTAAATTTCATTAAATTACTTCACTGGCAAATTGGCGGTCTTCTCATTCAATCTGAATGATTTAATGAACAAAAATAGAGTCCCATGCTGTAAACTGCTCGAGGCTGTCCTTCTCGTCCTTGGCTGAGCTGCTCTTTAACTGCGGTAGCTGAGAATTCAATGTGCAAGAGCTGGATCGCAACCTGCTTCTTCGCGTGCCTAAAAATCGGGCAAACTTGAACATGAGCAGTTGGATTAAACAAATGGATGGCTGAGATTTGTTCGACAGAAGGTGCAATCTGCCATGGCTCAGGTGCATCGCATCGTGAACTCAGGGCGGAGGCTTGACGCGCAATGGCTAAGATTCGTGATCTGAGATTGCATCGTAGGATCGTATCGCAGGAAAACAAAGGGAGCAAAATAAGGTAAGGGGATCAACGATGCGATCTGCGATCAGATCGCATCGCAAGGGAAAAACTGTGTGGTTTCGACCTGCAATTGGAAATTACAATTTCAACAGATTATAAGAAGAAGACTGTTTGGAGTGGATCTCACTCAACACTACACTAATTCCGGCCATGATGACCGCCAAGTAAAGGCATCTTCCTTCCAAGCAAAAAAGGAAGGCCATAATGATGTGCCAGAGTTAAAGGTTTGTGTTTCCAAGAATAGAGGCTCAGCCGAAGGCTCTAAGGGCCGTGTCTTTCCTTGCCGCTATTGTTCAAAAAAGTTCTACGATTCTAAGGCACTCGGAAGCCATCAGAATGCCCATAAAATTGAGCAAACGACAATCAAAACGAACCATTTTCCGAATAGCAGTATGGTGTTGTATGGCAATCAATATGGTGTTGTAGGGCAATCAATATTTCTGTAAGTATAGTTTTATTAATGCTGGGACTGTTTATGGCAACTTTCGATTGAAGTATGGTTTTATTAATGCTGGGACAGTTTATGCCAACTTTGGATTGGCCCCAGTGCATTAATAAAACTACAACTCCACAAATATTATAAGACAACGAACCTACTCATACTCTCTTTGCTTCTTTGCTTCCAATAGTAAAAAGAATCATTTTCTGAATAGTCTGGTAACGGACATGTAACATCCCTAGATTTATGTAAATTTGAAAGTTACTGTGGTAAAAAGACTAATACAGTTGTTGTTATGTTTTAAACAAAACTGTGGCAAACTAATTCTGATTTGATAATTATATTTAAATATTTTCTTGGAATTGCTGGCAGCCTCTTAGAGGTGAATCTTAAAGAAAATGATCAGTTGAGATAACTGATGGAACTACCCTTCAGGAGAGAAAAGGTCCTGACTGAGGGAATTCTGTGGGGGGGGGTGGACAGACAGAAGGAAAGACAATCTTGCTCCAAGAGCAAAGAAGAAAAAGAAAAGCAAGGTTACGTCTGGTGAGGACCAGATAACCTGGTACAAGGAGTGCACTAATCCCTGTTGAGGGCTGGAGGCCTGCAGGATAGCTCGGGGGGAGAACTCCGTCTGAAGGATGGATCTCATGGCTGGGAGGAGAGCAGAAATAAAGGTGACTTTTTGTTTGAGCAAAACCATTCATGACAGAGATAATCAGGTACGGTTCCAAACTAGTAGTCCCTGATAAATTATATACTGTGTATGGAAAGTACAGTGATTTAATTAGGAAAAGATTATGTGTTTCCTAAACAATGCTGTGAAAGATAGCATGGATATTGCATTTGGAAAAACTAAGTAAGAACTGTCCTGTCGTGGACCAGTCTGGGTTAGTACCAGACAGAAATAATAAACTGAGTATAAAAATAAGTTGAACACGGGTTAGGAAAACCCTGCTTCGGGACGGACTACAGTGTAGCAGTCACGACCCCAGTGTTATTAGAGAAGGGGGTTATTAAACGGAAGTAAAATTTATATCTGGTAAACTGGGAATGCCGGGGCTGCAAACGAGTAAGGGTTGCATCTTTTGAAACAAAGAAAGATGCCGACGGTAAGCGAGAGGATAAGTCGGTTAAAAACAATTTTAACACAAAAACCGTGCATGTCCAACCGAAGGTTCTGTACAGAGAACTTTGGACAGTAGACCCAAGAGCCTCACCTTATGACAAGGGTTGACAACAAGTCTTTGGGCCTATGTTACTGGCCGATGGTAAACCCTAGACATAGCATTTCCTGTATACAGACACATATAAACTACAAACTGTGTGCTACGATAACCATAACGATAACAGAAGAATAACCATAGCTCAAATGCTATAACATTAACGATTACTGTGGGAAATTATTTATATATATGCAGATTTATAGCATGCAGACAGTATAAGAGACGTTCTGCTACCCGAGTCGAGGCATGAACTGATAATATCTTTTACTCATACTGAATCTGAGAAAGAAACTGTGCATGCGAGTAAACAGGGGACGTAAGTCTATTGAATAGCAAACCTGTGTATGCAACTGTAATAACATGCATTATATAAGTCTATTGAAAAGCAAACCTGTGTATGCAACTGTAATAGCATGCATTAGAATAATACTAATGACTAGGTGAAAAAGCAGAAGTCCAGCACTCAGAGTCACTCTTTCACAGGAAAAGGGGATTATTCATTAAAACTCATTTATTCACCAAAGATATGTCAATGCGAACTAAGCAATGATAGCATTAACACGCAAGGATTATAGCATAAGAGTATTTTTATAACCAAGCAAAACCAAAGTAAAAATCCGCTCAACAAAGAACAACAGCGGTACAGTTACAAACCCTAAGTCTGCTTCATGCATAAGGGACTTTAAACGAAAATAACCTGATACAACAGTGAAGATGCCAGAGGGCTGTAAAATGTTCATAACTGTATCGACAGTAAAAATAATCATTAAAATATATCAATACACTGTGTAAGGGAACGAGCCCGAAATGTTCATGACTGTATCCGCGCGTGCAGGCCAGATCTGGGTCATGCAAACCGTCAAGAATCCAAGGTCTGCCGCTAGGCGGCTACTTGTATACATATATTTACAAAGCAAAAAGAGAACAGGTGGGTATAATCAACCCAAGAAACCTTTACAGTCATTAACTTGTAACATGATAGACACATTCACAACTTAAATTAAGCCGTGGCCAACTATGGAGGGTTCTTAACAAAGAAGCCGAAAGCGGATGGAAAACCTCAGTGAAAACCTGATCTGCATGAGACCATACCAGGATTACATGACTGTAAACCTGAAATTCTCCAAACAAATAAACTCTGAAATGCCGAGGATCCTTACCTGGGGTGTTAGGAGATTGTTGCAGCACAAGTCGATATGGAGATCGCCCGGAGCACAGCCAAACAACTGTATGAAACTTGACAGAAAATGTAAATGGCGGTAAGAAAACTCAGAGATAGCTAACCATTAAAGCAAACATAAGTCGAGGAACGAAAAGACACCATGATTACCTGTAAGGTTCATAGCAACGAAACCCAGCTCCGGAGCACTGCAGGTTGCAGCAATGAATGGTTGGAAGACGAACTTGAGCAGAAGCAGTGACCGAGCCGCATTAGCCGCGGACATCAAATGATCTAACACGGTGAATGGCCACATAAATACCACCGATAAACCCTGATAGAATTTCCGCCCTCCGATCTCCAGAAAAGATCTAGACCGTCGAAGTATGGCGGGAGTTGTTGGCGGAAAAATCAATGTTGGCTTCTCCAAGGTGTCACATGGCTGGAGTAACCAGGCCATGCCACCTGCCCTGGAAGGACGGTTCACAGTAAAGACTGGAAAGAGCTGTCACCAGTTGAGTGCTGTGGCGGGACCATGGAAGGCCACGCCCATTAATACAAAACGTTCAAACATCTACGGCAGCTATAACATATAATCAATACATAAACCAAACCCCAATGCTGACAGGGAGAAGCCGCGTGGTAAGTTACAACTGAGACCCGAAGTTAAACACAGTCAATGACATATGTGGACAAGGATTATATATGTTAATGTAAGGGCGTGCCAACTGTGTAATGATAAGGTATAAGATGCGTAGGTAAGACGGAATTATTAATATGATGAACCTTGAACTTAATGGTTATAATGTTTATGCGTGTATTTTTTTTAAAAAAATTGTATGTACATTTAAGTGGGTGTGACAAGTGGTATCAGAGCTAAAGGTTGCAATACTGGCGCCTTTGGGAATTGGTAGGCGGAAAGGATATTGAGGTACGCCATCAGTAGGCATTAACTCAGGTATGAGTTTAATCATTCGCATATTCATTTATTTCATACACTACTTTTGGCATGACAGGTGTGATTCATGTTTATAACTTCTTTGAGAAGTAAGTAATAAGTTGTTACATAACTACGTTCATAACGTTGGATTCCTGATGAGGATAAAAGACAATGAAACTTTTGTCGCACTTACAAACAAAATTGAACACTCATTACGCTTAAGCACAATAGTGAACACTCATTGAGGAAGTGACCACCAACTACCAACTTTTGATTTGCACATATGGCCATAAAAACCATGCATAAATTGAACTAGATTGAAATTACAATGAACGAAACTTAATAAGCCAATGCATGAATATAAATCAGGGGGAACATCCTTGAATAGGATGAAAAATTGTTTTAAAAAGGACATTAGAAGAACCCCTTTAGATATTGAAAACATGCAATGAGTCAAGCAGCGAGACTTGATTGTCATAACTAACTTTGATTCAGTCTTGTCATGGATGCATGAAGATGATTGGTAGTTGAGATTGGTTAGTGTTGTATGACTAACCCATAAAACTTATATGCATTAATTGAATTGGACTAAGATTGCTACAATCCGTAAACAAGTGAAGTTGATTGATGTCACATGCATGGAATGTGTGTGTGAAGATTCTCTCTCTCTCTGTGCTATAGTTCTAGTTGTTTATGAGAAGAGTTCTTAATTTTATTCACCATGAGAATGCATGATGAATAGTATATGCTTATGTCCTAATAGTTTTAATGATGATTACCTTCTAATCATCTGAAATCCATTAGCATGGTATGTGTTAATCATTACTTGTTGAGAGATAAAAATCATTGGAGCCTCGATTTAATGATGGTTGAATTTATCTCCACTATGGGAATGATGAATTTCCTATGCATGTTGCATTCTAGTGTGAAGTTAAGAGTAGAGGCATGTTCAGTGGGTAACATTTCGAGGACCCATTCCTGGTAATCAGGTATGATTACATGCGATAATTATTCATAAATAGACTACCCGTGTTAATGCAATTGTCAGTAAACTCTAAACTACCTTCCCCAGCTATAGATGCTTCCAAAGGAAAAGGAAGCAAGGAGAAGGAAGAAGACCGTGCTGTAGGGACAGACGGAGATGGAAAAGAAATAGCCAGGTCTGGTGATGACCAGATAGCGCAAGCTTTGGGTGTCAGAATCTTGCAGAAAACTCTAAGTCTGGGGACGACTAGATAGTGCTCGATGAGCATGTGAGTATTTCCTTGGCCATGCTTAAGGAGTTGGAAAATGATATCTATAGTGTGTTTCTGTTAATGATTTTCGTAATGTCTCCTTGAAGTCATTATTCGGAAATGGACACATAGTATTGTTATGATAATTGTTGCATCTAGCATCAAGTGGTAATTTTGGTGCGTGTGTGACACTTAGGAGATTATGCTTCTAATTGCATAAGTAGAGCAATTGCTTCCGGTTAGGGTGGTTTAAACTTGTTAGTTATGCATGTTGACGCAAGAATAAGATAAGTGTCTTGTTCACTTACTTGAAGAACATGTATGAATGTTTTATATGATTTCTTAGTAGAGAAAGTATTTGAATGCATGCAATAAAAGAATGGTTCTTTTATAGATTTTTCTTGGTAAAGAAAATGGGTTAAGGCATGCAGTTAAAGATTGATGGTTCATATGTTTTCTTGGTAGAGAAAATATGATAATACTTGCAGTAAAAGAATTGGTTATTTTATATGCTTCTTAGTAAGAGAATAGGTAGTTCCTCCTAGTAGGACTACATGTGAGTCTTGTGAGAGAAATGTTTGTCTCTTGTTGTCTTTCTTGGAATAAAATCCTTGCTAAATATAGCCAAAGAATCTTCTTGAGAAAGAGGATGAGGCATATAAATGTCCTGAGGACATAGCATGGAAGGTGGCCGAGTTTTCTTGAATTAAAGTATGTATCTTTAATTGATAAAAGCTTCTTGGAAAATATATATATTTATATATGTATATGCTAATTGCATTATGATTCTAGTTAGTTTCTAAGCTCTAGTGATATGACTATGCATTACATGCATGATAAAAGATAACTAAGAATGTGCTTCTAGGCACATAGATATTCATCCCTAAATTCTTGAGGAAAGAATATATTACATATATACATAAATATCGTCTCCTCCTAAGAGTATGCATACTTCATGTATGAAGATGCATGATTTTATGAGAATTTTCTCGAAAATAAAAATAGAGGTTCTTTCCTTAAAGACACATTAGAATAGTGTCCATACAAGAACCAAAATCCTTACTTGTTGCATGAAAAGAACTATGTGCATTAAAGTAAAGTAATTGTGTTAGGAGAACACATTTTGCATATTGGTAGCTATTTTGATTTTGGAATTATGAGTCTGTGTGTACTTAGAGGAAGTGGTCATGCTAGCTTCCTTGAAAATAATAATCTCTTGGAGAGATTGTCTTGTTGAATGAGCTGTGTTGATTGCGTGATTTTGATACTTAAAGGATAAGTAAACCTTGTTTTTGTATCTTGAATTTTTTTTTGATGCCTAAAGATAGATATCTTTAATAATTTCTTGAAAGGGAATCTTGAGAAATCCTCACATCGGAAGATAGAGAAATGAGGATTAAAATGACTTCCTTTAAGAAAGAGGCATGTGGCTTGTCGTATGAAATGATGGTGGTCTTCTAGTGAAGGGAATAAGTGTTGCATACATTAAAAAAGGGCTTATAGGATAAGCAATAGTATGCACAAAGATTAGTCATTGTGACGTAAGAGTTATGTTCTTGTATGTTAGAGAAATTATGTTTAATTACACTAACAATGCATGACTAAAGTTAGCCATAGTAAACGAAGATAATACTCCATTAATGATGATTTGAATTGGAACAACAGACTATGGCAAAATTGGGAATGCTGAGAGTATTAACTCAACTGTTGTTGACATTTATACATTAATGAGTATTTGCATATGCTTTTATACATGAAAATATTGTATGCATGAACATTCTTGGAAATGGAATAGGTGTTAACTGATGCATATTTATAACTAACGTTGCTGATGGGATTAAGTAGTGGTAGCTTAACGGCAACAAGAAAACTCATCACATAAATTGTTGCAATGTGAAATGCAATTATAAATGAGAAAGAATGATGTTATATGATATGCATGAATTATGTTATTTGGAAAATTTGCATGCATACAACATGTATGATGGATATGTTTCCCATCAATCTTGATGTTGTGGACCCATGTTGGGGTTAAGTGTAAAAGCATGGTATACATGCATGTCTATTGAGCTAATGATAATGTTCATATGGTTCATTGTGCAAATTACTTTGAGAAAGAGTATTAAAAGAAAAAATATTCATGCTATGTCTGGTTAGGATCAGATGGCATAAGAGGAAAAGAATTTTCCTGTGTACGCTATGTCTGGTTAGGATCAGATGGCGTTTACTGGCGAGACCAGTACAATTGCGGTCGAGTAGGACCTGCAAGTGCTTGGGTTGATGGCAATACCTGCCCGGAGGGGTTGATGGTACTTGTCTGCCCGGAGTTGGGTTGATGGCAGCTACCTGCCCGGAAGGGTTGATGGTACTTGTCTGCCCAGATCTCCTCTCCCTAGAATTCTTGAGCTGGTTGGCCAGTGGGATTCTATGTTAGACCTGGTAAGGTCTCTATCAAAGAAACTATCTGGATGTGAAAATGACTCGAGTTGGTTGTGAGAACCAATTTCCATGGATTGGGAATTCTTTAGCCTATTATGGTGCTCATAGCTAAAGAAATGAATGACTCAGCTATATGATATGTTGAAAATAAATTCTATGTATAGTTGTGTGAAATATGTTATGCACATTTAACAAGAAATGAGCTTAGTGCTCTATAAGGAGTAATTGGAAAAACTTAACTCCTTTATTGTATTATTAATGTTGTGAACATCTTAGTGGGAGCTAAGACAGTTTTTGCTTGATGCAGTGATTGACTGTTTTGATGATTAGAGAATTATGTGCTCTTTTGGTACTTCTCGAAGTACTTTGCGGATGTCTTTGGTAAGAATTCGTTCAGTATGCACGTGGAACGGTGATTTATCATTTGATGATTAGTATTAGTGCTCTTTAAGTACTTGTAAAAGTACTGTGATTTAGAAAGCATCTAACATTGCAATTGATTGCTAGTCAAAAGTATTTCATTTGACTCAAAATATAGTGACTAATGTGATTGAATTATTAGTAATATATTACAGGAGTTACTTACCATGGAAGGTTGAAGAGTTGTCCAACCACTATTAATGTTTACATGAAGGTATTCATGACTTTCAAGAACAGATGGTAAGTAATGGTAAGTAGATACAGAGAATTGTTATCATGAATGAATAAGGGCCACGTGGTGGCAATTAGAAGTTGCATATTTTTGCAACTATTGATGCTTATAACTAATGATATTTCTTATGACTATATCATTACTATTTTTGTTTGTCGTCTTTTCTTGGAATGGAATCGTTGATTTCAAGAGGAAAGGATCACATTTTGTGTGGTTTAGATGGTAATACGATGAGTAAAATCGCAAGTTCTCAATGAAAGAAAAACACCGAGGACGGTGTTCCTGTTAAGGGGGGGAGTATGTAACATCCCTAGATTTATGTAAATTTGAAAGTTACTGTGGTAAAAAGACTAATACAGTTGTTGTTATGTTTTAAACAAAACTGTGGCAAACTAATTCTGATTTGATAATTATATTTAAATATTTTCTTGGAATTGCTGGCAGCCTCTTAGAGGTGAATCTTAAAGAAAATGATCAGTTGAGATAACTGATGGAACTACCCTTCAGGAGAGAAAAGGTCCTGACTGAGGGAATTCTGTGGGGGGGGGTGGACAGACAGAAGGAAAGACAATCTTGCTCCAAGAGCAAAGAAGAAAAAGAAAAGCAAGGTTACGTCTGGTGAGGACCAAATAACCTGGTACAAGGAGTGCACTAATCCCTGTTGAGGGCTGGAGGCCTGCAGGATAGCTCGGGGGGAGAACTCCGTCTGAAGGATGGATCTCATGGCTGGGAGGAGAGCAGAAATAAAGGTGACTTTTTGTTTGAGCAAAACCATTCATGACAGAGATAATCAGGTACGGTTCCAAACTAGTAGTCCCTGATAAATTATATACTGTGTATGGAAAGTACAGTGATTTAATTAGGAAAAGATTATGTGTTTCCTAAACAATGCTGTGAAAGATAGCATGGATATTGCATTTGGAAAAACTAAGTAAGAACTGTCCTGTCGTGGACCAGTCTGGGTTAGTACCAGACAGAAATAATAAACTGAGTATAAAAATAAGTTGAACACGGGTTAGGAAAACCCTGCTTCGGGACGGACTACAGTGTAGCAGTCACGACCCCAGTGTTATTAGAGAAGGGGGTTATTAAACGGAAGTAAAATTTATATCTGGTAAACTGGGAATGCCGGGGCTGCAAACGAGTAAGGGTTGCATCTTTTGAAACAAAGAAAGATGCCGACGGTAAGCGAGAGGATAAGTCGGTTAAAAACAATTTTAACACAAAAACCGTGCATGTCCAACCGAAGGTTCTGTACAGAGAACTTTGGACAGTAGACCCAAGAGCCTCACCTTATGACAAGGGTTGACAACAAGTCTTTGGGCCTATGTTACTGGCCGATGGTAAACCCTAGACATAGCATTTCCTGTATACAGACACATATAAACTACAAACTGTGTGCTACGATAACCATAACGATAACAGAAGAATAACCATAGCTCAAATGCTATAACATTAACGATTACTGTGGGAAATTATTTATATATATGCAGATTTATAGCATGCAGACAGTATAAGAGACGTTCTGCTACCCGAGTCGAGGCATGAACTGATAATATCTTTTACTCATACTGAATCTGAGAAAGAAACTGTGCATGCGAGTAAACAGGGGACGTAAGTCTATTGAATAGCAAACCTGTGTATGCAACTGTAATAACATGCATTATATAAGTCTATTGAAAAGCAAACCTGTGTATGCAACTGTAATAGCATGCATTAGAATAATACTAATGACTAGGTGAAAAAGCAGAAGTCCAGCACTCAGAGTCACTCTTTCACAGGAAAAGGGGATTATTCATTAAAACTCATTTATTCACCAAAGATATGTCAATGCGAACTAAGCAATGATAGCATTAACACGCAAGGATTATAGCATAAGAGTATTTTTATAACCAAGCAAAACCAAAGTAAAAATCCGCTCAACAAAGAACAACAGCGGTACAGTTACAAACCCTAAGTCTGCTTCATGCATAAGGGACTTTAAACGAAAATAACCTGATACAACAGTGAAGATGCCAGAGGGCTGTAAAATGTTCATAACTGTATCGACAGTAAAAATAATCATTAAAATATATCAATACACTGTGTAAGGGAACGAGCCCGAAATGTTCATGACTGTATCCGCGCGTGCAGGCCAGATCTGGGTCATGCAAACCGTCAAGAATCCAAGGTCTGCCGCTAGGCGGCTACTTGTATACATATATTTACAAAGCAAAAAGAGAACAGGTGGGTATAATCAACCCAAGAAACCTTTACAGTCATTAACTTGTAACATGATAGACACATTCACAACTTAAATTAAGCCGTGGCCAACTATGGAGGGTTCTTAACAAAGAAGCCGAAAGCGGATGGAAAACCTCAGTGAAAACCTGATCTGCATGAGACCATACCAGGATTACATGACTGTAAACCTGAAATTCTCCAAACAAATAAACTCTGAAATGCCGAGGATCCTTACCTGGGGTGTTAGGAGATTGTTGCAGCACAAGTCGATATGGAGATCGCCCGGAGCACAGCCAAACAACTGTATGAAACTTGACAGAAAATGTAAATGGCGGTAAGAAAACTCAGAGATAGCTAACCATTAAAGCAAACATAAGTCGAGGAACGAAAAGACACCATGATTACCTGTAAGGTTCATAGCAACGAAACCCAGCTCCGGAGCACTGCAGGTTGCAGCAATGAATGGTTGGAAGACGAACTTGAGCAGAAGCAGTGACCGAGCCGCATTAGCCGCGGACATCAAATGATCTAACACGGTGAATGGCCACATAAATACCACCGATAAACCCTGATAGAATTTCCGCCCTCCGATCTCCAGAAAAGATCTAGACCGTCGAAGTATGGCGGGAGTTGTTGGCGGAAAAATCAATGTTGGCTTCTCCAAGGTGTCACATGGCTGGAGTAACCAGGCCATGCCACCTGCCCTGGAAGGACGGTTCACAGTAAAGACTGGAAAGAGCTGTCACCAGTTGAGTGCTGTGGCGGGACCATGGAAGGCCACGCCCATTAATACAAAACGTTCAAACATCTACGGCAGCTATAACATATAATCAATACATAAACCAAACCCCAATGCTGACAGGGAGAAGCCGCGTGGTAAGTTACAACTGAGACCCGAAGTTAAACACAGTCAATGACATATGTGGACAAGGATTATATATGTTAATGTAAGGGCGTGCCAACTGTGTAATGATAAGGTATAAGATGCGTAGGTAAGACGGAATTATTAATATGATGAACCTTGAACTTAATGGTTATAATGTTTATGCGTGTATTTTTTTTAAAAAAATTGTATGTACATTTAAGTGGGTGTGACAGGACAGCTTTCAGTATCCTGTTGAAGGACGACAGCCTACTCATTCTCTCTTTGCTTCCAATAGCAGACTTCCTACAATTTTGAGTTGCGGAGAGTGGACCTATCAAATAATCAGCCTCGCTTTGAGCAGCTTTCACAACACTTTCACGTCAAATTGTTACGTAGGAGGTTGACTTGTCTTTGCATATTCGAGGAACGCAAAATTTTATATTGTGTAATTGCATTTTGGAACATTCTTTACCCTGTTTCTGTTGAAATTTTGGGTTTGCATCCCATTACCGTGAGTGGCCGTATAGTGCGCTTAACATATTGTTTGTCATCATATAATTAATGCACTTGATAACCATATTCTTTATATGATTCAGAAACTAAGAAGACTGAGATCTGAAATCTGCATATGTGAGAGTACTTCGTTGTCCAACAGAAACATAATTTAGGGGCTGTGTTTGTATAATCGCTTATCTGAGCTTTTCACCTTGGCATTATAAGTCTTCATTTTATGGGTAGCGTTTGTTGACCCATAGATTTGCTCTGTATACTGGATTTCCTTTACACAATTGCAATTTCATAAGTATATGAAAAATGTATATAGATTTACTTTAAGCAATTCCAAAGGTTTATAAGTAATATGAAAATTGTATAAAGATTTACTTTAAGCAATTCCAAATATATCTGTAGCTTCATGTGCTTGCTCCAAATATATCTGTACCTTCATACAATTTGGGTTCCACTCTTTGTATCTGCAGGTTTTATGGAAGATATTCATTACTTTGAGAGCCATGGAAATTGCACTAACAATCCATTTTTTTCTATTCTCGTTGAAATAAACAAATGTTTGTTGGGATTAGGTAATGGAAAAGCAACAGGCCCGTACTCCCATAAGGTGCCTCAAGCTGTTTCTGGTTTCTATTCTCATTTGCATTGGGCAGCAGCAAGGCCGCAAGATACCTGTCATGTGCACCGTCTTATTCGATAATTCTTTTCAAAGTTGCATTTATAATTGAGTTATGAAATAGTTCTTTTCTAGTGAATCATTATGCGACTTGGGCGAAAATCTTTACAGAATGCTAAAATTTTCATTGATATTAATATTAAATTGATGAGGCATATTTTCTGTAATCATTGTGTACGTTAATGAAATATTTCTAGCAATATTTGGACCACACTACGTGATTTTCATGTCGGCTTGATAAAATGTAACAGCAAAATAATGTTGAAGATAAAGTTCTTTACATTAATAAAAGTTCTGCTCATTTTAACGAAAATTTTGAATTATAGATTATGAGTATGTCTGAAACTTAAGTGTCACGACCTAAGGACAAACATGGCATGTTTGGCATTACACCATTCTCTGTATTGCTTCGATAAAACTACACTTTAGAGTTATGCTTATGGGAGATGTTTAATCAATGTATAATCGTTGAGTTTGTATTTTGGTGTATATTATGTCACCAAATAACAATGTTCTAAAATAGTTTCCCTTACACCGTGGTAAATTATTAAAAGAAAGCAATCCAAAATCAACTTCTTTATTATCTATACAAAGCTCATCCCAAACATTACCTTTAAACATTTGTGCTAGATAGAGACATGATAAATCACTACCCATTTGCTACTATGTACATCCCACATGAATGTAAAATCCTATGTCTGCACTCTATAAATAGATAAATTAAAGTACCGTTTGGCGCCATGTATTCTATACAATTTGATACCAGAACAATTCTCGATAACTTGAATAATAAAATGAATTCTCGATAAATTGAATAATTAAATGAATTGATGTCTAGTTATAATTAATAAATTTATATATTTTTATGTCCAGGGTACAAGTGGGATATCTTGGGCTCTATGGAAGGTAGTGAAATCCTATGTCTGCACTCTATAAATAGATAAATTAAAGTACCGTTTGGCGCCATTTATTCTATACAATTTGATACCAGAACAATTCTCGATAAATTGAATAATAAAATGAATTCTCGATAAATTGAATAATTAAATGAATTGATGTCTAGTTATAATTAATAAATTTATATATTTTTATGTTGAGGGTACAAGTGGGATATCTTGGGCTCTATGGAAGGTAGTGAGAAAAAAACATAGTGGTATAGGAATTTTTGATAAATTAGGATTCTATTAAAGGTGAGGAAGAAATCAATTTACACATTAGTGTTATTTGGTTTAGGTAATTGTTAAAAGAAAAATTTGTGAATTTTTAATTGCTCAAAAAATATTGTGAATTTTTAAAAGGAAACCATTTTTATTTTGGAAGTATTATAAGAGAAGATATGATTACATCTAGAATAACCACTTGAAGGATGGTACCAAAGTATCATTACATCGAGAATAACCACCTGAACGATGGTACCGTGTCTCCTCATATAGTCCTATGATGAGTTAGTTGTGCAATACATATATACATATCTTAAATGGTAGGGATTATGCTTCCTTGCAATACTTGTTAATTTTGAGTCATCTTTATACTATTATATAACATAGATTTATATTATTATTTTTGTTGCAATAAGGGATTTGTCTCTTAACTTAGTTTGAATGACAATTCACAAGTGATTCAAACATAAATTTATCAATTAGAGAGGAAATGAGGGTTTCCATAGAAAGATTAGGATGAAATTGACTTTAAATTTAAAGTATCTTTATAAAATGGTGCTTCTCTAAAAAAAATAAAACTCAAATTTAAACTTTCTCCAACATTAAAACCTCTTCCAAATATAACTTACTTCTACGTGAGAAATTTCATGGAAACATTAGAGTATTTAGAGCATGTCATATGTTAAGTGTAAATTAAGAAGTTGATGTCAACAATGTCAACTCATTAGGAAATTGGATATATTATCTGTTTTTCTAAACCTTCAAACATTTAATGTTGACCTTGTGTAGCATAAACTTTGTTAGTAAACCTGACTATTAACTTAGACCTAATTAAAATATTATATTTCTAATTAAACAAGAATGGTTGTTACATTATCAGAAAGATACTTAATTAGTCATGTAAAAGATATTATTTTATTATGACGAATTCATTTGATATAATGGCATTGGTTCTCTTCTATATTAGTGATTAAGTTGTTTTATTCATACAATATGACTTATTTTTTAAATATGATCTTAATATCATATTGTTTCTACTTTATATGAATGTGACTTTGTTACAAGAAGTAGTTTTATATGGATCTTAACATCCCCTTAATTGTTATTATGTAATTTTGATTTTTTCCCAATCACATGAATCGATAACTCTGTTAGTCTCGTACTTGCATGACAGGAAGTTCAGTCTTGTACTCACCTGATAGGAATTGATAATCGAGTTAGGTGCATAGTCACATAACACTAGGTCAACTCCGATGGCTACTACTATAAATCTGGGCCATATGACCTATCCTCCTCTTCGTAGATCGAGTTACAACAGGGGCATTAAACCTTGAATATCTTAGTTTCCATGATTTCATATCACTGCAATTAGAAATTGAGCTACCCACCAAGAAAATGATTATGGAATGATTAAAAACATTAATTAAATCAATTTTTACATATTTTTGTTTTACAAAGCACTTCTTGAACCAAGTAAGGATTCATTGTAGTATGACACAACCCTAATGAAAGTTGAGCTTGCAACGTAAATTATCATGTTCTTAGATTGAACCACTTCCTGAATTCTAAAAACATGAATATAAATTATTAGACAACAATCTGCATGCATGTTGCATATCCAGGTTATTTAGAATAACTCCCAAAATCCATCAATTATAAACTATTTTAGAAAAATCTATATTAAGCATCACCTACACTAGATCACTTGTTTTCATATTAAGTGTCAAGCTTTTAAAACATGAAAGTGTCATTTTTCCCCATTTTGATTAGGGATATGGGTAATTAATTCTCTACTACATCAAAAATATAACTACGACAATGATAAACATCAAATATTCCTATGTAAGTATCTCTATCTGTCGAATCACTAAGATTCCTAGCCAAAGTGTTGGTCTATTATCTACGATTATATTCTTGATTCAAGGTTTATCCATGTCAATCTCATATTTGTTGAAAATGAAAACGGAGATGTGAATCACTTAAACAAACACACTATTAAAACTTAACCTTGCTAGAAATAATGTAACTTATGAAAAATAAAATATTTCCCCTTGAATGACTTTTACGATGAACATAAAATGGAACTTATATATTTTCCATTGTTTTTTCGTTGATAATAAAATGAAACTACATACTTTAATTCTAAATTTGGGAAAAAAAGAATTTTATTTGTGTCAGCATAAATCTCTTGTCCTTGTATGTTAGATATAAATGCAACACTATTATTATTAGAATTTTACAATATATTGGAAAATTTTAAGAAAAATAAAACACTCGTATCTTTATAAATTTATATGTATTTATACATGTTGGAAAAAACCTAAAATACCTATAAGTTATCTTTATAAATTTAGACTTACTTGAAATGAGATCATAATTTGGTTAATGGACACATGCCATAACTTATTAATTGGGGTTTACAATGTATTGCAAAATTTAAAGAAAAATAAAGCACTTGTATCTTTATAAATTTATATTT
Organism: Pinus tabuliformis; assembly: GCA_031772625.1. Lineage (NCBI taxonomy): Eukaryota > Viridiplantae > Streptophyta > Pinopsida > Pinales > Pinaceae > Pinus > Pinus tabuliformis. The sequence continues at coordinate 756,075,259 of CM062808.1, read as the reverse complement.
ATTCACATAGGTTGGAAAAACCTAAAATACCTATAAGTTATCTTTCTAAATTTAGACTTGTATGAAATGAGATCATACTTTGGTTAATGGACATATACGATAACCTATTAACCTATTAATTTGATGCGGAGAACATGGATAAGAAATGGGTAGTGAAGATGCATTATTCTTCCTCTAATGAAATACGTTTCCACTCATTGCAAGGGGCAATCATATGGTGCCAAAAGTTCACTTGAGGAAAAATGAAATAAGGTTATTTAAATTTGAGTGTCTAATAATGGTGAGTGGAATAAGATTTTTAGCATTGAATACAAAATAATGGCTTTAGTTTCATTTAATTAGAGAGATGTAGATATTGAGAATGGCGGCTCCTTCGAGTTCTTCGATATTTGAATATTTTAAATTTTTATTTTTCATGACAATGTACTTAATCAATTAATGACTTTGATTTCTTTCAATAATGCTTTATGGATTTAACAATTATTTTTCCTACTACACACCTTAATTCGCTCTATTTGTCATGTGAAGTAAATTCATATTTCGTTTTCTTTGTGAATGATAAAGTAAAATTTCATACTAATACACCAAAATGAATCGACATTCTTATTCAATAAATAACACAAGTTGTATTCAACTCAAACTTCAAATGTTTCCGCTTTAATACGATCTTGCTTTTGTAAATAAACAAGGGAGGCTGCATCGCAGCTAGTCCCTGCACATAGTTCGCATAGTACCACTCTATCTAGCCCATTTAGCTTCCGAGAATATAGCCTGTTTCGTAGTCGCATTGGCCTCAATTTAGCTTATTGATCCAGTTGTTAGCTTCGTTAGTTGAGTGGGCATAGTTTGCTTAGTTCACATAGTGAGTCCTATAGTCTGGCAAGCTTCCGAGAATATAGCCCATGTTCTTCGTTCATCAGTAAGTAAACCATTCCTGTTAGCTAATTCATTCATTCTTTGGTATTATATTAGTTAACTATACGAAAGGCTATGTCATTACAGGCATAACATTCTTCCATTACGGTAATAACATCCTGAAAAAAATAATAACACTCAGCAAACAGCTCATGATCATACTGTAACTTCGAATATTACATAAATGTAAATAAATATTACTATCGCAGCTAATACATGTCTTCCAGCAACATTTCCAGCTTCTGTCCTTTTCCTTTTTTCTCATAGTGGTCAGGCGTGCAGTGCCAATACAGATATTGTATCGGGTAGGCCAATCCAGTTGTACATGAGGTTCCTTACTACCTACAACATACAAGACGCCAGCGTATTTGTTGCTATGTGGTGAATGAGCAGAAAATGAAAATTTTCAATTCAGAGTAACTGACGCACTTACCTAATAAGGCTTGATCGAGACTCTTGTTCTCAAAGTACTCAAAGGCCAAGAGCGGATCATCTGCTTCTAGACAACATCCATGCAACTTTACAACATCCATGCAACTTTACAAGGTTCCTATTTCGCAGTTCAGATATTACAGCAACTTAATTTATGAACTCGCGTTTCCCTTGTCTAGATTCAGAAGAGAGTCGCTTCACTGCCACCATTTCACCATAGGCAGATAGGCCTGGGACCAGAGAGATGCTGCCCGGCCCACCCATGAAGCTTCTTGTCTCTTTCTTGTGCCCACTCTTTCTTCTGCCCGCACCCTGCACCATCGTACGCTGGAGAGAGAGAGTTTCATTCTTTCTCTACATCCACTACATTGCTACGTTACCTGATTGAGAGGTTGCCTCAGCAACGATAAAGCCACTAGCCGAGAGTAGGTAGGATCGATTGGAGAGAGGCGGCTGGAATATAGTCAATAAAGAGAATTAGCAATGGGTTCGGAGTTGTGCACTGCCCAATGAAACTAAAAAAGCACAAATCTGCTTAGATTGCTCTGCATATTGTATACTGGTGTGCTGCCCAATTCAGCTATAAAAGCATAAAAGCACAAAACGCGCACCAATTCAGCTATAAAAACAGAAAAGCACAAAACTGCTTAGATTGCTCTGACTTTTGTATACCGCCCGTTTAAGCTACAAAAGCACAAAAGCACAAAACCACTTGTATTCCTGTGAATTTTGTATACTGCCTAATCTTTTGTAGAAGCCTTGAGATGTGATTCAATGACGGTGGATTTGAAGATGAAACAGATCTTTTTAAAAGCGGACATGAGAAGGAATTAGAATACACATTTCAATTTAGTATTTGCACTTTGTGCCCAGACCGAACTTGAGACTAGGGATGACAACTAAAACTATCAATATCTCGTGGAAATGTCAGAAATCAAATACAGTATGGGGAACTTGCAGATTAATTAGAGCAGCGTTGTGTCATCCATGGAAGTCTTACTTTACGAGCTACCTTCCTTTTGTCCCAGCGTCTATAACCTCTGTGGTGGCCTTGCTCCTGCTTCTGGAACTTGCTGCATCTGGTGGAACACATTTATTGAAGATGGATGTATTAAAAGTTTCAATAAATGTATTAAAAGTTTGGTACATTTTTAATGTAACAAATTTGTATCCGTAATTCATCGATATAATGGAGGTAAATCACCATACGGGTGGCATTCCTGGTGATGTTCCTTGCATAAGTATGAATTCAAATTCTGGCAAAAGAAGAGTGTTTAGAGGTGGAATTCGGGGTCGTTCCCATCAATGACCTGGCATGACATTGGTTCTACCTCATGCAAAACGTACTTTTCTAACTAAATATTATGAATCTGGCACTTTCTCCCTCCTCCCATTGGAAAAAGCAAATGACTTTGAATTACTAAAAAACAAACAGTGATTTGAGGAATGAATCATGCTTCTTGCGAGGTTTAAAAGTTCCTTTATTCTGTTATCGATCGTGCGAAACATCCGCTAACTGCAACAACCCGATGACTTCCAATCACAATCACCGAATAGGAGACATGCACGATATTCATCGATAGGTTTCAAAGTTCTGCAATTCCATTATGGATCGTGGAATGTAAGGTATGCATTCTATGACCTCTGATGTGATCTCTTAATTGACCTATTATATTGCCTGTCGCCCAGGTTTTTCCAAAGGCGCCCACTGAAGCACTTTGAAAACTAGCATCTTATACCCAGCATACTTCTTCTTACGTACAAAATGTCTACATTTGACTATGTCGTGGGATCTTTTTTGTCGTGCACAGTCTACTATATAGTTCTACGATGTTAAATGAAGATCTTGTCTTGGCTGGATGGACAGATCACATTATAAAGCTTCCATCTAAATTAAAATTCATTCCAGACGGCACAATAAAATATGGGGTGCATCTTACGGTTTAATCTCGAAATATCGCATGAGCATGGTATAAGGTCTTTTAGTCCATTGTTTAAAAAGAAAAAGTATTGTGCCCACTTGGACCAAGAACTGAGCACGCAATGCATTACCAGCACCATGCCAACACCATTACATTGCATGCAAGCCACACGTTCCACCCTTCCCTGAGAACATGTTGCATGTCAATTTGCATGCGGTTTCCTTGGAGGCCCGCGTCCATCTGTAAGCAAATTAACCTTGCGCAATGAAGGCATTCTGACTTTTTAATAAGCACAGCAGCTGCCGCAGTTGAGCTTCTTGCTTCAGGCTTTGGGGTGGGTGTAAACCTGGTTCTATTCTTGACGAGAGTGCTTCATCAGAGCAATGCATCGGCAGCAAATAATGTGAGCAAGTGGACTGGAACTGTTTATATATTTTCTTGGGGTATTTGTTAGTGAATCATACTTGGGACATGAGCAAGTGGACTGGAACTGTTTATATATTTTCTTGGGGTATTTGTTACTGAATCATACCTCGGACGCTATCGGACATGCACTCTGTTTCCCACTCTAAAGAAGATACTAGATCGCTTGATATGGTCAGAAGCAGCTGTAGTTAAGGAGCCTTTTTCAGTTACGTGCGCCGAAGGGTAAACCAAACCGAAAGATATGATCTTTTTTCGTTGTGTGCAGTCGGATAATTACAAAGCCTCCTAGAAGAATCAGGAAGGAGAAGATAGAACTTCTGAAAATAAAAGCTCACATTTCCTTTACATATTTATCTTCAAGGGGACATGCACATTGCGCAGTTACAAACACGTGACTTCAGAATAGCTTCACCGACTGTATGTAGGTCGGCGTAGATATAGATTACGTGAATTAATCGACTATGTGTGTCGTAGATATAGATTACATGAATTGATCGACTATGTGTGTATTATTATTATTATGAAAGTTTAACGGTCGTATTTTGAAAATCCGTTCTTCATACTATACAGAAAGAGCAATATTCAATAGTTGAAGATATTCCATAGAACTTGGATTGAACGATTCCTTTAAAACAGTTAACAGTAGTAGAAGATATTGCATCGAACATGGATAGGACAATTCCTACGGTGCATTTGCTCCAAGGTCAAAGGGTAAGTGGATTTGCTTACGCACGTCAATGCTACATAGGATATACTGAGGAAATAGCGTCACAGTATGTACTCTGATATCAACAGCATTATAAAAATTATAGTAGTGGTAAATTAAGATATAAGATTTACTGACACAAAAGTAACATGAAATGTGTCATGGAGTTGCAACGAAGTGGATGTAGAGAAAGAATGAAACTCTCTCTCTCCAGCATCCGATGGTGCAGGGTGCGGGCAGAAGAAAGAGTGGGCACAAGAAAGAGACATGAAGCTTCCTGGGTGGGCCGGGCAGCATCTCTCTGGTCCTAGGCCTATCTGCCTATGGTGAAATGGTGGCAGTGAAGCGACTCTCTTCTGAATCTAGACAAGGGAAACGCGAGTTCATAAATGAAGTTGCTGTAATATCTGAACTGCGAAATAGGAACCTTGTAAAGTTGCATGGATGTTGTCTAGAAGCAGATGATCCGCTCTTGGTCTTTGAGTACTTTGAGAACAAGAGTCTCGATCAAGCTTTATTAGGTAAGTGCATCAGTTACTCTGAATTGAAAAATTTCATTTTCTGCTCATTCACCACATAGCAACAAATACGCTGGCGTCTTGTATGTTGCAGGTAGTAAGGAACCTCATGTACAACTGGATTGGCCTACCCAATACAATATCTGTATTGGCACTGCACGCCTGACCACTATGAGAAAAAAGGAAAAGGACAGAAGCTGGAAATGTTGCTGGAAGACAGGTATTACCTACGAAAAGAAGCCTGCAAAAAAGAGCCTGCAACAAAGATAGGAAGAGAATGCCTCTGTGAATCGAAGCCTGCAATAAAGAGCCTACAACAAAGATAGGATTTTCTAATTAGAATCTGGAATCTACCAGAGCTTTCATGACATTTATTAGCTGCTGCAATCTGCCATCAACTTGCATGCATGGCAAAAGCGCTTCTGTTATTGAAGCCATCAACTTCCATGCATCAGCTTGCCATCAACTTCCATGCATCAGCTTGCCATCAACTCGCAGGCATGGCAGAAGCGGTTCTTGTTAATCAACTCCCACGCAGTTCGGAAGCTGTCCTCTTATCAATATGCCAACTTCCATGCATCAGCTTGCCATCAACTCGCAGGCATGGCAGAAGCGGTTCTTGTTAATCAACTCCCACGCAGTTCGGAAGCTGTCCTCTTATCAAGATGCCATCACCGCCCGTATGCTCGACCGCACCCGTATGCTCGACAACTGATAACAACATGCACCACCCATGGCAGGGCATGCACCAGCTGCCAACTTCAACCATTGGCACCTCAACAACAACATGCATGCACCACTTTGTAACCGGGAACTTGCTTTAGCTTATATCCATAGCATTTAATGTCTGGTAAACTGTGAAAGTAATGCTAGCATTAGTTTACACAGTGAAACATGTTTCCGAAATAGAGGGACTAATAAGATTATATAATATGCTTTTGGCCTCTCCGCCTCGGGAAGAGGCCAAATAATATGGTGAAACGATATGCGACTAAAAAGTTTGGTTATAAGTGATCGCAGGGACTAATAAGCAGGTTAAATTAATTACTTAGCATCGCTAACTAATTCCTATAGTCCCTGGCCATTGCCAGATGGCGCAGGGACTAATAAGAAAAGCAACAAATTAAATGGACTCATGTAAAATATGTTATTTTATTATAATAATGTTATTTGATACAATGAGGTTGATAATGTGTGTTAAGTAGAATGTAAATTTGCTTTTTTAAACATTATCTTACTAACGTCTTATTTGTCGCTTACGTGTGTGTGAAAAATTAGCAATTGAGATAAACCCTTCGGGATTTGAATATATAATTTTTATATTTTAAATTTCTATATGATTAGGTGAAATTTTCCTTTTTCTAATATTGTTATATTATTTTACTTGCTAGATATCATGCATATGTTCCTAGCAGTGGAGTTGTTGAGTACTAAAAGATGGCATTTTTTTAATGAATGAAAAAGAACACATTCTCACTCCAAAGCATGCATGCATTCTGAAGTGTGTGCACATTCACTTAACAAGCACATGATATTGTGATTAAGCATAATTTTGCATAAGGAATGTTCCTGGAGGTAAAAAAATATTATGATATAGCTTTCTTGAACCTTCTTGAGATTAAGGGACATGAAAAAAACCTAGAAAATATGATGAGTTGTTACTAGAGTTATCCAATGAATGATCTCAGTGATAATTTCTTTTAAGCAGCTAGAGTGGATTTCTTTCACTTCAAAAACCAATTTGTTGAAGGGTTTTACCCTTAGTACTATAAATCTACAAGATATCTCCAAATCAATATGTGAAAATAATTATGAATTCCCCAGAGAGTGAGATCAAATCTCTATCTTATCATTAGAATGTCATCAAAATACCATAGGTTTCTATTTTATAAATTTCACCGAATTGACATTTAAATTATTCAATTAATTCATCCCTTTTCTTGAACGATTATAGCCTATAGGAATCAGATAGGCTAATGAGTTGTTCTCTTGGAGTGATCATTCAGATAGGGAAATTACTGTCCTTCGTTCCCAAGATTACTTTCCCTCAAGAAACTACAAACAAGGATTTTACAAAAAATACTCGTTTCCATGTAGAATCCTCTACTAGAAAGTATTTCAACCTAATAATATACTCTTTGATCAGTTTGCTCCTTAATTTCCTTTCCCTAATTTATAAAATCTCCTCAAGGATCAATGCTAATTATCCCTCCTCGTCTTGTGCGGGTAACTTTGTTGATGTAAGAACCACATAGCTATGGACATACCCCTAAACCCATTTGTTCACAATATCTGTCTGATCTTCTATCTAACGGTGATAATTGGTTGTAGCGCCCCTCCATTGTATGTAACACTCTGTTAACCTACGCTAATAAAGGCTAGGTCCAAGGTGTGATAATGAAAGTAAATACTTTATTATTAAATAAATAAAGATAAATTAATCACTTGGAAAATGAGACACTAAGAGATGAGATTCTTGCCAAATAAAATTCCATTGGTGAATGGAAAAGGATAATTCTTTATTGATAAGACTTTGAGATAAAATTCTAGATAAGCTTAATGGATTGAGAGATAAATATCCATTAGGTTTTTTAGCTAGAAAAAGATGCTAAGTTTAACATAAAGTCCTTGTAGGAGAGAAAGGAAAGATTTTATGGGAAAAGCCTCGCGGGAGAGAAAGGTGAGTAAGATAAAGATTAAATTCTTGCACGAGAGAAAGGAAGTTTTTATGGGAAAAAGCCTCACGGGAGAGAAAGGCGAGATTTTCCATGGAAATCCTAGGAAAAATGTATAAAAATATCCACCTAAAAGTAGGACGCCGCTAAAGGAAAACATATCATGAAAGAGGGTATTAAATACCCATTGAAGGGATCAATAGAGATAGTTGATCCATGAAAGGAACTCTCAGCTCGGGGGTTGATTGAAGGAAGTCAGTTCTAGGTTGGGTGGAGGTGCTCGATTTTCCAAGTGACATTATTTCAATTTCTCTTGTCGGATTCCATTGCATGGGATGTACTGTATGTTTCTCCTTACCTTTTATATTGTCGAATTCTCTCAACATATGTGTATAGTTGCATGTGTGATCTTTGTGTAGGAGGATGATTAAATAATGATGCATGAGACAACTATGTATGATGAATAATTATGTTTTTAAGGTTGCCATTGTATAGCCAATGGTTCAGGTTATTCATGCTAGGCCTTTTGCACCATGAATTTCATCCACTAAGGGTTGTCTTAACTATTTATTCACTATGATTCATATTGCATAAGATATACATGCCAGTAATACTTTCGACTATGAAAGTAGGACTATGATCATGATATAGGGCAATGCTAGCTAAATTATATTGGCGTAATGTTTCCATTAACGTTGGTGTTTATTTAGCAAAGGAAAAAAATATTTACACATAATATTATCATGTGGAATTCCCATGATTGATTTGTTCCTCCAAGTTGTAATGCATGCATAAGAGTTCATTTTGAATGTAATAATAAAGTCTATTCATCGAACCTAAAAGTACACATCGTGGAGCCAACGAAGAATAGTAGGTAGTTGGTAGTATTATGCAAAGGGGGTATGTGAAAAGTGGTACCAGAGCTCTATGTTCAATATTGCGGCCTAAGGGTCAACCCACTTCTATAAGATATGAGTGAGATGTGGGTCCTAAAATAGGTCCTAAGTAAATAAGAGGTTTCACTGATTATAAAATTGCTATATTCCAAAATCCATAAGCGAATGAAATTCAATCTTAAAATGAGGACATTGAAGCAACAGTATATGTAATATAATATATCTGTTATGTTACAATATTATGTTTATTACTTGAAATCAATGGTAATTTTGAACTAAGGCATTTGAAATCATGGATTTTTTTTAGGAGTGAAATCTCATATATTACTTGTGAAGCATGTAACTAATTGTGATTCCAATTGGCATAAAGGAATCAATTAAAAACAAAAGCAATCCATCGGATCATTAGATAGTGAATGAAGAAGGGTAGAATCCGTACATGCCTAGTATACTAAGGTTTCAAGCATTATTCTAATGAAAATTTTATTCGTATAATTATTTTGTAGATGGTAAAGTATGTATGAAGTGATATATATATATATATATATATATATATATATATATGGCAAAGCTTGTATCATGTTATACGAAGGAATATTGATTAAAGAATTGCAATGCAGGTGATACTATGATACGCTATGTTTAAAGATCATATGAAGGCGTTGAAAGACAAATATAGAGGTACTGATAAAAGGTTTGACTAACATTACAAAGGTCATATTATCAATGTATGAAAGGTTAAATGATCACTGTAAATTTTAATAATTCCTTCTCTCAGATCATAGTCAATGTCTTCAGAGGAAGATAGTATCAACGACTATAATTCATTATTGACAAACCAAAAATCCAAGCTAGCACTAAAAAGATTATATGGTGTTTTGTTTGGATAAATATGACTTATAAATAAAGAGTAAGACAAAGTCTAAATGTGAAAACAAAATGAATTAGGTGGTCTATGGAACAAGGGAAGCATGATGGATCCCTGGGGTGGTAATGGAAATCACCTCGCTTGGTTAGAAACATGCGTAGGACTTTTGTAATCGTCAAGGGGTTTAAATAACTTTGAACCTGCATGCACCTACAAGGCAAAGTCTGCAAAATAAAATGAAGAGAAGTGCCTCGGGGAGTATCATTGGCTGAAATGGTTATTGTGAAAAAGAGTCATTTTCTTGCACATAACGGTTAGCTGAGTTATAGAACCTTTATATCCTAGTTTGTTGATAAAATGCATGCAACAGAAGTGTCAACGTACATTCATGTTTTATTTATCGGCGTAAGTTAGTATATTTATCTATGAATATTAATAAATGTAGTGACCATTGAACCTTCCTTGGGTAGGTAGCTTACCAAACATTGTTTAACTTAAGTAGTTCCATTGGGTAATAGGTTTTGCATAGTCATCTAAGAACTGCCATGGAATCTTGGTTGTGCAACCCACTACAACCTTTCGTACTAAATAAAGGTAGTGCCATCATGATGTCCTCCCTTCACTTTCCTCTTGCATTGTGGTTGCTAAGAAAATTGCTTGGTTTGACCATCGAAGGAATGAGGATAAAGCATGAGGGATGCTTTCTCAATTACCGTAGAGTTGGATTCTTGCTTATACAGCTCACAGGTGTGTAATAAAATTTCGAGTCTTTGAGCTTTAAAGAATGGCCAGTTATGAAAACTTAGAAGCAAGTTTTATGGGTATATTTAAAGCAACAACACCTTTCCAATTGCAATAGTGGAGAAAATCTGGTTGAGGACCGCTTAGTTTCTTTTCGATCTACAGTGTCGATATTTTGCTTTAGCCACTAATCCGGAGAAGTTTGAGTTTCCTTAAAAGAAGTCAGTTGGATAAGATTTATCACTTTGCCAATTCTCATAGCTATATTTTTTTCCCTTCAACTGAAGATTGGATCGGCAAGACTCAATTTTTATTTTCTCACTATCACTTGGTCTGCTCATTTTATCTAATGAGTTGTAGATGTTTCCAAATGGTACATAACCGTTGGATAATGGTTATCCAATTGTTTCGATAAATCTATTGCACCTTTCAGTTATGGAAAAAGGCAACACATATTTGAGAGTGTCAAGATTGTTTTAAATAGAGATTATAGCCATCACGTGATGGGGTCTGAGTTTATCGACCTTGGGTGTTATCGGCTGTACCTTCTTGGAATGAGACGGTGATGATCGTAGCTTCATCGGAGATATACCAATCCACTATGATCAGGTGTACTTGAGAAAACTAGAAAATTGGATTCAGAAAAAGTTTTTCCCGAGGGAAATTAAGCCAGCGAAGGCCGATCCACCATGCTAGTGCACGCAACGGAGGGCAACCTAACGTAAAAGTTGAATTAGTCAACGATGGTACAGTAAGTCGACTGAGAATCTATAGTTCGTCAGTTATGAGTCCACCTCATGATATCCAACATCTTTGGTGATGACACACATGTGATCAATGGTCTTGGCATGTCTCCTCCAAGATTATTGAGGCAAAAATGTTCATTAAACTCTCTCATAGAGAATGTGTTGTCCTAGAATTTAAAGGAGGGAATTATGTTTGACGCAGGAGGGGAAATAAGGGTTGGAAGAAGAATCTCGTGGAATGCCAAAGAAGTTGTCCCAGAATGTGAAGCCTAGATTCCATTCAGGTTTTGGGGAATGTTTGGCAAAGAGGCAACCTAGAGTCGCACGAAACCAAAGGTGAAATAAATAAATTATGAGTTGTTTGTTTTAATGCATAACACATACCTCTGTTAATTACCTCCTCAGAGTTGTGTGATTCCATTATGTGTTCAGCCTTTCTTATTTTGCATGACATGATTACATGCATATACTTGCATACAATGTATGGCCCTTAGTATGATGGTACACATTTGTATTCGATTTTCTGACTGAGGCTCAGATCTTGTAACTTGCAAGCTAGTAATTCTCATTTCCTGTAGGTTGCATTCCCTGTTATAAGCTCATTGTCAATACTTCAATGATTCGTCCTCTTACTCTAAGGTATTTCACTCGCATATGAAGTTTGATCTCTAAAATTCAATTGATTATAAGGCTTTGTATTGCTTAGGAATGTTTGAATTAAAGTGATAGTGCTCAACCTATACTACTATGACATCAAGCAGTCTGACTCAATAGACAACTATTGTGGCCCGTTTTGGTTTCCATATATTTTTAATCAGATGACACACTTCTGATTGCATAGATTCGTTATGGTATGGATATCCTCTAAATAGTGACACTAATGTATTAAACCGCAACATGTGGCTCATTCTTCTTAACATTGTTATTCACATTTCTTTCTCAATAACTCGTTGTGAATATATGTAGTCCGTAGTAAACATATATGGAATTCATATACTATCATGTGTGGTTATATTTTGTGGCTCAATTTTGTGGAATCATTATACATAGGGAAGTGACATCAATCTAGATATTAGCGATCGCATAGATCATATTATTCTACACTAGAGATTCTCATTGCTCTTCAAGAAACCCATTATGAAAAATTATTTTATAGTAATCCTAATTACAATAACCTATATACTCTTTCAATGGTTTGAAGACAATCGATTTTTAACAAGTTGGACTTAATCCTTGCACTTTAACTTAAATTTTTTCAAGTCTAATTATGGTATTTCATACACCATGGTGGATAGCTATAGTAGCATTGTGGAGAGGAGAAAACTAGAAAAGTTAAATGCGAATAAATAATTTTTCAATGTGGGTATATAACATAGGACCTCGCAATGATGTGATGGAATTGAGATTAATACAAAGAATAACAACAATTAATATTGATAAATTTCAATAAGTAGAAATGGACAAATTTGTCACTGTTCTATTTTTCCTACTTATTAAGTGTTGGGAATTATATGGAAATTAAATTTTTATTTCATTATATGTTATCCAAAACTTAAGTTAGTTTAAATGATCTTGGAGGGAAAAAGGACTCTATACCATGATTTAAAAGTGGTTTAAAATACTTATCCATGAGAGACCTTGTTTTAAATGTTCATAATCAAGCTTGATGAATGAACAAATTCTAAGGTATGATTATTGTATTAAAAGTTTGGATGAGGAATTCTAGTAATGTGGTCATCATGGTTTATTGATATAAATGCAAGTGTTGAACGGAGTAATGATGGATAAAGAAATTTGAATACTATGTTTGGTTTTGTACCAATAGGTCTCTTCTACCATACCATCACCATATTACTTTACTCATATTAAAATTAAATTATGAGTTTCACGATTTCTATGCGTAGCATAATCAAGAACATAACTTAATAGAATGAAGATTATACTTATAAGAGACCTTAAGGGAAGAAATGTTGAACTCTTATAAAGTAAATGGCAAACAGAAAAGATAGAAGCCATAGATAATGGTCAACATGAAGAAAAATTAAAATAAAAAGTATATAAATGGAAACTATAGAAATCTACAAAAATTGATTGTTAATTAAGTGGGTTCCATCCTCCGAAAAATTCTGAAGATTTTAATCATGAAAGAGACGTCCTTGTATGAAGTATGAGACTATGTAATGTTATTATTGTCTTTCGATTTAATATTGTTTTGTTGATTGGTGCATCTACATGTAATGATGCAATTTATTTTTTATATGGATTTTCCAAGGGATGAATCATTTCATTCACCCTTAGTAGGAAAATGCTACAAATATACAGTATTGGAGGGAACTAAACCTTACCAGGGTATTATTTAGATATTCAATAGAAATATCTGTAATTAATTGGGCATGCATATTTGGAACCTATAGGTATCATTGAGTAAAGCAATATCTCAATAATTATAACTAAAGTAGATACAAGTACAAATTATATTCCAATCTAGATGGAACTAGGGTCATAGTTGTGAAGGAAATGCACAAGTGAAATACAACTCACTGTATGCATGTTCAAGGAGACGTCATACATTAATAAATTATGACTCTAATAAGGTCAATGGGACTGACACCAAAAGTACATATAGTGTAAATACATAATGGGAGTGTAAAAGCAACTCTTGGTGCTTCTCGATTAAGAGCAGAGATATAGTATTAAGATTAGGAGAACATTCTCCAAGCCTCACTCAAATTATAATGTGTAAAAAAAAATTGCAACTTAAAGTGTGAAACCTCAAACTCCACAAATTTATTGTACATATCCATCTAGATATAGATGAGGCTCTATTAATATCTCACAAATAAGAACCTTTCAAAAATATGCTTCCAGTAGAATGATTGAAGAGCTTACAAATGTACCCCTTGTGGAAAGTGATAAGGTAAAATAACCATTGTGTTTCTACTTTATAGGAATAAAGTATACTTGCATATTAGATATGGTGATTCTCGATGCATTAAGGAAATTTAGAGCATCCTAATGACTGATAGGAATTGTACACTAGTTTCGGAACATGAGTGGTCAAAATTAATAAACCAATCTTTAGTAAACAGAAAGTTTTCACATTAATATAGTTTATGATAAGCCAAGGATCTTAGGATGGTAGTTAAATAATGCATGCACCAAGTAAAATGGAACATATCAAATGTTCTAAATGAGGAAGAAAGAAGATAACAAATCATGAAACAACTTGTTTCTAAATTAAGAAGATGATGGATAAGTGGCATTCGTAATCAGGATTGTTGTCCATAGAGATATTAAGTATATAACAATCTATTCAAATAAATGGACAACCATATAATATGAAATGCATATTTTGTACCACTTATTCCTATCCAACAATCTTGAAGAAGTTTGCCTATCATATTGCATTAATAGCGTTGTATGGTTCTAAATAGGACAACATAACAAGTATTGCATAAACGATGTGGGAATTCATGTTAATGAATTTCATAATTGATAAATAAGTTATATTCTCTTGTTTTCAGGGTTTATTTAATTTTAAAATTAGGCGTTAACATGTAAATACCCTAAGATCACACCCTGGTACATATAGTGCCTAAAAACTTAGAGAGTGTGGAATTGAAAACATTGTAACCTTCAATTATGATTCATGTGTAGATTTAGGTACATGCATACTGATTAGATTTGTATATTTATTGAATTAATCATGGCCAACCAACTGTTGGGAGTAGTTGTAAAAAGAGAAAACCAGAAATCAGATGGCATAACTAGATGTAGTATGCATGATTTCCTATACGTTATCATATTACTGAAATTTTCCTACAACCACAAGATACATGAAAATGATTTTCAAAATAAAATCACTTGAATACTTTGACATAAAATTATTCAGTTATGCTTTGGTTGCAGAAATGAACAGATCCATGGATTCCTTAATTCTCCAATCAACAAACCAAGTGTGGCTTGATTAAAGGTAGTGCGAATAAGTAAAGGAATTTTTGTCATTAAATTGGTGTTATAATAATAATATTGACATTGTTTGGAAACATGTGGATCATGTATATGTCATTCATATCATGTTATGGACATTAGGTATTGTGTACACATTACAAAAGTTGTACTATGTACATTTGGTACAAATAGTGCTAGTGTGGATGCAGGTATTGAATAATATATGACATGTATGATTGTATGTTCACATGGTTTAGGAGAAGGAAATAGGTGATTTCCTGGTGTGGCAACCGATCTAGAGTGCGTGCATAGGCAAGACAACAGTGGAAGCTAAGGATAATTCTCTCATGATAAGACTTCTAGATAAAATTCTAGATATGCTTAATGGATTGGGAGATAAATATCCATTATGTTTCTTACCTAGAAAAAGATTCGAAGTTTAATATAAAACCATTGCAGGAGAGAAAGAGAACTTTTTATGCTAAAATCCTCGCAGGAGAGAAAGGTCAGAAAGATAAACATAAAAGCCTTGTAGCAGAGAAAGGAACTATTTTAAGGGAAGAAGCCTCGCGGGAGAGACACACGAGCTTTTCCATGAAAAGTCTAGGAAAAATGGATACAAATATCCACCTAAAAGTACGACACCACTAAAGGAAACCATATCATCAAAGAGGGTATTAAATAACCATTGAAGGGATTAAGAGAGGTAGTTGATCCATGGCAATAACTCTTAGCTTGGGGATGAATTGAAGGAAGTTAGTTCTAGGTTGGGTGGAGTTTCTTGATGTTTCAAGTGACATTATTTCAATTTCTCTTGTCGGATTCCATTGCATGGGATGTATTGTATGTTTTTCCTTACCTTTTATATTATTGAATTCTCTCAGCATATGTTTATAGTTGTATGTGTGATCTTTGTGTAGGAGCATTATTGAATAATGATCTATGAGACAACTATGTATGATTTATAATTATATTTTTGAGGTTTCCATTATATAGCTGGTGGTTTAGGTTATTCATGCTAGGCCTTTTTCACCATGAATTGCATCCACTAACGGTCATCTTAACTATTTATTTACTATGATTCGTATTGCATAAGATATATGTGTTAGTAATACTTTCGACTATGATAATAGTACTATGATCATGATAAAGGGAAATGCTAGATATAATATATTTATGATAAAATTTCCATTAATGTTGGTGTTGAGTTATCAAAGGATTGGAATATTTAAGCATAATCTTATCAGTTGGAATGCCCATGATTGATTTGTTCCTCTGAGTTGTAATGCATGCATAAGAGTTGATTTGGAATGTAGTAATAAAGTCTAGTCATTGAACCTAAAGTCTAGGTCTTGTATCTAGTGGAGCATAATAGGTATTTTGTAGTATCGTGCCAAGGAGGTATGTGACATTGGTACTAGGAGTCAACTCGATGCTAGCCAATCTTAACAACTCCTACTATACTACATAGACAAACCCTATGTCCTAACTAATGAAATATACTGAGCTACACATGGAGCCTAACACTTCCCTAAAACAATAATTCATCCACATACGATGCCTTACTCCGATGAGATCATGAAGAAATGCACAAGTTTTGTAAACCAATCAATAGCTACATAAATGTAGTCTCAGCCATGTAACTTCGATAGACCTATCATGCTATCCATTGACACACTCTCTCAAGTTTTATGTTTTGAATAGGAAAAGGTTTCAATAAACCTGTAGGATGGGTGTACTCGAACCTGTTTTACTAGAAATTCATACACTTCCTTACATGTCATAATAGGTCATCCCTGAGGTCTTCCATGAGAACCTCTCTCTAATCTAGCTGCAACTTTTGAAGTATATAGTATATTTTGCCAAAGGTGTATCATGAGTGGCCATAAAGATCATATCCTTGAGTATGGAATGAAGAACTAGATATATTTTGTCCATGTAGAAGATAATTTCATCCATGCCTATATATCTTTCATCCAGAATGTGACCATCCATCAATTCACAATGAAAACTTATTCTTGGAATATTCTACTAGCAAGTGTGATTTCGAATTAGTTGAAATATCCATAAGGGAACATGCCACCAATTTCCTATAAAGGGAATCATCAACAATATCTTTCTTTCCCTCCATATACTTAATTCCAAAATCATAAGTTTGTATCTTTCTCACTCATTTATACTACCTCTCATTCAGGTCCTTCTATTCTAGGAAATACTACAAATTTTTGTGATTAGTCTTAACTAAAAATATTCCACTATCTTTTCTGAACTTTTCCAAAGCATGCATAATGGCAAGCATATCCGTGTAGTAAATAAAGTGTATCTTCTCTAGTTCTTTGAGTTTCCAACTCTAAAAAATTATCAAATGTCTGTTCTATAGGAAGAAAACTCTTATACCCTCTTCTAATGCATCACACACAAACAAAAAGGGCTAAGTTAAAACAAGAAGTGCCAATATTGGAAAATGCTTATCACTTTATGTCAGATTCTTACTGTGTTTCCTTTGTCCACCTAAATTCCCCTTTCTTCACAAGGTCTATTAAATAACCACTCATTCCCTTGAACTATTTCCTCTATGCAACCATTAGCAAGTTAATTTCATACATCGCAGATTTCCACTGTAGGTATGTTGGGTAGGATATCATTTCCAATGATGAGATAAATAAAGATAAAATCATTAAAAATTCATTCAAAGTCTAACTGAAATGGAGGATTTGCTATACTCAAGTCATACTCTAGGTATTCCTGCAAAGTCCAAATGTCCAAAAACTGGTAGGGATATTTTAGGAATATGGTTCTCTTCCCTGCCCTTCTCATCAAACTCCCAATTTTTTCACTTTGCTTTACATTCATCTACCAGGTGCTTAATCCGACCACACAATAAGAATTTGTTTTGTTTCCCAGGTGTGAAGAAAACGTCTCTCAAAATTGAAAAATATGCCTCATGAGTTTCCAAAGACAACGTAATGAGATCAGCATCCAAGTTGTATAAGCAATGCCATGTGTTTGAGTCAAACCCAACCATATTTCTTTGAAGATGAATATATGACACTATTTTATGCTCTCCTTCTTGAGGAACATTTACATTAGTTATTATTGTTTGTATTCTGCCCTTTAACATGAGATGTACGTAACATTAAGAAATAGATAATGTGGCCATAAATACTATTCCTGGTGTAAAAACATTCACATCAAAACATTTAGAATTCTCTTTTGGGGAAATTATTTGTCCTTTTGCTCCAAATTCTCTTCTCACACTTTCCTCCTTATAGATGCAATAGCTGCATCTTTTATCACCTGGAAACATTGAGAGCATACCTGATTCATATTTTCTTTTGGTGTAACACCATCAATCACCATATATAAAACATTCATGGGTACACTATTGTAAATAGCTTATCTATGTAATCGATCATGCATTGAAAAACCACACCATAAGTTAAGGGAAAGGACCAATCTTTTGGATGAAAAAAGGATGAATAATTTCATTCATATCGAGATATAAACTATCAACCTCTATGTTATTATAATTTAGTTTGGAGGTGTCAATCTATATAATGATGCCATTGAACTACACTGCCTTCTCTAGCATTGTTTAAAGAATTAGGTGAGAAACCAGTTTACCATTCCATGATTACTGCACCTAAGATGGTGATGGCCCCCCTAAGATGATGATAGTCAAGGACTAGAAGCTAAATATACTTTATGATCAGGCATCATTGGAATTACTAATTCAAAAATGATTTTGGGATCCATATTATCACAAACAATTAGCTCATCATCGTTGCCAAATTCCTTGATAAGTTATTTAGGAGGACAAATATTTATTAATCCCTAAAAGGCTATGAATTTCACTCCAACAGCTTCTGCAGCATCAATTTTACCTGTACTCTCAACTATGATGCTAAAACTTTTAAGAGTTTATTCATGAGATTGCAAATCTAGGTCTGTATTGGCCAAAACTAGTTGCTATCTAAGTTCAGCTTGTTAAAGTATAGTAATAGCCTCTATTAATTAGAGTAGTTAGTTGCATGTGAACTTCAGTGGAATTATTAGTTGCGAGTCCCAACAAATTTTGGATAACTAGTATTTATAAAATTAGTTAATTCTAGTTATCTCTAAAATCTCACAATGTTAAATAATTTTAGAAAATTTTCCATATATTGTAGGCTATGCTCCATGGTTTCCTTTATTGGTGTTTGGTGTGCATCTACTTTCTCATGCTATTAGAGTGGTAGCTTGATACCAATGTGTAGAATCACTTCTTTAGGGTTTGTAAAGCCATCCATGTTCCAAGAAGTCACTGCGAGTAGCTAGTGGGTGAGCCAACACCATATTCATGGTGGCCATCATATGAATGGATGCTAGTAGCTGCCTATGATCCACCATTGTTGCAACCAAGGAGATAATCAACCACCACTACTCATGTGCCACCATTGTTGCATGTAGGGAGAATTTAGTGATCTTGGTAATAAATGCAGCCTGTAAAGCCACCAGCCGAACAGGAGAGCAGTTGTTAGAAAAATCTAACGAAGGTTAAATTTGGCATGAGTGTGCATGTTGTTGAGGATTTACAGTTAATTTGGAAGTAATCATTTCTTCTTGAAGGTCAAATTCATTTACTAAAACAAGAGGAATTTGTTTACTTTGAGATATAAAGTTGTAGTACTTTTTTATACTCTTTTAACGTTGGAATATTTTTAAGTAGGTTTTTTTATTTAATATATTGAGAAAAATGGGTTTATTTTTGGCGAGTTTTTTTAAAAGATATTTTTATTATTATTAGAATATCAAAAAAATTGACGAAAAGGGGATAGAAATTTTTTTTTTCTTATACTTTGTTATTAAAAAGCAAAAAATGTTTTTATTGAATACTCCTAGTGTTACATTGAGATTTCTGTTTTAATCAAATTGAAAATCAAGGAATAGGGTTTCAATCCAATTAAAATTTAAGGAGAAGCCCTCTAATCCATAGTGAACGGATGATATTACAGAAGTTAGTCATGGCTTCAATCAACAAAAAAAATACACAAGGTCTCATATTTAATTGTACCAACAATCCAATGTGGGCAATGAATATGAAGAGTTTTTTTGCCGAATTTAGACCATTGGGAAGTAGTAAAATATGAAGAACTAGAAGCTACAGTGTTAGCATCAATGACAAATTCCCAAAGAAATGTTTCCACAAAGAGAAGAAACAAGGATTATAGAGTACTTAGGAATCTTCACAATGAAGTTGAAGACTCAATATTTCCTAATATTGTCGCAACAACTAGTTCCCATAAAGCTTGGGAGATTTTTGAAAAGGCATCCCAAGGCACAAAGAAGGTCAATAATGCCAATCTTAATATTTATAGGATGAACTTTGAAACTTTGCAAATAATATATTTTGAGTCAATGTATTAGTTTATGATTTAGGTCAAGAAAGTGGTAAATCAACTTAGAACTCTCAGAAAGGATGTTCTAGATCAAAAGGTGGTTTTGAAAATTCTAAGAAGCCTAACACCTTAATTTGATATTCTTGTGACATCCATAGAAGAAAATAAGAATTTGTCTCGATTTTCAATTGAATAACTGAGAGGGTCATTGTTGAACCATGAGTTATGGATAAAACGTAGAAATGACTAATTAAAAAATGTATTTCAATCGCAAGTCACAATTGATAGAGGAAGAGGGAAATGAAGTAGAGGTAGAGGAGGAAGAGGAAGAAGAGGAAGACAATATTCTAACAACATAAACAATGTGTCAATTCAACTTGAACAACCACAAGATCAACCACATAGTCAAAGAGGGAGAGGTCAAAACAACACAGGAAGAGGAAGGATGCAAATGTCATATATATAGTGTTATTACTACAAGAATCATATTTTCATTTTGAAATTGAATCTAGAAAGACGCAGATATATTTTAACAAAGGAAAATCACATGTTTTAAACATTAATAAAAGTATAACATCATATAAGTTTTTTTCTTGTTTGGCAATTCAAGAAAAAGACAATGAAGAACTATAGTAAGTGGAAAATGGCTACAATAACTATATGATGGGTAACAAAGATATTAATTTTAAGTTTTGATTAGCTAACTAAAATTTAGATTATGTTGAGTGATAAAATTCATGTTAATTCCTTAGGAAAAGGTATTGTTATGATTGTAACCAAGAAAAATTAAAAGAATGGCATTAATGATGTCAGTTATGTATGAAGTTTGACATATAGGCTATTAATTGTATGACAAATGAGTGAAAATGGGATTCAAGTCAAGTTTAAAGGTCCTACTTGTACCATTGTCGATAGGGAACCTAGTCAAAGAGTCATAGCAAGGATCCAAATGAACAAAAATATGATATTTCCTCTAGACATGAGTAATGCTAAGCATTCATTATCATATGCTTAGTTTGTAACAAGTTCTGAGGAAAATTGGTTATGGAACCTTACATATGACCACGTAGCTTTAACAATCTTGAAATTTTCAAAAGAAGTCCATGGTTCTAACTCTTCCTATGATAGATGTCCATCATAATCCATGTCAAATTTGGGTCCTTGCCATACCCAAAAGAAACTATTTTCCAGGTGCCACCAACTATAGAGCCAAACGTTCACTTGACCTAGAACACATATAATGTTGTGGTCCAATGCAAACCCATTCAATAGGAGGGTTTTTTTATTTTCTAACCTTTATTAATTATTTAAATAGAATTAAATGGGTCTCCATCAAGAACAAATATGATTCACTTGGAAAATTTAATCAATCCAAAGTGATGGTAGAGAACCAAAGCAACAAGAAAATTAAAGTATTAAGATCAAATGGAGGAGGTGAACATGAATCCAAAGATTTTGCAAAATATTTTATAGATCAAGGTATCAAGAGGAAATTTACAACAAGATACATTCCACAACAAAATGGAGTAATAGAAACAAAAAACCAGACCATCATGAATACAGAAAGAAACATGTTGAAGGCCAAGAATGTTCTAAATGAGTATTCGATAGAAGTAGTATCATGGTTAGTTTATATTTTGAACAGATCAACAAACAAAGGTGTCAAATGCAAAGTTCCTTTGGAAGCTTGGTGTGTGGTGAAGACAAGTGCATCACCCTTCAGGATCTTTGTTTGTGTAGCCTATGCACATGCTCTACAAGAATTGAGGAGGATATTAGAGGATAGAAGTGAAAAATGCATATTTGTTAGATATAGTGAATAATCCAAGGCTTACAAATTGTAGAACCCTATCGCAAAGAAGACAATTATTTCAAGAGATGTTAAATTCTTTGAATATCAAACATGGAATGATCAAGATAAAGGGGAAAACAGGAATCAAATTTCTCCACATGCATTTGAAATAGGTGATGTAATAAAAGTAGAACATGTAAGACAAGGATTGCCACATCTACAAGTTCCAGTTGAAGATGAAAACTAAGGAAGACAAAATGTGCACAATCCATCTTTTAGGCAGTGAATTTGAATCCACCATTTCATACAAGACATGAAGCTTTAGAGAGATTTATGAAGAACTAGATAATGAACAAGTACATCTTTATTTAATATATTTCCAACCAACACATTTTGATGAGGTAGTGAAAAAGAAAGAATGGGTTGAGGCTATGAATAAAGAAATTATAGCCATAGATATGAGTGATACATGGAGTCTTGTAGATATACTAGAAGGAAGAACATGAATTGGAGTCAAATGGGTCTATAAGGCTAAGCTTAATGAAAATGGAGAAATTGAAAAGAATCTATCCAAATTGGTAGCAAAATAATTTTCACAACAATATGGAGTTGATTATTAAGAAACCCTTGCCCCAGTAGTAGTATTGGATAGTGTTAGAACAAAATTAGCAAAATAGAAAGAAATATTAATGTCTAATTTATCAAATGGATGTCAAATTAGAATTTTTAAATGGAATATTAAAGGAAGAAGTTTATGTATATTAGCCTCTGAGGTACGAAATCAAGGGTCAAGATTTTTTTATATAGGTTAAAGAAGGCTTTGTATGGTTTAAAGCAATCCCCCAGAGCGTGGTACAACACAATTGATTTATATATTCTCAATAAAGGATTCAAACGTAAAAATAATGAATGAAATATCTATAAAAAATATATATGTAAGGTGATATTTTAATTGTTTTCAATTATGATGATGATGTCATTTACATAGGAAATTTGCAACTTGAATATTTTTAAACAACCATGGCGAAGGAATTTGAGATGACCAACCTTGGTCACATGAAATATTTCCTTGGAGTAGAAGTTGAACAATATAAGAAAGGAATTTATTCATTTGTCAGTGAAAGTGCAAGGATATTTAGACAAGATTCATGATGAGTGAATGCAAGCCAACATATACATCAATTACTCGAGAAAAAAAGCTAAGAAAAGATGACAATAGTCCAACGGTCTCTTCAACTTTGTACAAGCATCTCATAGGCGTAATGTGCATCATATAAATAAGGCCTAACATAATGTATTTAGTTATTCTAATGTCCAAGTTCATGGAGTCAATAAAACAAATTCATTACAAAGCAAGAAAAAGGATTTTAAGATATATTAAAGGAACAATACGATATGCAATTTTGTACAATAATTTAAAGCACGACCATCTTGTTAGTAATACAGATAGTGACTTTGTAAGAAGTATTAATGACAAAAATAGTACCTCGGGTTATGCATTTCACCTAGGTATAGGATTGATTTCATAGGCATTCAAGAAGCAACCTAGTGTTTACATTTCATAAATAGAAGGAGAGTATGTAGCAACAACACAAGTAGCATGCTAGGAAATATGGTTAAGAATATTGATAAATGATATTAATCCTAAAAAAAGGAACCAAATCCTATTTTTTGTGATAATAATTCATCTATTTCACTTTCCGTAAATCATGCATTTCACTACAAAATTAAGCTAATTGATACAAAATAGTACTTCATTCATGATTTTGTCAACAATGGGGATATATATGTTCAATTTTATGGATCTAGAGATTATTTAGTAGATATATTAACCAAACCATTGGGAAGAAATTTTCTTGAGTTTCATAGATTACGCTTGGGCATTTTCAATTATGTAACAATTGGTATTAAAGGGGAGTGTTAAAGTATAATAATCTCGTTTTTTAACTAGAGTGAACAGTTAGTTGGATGTGCACTCTAGTGGGACACTTAGTTTGAGTCCCAACTAATTTTGGATAACTAGTGTTTTTATAATTAGTTAATATTGGTTATCTCTAGAGTATTTTAGTGCTAGATAATTCTACAAATTTCTCCATGCATTGTAAAATTTATTTAATGATGGGAAGAGCAAGCTATGCCCCATATTTTTTTGCATTTCCTTCATTGGTGTTTGGTGTGTGTGTCAATTCTCTCTATCACAACTACTTTGAGTAAATGCCATAAGAATTGCAAAAGTGATAAATAAATCCTTTCCCTCTAGTAGCACATAGATGACACTAATCATTTTTTTCAAATACCAAAAACTCAGCCAAAACCTGCTACCAATTGATAAGTGTAAGATTCATCTTATGTCAGAGACAAAAAAGAAAATATGTTGCAAGTTGAAAATGGGTCTACAATGCAAGGAATAAGCAATGGATGCACAACATATACCATGATGAGGGTAAGAATGAGAAAATATCTTGAATCCCAACCAGTGAATTCCTTTTTGTCGATCATTTCTTGACCGCTTTGTTCCATTATCACCAACAAATTGATCAAGAATGTCTTCCTCACACATGGTCAAGGTTATCTCTAACACAACATTTAAACAATTAAAGGATAACATAGCTATAGAATGTGGCATAAATTGGCATTTGTTCCTTCATGTACATCTCTCCTCCTAAAAAATGAGTTTCTTGCATGTGTTCCAACAACAATTTCAAAAGTATATCTTGATATCTTTGTGTTTGGGGTGATATATGAATAATCTCCGATAGTAATGTTTGCAAGAACCTACTAGGGTAGACAATTTCTATCTGATTGTTCCTTGAGATCATTCAATTTTACTACCTCTACACCTACAGCACCACAAAAGTGCTTCAACTCTCTAAGTCTTTGATATCAATGGAATTCCTAATAGAACACTCCATGTGTCATAATCCTTTTCATAATCAAGATATTTGACATGTGTCCTTGCAATTCTTTCCTTGGTAATTTCAATATTTAAACCACATGCCTCCAAAACATTACCAAAACATTCATATTCTTAATACAATTCAACAAGACCCTACTGAGCTTGTGGGGTTGATGGAATGAGATCAACAACTTGTTGTTATGAAATTCAGGCATGATTGTATTAATTCCTATATAAGAGGGACTTTCTTAGTGGTATGATATATCCATAGCTTTTTTTTACTCTGTGTTGCTCGAAAACTTGCATATGCACACCATTTCCTCCTGTTTTCCCTTTGAGATGGTCTTCAATGGTGTTTCTAGTAGACTAATTATACTCTTGTTCTTTAGCTCTACTTTTCCATTCGTCATATGTTCTCTTTGATCTTTTTAGACATAAAATTCCCACATATATCCCAAATAAAGTGCATGGCCTTCATTACTATCTAGAATAGCAACATTCTATCCCAATTATATGACACATGTATTTTTATTTTATTTTTTATGAACCATCTGCAAAAATGGAAATTTGCACATCTTTGATGGAGATCGGTTGTCTATGATTTTCACTAATTTCTCGATAATGCTTGTAAGCTTCACCTTCCAAATCAAAGGGGATATAATCCAAACTGATGAGCTTGTTATGTAAAATCATAGGGCTTTAATTCTTAGAGGGAGCCATATTGTGCAAAACAAATTATTAAAATTTTCTCCAATAAGAATTCCATTATAGTAATGATGCATTTTCTCTTTCACATCTTTAAATTCAAGTTTTCACATCATCTTCATTTCCTAAACTACAAATGTCTTTTTTGGCATTAATTTTTTCCTTTCCCTCTTCGGAAATGTGTCTCTAAAACCTCTCTTCAAAACAGTGAACTTTATCCTGTTTGGATTTATCATTTAAATTTAGGTGTGCCTCTTTCTCAATTTGAACTCATGTTATTTGTATTCCTTCTCCTTCTATAAACATTTTTTTATTTCTCTTTCCCTTCTTCCTTACCAACATATTAACATTTTTCTTGTGCACTGTTGATTATGATCCCAATGTCCTCTGTAGGGAAAAAGATGTCTCCTAAGTTTATTCATGCTTCCTTCATTATTTCTCATTATAGAATATTTATTTTCACTTGTATCAATTGATAATTGAGATTCCAACGCTGCATAATTATCTAGAAAGATCATCAGATTATTGTCATAGTTTTTAATGTTTTGCAACAAGGGTAACATGTAATATTGTTCATTAAAGGTTTTAATTCTTTTAATTAAAAGGACTAATTCGCAAATAAAACGAACTAGAAGAATTTCTAGAAATGAATCTTAAACTAGAAACCCCTTATGTTGGCATGATACATAGCTTTGATACCATTGTACAATCCCATTCTACTAGAGAGAAAAAAATAGCCAATACACACAAATAAATTCAATCACCATTACACATATACTTATGAATATCACTATAAAACCACTTCTTGCTAAAAAAATAACTTAACCATCATACCATAATAAAAATATACCACAACAAAAAAATTAGCCAATATATTATTAATATAACCTAGAATTACATATTGGAGAAGCCTTTTGAGTTACAAACATAGATTTCTAGTTGCACCCTCAACTTGGGAATGAGATGAATCTTCAACAATAGATACTTGTGAAAAATCTGAGTGATCTTTCTTTTTTATTAGTTAGGGTGGATTTGTTTTACCACCAAAAGAATTTATCTCAATAGTTTCACCCTTAGAGCTCCAAATCCACAAGAGCTCTCAAAATAAATATGAGAAAATTAGTATACATGCCCCAAAGAGTGAACTCCAATCTCTCTTTTATCATTAAAATACCATGGTTGTATATCGTTTCTTATCAGAATACCATGGGTCATCAAAATACCATGGGTTTCTCATTTATAACTTTCACCCAAATAGCATTTAAATAACTAAATTAATTTAGCCATTTATTTAGGAATTTATAGCATACGCGAAAAAAATGGCTACTAATTCTTTCCCTTCGATAGATTGTTGAGAGAGGAATATTACACTTGGGGACCTTTTATTTTTTATATTATTTTACATATTATGGCCTTCATTGACACCCTTGAGTGTGGAAAATTTTATTGATAACATTAAATTTCTCTCTCTCTCTCTCTCTCTCTCTCTCTCTCTCTCTCTCTCTTTTAATCCTCTCTCTCCCTCTCTCTCCCCTCTCCCTCTCTCTCTCTCCCTATCTCTCTCGCTCTCCCTCTCACTCTCCCTCTCTCGCCCTTTCTCTCTCTCCCTCTCTCCCTCTCTCCCTCTCTCTCCCTCTCTCCCTCTCTCTCCCTCTCTCTCTCTCTCTCTCTTTCTCCCTCCCCCTCTCTCTCTCCCCCTCTCTCTCTCCCTCTCTCTCTCCCTCTCTCTCTATCTCTCTCTCTCTTTCTCTCTCCCTGTATCTCCCTCTCTCCCTCTCTATCTCCCTCTCTCCCTCTCTCTATCTCCCTCTCTCTCTCTCTCTCTCTCCTGCTCCTGCTCTCTCTCTCTCTCTCCCTCTCTCCCGCTCCTGCTCTCTCCCTCTCTTTCGCTCTCGCTCTCCCTCTCCCACTCCCGCTCTCTATCTCTGTCTCTGTCTCTGTCTCTCTCATGCTCTCTCTATCTCTCTCTCTCTCTCTCTCTCTCTCTCTCTCTCTCTCTCTCTCTCTCTCTCCCCATTTGTCTATACTTCCCTTCCCTTATATGTATTTATTAATCCCTCCCTCACTCCCTCTCTCTCTCTCTCTCTCTCTCTCTCTCTCTCTCTCTCTCTCTCTCTCTCTCTCTCTACATTTGTCTATACTTCCCTTCCTTTATATGTATTTATTAATCCCTCCCTCACTTCCTCTCCCTATCTCATTCTCTTCCACCCCATGTAATTTCTCTCTCTCTCTCTCTCTCTCTCTCTCTCTCTCTCTCTCTCTCTCTCTCTCTCTCTCTCAAATCTCTCTTTTCCCCCCAGCCCCCTCATTCTCATTCACTCTTATAATCTCTCACTCCTCCCTCTCTCCTCCCCATACCCCTTAGTCTCACACACACTCTCTCTAAATATCTTAATATCTCGTTCACAACATCCCCCTCCAAACTTGTCCCTTTCTTCCTTCTCGTGTCAATCGCATATATCTCCCTTCATATCCCTTCCCTACACTCTTTGCTTATCTATCTCACTTTTCAACTGTCACTCACTCACCAATTCATTCTTCTATACCCCCCCTCTCTCTTTATCATTTTCCTCCTCTCTCACCCTCCCTACCCATCCTAAACACACTTCAACCATTTCCCACCAACTCATTCTTCCCTACCTCATGTTCTCCCTCAGTATCTCTCCTTCTTTCTCACTTTATCTCTATTGGCCACTCTATACCTCCCTCTCTTACCATCCCCAACACACCAAAGCCACCTCAACCATTTTGCGTGTGTTAAATCCACTAGATAAAAGAACAAGATCATATTCCTAACACTATAAATATGCACACATTTTAGGCACTAGGAACATGCACACGTTGTTTTGAATTTATGTTTTTCTTGGTTGGAATCCTAGGTACATAGTGAATTAGTTTCTTCAAATATAAGGTTGGGATTGGAAACCTTGTGGTTTGGGCTACAATTATATGGAAACATCTATTTTTGAGAAAACATGTATATATCTCTATCTTTGATGTTATTTTTCTATATACTAGACAAATATGTTGTCCATGAAACTACATACACATATAGAATCAATTGTGTAGATTGTATATGTGTGTATGCAATTTTAATGTTTTTAATACATTTTCCTCTTAAATCTTAAAAGAAATCTCTTGTCCATTTCCCCTATAACTTTCTAGCGCCTTGACTATTTGGAAAATTAGTTATATGGTGAAACAGAGGACATTAAGACCTACAATCTAAAAAGAAAAGGGAATGTTTGATAATTGTAAGACCCTTTTTTGTTGCATTAATGGAAGACCTTTTCATTTCAAGGATATATATATAATATATATATATATATATATATATATATATATATATATATATATATATTTTTTTAGACAAAACAATATTTTTTTGTTCTCTACAACCACACTAGCTTTTGTAGCAATATTCCATCATTTAGGTACTCAAAGGTTGCACTGACAAAAACATATGGATATAATTTGCATGAAAATTAACTAATCAATGTCATGAAAATTTAAAATTCCGATAATTAGACACAATATCTATAGAAAAATTATATATTCTAAATTCCAACTAATTTCCTACATTTCATATTTTTACACCATCTTCATGTTCATTGAGTAAGGACCTCTAATTATCTATCCAAATTAACATATTCTTGTATTTCTAAGTTTGCATTATACTTCATGAGAGACCATCATTAACTTACTTTAATGCTAAGTTATTTCTAAACTAAAAATATATACATATATATGATGATTATTATTCACTTATCTATTATTACATTTTATCTAATTTACTTATTGATAAATATTATGTCTACATTTTTAACTTATTTACTCTATACAAAAATTGAATTTGGGTTGGAAAGATTTCATTAGTTTTTTCCATCCACCCAAAATAACCCCAATTGACACATATTATGTCTACTTTACTTTAATTGTACATTTCTTTTTCTTGATTCAAACAATATGAAACTTATTTAATTATTATAATTTAAAATTTCATATAATAACTCATCACTAAACCTAATAAAATAATATAATAATTAGTATATTAAAAATAGTGATCGGTATATTCTTAAAGTACATTTTTACTTTAAAATTAAAGATTTATGGTCTCATGAACCGTCCCGGCCACCCATAAAACATATTTAATATATTAATTTTATTTAAATTATAATAAATAGCAGTAATAATATCATAATATATATGTTATTGATAATTTTTATATTTATTCAAAATTATTATTAAATCTATTCGTTAATAATAATATCAAAATTATAATATTCGATTTTATAAATGAAATTCCACTTTTAAATATTCTTGTTTAACTCATGATAAGATGATTCAAAATTAATAAATCATAACGAACATAAAAGATTAAAAACTATTAATTGATTCACTTATTACGAAATTAATAATAATAATAATACAAAAATTTAAATTATATTTAAATAAATTTCAAACAAATATTGAGTTTGAATAAAATCGATTTTATAAAAGTAAAAACTCCAATCTTGAAATTCCACTTTTAAATATTCTTGTTTAACTCATGATAAGATGATTAAAAGTCAAAATGATGAATAAATCATAACGTGAATCATTTTCAAAAGATGACAAAAAAATTGAATTAAAACTATGATTGATAATTGATTTCACTGATTACGTGAAATAAAATAATAATAAATTTGAATAATTAAAATTGCAGTTGCCCCTAATATTCGACATGTAAAATGTGTTTGATTTACCCACAGTCAACCAAGGGTATTTTCGATATACGAAACCTGTCTTTTATCTATTATGCACTAATCGTAGTTGTTTTTAACCTTTCCGCGTAAATCAAGCACCCAGGTTGAAATTATATTTTATATTATAATCATATGCAGATAACAGTTCAAACCCTAATGGCTGAATATTCGTCAACTTTTCCGGGAAAGGAATCAAATCAGGGTAGACGAAAAAAAATAATTCTTAAATCACGGGCAATTGAGTGCAAGTTCCACTCTTCTTTGCATGCAACATTCATATTTTGCCTGATCAGTTTTCGAAATCTGGACAGCCCTAACATATCGAACCGTGGGTTTGTTTGCCCACTTTTCAAGAAATATGGGAGGTTGCTTCTAGAGGTTAGGTCAGCATATGGTCACTAGATGGAACTCTTTCATAAGACACGGTCAAATAGTGGGATGCGCTGGAATTTCTCAAGGCTATAAAACACGGGACCTCACCTTTTTCGGGTGAGTGTGAGGAACCGCAGACAGTTGTTTTTAAGTTCGGTGTTATACAGAAATATAACACTAGGGAATACTCTATCAGAGTCCAGAGATCCATGGCTTCCAACGGCGATTATAAGAAGCATGGACCCAGACTGTTTGGTGTGGATCTCACTCAACGCTACACTAATGTCAGCCATGATGACCGCACCCAAAAGGCGATTTTAGGGGGAGAAACCCGTGCAAACAAGAAAAGCCATAGCGACGTGCCAGAGTTGAAGGGTTCTGCTTCCAAGAGGAGAAGCTCGGCTCAGGGTTCTATGGGCAGCGTCTTTCCTTGCCGCTATTGCTCAAAGAAGTTCTGCGATTCTAAGGCACTGGGAGGCCATCAAAATGCCCATAAGATTGAGCACAGGAGAAACAAAACAAATCTTTCTCAGAATAGCCTGCCAACTCACAGCTTTCAGTATCCTATTGTAGGGCAGCAGCCTACTCCCGCTCTGTTTGCTTCCAATAGCAGACTTCCTCACAATTTTGAGTTGCAGAGAGTGGACGTATCAAATAATCAGCTCCGGTTTGAGCAGTTTCCTCAAAACTTTCACGCCAAATCGGCATCGAGCTATTTGTCCTCCGTGAAAAGGGCCAGAAATGACACTGAATTGGCGTCGAGGTGTTTACCTTCAGTGAAAAGGGCTGAAACCGAAAATCCTCGAGAAAAAAGGGCCCGAAACGAAGATCATGAGGAGCGCAATACAACACCTAGCCGTATGGAAGATCCTGAGCAGCACAATACAACACCTAACCGTATGG
This sequence comes from Pinus tabuliformis, assembly GCA_031772625.1. Classification (NCBI taxonomy): domain Eukaryota; kingdom Viridiplantae; phylum Streptophyta; class Pinopsida; order Pinales; family Pinaceae; genus Pinus; species Pinus tabuliformis. The sequence goes on along the minus strand of CM062808.1, from coordinate 756,043,672 downwards.
TTACTCTAAGTACAGAAGACGTGGAGCTTGATTTGTCTTTGCATCTCTGAGACTGAGTTTTCTATTCTTTAGCTTGTTTCTGTTCAAATGTTGACATCGCATCCCATTTACCAGAGTGCCCATGAAGTCTGTATAGTGCGCACTTTACAACCATATTCTTCATATGATTCATAAACTAAGAAGACCCCGATCTGAAATCTGCAATATATGTGAGGGTACTTGGCTGTCGAACAGAAACATAATTTAGGGCTGTGTTTGTATACTCTTTTACTTGAGCTTTTCACCTTGGCTTTTTAAGTCTTGATTTGTAGGCGGCGTTTGTATACCGGCAGCTTTATTAGCCTTTCACCCTTTACATAGGTTTGACAATTAGCTTCGTATACTGGATTTGCTCCAAACGTACAATTTGGTTGGTAATATGAAAATTGCATATGGGATTTATTTTAACCAATTTTTTGGTCAAATAATGGTATACTAGATTTCTTTTAATGGATTCTGGATGGTGTGAAATTGGTGATTCTCAATTTCTTTGATAAATAATGTGTTCTTAAGATTTAAAAAAACCACATTGTATTATATTTCTTCAGTAAATTAGAGATGGGTTATTTTAGAATTTAGATATTTTAGAATTTTTATTTAAATAAATTTTAAAAATGATGTGTATATTGAAAATTTCAGATATTTCTGTTATATAAATATAAATATTGTTTTATTAATTATAATAATTTAATTAATATAAAAATAATAAATTTATTTTAAATTTAAATATTGTTTTATCAACTATAATAATTTAATTAATATAAAAATAATAAATTTGTTTTAAATTTATTTATTATTATATTTAGAAAAGATAATTATTTTTTATAATTTAATATTAAAAGATTTTAATATTTCTATTTTTATTAATATATTATATATTTGTTTTTTCTTCCTCGCAATAAATTTATTTTAATTATTTTTTTTAATATTTATTGATTTTCATTCTAGTCATTTTTTATTTATTTTTACATATAATAAATTCAAAGTTAGAATTATTTAATAAAACAGATTTATATGATTAATTATGAAATGTCCAAGTATATAACATAGATTTATATTACTATTTTACTATTTTTGTTATAACAAAAGGATTTTCTTTTTAACTAGTTTGAATGATAATTTATAAATGAATTAAACATAGAGTTATTAATTAGAGAAGAAATGAGGTTTCCCATAAGAAGATTGTGATGAAACCACTTTTGAACTTAATATATGTTTGTAAAATGGTTTTTCTAAAAAAACATAAATTCAAACCCTCTCCAACAATAAAACCTCTTCCAATATAACTTATTCCTATAAGTGTGAACTTTCATGGAAACATTAGAGTATTTAGAGAATGCCATATGTTAAGGGTAAATTAAGAAGTTGATATCAACAATACTAACTCATAAGGAAATTAGATATATTAGAGATTCACAACTAAATATTGTTGAAATCATCATGTTGTAATGTCATCATTGAGATATTGAGTAAGCATTGCATATTTTCTAAAACTACAATCCTTTAATGGTGAAGTTGTTGAGCACACACTTTGTTACTAGACCCAACTACTAACTTAGGCATAATTACTAGCTTACTGATTTCACAAAAATTATTTCATTTTCAAATATTATTATTTTTCTAAAGAAACAAGAAGGTTTGCAAACATGATTAGGAAGATACTCAACTAGTAATGTAAAATACATTATTTTATTATAATGAAGTCATTTGGTACAATAGAATTGATTTCCTTTTATCTCAATGGCTAAGATACTTAACTAGTGATGAAAGGATATTATTTTATTATGAAGCCATTTGGTATAGTGGGTTTATTCCCTTTTATGTTAGTGTCTAAGTTATGTGATAAGTTGTGCTATGAGTACAATATGACTTCATTTGTTAAATATTTGTTAGATATGATCAAGCTATCATTTTATTTGTATTAATATTAATGTGATGTTATTGCAAAAAATAGTTTTATGGGGATTTTAACACCCCCTAATGGTTACAGTATAATTTTTATTTTTTGTAACTAGATGAATGGACAATTGGGTTAGTCTCATACTCGCGTGACACGGGGTCGATTTCAGTCACCACCACTATAACTCTGGGGACTATAACCAATCCTCTTCTTCGTACACCAACTTGGCATTGAACCTTGTATCTCTTACTTTCCACGATTTTGTATCACTTCAATCGCCAATTGAGCTACCCCCTAGGACAATGATAATGGTATAATTAATAAAAAAATAATTAGACCATTTATTAGATGTTTCTATCTAATAGGAACTACTTGAACAAAGTAAGGCTTCTTCATATTATGACATACCCCTTATAAAAATGTAGCTTTCAACCTCAATTACTAGGTTTCTAGATTGAACCACTTCCTTGATTCTCAAAACATACATATTCTAAATTAAATTATTCGACAAGAATCTAGATGCATGTTTTATACCCCATTACTAAGAAATAACTCCCAAAATCTAGAGATTATAAATTATTTCAAGAAATTATATATTAAGCATCACCTAAACTAAATCATTTACTTTCCTACTAAGTGTAGGCCTTTTAGATCATAAGAGTGTCATATTTTTCCCCTCTTTTTATTAGGAATATGGGTAACTACTCCTTTGTTACATCAAAAGTAATGTTAAGACAAGGCTAGACATCAAATGTTCCTATGTAAGTATTTCTATCTATCGAATCACTAAGGTCCCTAGCCAAAGTGTTTTTCTATTAACAAAACACACTATTAGAAAGCAATATTGTTAGAAACAGTGTAATTTATGAAAATAAAATTTTTCCCTTTCAATTACTTTCACGACTAAGATTAAAAAAAAAAAAAAAAACAATATATCTACCATTTTTTCCTTTGGTAACTATATATACTATTATATAATTTAATTATCAATTTAGGAAAATAGAACTTTGTTTGTGACAACATATATCACTTGTCCTTGTATCTTAGATAAAAATGGAACATTACTGTTATTTAGAGTTTTACAATTTATTGGAAAATTTAACAATAATGAAACGCTTAAATGTGTTAATTTTCTAGGTAACCTATTAGAATACAATTTTTCTTCACTTGATAACTACTTCAATGATTACTTTAAACATTAGTTTCACATAACATTAATGTTAATATCATTTAGGAAGTTATAAATAAGAAAAAAATCAAGTAATAAACATGAGATAGCGGTAAATTAACCATGAAACAAAGAGACAAAAGGCATAAAATTATCCACGGAGCTAGGGAAAAACCCATCAGATAACCAAACCAGTAAACAGAACCATGATGAAGTGCCATACCAAAATACATGTCCTGAAATTTCCCTCCATAGAATTTTAGCTTCCTCAAATTCTAGCGTCTTCATAAAATTTGGGCGCTCTTGTAATTTCGTTGGACCAGAGATGGATGAGACTTAAATGATGTGTCCAAATGAAGAGAAAGGAGATATATAACCCACTATAAGGGTAAACATGTAGGGGTAAATGTTTAACATTTAACATACCTCAACTAAAAATAATAAAAACTTAAAAATGAAATAGAGTCCGCTATGGTGGAGATATTGTAGTGTAAACATTTAAATCTTAGCTCAATTAATAATAAAATTTTAAGAGTAATAAAAATAATAAAATTCAATTTGTTATATTGTAATTTCCAACTCAAGTTAGAAATTATGTTCGGAGAAAAAATGGATAAATAATTATAAGTTATTCCTCGATGGTAAATTCAGAATAGTTTTGCATAAATTTTAGTGGGTAGTAACCACTATTAGGTCTACACATTTACAATTTTATTCCTACGTAAGTGTTGAAAAGAACATAAATAATGATGGGAAGTAACTCCTATTGTAACACCCCTCCCTTTTATGTCAAGCTTTGCAAACCTAAGTCGAGAAAATTAGGTCTGATGTGTAATATTAAAAGTAAATACTTTATGAAATAAATAAATTTGTTAATCAATTGGAAAAGCAAGACACCAACAGGTGAGATTCTTATCAAATCCTATTGATGAATGGGAAGGGATAATTCGTTCATGATAGAGATTATAGATTTAATTCTAGATAAGCCGGATGGATTGGAGATAAATATCCATTGAGAAAAACATAAAATATTTGCGGGAGAGAAAGGCAAGCTTTTATGAGGGAAAGCCTCACAGGAGAGAAAGGTGAGCTTTTGTGAGATAATCCTAGGGAAATGGATAAAAAAGATCCATAACAGCGGGATTCCACTAATGGAAAACATGTCATGAAGAAATACCCATTGCAGTGATCAATAGGAGGTAGTTGATCCATGGCAAGAACCTCTACTCGAGGGTGAACTGGCAAAATTAGTTCTAGGTTGGGTTGCGGTGCCCGTTTTCCAAGTGTGTTCTCTCTTCTGATCTAGTTGGATTCGCTTGCATGTGATGTTCTGTATGTTGGTTTCTTACCCTCTATGTTGTAAATTCCTTTAGCATATGATATAATTTTCTTGAGTTTTCCTCACTATGAGAATGTTCGAATAAATTGCATGTTGCCATTATACATGAGTAGATTTACCTATGTTCATGGCGTTTATGAGATGATTTTATGGACACATGTGACGATTATGGAACGTAAATAAAGGGACATAACATGTGAGTTTGATGCAATAATTGATATGTGTCACATCTTTAAACTTATGAGCTATCTTAGTTCTTAAGATGATGAACAACTATGCATGAGATAGTATATATTATATATAATTGTGTTCTAACGCTTAAAATTATGCAGCCTAAGGTTCACACTATTGATGCTATGCATTTTACGTTATGGATTTATTTGCATCTACTACGGCTCGTTGTGCATAAGATATATGTCAATATTATTCTGACTATGCCGTAGGCTTTGGACAATAATAACTGCAGTGTCTTTATGCTAATTATTTCATTAATGCTTCTATGAAGTGATCAAAGTATTGACATTTTGAATGTTTAATCTCATCATGCAAATGCCCATGATTCGTTATTGTCTCTGAGTTGTAATGTATACTCATAAAAATGTTGAAGGGTTATTATGGTTGTAGTTTATGCCTAAGGGTATGAGAATGGTTCCTTCCTTTTAATATAATTCAATTGTCAATATTAGGGAGATAGTTGAAGAAATAATAATTGTTCATGTAGTAAGGGAATAATTACACTTATGAAGACTGTTGAATTTTAACTTTAACTGAGGCAAGATAAACAAAATGAGTGTTGGAATTATGGCACAGATTTGGAGCTATGGCACAGGTCTTGTCCTTGACGGCAACTCACTCTCGTGACAGATCTCAGTTCAGGCTTTCAGAATGAAGGAAAAGATGTATACGCAGGTTCACCTAGACAAAGACGTGTATGCACGCGGGTTAAATGTTAAAAAGGCGCGTATGCGTATACAAGCACCTTCACGCAAGGAAAAGCGCGTACATGTTGGAGAACTTACTTTTGGTCCGTGGTATTTAGTCCATGGTAATTGAACCTATGGTTTTGGGCCATGGTACCTCGTCATAAGTGTTGATCCCAAGTATTGGGTCCATGGTATTATTTTGTTATGGTTTTTGGACCGTGGTATTGTGGAAGGCCTAAGACTATAAAAGAGGAAGGAGATCATTTGGCAAAGTATGATCTGAATTATTGAATATCTGATAAAGTGTTAGATCTGAAATATTGGTGATTGGGTTATGGTGCAGATCTGGATCTGAATGAAGGAGGAACCTAAGCGCAAAGATAAGGATAAGTTCTACTGATGGGTCATAATCTTAAAGCTTGAATAATAGTATCTTTGTATGATTTTGATCCATTATATGTGGCGCATGATTGATCTCTAAATCTGGTAATCTGGGTTAATTAATGTCTGAATATTTGAAAGAGTGAATTATCTTTTATAGATTTGTACGCAGGTTAAGTGAATCAAATACGTCTATACACGCTGGTTTTGTGAATAAAAATAGCATATACGCAAGTTGGTCCAAACACAAAAGCGTATGCACGCAGGTTTCTAGTTACCGAAGTAGCGTACATCTGTTGAGTTGTGTTCTAGTTGCTTCTGTTTGTTGCTGCAGTATTCTGGGTTCAGAATTTGGTGTGTGGTTACTGTTACTATGTTCTGGGTACAACTGTCAGAGAAGTGTCTACTTGATTCAGTTCTAATTGGTGAAAAAGGAGATTGTTTGATACAGAAATTCTTGATGTTTGATTGATGTTCATGGATCCAGTCTGAAAATTTATGAAACGTGGTCCTTGGAAGAAAGAGAAGGTTGTAGCCTTCTGTAGGTTAGCACCTACGTACTAGTATCTTGGCTAGTGCAAGAGCTAAGGGGGTTGTAGCTCCCTTCCAGGAGAAGCTGGAGAATGAGAGAGGGTTGTAGCTCTCTGCAGGTTGCAACTTGCGTACTGGTAAAGGACTGCACCAGTACAGAATCATTGTAAAAAGAAGTTTCTAATTAAAAGGAAGATAGAGACGAATTGCAGCAGGTGGTTTTCACCCACATTGGGTTTCCACCTTATATCTTGTGTTCTTGTGTGTAATTGTCTTCTGCTCTGTTTCATTGTTTCTTGTTACTATTTATTTGATTCTGATACACAGATTAATGATCAACATCTGTAAGAGAAAGTAAATTATAAGTTTGCATAGTATACGCAGGTTTTCTTATACGTAGTTGCGTATATACGTGGTTTTCACTAACTAAAGTAGCGTATATGATATGGATTTGAAAAAGTAAATAATTGACTTGATAATACTGATTCACCCCGCCTCTCAGTATTATTACCAACAATTGGAATCAGAGCAGGTCCTTCTGAAGAAGCTTGATTGCTTGAAGGAAGATCCATCAACATGAGAAATTACGAGAGAGAAGCATCTATCAGGCCACCAATTTTTGATGGGACCAACTTCATCTATTGGAAGGTAGGAGTCACAGCCTATCTTCAATCTCTTGGTACAGAAGTCTGGGATATCATAGATACAGGGTACACCTTTCCATCCACAACTCCTACAGATTCGGCTGGTAAGAAACAATATGAAACAAATGCAAAGGCTGTCAATACTCTATTAGGATGTCTATATCAATCAGAATTCGTCAAGGTTATGCAGTATAAATCCGCAAAAGAAATATGGGACAAGACTGTTCTGAGCTATGAAGGAGATGAACAGGTAAAACGAGCAAAACTTCAAACCCTCAGAATTCAGTATGAAAATCTCAGAATGCACAATGATGAAAGTGTGGCTAACTATTTCCTTCATGTAGATGAGATTGTTAATTGTATGAAAAACTTGGGTGAAGAAATAAAAGAGGTTGTTGTGGTTGAAAAAGTTCTAAGATCTTTGTCCCCTAAGTTTGAATCAAAAGTTTCTGCAATAGAAGAAAAGGAGAATCTACGGAACCTTACCATGTCACAGCCGCACGGAATTCTAACTACTTACGAAATGAGGAAAGGAGTACCATCAGACAAGAGAGAAGCTGCATTCAAGGCTTTAGGAAAAGGAGATTACTATGAGTTAGGACATATGTCAGAAGAAGAGGAGGAACCAAATTTTGTCAAGAATCTTCAATGCGGTGCTGGAAGATTCAGAGGTAAGCTACCTCTCAAATGCTTTGCTTGTGGAAGAGTCGGTCACTATGCTACCAAGTGTCCTCATAAAGATAAGCTTGTCAAAGGTAAGGAACCTGTTAGATGGAACACGAAACAGAATGTCAATAAGAAAAGCTATTACACTCATGAAGATAGTGATGGACTTTCAAATAGTGATGAAGATGAAAAAGGCTATAATTATAAACTTTTAATGGCTTTTGAAGATGATGATTTTGTGGATGCTATAGATGAAGAAGGTCTTTATGAAGAGATTTCTAGACTCAAAATTTGTTTAGAAGAGAAGAATGTGATCATAGATACTCTACAATTCCAACTAGCTGAAAAGGAAAAACATCATGAAAAGTTAGAATGTGAAATTTTGGGACTGAGAAAAGAGATTGAGAAAACAAAAGCTCTTAATCTTAGATTTGTTAAAGGATCTGACACTTTAGATGAGATTATCAAAGTGCAGCGCTCTCCACTAATCAAGACAGGTCTAGGATATAATGAAGAAACAACTCAAGCACATAAACCATCTACCTCCAAGAGTTATCTTGATGTAGCAAGGAGAAGTGAACAAAGACCTAATGGAAATCACTAGGTAAATCAGGGACAATTTACCTCAAGAATGAACAAAGACTACGAGGTAAATCAGGGGCAATCTACTTTAAGGGCAAACATAAATTACAACCAGCCACAGGTAAAACCTTCTCAATTTGCCTCAAGAATGGATGTCAATAGGAACTACAATCATTTGGCTGGTAGATTTGATAATCACAGGAGTTTCTTCAATGGCCAATTTTTTTCTTGTCATAACTTTGGTCACAAAGCAGCTCAATGTGTTGCCTAAAAGACAATCATGACTAGAGAAGCTCATAAACAGAGGAGTATGACTGGAATCGTGGAAAGGACCTACAATTACTTCTCTGCTCTTTAAAATGAAATAGAATGTTCTATTTGTAACAATTTCGGTCATGAATATTCTGAATGCAAGAGCAGGTTTCGGCAGACAACTCAGAAGGAGCAAGCCTCAAGTGCCAAATCATGGAGAATAAAAGAACCACAACCAGAAAGATGTGGTATAGCCTTATATGCGGAAGGGCAGGAAAATCAATGGTACATCGACAGTGGATGTTTGAAACATATGACAGATGATAAAGAAAAACTTCAGCCATATAGTTCCTTAGAAAAGGAGAAGAAGGTCTCCTTTGGAAATGACACTCCTGCTCCCATAAAAGGTAAAGGTTCTGTTCAGTTGAAAGAGAGCGTCAAAGCTGGAAATGTCATGTATGTTGATGGCTTAAAGCACAATCTATTAAGTTTCTGTCAGATTTGTGATCAAGGAACTGAGGTAATATTTCAATCAAATGGATGTAGTGTTCGTGATCTTAATACATGAAAAACAGTGATCAAAGGCGTAAGAACTCCAAATAATTTATACATATACAAAGAAGGACAACAACAATGCTATCTAAGCAAGGATGATGAACACTAGCTATGGCACAGAAGATTGGGGAATCTTAGCTTCTCACAGATAAGGAAAGCATGCAAATACCGAGCAGTTTGTGGTCTTCCAGACATCAGAATTCCAGACAATGCAATATGCAAATCATGTCAATTTGGTAAGAAAACCAGAACTAACTTCCCTGAGAAGGAAGGATCATCCAGCAGGCCGCTTGAACTTGTCCATAATGATGTATGTGGTCCATCTAGGAAAAGGTCACCCCGAGGAGAAGAATACTTTATATTATTCATTGATGACTATTCTAGGATGTGTTGGATAGGACTTATGAAGCACAAAGACGAAGCCTTTGAAAAGTTCAATTCATTCAAAGCCTTGGTGGAGAACAAATCAGATCATAGAATCAAATGCCTCAGGTCTGATCGAGGAGGAGAATTTACCTCGAATGAATTTTTTTATTTTTATGAAGAACATAGAATAATAAGGGAATTCTCTATATCTAGGACTCCTCAACAAAATGGCGTAGTGGAAATGATGAACAAAACAGTTCAACAAATGGCTCGTGCTATGCTTGATGAGTCTGGAACTCCCGCAACCTTTTTGGGTGAAGCCACTTTTGCTGCAGTTGTTAATCTCAACAAGACAAATGTCCAGGTGAACAGCACTCAAACTCCTCATGAGCTTTGGTATGGTGAGACTCCTTCGATAAAATATTTCAAAATTTTTGGAAGCAAATGCTATATCAAAAATACTGATGAAAATCTTGGCGAGTTTGAACCTAGAGCAGATGAAGGCATTCTCCTTGGTTACTCTCCCCACAGCAAAGCTTACAAGTTTTACAATAAAAGGCTTGGAAAAATTGTTGAAAGTATTGATGTAGTAGTTGATGAAGAAGAAAACACTCTAAGGTAGGTAAGGTCTGAAGATTTCAAAGATGATGAGGACTATCCTTCAACATCAAACCAGACTTATGATGAAGAAGAAGCTCAAGAGGCACCGAAAGATCAGAAAAGGATAGAAGATAAGACTCCATCCAGGTACGTTCAGAAGAATCATCCAGAATCTCAAATTTTGGGGCAGAAAGAGGCAGGTATACAAACAAGAAGAACAATTGTAGAAGCCTCAAGCTATTTGGCTTTACTCTCCTCCACTGAACCACAAAATGTAAAAGAGGCATGCAAAGATGAATGCTGGGTCAAGGCAATGGATGAATAACTTGAGCAGATCGAAAAGAATAACACTTGGGAGTTGGTTCCTAGACCAAAAGATAAGAATGTCATAGGGACCAAATGGATCTTCAAAAACAAGTTGAATGAAAATGGGGAAGTGATTAGAAACAAGGCCATAGTTGTTTGTAAAAGATATGCTCAACAAGAAGGAATAGACTTTGAAGAAACTTTTGCTTCCGTTGCTAGACTTGAGGTCATCAGAATGTTCCTTGCTCTCTCTAGCTTTCAGAAGTTCAAAGTATTTCAAATGGACGTGAAATCAGCCTTTCTGAATGGAGACTTAGAAGAAGAAGTGTACATTGAGCAACCAGATGGTTTCATTCTTGGGAATGATCCAAATCTTGTATGCAGACTAAAAAAGGCTCTATGGTCTTAAACAGGCTCCAAGGGCTTGGTACTATCGTTTGGACAAATACCTTCATCAACAAGGTTTTTCAAAGGGATCAGCAGATAGAAATATTTATATAAAAATTTAAAATGACAAATTGCTAATACTTGTTGTGTATGTAGATGATATTATCTTTGGCAGCAATGAAGAAGCTATGAGTCAAAAATTTGCCTTGGTGACTATTGAAGCCCCGAAAATCGGGTCGACAACAAGGGGGATACCCGCCCAGTCCGAACCTTGGTTGGCAGCTCCTTATCTGTTTGGTATAGCGGGTCCGACTAGGGATAATGGGACCAGTTTCCCAATCTATGAGTGTGTGTGTGTAGAATTGGATGTTGCTGATCTAACAGTAACTATCTAAGCTATTCTAATTCAAACTTTAATCTAATTCTATACTATGGTAATCTAATAAAAACAACACATCTAATCTATGCTAACCCGGGATGTAACTCTTCTATTATGCGATCTAAAGAGATTTCATATAACAACTGGTAATAAAGATCATTCAGTGATTATAAGAAAGGAAATCAATTAAGATGAACTATTTCGCATAAAAAGTTAGGCAAAATAGTTATGAACTACATATCGCATAATAAGTTATTCATACATTAAACATAAATAAATAGCTACCACCGTACAAAAGTGCCAAATGGTAACTCAAGCATTCATGCAATAACATATAAACAACTAAAAAATGTATATCACTTTAACACATAAGCAGAAATGGTTAAGAGATAAAAGTACCATTTATGACTGGTCCTACTCATAAGCTTCAAGCAACAATGATTTATTTCTCCTTGCTCTAACATCTAATAAGAGTACAGAAGTGCAACATCAGTAGCAGATATCAAATGCAAACATCAACAAATCTTGATCCATTCATTCACCAAAACCTCCTCGGAGGGTGCAAAAGTGCATGTTCTGAGGACAAGTTTTTGATAAATTTTTGGACCCTTCTCTAAATGCATGAGAAGCGTTTAAATACTACTAACTAAATAACTTAATTACACATATTCAGGATACGGTTTAAATGACTGCCCCTTTTCTAAGAAAAATTATTTCTAAAAATTAAATCTAATATCTAACTATTTCTGAATTTGCTCCTTAATGTTGCGAGCATTCAATATTTGCCTGGGTAGAGTCGGTTGACTGCCTTACACTTTTGGTTGAGCTAAGAAAATAGAAATGGCAAGCGCTGACACCATTTTTTTCCAGCAAAATAGCATATATGCTTTGATAATCATCTCTGGCTATGTGGATTTACTGTGTATGCTCAGTAATAACCCAAATTCCACTTGGTTAACCCTGAAATTGCCTATGCCTTTGCCTTCTTGCGTTTCCGGGCTTACGAGTGACTAAGCAGTTAGGGACTTTTATTTTTGAGCAATTTTCTCAGCGATGCGCGATTAGCGCTAGGCGCTAATCGCGCATCGAAAACTGCCTCCGTTCTTTGATCCGGGCCTTTCTGGTGCGTTTTTCGCCTTTAGCGCCTTTCCTTCATCGGGTATAAGCTTTAAAATTTTGCAAACATACTACTTTTGTGAGCTTCTAACCTTGAGCGTTAAATCACCTATTGATATCAGCATTGTTCAACTATTCATTGAACCATGGCTCTGACTGATAGATCTGTAATGGATAGCTCAGCAGCGCTCTGGAATTCGCGGCTCTGTTGCATGCGGTATCCGTTCATGAGGGCATTTCTTCTCTGCTTCCAAGCATTGGAGCTTTATCCTTTTTCCTTAATCGCTCCCTGCACATTGCTTCATATTGTTTTTGTTTTTCATTCCTGCAGTTCATACATAAGGAGAGAGTAATGATAATAAAAATTGACAAGAAAGCTCTGAGTTCTACGGATGTACCAAAACATGCCGCCTGACGTGAACTAACTCTTCGAAAAACACAAAACTGTCTTTCATTAACACTTGGCGTACATTCATTAATTTTCATTAACGTGCATATTCAATTTTTCTTGAATGTTGAGCCGGGGAAAATCTGCGATGGACGATCTCTGCGATTCGCATCGCAGCATCGCATCATCGCGTTATCACGTTTTCATCAAGATGTGTTATCGCAGGGTTGACCGATCACGCCGATCGCAGGATTACAGATTGTTGTTTCGCGTGATCGCAAGATCGCCGATCGCAATATTGCATTATTGTAGGATCGCAGATTGTTATAATTCGTTAAATAATCATGTGCTATTTTTGCGATGTTCCGATATGCGATGTCGCATATCGGCCATCAGCGATTTCTTCAAATTTTTGTTTGTGAGCGTTTCTTAATGCATGCAATGCGATGGATTTCGCGTCGCATTTTCGCAGTTTATCATTCTACTCAAAAGGAAATGTCCTATCTTCTTTGCGCAATGTGATATTTTCTTAAGGAGTATAATACATGAGTTTTAATTGAATTTTTTGAATTTTTTGCTAAGGGTCCCCACTTAACTAGTGTTATTGCTAATACTAGATAGGGAGGGGGATTGTTGGTGGCCACAACAATTGGCGATTCACTTGGAAGAACCAGTTATCTCTGTTTTGCTATTGAATTTTTCAAACTTCCAAAACAGAAAATTTTTCAGAAAATTAAACTTTATTATGGACAGATAGAGTACATTATGCTTTAAACTGTCAATGATATTTTGTTTCAACCTTTTTTCTATTCTAATTTTTTGCTTCCTCACGCTAGTCCTTGTATTCACATTAGCCATTACTTGGTCTTGTAAATATAAAATAAATTCTCCTCTGTAAACCAATTTTAAATATGCTCATTTGTCCTAGGTAGAGCCTCTACCTGCCAGCAGGCATTTATAGCCTCGACAGGGTTACCTGTTACCCAGCAGATCCTGTATCCTACTTAGGGTGACCAACAACTTTCAAAGAAAAATCCATATTTACACTTATTGCTTTGATTTTCTTTTTATTCTTAAAGAACAATGTCTTCATTTGGTAGCCAAATTATGACACTGTCACTCACCTGATTCATAACTTTGCTGAACAAGCTGGCTCATGATGAGACCCCTTGTCTTTTGATTGCAACAATCTTGAGTCGTTGCCCTGTTGTGGTAGACAATATTGGCAAAGTCAGCAAGTTATGATATCTGTGATCATTATAAGCTGGCTCGTGATGAGACCTCTTATTCTTCAAGATATAGTGTATTCTTGGATTATCCCTTTGAAAGCTGTGATTCTCCTTAGCAGGGAGGAAGTCATCATTTCCTTAAGATAGCTCTGGATGACAATAATAGATTTTTGGGGAACAACTGTTCTACAAAGAATCTTCATTTTGTTATTGATACCTTTCATTATGCTGATATAAAACAATTTCTTCACTAAAGGTTGCTTTCATCAAATTCCTTGAAGTTGAAACTCGTATCATATCTAGAGTAAAGTTTTTAACTGTATCTGTCAATAATAAAGATCAATTTTCCAAAAGATTTGCTATTTATACAAGCGAAAAGCTCAAAATCTGAAAGAGAATTGGTGTCTTTTTCGTAAATACCTAATGTAACCACTCACAACTGATTTTATTATGAAAAGAAAAACTATTCTACCAAAAATAGAAGAATAATCTTCTATGGAAAATATTTCTTGAGAATTTGTCCATTAACAGGCAAAGGATCCCTCCTACCTGCTAAATCCTGTAACACAAATGTTGATGGACCTATGACTTCAACAATCTGAAAAGGACCAAGCCACATCCTTTGAAATTTTGTGTGTTTGCCCTTTTCTTCATGAGCCTTATCCCACTTTAAAACTAAATCTCCCATCTGAAAATCTTTTCTGGTCATTATGTTTGAATCAAAAGAGGATTTTACAAGCGCTTGATGATGAGCATGCGTTTTCTTAGCTTGTTCTCGTTGTTCTTCTAATTTAATTATTTCCATTTGTCTCAGCTGTAAGGAGGAAGTGGGTACTTCATCAATGTATTGTACTAAATACAAAGAGGGAATGGTTAAGTGAGTTGGAAGAACCACTTCTTTCCCATAAACTAAATTAAAGGGATAAGTGCCGATTGAAGCTTTTTGTGTTATCCTATCTACCGATAAAGCATATGCCAAAGCTTTGTGCCAATTCTTTTGATTCTGGTCAACCGTTCTTTTATAATCCTGATTAGGTTTTTATTGGTTGACTCAACTAGTCCATTACCTTGCAGATAGTAATTGGCTGAATATTTAAGTTTGAATCCTCTTTTAAGTGCAAAGTCAGTCATTGCATTTCCAAAAAAATATGATGCATTGTCAAACATTAAAGCAGATGGCAATCCAAACCTAATGATTATAAATTGATATATGAATTCAATAATATTTTTAGAATTAGTTGTCTTGAGCGGTTGCTCGATGTTTACTGGCTGTAGTGGCAGGGACGACTTCTTTTGTCTTCCAGTAGTAGTTTGGCAGACTTGACATTTCCTCACGTAACTGTGCGAGTCTTTGAACAGCGTGGGCCAGTAATATCCTGCGCATAATATTTTATGTGCAGTAGCATCTCCAGCATAGTGTCTGCCTGCTGTCCCATCAAGGAGTTCCTGTAAAACTTTTTCAGCTTTAGTTTTTTCCAGACACCTAAGAAGAACAGAATCATAATGTTTTCTAAAAAGAATATCATTTATGAGCTGATATTGTTTAACTTTCAATCTTAGAGCTCTTTTCTTAGTATGATCAAGGTGTGAAGAAGCATACCCGTTCCTAAGACAATAAATGATATCAGCATATAATGATTCTGTATCGTTTAGGTTTACCTTACCCATTTGTACCTCTTCAGATGGAGTTTCAGAAATTTGTGATGCTCCGGCCAGCATTTTGCGGAAGCCTTGACCTCTTACAATGTTTGCTGGTTTGATCTCAAGGTCATATTCCTGTAAGGCAGTAACCCAATTGGCCCTTTTCTCACCCACATCCTTCTGCACTAGAAGATTCCTTACCGCTGGAAACGGTACTATGATCTTAGTATGGGTTTTAAGTAAGAAAGGTCTGAAGTACTTGACCGCTTTGAAGATAGCATAAGCCTGTTTCTCCACGTCAGAATAATTGAGTTCAGCACCTTGTAAATTTGAGCTAAAAAACGAAATTGGAGCTTCCTCTTTTTCTTGATTCGCTTGAGTTAGTATTGTGGCATATGACTTATCTGAGGCAAATGTGTATAAAATAAAAGATTCTGAAAAATTCAGGGTTGCTAAAGATGGAGCATTAATAATGGCTTGCTTGATTAGGTTGAATGCTTCACGTTCATCTTGATCCCATTTAGAATTTTAATTCTTTTTAATCATTGTTTGCAAAGGAGACACGATTCGCGAAAAATCTGGAACGAATCTCTTTACAAAATTGATTTGACCAAGGAAAGATTGCATGGATTTTTTGTTATGAGGTAGGGACATTTCAGAAATTTCTTTGATTCTGTCGGGATCAATGTGAATACTGGACTTTGACACTATGAATCCTAGAAGTTTCCCTTCACTTAATGCAAAAAAAGATTTCTTTGGGTTAAGTGAAATTCCATACCTTAAACACCGTTGAAATATTTGTTTCAGGTCTTCGAAATGGTCGCTTCGCTTCTTGGAGTACATTGTTATATCATCCAAATAAATTACTACAGATTTATTGACTAAACCTTTGAATGCGATGTCCATGGCTCTCTGAAATGTAGCACCAGCATTAATCAAACCAAATGGCATCTTTCGATATGCATATGTGCCCCATTTAGTTTTGAATGTGGTTTTCAACTGATCATCAGGATGTACCAACACTTGATTGTACCCTGAAAATCCATCCAAGAAAGACATTAGTTCTGAGCCCGCCACTACCTGCAGTATTTGCTCCATAGGTGGAAGAGGAAAATTATCTTTTCGACAGGCTTTGTTAAGATTCCGAAAGTCAATACAAATCCTAATATCTCCGTTTTTCTTTCTAATGGGTACCATATTGGAGACCCATTTGGAATGCCTGACGGGAAAGATTATCCTGGCTTTCAGTAACTTGTTGAGCTCGGTTTTTATCTGATTTTCTAAATTGGGGTGGATCTTTCTCAGTTTTTGTTGGATAGGTTTTTCGTTATCAATCAGAGGAATAGTATGCTGGATGATAGAAGTGTCGTATGTTTTTAGCTCATCATAATTCTAGACAAAAACATTTTTATATTGTCTCAAAAGACGAATATACGCTAGTTTCTCTTCAAGGGCTAGGCCGAGGCCTAGGTTAATGTTTTCTGGTTTAGCATTCGTCCCTAGGTTTACTAATTCATAGTTCAAAGTTGAACTGTAGGGTTTTGAATTGGTAGACCTCTTAAACCGATCTTTCAAATCATATAAGTCTTCTAACTTAACCACTAACTTTTGTATAGCATTATTAATGCTATTTTGTTGCAATTGTCGATCGTGCTGGTCTTCGTCGATTATTTGATTGGAGTAGGATCCTTCGGATGTGAGGAAATTTACGATATCAGGATCATCATTGAATACTCTCCAATTTGTGATGTTGTCAGGAATGGACGGTCTAAAGATTAATTCTATTGAGAATCTATCTGGACTAAAATCTTTGGAGGGAATAAGCTTAGAAGCCACGTTAGCCAAAAGGTCTGCACTTGCGTTTTGGAGTCTGGGGATTGAAGAAATATTAAACGCTATGAAATGCTCAGTCAGATCTTGTACTAAAGATTGATAGTTTTTTAAGTGACCTGATAAGCAATGTATAGTGTTACGTACCTGCTTAACCACAATCTCAGAGTCTCCAAAGACTTGAAGATACTTGACATCTAACCCGATTGCCTTGTACAAGCCTTGAACCAAAGCCTCGTATTCTACTGTGTTGTTTGTGCAATCAAATTCGAGTCTACATGTGAGCATGATCTTTTCTCCTTCTAGACTAATCAGAACGCATCCTGCTCCTGCTCCTTCGTTAGATCTAGAGCCATCAAAAAATAATTTCCAAAACAAAGATGTATTTACAGGTTTATCTAAAAAATAAATACATTTCGAACTATCAGTTCAAGAAAATTTTCAACTTGGGACAAAACTGAATTTTCTAAATAAGGTGACGCCTGAGCATTGAAATTGTCGAGGAAAGAATCTACCAAGTAATTGCCAATGATACTGCTGTTATACGCTACCGGTTCGTTTTCTCCCTCTAACTCCGTTACTATGTACTTCTGGTGTAGCTCTCATTCAACTTTTATTTGATTTGGTTTACCGTTGTAGGGCAACCACATGTGCGCCCAATCAGTTGCGAAGTATCCATGGAGTTTCTCTGACCAATCCATGCTAAGGATTAAGCCATAGAATTCTGGGATGTTAGCAACTAGAATGTCAATAACCTGACATACCTTCGGGTTGGATGACTATCTTATGGTTACTTGATTTAGTTCGCCGATCACTTCAACTTGAGATCGATCGAGCTGAACTATACGCACTGCGGATTTTTGTGGTTAAACATTTAATTTGGCACATATAGATTTGGGTAAAATATTCGATGAAGCACTGGAATCTACCAAACAATTGTGTACATTTTTATTAAAGATTTCATAAGTAAGGAGAAATGGGGGAGTGTGAGATCTTGATCTTCCTCCAATCAAGGCGATGTCATTTGGATCAATCTTACTGATCGCGTTCCTTGGAGGTCTTCCCATGTTGTGGGAAGCTTGAGAAAGTACAGCGGCAGGCAAAGGTGCAACTGGCACGACATGTAATTCTTTCATCATTATCTTCTGTTGATGTTTCAATTTGCTCAGTTCGTAAAGGGTGATATTAGCCCTAGTCTTTTTCATGTCATCAATAATATTGTACTCCATTTCAGCTGACACTATCAGTGTTTTTGATGGAGTTGTTTCATCTACTTGGATTGTGCTAGTTTGAGTCGCTTTGGATGTCGTTTTCTTTGTTGCGACTTTATATTTTGTTGCAGAGCTTGCGCTCTTCTGTTTAGGGGTAGTTTGGGGAGGATCAGGCTGATTTTTACTTCGTGTGCTAACTGGAAATACTTCTTGATCTTCCTCTTGTGGGAGGATGAAATCCCGCATTCCTTGTAATTCCACAACTTCTTCGTCATCGGTCTGCCCTTCAGTGGCAATTTCCTCTTCCTCTTCCTCTTCCTCGGATTCAGCATTTGAAATGGCATTGGGTGGCTTTACATCCGTTGAAGGACCTCTTTTAAAAGCTCTGTAGGGCTTTTTTGAAGAAGATTCCGCTACTTGCTTTTTTATGTCAACCATCTCATTGGACATGGTCTTTAGAACTTTATGAAATCCTTCTAAATCAAAAGGATCTTTTGCTTGTTTCTTCTTGGAGTCTTCCTTGAAGGTGACTTTTTTGGACTTACGTTCCTCTATTGTGGATTTCTTTTCCAGGGCTACTATTTGTTTTTCTACTGCTATCGCCTATTTTATGTTTTCAGCTAAGGTTGTTTTATTTTCCCTGTCCACGAAGATGGCTATGTTTGATGGTAGAGCAGTAATATACCATTCGCATCGTACTTATTCGCTGGGCTGAGAAGCAGTAGGAATTTTGTTGAAAATTTAGTTGAACCATAAATTGAAATCCTTAATAGGCTCTCTAGCTTCGGCTTTAAGATTGGATATGTCATTGATTAATGTTGCCATTGATCTGTCATCACCAAACTTGGTTAGGAATTGGTCCTGGAAGATATCCCAACTTGTAATGGATCAGGAGGGTAATGAAAAGTACCATGACCTGGCTGTCCCTTGCAGTGTATAGGGAAAAAGTCGAACAATAACATCTTCATTAGTAACTCCATTGAGATTAATAGAAAGCATGAATTTATTTATGTGCTCTTCTGCTAGCATACCTGCCTTGGGATTGAATTTTGGCATCCATTTCTCAGGATGGGCCGGTATTTGACTCAAGGATGCGGGCATTAAGACTGCCCCAGGGTTGTTCCATGGAGACTGGGCCATCGTTGAACTGCTAACAGAGGAAAGTGCAGAAGATGATTCCTGTGGTTGGGAGGATGAGGATACTATGATCGTGGATGATTGAAGAGGGGCTGTGGGGGTTCCAGTGGACGGATGGACGATGATCTGGAGTGGAGGTGTGGATGGTTGACTTCGCCGTGAAGTAGTTGAGATGGATGATGCGGACGAAAGAGTCTCACTGTCAGACCCTTGCGGTGATTTCCTTGCTCTTTTCCTGGTGGGAAAAGGTAATTCGGTTGGCTGAACGCCAAACTTTTCACTCTTTAGCCTGGTACGGGGATGAGCAGGGTTGTATTGCGAAGTCACGCTGCCTTGAGATTTATCAGACCTCTGAGGGGAGATGGAAAATCGTTGAAGTTTGTGAATCAGGGATTCGACTTCAGGAGGTTCAATGGTAGATTGGTCTGAAATATCAGGGTGGGTAGCAGCGGTTGATACTCGAGCGACTTCTGACTCTGGATTTAAATGTAATGGGGAAGTCGGGGGAGATGATGAGGGCGATTTACTCTCAGAATGGTATTCAGATTTGGATTTACTTTCTATTCATAGTTCATGCCCTCCTTCTAGCGCCAAATATGTTGAAGCCCCGAAAATCCGGTCGACAACAAGGAGGATACTCGCCCGGTCTAGACCTTGGTTGGCAGCGCCTTATCCGTTTGGTATAGCGGGTCCGACTGGGGATAATGGGACCAGTTTCCCAATCTATGAGTGTGTGTGTGTAGAATTGGATTTTGTTGATCTAATAGTAACTATTTAAGCTATTCTAATTCAAACTTCAATCTAATTCTATACCATGGTAATCTAATAAAAACAGCACATCTAATCTATGCTAACCCGGGATGTAACTCTTCTATTATGCGATCTAAAGAGATTTCATATAACAACTGGTAATAAAGATCATTCAGCGATTATAAGAAAGGAAATCAATTAAGATGAACTATTTCGCATAAAAATTTAGGCAAAACAGTTATGAACAACATATCGCATAATAAGTTATTCATACATTAAACATAAATAAATAGCTACCACCGTACAAAAGTGCCAAATGGTAACTCAAGCATTCATGCAATAACTTATAAACAACTAAAAATTGTATATCACTTTAACATATAAGCAGAAATGGTCAAGAGATAAAAGTACCATTTATGACTGGTCCTACTCATAAGCTTCAAGCAACAATGATTTATTTCTCCTTGCTCTAACATCTACTAAGAGTACAGAAGTGTAACATCAGTAGCAGATATCAAATGCAAACATCAACAAATCTTGATCCATTCATTCACCAAAACCTCCTCGGAGGGTGCAAAAGTTCATGTTCTGAGGACAAGTTTTTGATAAATTTCTGGACCCTTCTCTAAATGCATGAGAAAGGTTTAAATACTATTAACTAAATAACTTAATTACACATATTCAAGATACGGTTTAAATGACCGCCCTTTTTCTAAGAAAAATTATTTCTAAAAATTAAATCTAATATCTAACTATTTCTACATTTGCTCCTTAATGTTGCGAGCATTCAATATTTGCCTGGGTAGAGTCGGCTGACTGCCTTCCGCTTTTGGTTGAGCTAAGCAAACAAAAATGGCAAGCGCTCGCACCATTTTTTTCCAGAAAAATAGCAGATATGCTTTGAGAATCATCTCTGGCTATGTGGATTTACTATCTATGCTCAGTAATAATCCAAATTCCACTTGGTTAACCCTCAAATTGCCTCTACCTTTGCCTTCTTGCGTTTCCGGGCTTACGAGTGACTAAGCAGTTAGGGACTTTGATTTTTGAGCAATTTTCTCAGCGATGCGCGATTAGCGCTAGGCTCTAATCGTGCATCGAAAACTGCCTCCGTTCTTTGATCCGGGCCTTTCTGGTGCATTTTTCACCTTTAGTGCCTTTCCTTCATCGGGTATAAGCTTTAAAATTTTGCAAACATACTGCTTTTGTGAGCTTCTAACCTTGAGCGTTAAATCGCCTGTTGATATTAGCATTGTTCAACTATTCATTGAACCATGGCTCTGACTGATAGATCTGTAATGGATAGCTCAGCAGTGCTATGGAATTTGCGGCTCTGTTGCATGCGGTATCCGTTCGTGAGGGCATTTCTTCTCTGATTCCGAGCATTGGAGCTTTATCCTTTTTCCTTAATCGCTCCCTGCACATTGCTTCATATTGTTTTTGTTTTTCATTCTTGCAGTTCATACATAAGGAGAGAGTAATGATAATAAAAATTGACAAGAAAGCTTTGAGTTCTATGGATGTACCAAAACATTCTGCCTAACGTGAACTAACTCTTCGAAAAACACAAAACTGTCTTTCATTAACACTTGGCATACATTCATTAATTTTCATTAACGTGCGTATTCAATTTTTCTTGAATGTTGAGTCGGGGAAAATTTGCGATGGACGATCTCTGCGATTCACGTCACAGCATCGCATCATCGCGTTATCGCGTTTTCATCAAGATGTGTTATCGCAGGGTTGACCGATCACGCCGATTGCAGGATTACGGATTGTTGTTTCACGCGATCGTAAGATCGCCGATCGCAGTATCACATTATCGCAGGATCGCAGATTGTTACAATTCGTTAAATAATCATGTGATGTTTTTGCGATGTTGCGATATGCGATGTCGCATATCGGCCATTGGCGATTTCTTCAAATTTTTCTTTGTGAGCATTTCTTAATGCATGTGATGCGATGGATTTCGCGTCACATTTTCGCAGTTTATCATTCTACTCAAAAGGAAATGTCCTATCTTCTTTGCGTGATGCGATATTTTCTTAAGGAGTATAATACATGAGTTTTAATTGAATTTTTTGAATTTTTTGCTAAGGGTCCCCACTTACCTAGTGTTATTGCTAATACTAGATAAGGAGGGGGGTTTTTGGTGGCCACAACAGTGGTGCAGAAAGAATTCGAAATATCATTACTTAGAGAGCTGAAATATTTTCTTGGTCTACAAATCCAACAAAATTAAGGCGGTATCATTTTGTCTCAAACCAAGTATCTCAAGCAGATCTTGAGGAAATATGGCATGGAAGATTCGAAACCAGTATGTACCCCTATGGTTATAGGATGCAGCCTCAGTGCAAATGATGAATCAGCAGCAGTGCATCAACCAACCTATAGATCCATGATTGGAAGTCTTCTTTATTTGACAGGTACCCGACCAGACATCATGCATGCAGTGGGAATGGTTGGAAGATTTTAGGCAAATCCAAAGGAAACTCATCTTCAGGCAGTATAGAGAATCTTCAAGTATTTTCAAGGAACTCAAAACTATGGCTTATGGTATCTGAGAGATACAGATCTCACTCTTCATGCTTATAAAGATGTAGATTAAGCTGGAAGCATGGATGACAAAAAGAGCACAAGTGGTGGTGCATTCTTTATGGGTTCCAGATTAGTATCTTGGTTCAGCAAGAAACAAAGTTCGATTGCTCTATCTACAGCTGAAGCAGAATATGTGGCTGCTGCATCTTGTTGCACTCAACTCCTTTGGATGATGCAAACCTTGTAGGATTTTCAAATCACTTGTACACCACCTATCTCCATCTTATGTGATAATACAAGTGCTATCAGTATCTCAAAGAATCTTGTCATGCATTCAAAGACTAAGCACATACCGATCAAGTATCATTTTCTCTAGGAACAAGTGTTGGAACAAAAGGTAAAATTGGAGTATGTTCCTTCTAAGGAACAAGTTGCTGATATTCTCACCAAACCACTGCCCAGGGAAACTTTTGAATACCTCAGACAGAAGCTGGGAGTAGTTGATGCATCATCTTGTTGTTGAAACTTGTCTGTTTCAGATAAAAGTGGGTGTACGTGAGTTTCCTGAGGAGGATCTAAGTACATACGCCGATTTATGAAGAGACAGTCGCATATATGGTAATTTGAAAGAAATCAGTGCGGACAGACTCTAGTTGAAGAGAGCCTAATATGGGTATGACAGAGACCATCTGGCACAGGTTCAGGGGGAGCAGGTAATCTTCTAATTGTTGGCATTATCTAAGAAGCTTTTGGTCCGAGTACACAGGTGTTGTTGGTTTCAAGTGGAACAAATGCAGAGGGAGAACAAAAGGAGAACATGGTTTCTGATCTGAGTAGTGATTGGCAAATGCTGCTGATATCAGTTATTGACGACTTTCATGAGTCTTGCTCTAGAATTTTTGTCTCTATGTCATGTATATTTTTTTTATTATCAAGGTCATGTAACAACCTTTTTTGGTTTCCCCCACTATGCCTGGGATGAATGATGTAATGTACCTGGTTTTCATATGTAAATTTCTGATGTATCCCCACTTGGTTGGGTGGATGATCCCCACTTGGATGGGTGATGGATGTATAGAGTCTTTTGGTGATAGGAAGGTCCTTTATTATGTATAAGTCATGGTTTTTTTTGAAGAACATCATTTTGCAGATTTTGCCTACAGTCAAGGGGAGCATGGTCAACGCAGCAGAGCAGAGATTTCAACATGTACTCAAGGGGAGCACAACCCTTTGCCCTTGATGACAAAGGGGCAAAATGGCTTTGAGGATATTGGGTTTGCCATCAAGTCCAAAGGGGGAGATTGTTGCCATTATGGCACAGATTTGGAGCTATGGCATAGGTGTTGTTCTTGATGGAAACTCACACTGGTGACATATCTCAGTTCAGGCTTTCAGAATGAAGGAAAATATGTATACACAGGTTCACCTAGAAAAAGACACGTATACACGCGGGTTAAACGTTACAAAGGTGCGTATACGTATACACGCACTTTCACGCAAGGAAAAGCGTGTACATGTTGGAGAACTTACTTTTGGTT
Organism: Pinus tabuliformis; assembly: GCA_031772625.1. Taxonomy (NCBI): domain Eukaryota; kingdom Viridiplantae; phylum Streptophyta; class Pinopsida; order Pinales; family Pinaceae; genus Pinus; species Pinus tabuliformis. The sequence continues at coordinate 756,019,276 of CM062808.1, read as the reverse complement.
TGTGGTATTTAGTCCTTGGTAATTGAACCTATGGTTTTGGGCCACAGTACCTCGTCAGAAGTGTTGATCCCAAGTATTGGGTCCATGGTATTGTTTTGTTATGGTTTTTGGATTGTGGTATTGTAGAAGGCCTAAGACTATAAAAGAGGAAGGAGATCATTTGGCAAAGTATGATCTGAATTAATGAATATTTGATAAAGTGCTAGATCTGAAATATTGGTGATTGCGTTATGGTGCAGATCTAGATCTGAATGAAGGAGGAACCTAAGCGCAAAGATAAGGATAAGTTCTATTGATGGGTCATAATCTTAAAGCTTGAATAATAGTATCTTTCTATGATTTTGATCCATTATATGTGGCGCATGATTGATCTATAAATCTAGTAATCTGGGTTAATTAATGTCTGAATATTTGAAAGAGTGAATTATCCTTTATAGATCTATACACAGGTTCAGTGAAGCAAATTCGCATATACACGCTGCTTCTGTGAATAAAAATAGCGAATACGCAGGTTGGTCCAAACACAGAAGCGTATACATGCAGGTTTCTAGTTATTGAAGTAGCGTACATCTATTGAGTTGTGTTCTAGTTACTTCTGTTTGCTGCTGTAGTATTCTGGGTTCAGAATTTTGGTGTGTGGTTACTGTTACTATGTTCTGGGTACAGCTGTTAGAGAAGTGTCTACTTGATTCAGTTCTAATTGGTGAAAAAGGAGATTGTTTGATACAGAAATTCTTGATATTTGATTGATGTTCATGGATCCAGTCTGAAAATTTATGAAACGTGGTCCCTAGAAGAAAGAGAAGGTTGTAGCCTTCTGTAGGTCAGCACCTACGTACTAGTATCTTGGCTAGTGCAAGAACTAAGGGGGTTGTAGCTCCCTTCCAGGAGAAGCTGGAGAACGAGATAGGGTTGTAGCACTCTGCAGGTTGCAGCCTGCGTACTGGTAAAGGACTGCACCACTACAAAATCATTGTAAAAATAAGTTTCTACTTAAAAGGAAGATAGAGACGAATTGCTGCAGGTGGTTTTCACCCACATTGGGTTTCCACCTTATATCTTGTGTTCTTGTGTGTAATTGTCTTCTACTCTATTTCATTGTTTCTGGTTACTGTTTATTTGATTCTGATACACAGATTAATGATCAACATCTGTAAGATAAAGTAAATTATAAGTTTGCATAGTATACGCGGGTTTTCTTATACGTAGTTGCGTATATAAGTGGTTTTCACTAACTGAAGTAGCGTATATGATCTGGATTTGAGAAAGGAAATAATTGACTTGATAATACTGATTCACCCCCCCTCTCAGTATTATTACCAACAATGAAAGCCTAGTAGTTAATTCTCTGAGTAGGCTCAGGAGGCATGTTACAAATGGTATCAGAGTTGTCTAGGTTCAAACATTTTGGCCTATGGACCAATCCACCTTCGCATTGGAAGCCATGTCATGTAAATTTTACATTAATTCTCACAACTAAGGGAAATTCTGAGCTAAGGTTGCTTAACATAATGGATTTTGAGTAATATTTTAATGAGGAGTGAGAGCTCCTAAATTACTTGATATCTGCAAGGAGATAACTAATTGCGTAAAGGGATTGTTTAAAAACCAAAATAGGCCATCAGAGCACTAGATAGTGGATATTAACTCTATCATTATTGTTGTTCTAAAATGGTTATTTAGATTAGTGTATGAAATGACTCTTGTGTGTGAGCAGCATAATTTTTGAACTACAACCAAGTTATAATAACAAACCTCTAAACATATACCTCTATATTTAGAGTAACGAACTGTTGGAAAGAATCATGGATGAGATATAGTTGTCGATTTTAGAGATTTTCAATAAAACCCACACTGCACATTGTTTACAAATTTAGTTGCATAGTGGCACTCAATGGTTTTCATTAGCAACATATCTAAATCACAGATCATATAGGTATACTAATTTTAAATGCAGGGATTTCATGATATTGATTCTTGACTAAAGCTTTATATTCTTCGATTTAGAGCTGGATGTTACAAATTATGAGTTGTTATGACAATGGATAATTGGGTACTTCTCCTGATTAGTTGATGAAACCCTTCATTATGCGTGTTACTTCGCACCTAGCCCTATTACATCTTTGACTCGTAAACAAGCCATTTCTTAGTGTTCGACTGCACTTTATATGTGTGGACTATGGTTCAAGTTTGGAAAGGGGTTGCTTCCCCTCACACAAAGAGTATAACACTATATATGCTTGGGCGATTGAAATCATTGTCTCTGCTCTCATATAGATGGCGAGGGTTTTGATCATTTATTACCCAATCCGAATTTTTGGATGACAGTATTTTCCTCATTTATTTTGGTGAGAATTATAATTTGGAACATTTCAGGTTCTACTGGGACTATATCATAGTTTCAAGTTTCTGATATTCACACAGGCATTGATATGGGGTGCAAATTTCTAAACAATTATCTTTTGTACAAGCATCAAAACTGTCGAGGCATAGATTGACATACTATTTCTCCAGAGGTGAATGAATTCCTCTTTAGGTCGACCCTAAGGGTTGAATGAAGGAAGTCAAAGGCTTCTCTTCCCGATAGTAGTTTTAGGAGTAACAGAGTATTGTCTAGGGATCCTGCTCCAAATTATCAGAAAATTACACCAACATGCTGTCGATTTGTGATGTGGTAAACATGATTAATATTATATCAATCAATATTAAAGTTTCCAACACTATCTAGATATCAATAGTATTACAATGGTTAAATTGTTGGATTCAAGAAGTGATTCCAATGAAGTTTATCGACCAACTAATGAAGATATATTTGGCCCAATATAGCCTTCAAAATAGATAATTCGACCTACCAAGGAAAGAGATTCAACCTTTCTAATATTTTTGATGTAAAACTCAACATTTGGAACTGATGGTTCAGTCTCAACCTGTGAAAGATTTGAACAAATAAATTCATTTCCTTTTTTATGCTAATAGTGCTACTAGATTTTATGGCTAGAGAAATTGTTTTATAACTATTCTTTAAGGGATTCTTATTAATTTTTTTATAGGTCATGCTATTATGAAGATGATCTAAATCTTTTTTCTTGTAATATTCCTTATCTAAGATAATGACAACACCCCCTTTATCATCTTTAAGAACAACAATGTCCCTGATATTATTGAAAGCCTTGAGAGCCTCAAACTCAGGTTTTTTAAGGTTGTTCTTAGGGGGCTTAAATTTTATATTAGTAGTTTATATGAATGTGAATTTATTACAACAAGTAGTTTTACATGGACATTAAGACTCCATAATGATTATGGTATAAGTTTCAATTTTTTGTAATTGGAGGAATCGATAATTAGGTCATTCTTGTACTCACATGACAAGAAACAATAATTGGGTCAGTCTCAAACTCACGTGATATGAGCTGATAATTGGGTCCATCTCATACTCATGTGGCACGGGCCAATTTTGGTTGCTACTACTATAACATTGGGCCCTATGACCTATCCTCCTCTCCATATACTGGGTTACATTAGGGGCATTGAACCTTGGATTTATTAGTTTCCATGATTTCATATTTCTTTGAGCACCAATTGAGCTGCCACCTAAGACAATGAATATGGTATAATGGAAAACACTAATTAAACTATTTTTTAGATGTTTCTATTTGAGGAGAACTACTTGAAGCAAGTAAGGCTTCATCATAGTATGACATAACACTTATAAAATTCTAGCTTACAACCTAACTTAGGAGATTCCTAGATTGAACCACTTCATTGATTCTCAAAACATACATATTATAAATTAAATTATCCGGCAATAATCCACTTGCATGTCTCATATCCCCATTATTGAAGATTAACTTCCAAAATCCATAGATTATAAACAATTTTAGAAAAATCTATATTAAGCCTCACCTACACTACATCCCTTCCTTTCCTATTAAGTGTCGGCCCTTTAAATCATGAAAGTGTTATCCTTTTCTCCACTTTTAACTAGGAATATGGGTAATTACTTCACTTCTACATAAAAAAATAAATCTAAGACAAGGCTAAACAAAACGTATTCCTATGTTAATATCTCTATCTATAGAATCACTAAGGACCCTAGCCAAGTGCTTCTCTATTCTCTATTAATATATTCTAACTATCATGTAACTGTCATTTTGTTACTAATTTATATGAATGTGACTTTATTACAAAAAGTACTTTTGTATGGATATTAATGCCCCCTAATGATTATGGTATGGTTATTATTTTTTTGTAACCAGAGGAATCAATAATGTGATTAGTTTTGTACTTGCAAGACAAGAATCGATAATTGGATCGATCTCATACTCGTGATAGGAATTGATAATGAGGGCCTATGATATATCCTCCTCTCTATAGATCAGGTTACACTAGGGGCATTAAACCTTGGATTCCTTAGTTTCCACAATTCCATATCACTTCAATCACCAATTGATCTACCCTTAGGACAATGATTATTGGATAGTTAAAAACATTAATTGAACCATTTTTTAGATGTTTTTGTTTGACAAGCACTACTTGAACCAGGTAAGGCTTCATAGTAGTATGACATAACCCTCATGAAAGTGTACCTTGCAACCTAAATCGATTCTAAGAACACACATATTATAAATTAATTATAAGACAACAATCCACATGCATGTCTCATATCCTCATTATTCAGGGATAACTCCCAAAATCCATAGATTATAAACTATTTTAGAATAATCTATATTAAGAATCACCTACACTAAATCACTTCTTTTCCTATTAAGTGTCAGTCTGTTAAAACATGAAGTTTCATCTTTTTCCGCACTTTTGATTAGGATATGGGTAACTAATTCTCTGCTATATCAAAACTAAAGCTAAGATAAGGCTAAACATCAAATATTCCTATGTAAGTATATGTATCTATGGAATCACTAAGGTCCCTAGCCAAGTTGCTTGTTTATTCTCTACGAAGATATTCTTGATGCATGGTTTATCCATGTCAATCTCAAATTTGTTGAAAATAAAGACGGGAGGTGCCAATCATTTAAACAAACACACTAGTAAAAGGTAGCATTGTTAGTAATAGTGTAACTTTGAAAATAAAATATTTCCCTTTGAATGAATTTTACCATGAAGATAAAATGAAACATATATATTCGGCACTTCTTATTTTGGTAATCAAATAACTATATATATGTGTACATATTTTAATTCTAAATTTGGATAAAATAAAGGAATTTTGTTTGTGACAACATACAACAATTGTCCTTGTATCCTTAATTCACTTTGAACTAAATTCATATTTGTTTTTATTGTGAATGACAAATTAAACTTTCAAACCAATACATCAAAATGAACTGATACATCACATTTTACTCCTCTTCTTCAATAACTAATACAAATTGTATTCCACTCAAATTCTAATACCATGTTATTTTGGTAAATAGATAAGAATGGTTATAAATATGATTAGAAACACACTCAATTATGGAATCATGTAATAGAAGTTATTTTAGTATAATAATATTACTTGATACAATGGGGTTGATCTTGTCCATTTAGTTATAATGTTAGTACCATGTAACTCTGTTTTTTAAACATTATCTAACTACAAATTTATTTGTCAGTTATGGGTGCATTCAAGCAATTAAAATGCACCCCATGGGCTTTGATTATATAATTTTATTTTTTAGAATTTGTATATCATTATGTGAAATTTGAGTTTTTGTAATATCATTATATTATTTTAATTGCAAGATATACCATATATGTTTCTACCCATGGAAGAGTTGAGTATCAATGATGTAATTCCCTTAATTTTTTTTGTAGATTGTAGAGAACAAATTTCTCTCATATCAGACTAGTTTTTCAAAATTTACAATGTTAATGGTATATCTTTCTAAAATTTTGAAATTCATTATATCCTTAAAATTGCAAGGCCAACATTAGTGCAAGGTATGAGGATCTTAGGACAATCAAACTTATCTTAATTATAGATATAAGTTTGTACAATTGCATCATATAATTTTTTTCCTAAAAATGGTTGAGGCAATAAGAATTTTTAGCAAGAATAAAAATATGTGTATTTCGAGGTTTTGATATGTGTGTGTATTTTGAAATTTCTATGTTCCCTGTCATGTGATTGTTGCACCCTAAATATAAAAACCATACATCCCTTTGTTTTTCATATACTACATTACAAGCTAAAAACATGCTATCTTGGTTATGATTTTATTTTGTAAAATTTGCACTTGGTTTGTTACTTGTGTCATGTCACTTATTTCTACATTAATTTGCATAATGACCATAATTATTACAATAATGACATTACACTTGATATTTATCGTACCTTTTACCTTGTGCCTGATTTTGTCTTAGGCCTTGACTTGGATTTTTATTGCTACCCCTTACACTTGAGCTTGAAGGGCTGCCTCTTCCACCTCTGTGTGGGTTTCTTCCTATTCCTCTATTATTTTATCTTCCTGTGCCTCTACCTTGACCAAATGAAACTTGTGTCTTGATGGAATGCTCTAATGAGGAGTTTGTTACTCTATTCAGTTTATCTCATTAGAAACCAATGATGCATGAATCTCATCCACTGAAAAATGTGAGAGATCCTTTGTTTCTTCTATGGCCACAAGAATGGCATCAAATCTAATTAGAAGACTTCTGAAAATTTTCTCAACTATTCTCCTTTTCTCAAGTGTCTCACCATGAGACCTAATTTGAGTAACCATTCTAATTAATTACGTAAAAAATGAGTTTACATTCTTAGACTCTTTCATACAAATTATCTCAAAATCTCTTCTTAGCATTTGTAGTTTTTTTGTCTTCACTTTTGCATTGCCATGGTGCGCTGTGTCAAGAGTATCCCATGGTTGTTTGGACTTTTTTGCTGCTACAATCCTTAGGAAAATACTTTCATGAACTGCTTGAAAAATCTAGAAGATGGATTTTGAATCCTTCTTGCCGTCCCTCTATAAATCATTTTCTTCTTGTGACAATCCATTGTATGATGTTGCGTATGCTAGTTCTTGGAACCCATTCTCCACCAAATCCAAATATCTTGGGAATAAAACTGAGTCTTCATTGTTATAGCCCAATAGTCATGTTTTTTTCACATTAATTTGAGGTATTTGAGGATTAGTCAATCTTGTGTTTGATGCTGACATTTTAACTATTAAAAAGAACATTTTTCCTTACTCGTAAATATGGTCCATAGAAAATCCTTCATAACAACTTTTAAATCCCAGTAAAAACACTTGCCCTTACATTAATAAAATTTTACACCTATTTTGATACCATGTGAAAGTTTAGAGGGAGGATTCTTCCTCGAGAAAAAAATTGTAGAGGTTAATTAACAGTTGACTTGCGCAACTAAAATGGAGCAAAAACTTCAAATTTTACACTCAACAAAATAGAGTTAAAAAAAAATAGAGTGGTTGCGCATTAAAAAACTAGACGTGAAATTTCCAGAAAGATATTCCAACAAATATACATTAGATTATATTTATTGAATACATTGGAAAAAATTCATATGGGAGTTTCAAGTCTTTCACCAAGCAAAACAAGAGTTCTTACTAAGATTTACACTTCAGTAGCAGTTGTGGAGTAAATCATAGAAAGAACCCTATAAAAAATATTTTTTACGTACCCACCAAAAATTGCACTATGTTTATCTCTCTGAAAACTTATGAGACTTACCTCCACCACTTAGCAAAAGACTTCTACATACATGTATCTTCAAAACATATATTTTTTTTATATTTTAATACATGAAAAGTCAAAGTATTAAAATCTAGGATGGGCATTTGTACTAAAACATAATTTTATGAACTTGCAAATGTTATGGAGCACATATATCCGTTAAGGAATAAATATTTGGACTGTACGTTTTCCCAACCCTACATTAAATGCACATTCGTCCTTAATTTTTGATTTGTTTCATAATGGGAAGTTTATGCTCCCACTCAGAATTTATTTTAATCCATGTCCTTCAGCCAGCAAACAAAAGCTTCTCCATGTAAGGAAAAATGGTCTTCCATTTCTTGTTGAACTTAAAAGGATGGTTGATGTCAGTATCATAACTGTGGTGTTTGGGATTATTTTTCCAACATTGGTATCGATGGAATGCCTATAAAACACTTCACTTCTTAGAATCCTTTTCATAATTAAGATATTTTACATGTGCTCTTGGATGTCTACATAAATAGTGTATTAGTTAAGGCTTATCATCTGCTTCCTTAGCGATTTCAATAATTGTTTCACAAGCCTCCCCAACCTCATCAAAATTTCTCAAATGCTTCATTCAATTGAAGCCCCTACCAAGCTCATAAGGCTAATAAATTGAGATCAACAATGTCGTAGTATGGAGTTTATGAATGATCATATTGGTGCCCACAAAAGAGGGCCTTGCCTAGTAGCAAGAGAGCTTTATAGTTGTTTTTTCATGTGGTTGCTTGATAATTTACTTGTATAAATACACTATTTCTTCATATTTTTCCTTTGAGAGGGCCTCAAAATATATTTTTACTAGAATACTATTAATTTTCTTCTTGGGATTTACTCCTCTACTCATCATATGTTCTCTTCATTCTTTTTGGACATCAAATTCCCCCACATAATTAAATAAACTACATGGTCTTCATTTATATTTTTATTTCATCTTTTTTACTAAAAGAACTAATTCCAAACTTCAACTAATTGGGAGCACATTTGAAAATGAGTTTTAAACAGAAAAACCCTTGTGTTCCTAGGATGCATAGCTTCAATGTTGCCAAAAAATCCCCTTGTTCTAGACAAACAACTCAACCAATATACCTAAACAAAATATGACAATAAAACAACTCAACAAATATAACATGTCTATTTATTAATACCATTGTAAAGTCCCTTCTTGCTAAACAAATAACTTAACCATTATACCATGATAAAACTATCCTACAACAACAAACTGAAATAATATATTAATTTGACCTAGAATTACAAATTGCAGAAGCCTTTTGAGTTACAAACATAGATTTCTAGCTGCGACTTCTTGATAGCAATGAGATGAATCTTTAACAATAATATACCTTTGAAATATTTGAACGATATTTCATTTTGATCAATTATGGTCTATTAATTTCACCACCAAAACAAGTTTGTTCAAGGGTTTCACCCTTAGAACTCCAAATCCATAAGAGCTCTCCAAATCAATGTGAGAAAGTGATTATGGACGCCCAAAGAGTGAGCTTTAATCTCTCTTTCATGATCATAATACAATGGGTCTATACCATGGGTTATCAAAATACCATGGAACTGTACCATGGATCAGTTCAATACCATGGCTTTCTATTTTACAACTTTTATCCAAATGACATTTAAATAACCAAATTAATTGAGCCCCTTTTTTTGGTCAACTATTGTTGAAATTGTTGCTTGGGAAGTACTCCCACAAACATTGGTGTAATAGGATTTTGGGGATTTGATGCACAAAAATGAGCTTTTATTGGAAAAGTACCCAAGTGTGCTTTAGAGCCAATTTTGTGAGCTAAACACTAAAAATTTAATATTTGCTTATTCTAATTATTGTTGCAGAGACATTTTAATGGAGTTAAGGACTCCTAAGTTAATAATTAGAGAGGTATAAATAAAGGAGACCTAGGATAGGTATCATAACATGTCAAAGCAACCATCTCAAGAGCCATAATAACTTAAGGAAGACATAGAATCTTAGGAGGATCCTCAAATTGAATCATCGGGACTTCACTAGGGGAGCAATACCATAACATGTGCGTTCATATTAGGGGATATATATTAAGGAAAAAATGACATAATATATTGAGCATATAATAGAGGGTAAAGGATTTTTATATGTTGTGTATAAAAAATGGAGCTAAAAGTTAATGGAAAAATATAAAGGGGTAGAAAAAATGTTAATGAAAAAAAATGGATACCTACAATATATAGTGAAATTATTCCTAGGGGGTTAAATAAAGCTATTTTTAGAGATATTTTCCAATATGTAGTCAAATTAAGGCCATTGTTTAGTATGCGATGAATGCATGTGTCATTTCAAAGGTTCATTTAGTGAAACCCCTGTGGATTGAAGAGTAGAAAAGGTTATGTTTTGTTTGTGTTATAAAGAGTCCAAGTGTTCCCTAGCAAAGGAAAATGAAATCTATGTGCACTTTGTGCCATAAATAGGGTCTGTCTAGGTTGAATTTTGGAGCAAAAATTTTGTTTCAAGGTTTTTCTTTGTTTTGTATGCAAGGATAAGGGTCAAGCCCTAGAAAGAGGATGAATTAGCCTTAAACGTTCTCCTACGGAGTGAAGAATTTCCTCAAGAAATTGTGTAGGCATTTTGTAGCATGGTCGAGCCTTAAAAGAGGCCAAAATTACCTCAAACTTTGCACAGAGGTAGCGGAAATATTCAGGCAGATAGTTAGGGTAAGCTAAATAGTTTGTGGGATTGTATGGTGAGGTAGATTGGTTGGTAAGGTGGACTTCTAAAGTTTTTCCAACAAATAAGGGTTTGGATAACCGATTTAATGGTTGTTTGTATAGTGATCCTAAAGGACAAAGACGACTATGAGTATATGATATTTTAGTGCTAATTGTGGAAGATATTGGAAGGAAAAAATACCTTGAGATGAGCTAGTGTGCAAATACTTTAAAGGATAAAATTTATTTGTGATAAAAGGAGGCAAAGAAGTACTAGGGGTTAGTTACAAAACATGGCTAAAAGGACATTTGTTGAAAGATCTACATCAACAAGTTTCTTATTTTTGTCATTGTTCTTTGGGCTAATTGAGGATCAAAGGACAGACCTCAAGCCCTAGAGTACACTAGTGTCCTTTATCAGGTATTTTTAAAGACCATGACCCTTGATACAGGAGCTCTATGTTTGTTTGATCATGGACTAATAAAAATATGTTTTGGTCCTAGAAAATTTGTTGCACTTTGTTGATTCGTTATTGTTGCATTTTTGTTATGAAAAGTGCTTGTAGTTGTGTCTTTTTATATGTTAATGATTATGATTAGACATAGAACTCATATGAAGTATTAGGAAAAATCAACAAGGTATCATAGGTATTTTAAAGAGATAATTGAATCGTAGTGTGCACATTGAACAACACAAGAGGGAGTTGGTTGACATGTTTTGAAAGGAATAACAACATGCAAATATAATTGTTGGCTTGAGGTAAAAGGATAGGTTGGATGGGTTGTCCCACTATTGTACCTTGAAGGAAATATCAATTTGGTTTTGTTACTAAATAACATATGGTTTTTGCTGACAAGGAGATTGAAAAGCCAATATATCCTAACAAGTTGGAAGTATATCAATAATTGGATGTGAACGCTAAGCCCATAATCCTAGTTGGTGTCAAGGATCAGTCGATACCTCATTTAAGTCGGAAAAACACTACATGTGAGATGTGGAAGGCTCTTTAAGACTTGTTCCAGGATAAGAACAAGAACCTATTGTTGGTATTGAGAGATAAGCTCAAGAAAACCAAGATGTTTGATGGCAAAGGTGTCGCTCTGTATCAGACAAATATTTCTCAAGTTTGTGATGAGCGAGCTACCATTGGACATAACATTCTAGATTTTGAATTAGTGAGTATTTCCTCGAAGGGATCCATCGAGGAATTGAAGCCATTTATCAAAGGAATAGTTGCTCGAGACAAGTTGTTGGATTGGAATAGGTTATGGTATGATTTAATCCTGGAATAAATTCATGACAAGGATCTTGAAAAGAAGAATTTAGATGAAGAGAATATGACTCGTGCTAGTAAGATGAAAGGTAAGGATAAGTTCAATAATTATAAGAGGAATAATGACTTGAGAAAAGTGAAGTGTTTTTCATGTGGTGAGCATGGTAATTATGTGTGTAAGTGTTCATGTAGCAAGAAATGAGATAATGAGAAGAAGAAAGAGATGACAATGGTTGCTTCGTTTCAAGCCGATAAGGATGATTCTGTGAGAAGATTTCATGAGGATTATTCTATGGTCTATAGTTATAAGAGAACCAAATTTGTGAGGGTTCTTGGTTCATTGATAGTGGGGAATCAAGTCATATGATTGGATCACGAGAAGTATTTGAGACCTTGACTAAGTGGGTGTCACCACCTCTTCCCACATTTACCCAAGTTAATTGATCCATTGGGGTAAACATGTAATGAGAGGTTACTATGATGTGATTCAACTCCCCATGTAGAGTTAATGAAGTGGAACCGACAACGCACAACAAATCAGACCTTCTACACATGCTACAGAAGCTTAACGAGCCAACCAACCCTTCCATGTGACCAGCCCCTGAGACAACTTGAAATTTCACTAACCTAGAGCCTTAATCGCTCCCATTACATGGGCATGCATATAAGTGGTTCCATCCATTTTCTCGCAAAGAGAGGGCATGCTAGTGACTAGGGACATTTTTAGCTAGTTCTGAGCCTACGAACCCAAATTTCGTGCCACTTTTTCAAGGCTAGGTCTCAAGCCACTACGCAGAACATCATGAAATTTCTAGAAATGAAAAATAACATTGAAATAATTTTACTAATGCAAATGCTTAAACAAATACTTGACTAGACCCCTACTAGCGATGACGGGTATTTCTTCAAAAATGTCATTAATATGCAATCTACAGGTCATAAAAATATATATGAGCATATGGATCTCATACTTATCTGAGAGTGGTAAGGAAGCACTAATGCCTTATCACAGTAACTGCATTATTATCTATTAGGTCATATGTTCATTATTCATTCATTTGCAAATCAAACATGATGGGAGCCATACATCAAGTCTATCATAAACATGCTCATAACCAGCTTATACAAAAGAGAAATAATAAGGATATAATAATCATAAAAATCACATATAAATAATTATGTTTACCCATCAATTACTAAAGGAAATAAGCTCTTATTAACATATGAAAAATGCAACTAGGTTTGGGACTTCCACATACCACCTGACTGTAGATTGGCTAAACCAATTCATTCTTTCATCCAATCACTCCCATACCATATTCCAAGCATGAATGTCGGATCTCATGGAACAAATTCAACAAAACCAAAACATAGCTTCCATAGGCCAAGCCACCTCAACCCTCAACCAATGATTCCATCTCATAGTCAGAAATCATTAACCATCATGAGATTGGTCTCTACATAAGTTGTTCTGGGCTCCATAGCATTTGTTCCAACCAGGGCTTCTAGGACTAGTAACTCAACCCACTAAGAGATTCCAGAGCATGTTTCCAATAAAATCTTCCAGGACTACTAAGTCAACCCAAGCTATTACAGGGCTTCCAGAGCATTTTTCCAACCAAAGGTTCCAAGAAGTAGAAACTCAACCCACAACCAAAGGAACATGAGAACCAACTAGAAAACAAAAGGAAAGACACCTACAATACCATGGTTATCTAGGAAATGGAAAGGCTAGGAAAATCCATCGTTAACCTAGGCATTCCTCCATACAATGACATATAATAACCAAGGAATCACATGCACATGCCATGCATGCAAAAAATAGCAAGGAAATCATACACACAAGTCAGTACCTGCAAGAAAAAACCATTGTAGATGTTGATCCAGATCTCCTATTGTTCTTTTGTGCTCTTCCATTTCCTTCTTGCTATAAAACTCAAATATGCCCCGCTCTTCAATGCTCCATGAAAAATCTAAGTGTCTAAGAGTATGAGGGAGAGAGTAGAAAATGAGAGCTCCAAAACTGAACTAACAAAAAGCTACAAAGTGATCCTCATAAGCCTTTTATTAATGACGCCTATATTTCCTTCAATTTTCCATTATTTTTCTTCATTTCCCTCCTCACATGCAATCAATGACATTTCACCTTCCTTTCCTCTTAATTTCCATTATTTTCATAAATAAATGCCAATTAATGCCACTTGTCCTTTCCAAATCCTTTACCATTTCCTTGGCCAATGCCATTGCCAATTTTGATAGTCATTAATTAATCACAAGTGATAGACGTGACTGTGTTTTTTCCTAACATTAAAATTGGAATATGTGTCCCATTACCAAGGTTATTATTTTTCCTTTATTAATTTTATTACATGGATTTTTGACCAGGGTTGTTATAGTGGGATTCTAGTTTGCACATGAATATTGATGATAAGAGTCAAATTATTACTAGAGGGACAAGGGTTGTACCATTGAGGATGGATCCATTAACGATTTTACAAGTTCAAGATGTATTATGGCTACCGAATCTCAAATGTAGCATCTTGTTTATCTCAGCGAGATTTCGAGACGTGAAGGTGGTTTATATAGGTTGAAGAGAAAGCCTATAGATCAATGGAGTAATAAAGTTTCTAAGACTTTGTGGTAGTCTAGTTTGAGAAGGAGTTTGTAAGTCGAGAGGGAGAATCTATAACCCAAGAAGAGTGCATTGTCAGCAGGAAGAAAGGATACTTCCACACTTGAAACGAAGGCACCTTGGAATGACATGAAGGCCTATGATGAGGGGAAGAATCGTGAGGCTTCTAGTGGAGATCATAGTTCCAAGAAGAGTGTTGTTCACACTACAAGTTATTCTTACGTGATGGATGACAAAGCATACAATGAATAAGTTGTGCAAGGAGATTGTTTTCCTATATGGGAAGATGATATGCTTTTGACGTATGGTAGTACCTCCCTCAATAAGAGGGAGTGTTGAAATTATAGCTTGCGAGGTACTCCTAGAAACCTTGGGGTACTAGGTTTTTTAGGAGTCGGCCCACAAAAATGAGATTTTGTGGTAAAAGTATCGGAGTTGTGGGTTTTAGACCCAATGTTGTGGGCTAAAGAACTACAAGTTAATAATTTTTTATTCTAATAATTGTTATGGAGTAACTCTTAAAAAGTTAAGGTACATGAAGTTAATAATTAGAGAGGTATAAATAAAGGAAACCTACGAGAGGTCTCAACACACATCATAACAACCATATCAAGAAACATAATAAGATAAGGAAGATGCATAATCTCAAGATGATCCACAACTTAAAGAGGAGTAAAGGATATGATATGTTTGTGTTAGAAAGGGATAGAGTTTTCCATAGAAGAGAAGGACAAATTTTTTGTCTTCTATGCCCTAGATATAGTCCTTGCATGTCAAGTTGAGGAGTAACAATTTTTTTGTAGCATCTATCTTTGTTATGTACACAAGGAGAAGTTTCAAGCCATAGAAAGAGGAAATTTTGTAGGGTTTTTGTGGCTTAGTTAAGCCTTAGAAGAGGCCAAAATTACTCATGCATAGGATATAGGTAGTGGCCATATTTAGGAGGAGAGTTAAGGTTAGAAGGAAAGTGTGTGGGCTTATATGGTGAGGTAGATTGGTTTCTGAGGTATACTACTAATGTACATTCAACAAAGGAGGGTTTTGACAACTGGTTTGAGGGTTGTTTGTTTAGTTATCCTTAAGAATAGAGGGCACAATGAGTACATGTTAGTTCAGGGATAATTGTGCAAGAGATTTGAAGGACAAGATCCTTTTTTAGGAGTTGGAGTGTGGATACTTTCAAATACAAAATTTCTCTGTGAGCAAATGAGGGAAAGGGGTACACAGTGTTAATGACAAAAGAGGTTTTAAAGTATCATTGTTTAAGGATCTACATCAATAAGTAAGTTTGTTATTTTTTTCATTGTTCTTTTGGTGAGGATCAAATCAAACACCCCAAGCCCTAGTGTATACTATTGTCTTGTATCAAGGCTTTGTAAGGGCCATGATCCCTAGTACATGAGCCTATGTTTGTTTAATTGAAGGACCAATGAAAATAAGTTTTTGGCCTACAAAATCTTTCGCACGTTGTTGATTTACCACTATTACATTTCCATTATGAAAAGTTCTTAAAGTTTTGTATTCCATTATGATCATGATTAGACAAAGACTTGATTTCAGGTACTATGAAAATTCAATAACTAGAGCCTATGAGAATCAACTAGGATACTCAGTCATTCTCTTGAAGTGATTATTGCAAAAGAGACATTACATCTGGAACCTTTTATTTTGATGATATGTATAAATCCTAGACCTTATTGGCACCTTTGAATGCATAATTTTTAGTGATAACACACATTCTCTCCCCCCCCCCCTCTTGCATTCCCTCTCTATCTCTCTTAATCTCTCTCTTCCTCTCTCTTCCCACTCAAGCTCTCTCTCACACACACACCATATATATCTATCTCTCCCTCTCTCACTCTATTCCCCCCCACCCCCACACTCTATCTCTCTTTCTCCACCCCTTTGTCCTTCTCTATCTCTTCACCCCCCTCCCTTCCTCACTCCCTTCTCTTCATCTTTGTTTTTATCTCCCCCGTACCCTTTTCTCTATCCGAATCCCCTCTCTATCCATATCTATCTGTGTACATCTCACTCCCTCATCCTCCCTCTTCATCCACCTGTCTCTCTAGCTCCCTCCCCCTTCCTTTATTTATCTATCCCTTCATCCCTCACTCAGTCTATTCTCTCTCTCTCTCTAAGTATATATGTATATATATATATGTATATATATATATATATATATATATATATATATATATATATATATATATATATATATGTATATATGTATATATGTATATATGTATGTATGTATGTATGTATGTATGTATGTATGTATGTATGTATTCCCTTTATCTCCATCTCTATTTCCATTCCTTTATCTATATTTATCTCTCCCTCCCTTAATTTGTCCCCCTCTCTCATTCTCTTCCACCCCATGTTATTTTTCTATCTTTCACTCTTCCTCTTTCTTCCTCCTCCATTCACTCCAAATAAATGTCTTTCTTCCCCCTCCCCCCTATATTCTCAATCACTTGTATAGTCTCTCTCACTATTCCCTCTCTCCTCCCCATCCCTCCCCTTCTAACACACTGTCTCTCTAACTATCTTAATCCCTTGTTCCCAACATCCCCTTCCAACTTTTTCCATCTCTTCCTTCTCGTTCCAACCACAAATATCTCCCTCCATCTCCCTTACCCATATTCTTTCCTTATCTTTCTCACTCACTCCTTCCCTTCACTCACCAATTCATTCTTCCCCACTCCTTGTCTCTCTCTCTCTCTCCCCTGGCCCATCTAACCCTCCCTATCTCACACCACTCCTAAACACACTTCAACTATTTCTCACCAACTCATTTTTTTTCTCTATTTTTCTCTCTGCTTTCTCACATTATCTTCACTGGTCACTCTATCCCTCCCTCTCTCACCCTCCCTAACCTACCAAACCCACCTCAACAATTTTCCATGTGTTAAAGTCACTAGCTACTAGAACAAGAGCACATTCCTAACTCTATAAATGTGAACAAATTTTGGCACTAGAAACATGCACATGTTGTTTTGAATTTAATTTTTTCATGGTGAGAATAGTAGGTAAATTTTTTAAAATATAGGTTTGGGATTACAAACCTTGTGGTTTGAGCTGTAAATACATAGAAACATTAATTTTTGAGAAAAAATGTATATATCTAAACCTTTGATGTTATTTTTCTATATACTAGACAAGTCTATTGTCCATGCAACTACATACACATATAAAGTACGTTATATATATATATATATATATATATATATATATATATGAAAAATAGTTGTGCACAAAAACAATTTTTTTTTGTTCTCTTCATCTACACAAGTTTTTGTAGCAATATTCCATGATTTAAATACTCAAAGATTGCACTAACGAGAACTTACGGATTATATTTTGCATGAAAATAATAAATCAATGCCAAGAAAATTTAAAATTCACATAATTAGACACGATCTCTATAAAAGAATGTATATATTTTAAAATCCAACTCATTTTCTCGCATTTTATTTTTTTACACCATATTCTTGTATATGTGGAATATATGTATGTTGTCAACATCCATCACTACAATTGTAGAAATTGAACATAGGAAGATTCTATTCATTCATTCCAATTGCCCAAGATAACCCTAATTGGCACATATTATATCTCTTTACTTTAGTTATACATTTCTTTTGGATTGCCCGTGGGTTTTCAAATAGTAATCTTAATATCGAGAAACACCCCCAACAATACACCCAACCATTGTTTATTCAAAACCCCATATATTGTACATTTCCCTTTACAATCATGATAATAAAATGTTAACATCTTCAAGATCAATTTTCATTACTGAAATCCAACAAAAAAAAAGAATAAAAGAAATTTAAAATTAAAATCTTAACACTATTTATTAATTTAATGTACAACTTTATAATACAATCTTCAAATTTTATGTGTTTATGTTAATTTATTTATTTTTAATTTTAAAAAGGAATTAAAGTTAATTTTCTACATAATGATTTAGTAAGTAAACATAAATTTATGATAAAATATCAAACTTATTTAATTATCTCAGTTTAAATTTTTTTATAATTTATAACAATTTATAATAAAACCTAATAAAAATTATAAAATAATTTATATAATAATATTTAATGCAATGTGATGTGTAATGTAATGCTTTCTAAATATTTTGATTTGGTGAAAATAAAATAAAATAAAATAAAAATTAGAATAAATAAATATTTTTATTATTTTTATTCTTATTAATTTTTCTTATGAAATTAAGGTAAATTTTACTTGTTCAAGTTACTAGTAGTTTTTTAGCTCTAGGTTTATAAGAACTTATGGTATTGACCCATGGTATTCATGCAGAACATAGTGTCCATCTTAACTTCTCATTTATCCAATAGAAAGAAATAATAATTGATATATTGTTGAAATACCTTTTTATGTTAAAATTATGGATTTATTGACTCGTGAAATGTCCAACCCACCTAATACCAAAAGAAAAATATTCAATATATTAATTTTATTTCTAAAATTATTATAAATATCTGATAATTTCTATATTTAATCATAATTATTGTCAATTTTAATGGTTAATTAATACTACTATAAAAATATAAAAATAAATAATAATAATTACTTTTAAATAAAAAATATTAGTTATTTCAAATAAAATATCGATTCGGTAAATAAAAACTCTATTCTTGAATTTTCACTTCAAATATTTTTGTTTAACCTCATTATAAGATGACTAAAACTTGAAATTTAGGAAAAAAACATAAAAATATTAGTAAATCATAAAGAAACTTCCTCTTACGAAAAATGATCTCCAAAAAAATATGTCCTTGACTAATTCAAGCATGTTTGACTACCCTCATAACAACTATATTTATATAACTTAAGTAACATGTTGAACTAATTATTACTGAACAAAATAAAATAATTATTCACTTATTATGGAATAAAATAATCATAAATTCGAATTAATTAACATGTTGACTGGAACTCGAGATGTAAAATGTGTTAGATTTACGCACTGTCAACCGAGGGTATTTTCGACATACGAAGCCTGTCTTTGATCTATTATGCACCAATCATAATTGCTTTTCATCTTTCCACGTAAATCAAACGACCCGCTTAAAATTATATTTTATATTTTATTTATTTTATATTATAATCATATCCAGGTAAACAACACTTCAAACCCTAATTGCTGAATATTTGTCCCTTTTTCCGGGTAAAGGAAACCAATCATGGTAGACTGTCAATTGAGCGCAAGCTTCACTCTTCTTTGCATGCAACATTCATTTTTTGTTTGGCGAGATTTCGAAATCAGTAGTACCCTGGTCCCGAACATATCGAAGCGCGGGTTCGTGGGCCTACTTTTTAATAAATATTCGAAGTTGGCTGCGTAAGCACATGGTTCACTACATATAACGTGCTTTCACAAGAGGCGGTTAATGAGTGAGATGTTGTGGAGTGGAATTTCTCAATGCTATAAATTAAAGCACATTTTTGTATCATTGCAACCAGCCCTGACCTTTTTCGGTGAGAGTGGCGAAGCGCAGACAATAGTTTTTAAGTTGGGTATATATAGAAATGACACTAGGGCATGGCTTCCAATGACTATTATAAGAAGCATGGGCCCAGACTGTTTGGTGTGGATCTCACTCAACGCTACACAAATTTCGGCCATGACGACCGCCCCAGTAAAAGCATCTTTAGGGGCTGAAACCGGTGCAAACAAGGAATTAGGCGATATCCATGCGCCAGAGTGAAGGGATTCTACTTCCAAGAGCAGAAGCCTCGCCCAGGGCTGTAAGGACCGCGTCGTTCCTTGCCGCTACTGTTCAAAAAATTTCTATGATTCTAAGGCACTGGGAGGCCAGGGGAATGCCCATAAGATTGAGCAAACTGCCAGCAAAACTAATCCTTTTCTAAATAGACTACCAACTGACAGGTTTCATATCCCGTTGTAAGGCAGCAGCCTACTCATGCACTGTTCAAAACTAATCCTTTTCAGAATAGCCTGCCAAATGACAGCATTCAGTGTCCTGTTGTAAGGCAGCAGCTGCCTACTCATGCTCTCTTTGCTTCCAATGACAAAACGAATCCTTTTTTGAATAGTCTGTCAACAAACAGTTTTCAGTGTCCTGCTATTGCAGGGCAGCAGCCTACTCATGCTCTCTTTGCTTCCTGTAGCAGACTTTCCCACAATTTTAATTTGCAGAGAGCGGACCTATCAAATAATCAGCCTCGGTTTCAGCAGTCCGCACAAAATTTTCACCTCGAATTGGCATCGAGTTCTTTGTCTTTGGTGAAAAGGGCCACAAATGACATGGAATTGACCTCGAGGTCTTTACCTCCAGAGAAAAGGGCCAAAACCGAATATCCTCTGGAGGAAAGAGCCCGAATCAAAGATCCTGAGCAGCACACTACAACACTTAAACTAATGGAAGATCTTGAGCAGCACAATATAACCCCTGGCCATATGGTTACCCTTAGAACAGAAAATATGGAGTTTGATTTGTCCTTGCATCTGTGAGACACTGAAAATTTTATATCCTGTGATTGCTTTTTGGAACATTCTTGAGCTCGTTTCTGTTAAACTTTCGAACTGCATCCCATTACCATGAGTGCCCCTGGAATATTCTTAAACTGCACTTCTTAAAAATATTCGTTGTCATGATATAATTACTTCATTTCACAACCATATTTGTTATATCATTAATAAATTAGGATGACCCCGATCTGAAATCTGCATACATGAGGGTACTTCGCTTTCCAGGAGAAGCATTATTTATGGGCATGTATAATAGTTTTTATTTAGAATGTACAGTGACCCATATTCATGGTAGATAAATTCGAAAATTAGTATTGTATACTAGTTACAAATTGATAAGTAACATCAAAATTGTATTGGTTCAAAAAATCGTGTTTAATATGCAAATTGTATTGGTTAAAAAATTATCAAAATTATATTTATTTTAAGCAATTCGAGTATGAAATTGGTTATTCTCCTGCATCTTTTCCTCTTCTGCATCTTTTCACGGTGTACATTTTCAGGTTCGCATTTTCGGATTTTTCATTCTTCTGCAGGGGCATACATAAGCTTGGGAATCATCCATCCGCCTTGATTTAAATGGCTCCTAGCTTCGCGAAAATAGTTGTTGGCTCAGTTCCGTCTGCCTCTGGGGCTCAAGCTCATTGAATCCCTAGCTCCCACTGTCTAGGTGGTCCAAGCCTCACTCAATGAGGCTTTGAAGTTTTCTAAAAGTGCCTTAATCTGCCAGTTCAATGGTTTTTGGTTGCCGTTGACAACTCTCCATAGTTGGATCTCAGAAGTATGGAAGCATGTCATTTCTGATGAAATTAATATCTATTCCTGTGCTAGGGGTTTCTTTATAATAGATTTTGAAAACCCTGAAGCAGACAATATATTCTAGATTCTAGCCCTTGGTTTTGGGAAAACTTAGGCATATTCATGAAGCCATGGAATCCTCATTCAATCCCTCAACAACAACCATAACCTCAGCACCATTTTAGGTGAGATTGCCAAACCTACCCTTGCATCTCTTGGAAATGCAATTGGGAAATTTTACTGAAGGTGCTAAAAAATAGAGGAATAAGCCAGAACCATGATGTGTGGAAATGGACTTCAATGTGAGATTCCCAGTAGAAATAAACCTAACAAGTAAAGACTATCTGTGGAACCAGAAATTCAATTATGAAAGTGTCCTCTTCAAATGACGATCCTGATTTGAGACATGCCATCTAGCTGAAAATTGCCCAAAAGCCTCCCAGAAAAAATCTGATAGAAAGAATCACCACAGATCTACATGGTGTGAAGGAGCACAAAAGGAACATTACATTGTCATCAAGAAAGAATACTCTCCAGAAAACTCTGAATCACAAGAAAGCGGGCAAGAAAGAAACAACTCTCAAGACAATCAAGGGGAAAGTCATGCCCAAGACCAAAAGAGTGAACTAGACAACCCCTCAAGCATCAACAATTATGAGATTCGAATACCGCACAAAATAAATCTTCGTTTAATAGCAAAGTAGATCTCCTAGACCAAACTTCTTCTCCAACTATCTTCAAAAGGACAAACACAACAGATCCCAAAGCTAAGACACCAATGTCCTAGGAACCAGAAGAGATGAAGGAGATGTAAGATAAAGGAAGTTGGAAGAACTTAGGGAAAAAAAAGAAAGCTACAGCACCAATCTCGCCAAGAAAGATGAGAAGCCAGACAATTAAGAACTAGGAAAATCATAGGTCGGATAGACCAAGTTGGTCTCATTGGATGCTAACCACCATCATCACCGTCATCATCATTTATTTACTGAGTAATTTGTTTAGACATTTAAATGTCGATTTCAAGATTAAATTGCCACAAATGTGTTACAATGTGTTATCTATTGAGTAATAGTTTATTTAAAATATTCATTTAGGAAATAGAGTTGTAATTTAATGTAAAATAACTTTTTTGTATAAATGAATTATTTATTTAGTTTTTTAAAGTTGTTTTCAATGATATTGTTTCCAAAAGCATTGATATTTAAAAATATGGATATTTGCAAATTAAGAGTGTAATTTAAGATAAAATCACTCTTCTACAAAAGTGAACTACAAAAGTGAATTATCTATTTAGCTGTTGTTTACGTTTTATTAATAGTAGTTTATAAAATTAATTTAATAAATAAATTTGTAATATAAAATAAGAATATTGGTCAAAAATATATTTTTATAAAAGATATATAGTTTATGATTAGGAAATTTATAGATAATTTATATATATTTTTTAAATTATTGAAATATTAAAATTAATTTTAAATCATCATAGAATCACATATTTAATATGATGTTAGAGAGATCAAATTTATTCAAGTGTAAACTTTTTAATGTGCAAAATATAATGTGTAATTTTTTGTCAATTAAATTGTATTTTTGAATGAAGTATATTGTCACATACCCCACTGTGATTTTCTTTTTTCTAAAGTATAAAGATTATAGATATATGAAGTTACCAACATAACTGAGCTTGTTTTATGTATTATATGGTTGACGGGTCTACAAGCCCTATCCTAGTATGTACGTTCACATGCTGGCTCATTTAAACGATTATATAATTCTAGTCCTGTAGTTGTACCACCATCCAGCTTGTTAGACAGGACTGCAAGGGTTCCCACATGGTTGTCTATGACTCAATCCTGTTGGCGAATGACACGTTCTCTTCCTGATGATTCATGTAATCTTCCGGGTGGTATGCAATAACAATGTTATGGTTCTTATATTGTTTGTTACTCCTTGATATTGGTTGACATTAATCGAGCATTTAACTCTTCTATCCCACCCTGGGTACGTGGCGGGGCAGACCCAGCTACCACTCTCGGGATCCGTCATGAATCAACGGTTACAAATCAGGTGAGGCGATCCGACGGCTGGCTTGGACACTAGCCACCTACACTACTCCCGGCGCCAAGTTGTTGATCCATTCTCCCATGGAAGGACCTGGAAACTGCTCTGCCTCCTGCCTCAACAGTGGGCTGGGCAGTCCCGGCTCTAAGCTCTAGTTGCAGAGGACAAGAATACGAGGTCTTGGAGCTCACTTTCACTACCAAAACTGTTTGGCTAGGTAAATATACTAGCTAGTTTCATACCCTAGTTATTGGCACAGTCATTTGATTGCTAGAATACACATCGTATGTAGGTTATATGTACACAGATCTTTAACACGGTGTTTTTATTCACTCGCAGGTACCCCCACCCTTCGGTCTGGTTTGAGGAGAGCTTAGACAGAGTGGTGAGCAGATAACCACCTTGGCTTGCCACGGGTAAGAAGAAATTTCACTCTCTGAGGTTAATAGGATGGGGTCTGGTCTACAGGCTATTGTGCCTAGACTCTGTTGACTACTCGCCCAGGCCCATTGATGGTGGCCCGGATTCGGGTATGGTGAGGCCATCCCTGGGGGGTCTATTATTATTTCATTTAATGAATATGAGGCTTCATCCTCTTGTTGTTTTCCCTGAACCGCGCTGGCGGTGCATGCGGTGTTGTATGTTAACTTGCACCAGGTCTGCTTGGAATTTAACTTATGACCCTGGCAGACTCTCTTGTTTCAGGGCCTAGCTTATGATAAGAAATGTATTTTGTGCACCCGTTTATTAATCTACGGGCTTGGAACTGTACATGGAAAATTCCATTGAAATCTTGAATATGTATATATTGGCATAACTGAATGAATTTGCTACTCATATTGTTGTTCTGTTATTTGTTTAAAACTGGTTCAGTTCCTACAATCGTGGCTCTGTACAACAGTGTTTATGTATACATTTTTATTCAGCTTCCAGCTTTGTATTTCATTTGAAAGAACCATTTCCGGTATTTAAGTATGTCATTGTTATGTTCTCTTCTTAACCCAACAGGGTATTTACTATTTTTACTCAGGGGGGGGTTGGCCCTGCATAAGGGTTCAAGGGTTCTGGTCCAGCCCCTCCCAGCCACGGTAACCCATCTTCCAGTTACCATATTTCAAGCGGCCGAGACTCGAGACCCCGCCCCAAGAGCTCTACACCCCCTAAACCCTGCATTTTTTTTAAAGAGAGTGCATGCAGTATAATCCACAGAACTGGGATCTCACTGGATTCCTGGTTGTGGTAATTTCCCTTTTTCGTCGGAGAACTTGTTCCATTGAAAGTCTGTATTATTAAACATCACTATTTTGTAAATAACATGTTTTACTATGCTGGTCCTAGCTCGCAGGGAAGTTATTTGTTTCTCTTCTTTTTATATTTCCCCATTCGCGGCTTAAGAGCCCACGAACTTTCCAGTCTGACGCGACTCACAAGGGTTCCTTAGCTTAAGCCAATAAACCTAGGGATGATTCCATAACGGGGCCATCCTAGCTTATTCCCTGCTTA
The DNA here is from genome assembly GCA_031772625.1 of Pinus tabuliformis. NCBI lineage: Eukaryota > Viridiplantae > Streptophyta > Pinopsida > Pinales > Pinaceae > Pinus > Pinus tabuliformis. The sequence continues at coordinate 755,994,075 of CM062808.1, read as the reverse complement.
TTGTTTGGAAACTGTAATGCTTAACACCATTCCTGTTGTGGCAAGGTATTACAGTATCTGATGACCCTTGCTCCTTTATTAATTCACTGCACTAAATCCTACAGGACGTGTTTGCTACAAATGTTTAATCGGGATGTTGCAATAGTTTCTTTTTTTAAAAGTAACCATACTAAACAGTCCCTCTGTATTTATGATTAGTCCACTACGTCCGTCCATTACAACCACTGAGCACCATTCACACCATTTTCCATCTTCACGGAGATTCTCGTTTATCACAGTCATTATGTATTTTTTTTTTTAAATAAAGAAACCAACATTTAATTATCATCAAAGATACCTATACTATGTATATTTTCTTGTTCTTTAGTTAACACCACCTCGGTGGCAGCAACAATTTCTTGAATTTTCTATAGTAACAGGAACTCCTATACATTGTATTACATTTCCTAATATCTTTCACAGAAATACTTATAAATATTACTCGCTTACCTGCACCGCAAAAACTTACGAATACTCCGGAGTCGAGCCTCCTCTATTTCTCCTGCTCCTGTTATGCCACCCAACCTTGAGATTTGTCCTCCAGGATCAAAAATCTCCCCCCTAGCTCCCTTGTTGGGCCACTGCCCTCAGCAAGTTGTTGCACCTTGGTGCATGGCTATTTGGTCCTCACCAGATGTAGCCTTTCTTGTGTGTCTCTTTTTTTCTTCCTCTGCATGTCCCAACAACGTAGAAAACAAAACCCAAAAACCCCCTTTTCCTGCCTCCTTTCCTCTCGGATAACCCCCGTTAGGAAAACAGTTAGGGTATATGGAGCACACACAACAACCACCTTCTTGGGAAGTTGCCAAATTTTCAAGAAACCTTTTCTTAAAAAAAAAACCATAGTATAAATAACAGTCAATTCAGTTTATCAATTACCAGAGTAAAATCAATATTTACATTTATCCCGGGGCATCACATCTGCCCGCCCTGAAATTAGACATCGTCCCGATGTCTTTCGGCCATGAATAGCCCTGGATAAGCCTTTTTCATCAGCTCTTCATCTTCCCAAGTGGCCTCTTCAGGTCCAAAGTGCTACCACTACACTTTAACTTGGGTAATAGCTCGCTTCCGTAGCATTACTGCTCTCCGATCGAGGATGTTCAGCGGTTCGACCAAGAATTCTCCTTTCGGTTCGACCTGTAGCACGCAACATCCTAAGTCAGTTTTATTTTTAAGGAACAACATTTTGGATAATTAATTGGTGACTATCTCTCACCTGTATGTCCTACCATCTGATTATATGTTTGGCATCATAAAAATATTTCTTTAATAAGGATACATGAAAAATGTTGTGGACCCATATGTGACTTGGCAAAGCGAGCTGGTAAGCTACCGGCCCAATTCTTGCTAAGACTTGAAAGGGTCCACAAAATCGGGGTGCAAGCTTAGCACATCCGCTCCACTGTAATGTGCTCCTCTTTACTCGAATTCACACATATACGTGATCACCGACTTGATACTCCTTAAACTTTCTTTTCTGGTCTGCAAAACTTTTCTTTCGATCTTGGGCTGCCCTTAAATTGACTCTCACTTCCTTAACCATTTCCTCCATTTCCTTAAGCATTTCGGGTCCCAACATTATTCTGTCTTCCGACCCACCCCAACTTGCAAGTGTGCGACACTTCCGTCCATACAATACTTCAAAGGGGCTCATCTACAATGATGTATCATAGCCATTATTATAGGCGAACTTGACCAGGTGCAGATAATCTTTCCACTTGGTAGGTTGTCGCATAACGTATTCCCGTAGCATGTCTTCCACCACCTGGTTCACCTGTTCAGTTTGACCGTCAGTTTGAGGGTGATAAGTTGTGCTAAAATTCAACTGAGTTCCTAGTTCCCCGAACAATGTTCTCCAAAAAGCTGAGGTAAATTTCACGTCACGGTCTGAAATTATTATTTTAGGTAGCCCATGCAGTTTAAATATATTCTGCATAAAGATATGGGTAATTTGCATAGCTCTATAGGTCGATTGCACGGGCATGAAATGTGTCGATCTACTTAGTTTGTCCACCACCACTATGATGGAATCATTATTTTTCTTTGTTTTGGGTAAACCCGTTATGAAGTCCATGGAGATGGTTTCCCACTTCCATTCCGGGATGGGTAACGGTTGCAGCAATCCCGTGGGGTGTTGATGCTCTGCCTTAATTTGTTGGCACTCCAAACAACGTGCCAAATACTCAACCACATCTCTCTTCATACCTGGCCAATAATACTCCTTTTGAAGAGAAGTGATCATTTTCTGATATCCCGGGTGACCAGTATAGTGGCTTTTATGAAATTCATCCAGCGGTAAGTTTTTAATGCTATTTTGATTGGGTACATAAGCCTCTCTTGTAACACAGAATTCCAACAACATTTACAGAGTAACTTGACTAATTTTCTTGGCTGGTCAACTGTTGTACCTGCTGTTTTATTTGCTGATATACCATGTCCAGTTCTGCTCCTTTTTTAATCTTATCTTTAAAGGGGCTCTCCCATTCGCTACAAGAAATTTCCTATATACATTGTAATTTCCGACTTAATGCGTCCGCCACCCAATTTTCTTTCCCTTTCAAATGTTTGATCTCGAAATCAAAACCGCCTAGAAAGTCTACCCACCGTGCTTGCCTAGCATTAAGGGTAGGCTGGCTAAAATAATTGGTTAGGCTGTGGTGGTCCGTCAATAGTAAGAATTTCCTACCCATAAGGTAATTTCGCCACATTTTCAAGGCATGAATAACAGCTGCCAATTCTAGATCATAAGCAGAATATTTCTGCTCATGCTCTTTCAGTTTCCTGGACTCATAGGCGATTACCTTCCCTTCTTGCATCAACACGCCTCCTACACCTTCTTTGCTGGCGTCAGTGCACACCACATATTCCTTGTTGGGATCAGCTATGCTCAGAATGGGTGCGGTGGTGAGCAGATGCTTAAGCTGCTCAAAACTTTTTTGACAATCTGGGGTCCATCTAAAAGCCCTTCCTTTTTTCTGTAAGGAAGTGATAGGGTACGCTATCCTAGAGAATCCTTCCACAAACCTTCTGTAGTATCTGGCCAATCCCATGAAGGACCGGATGTCTGCCACATCCTTTGGTACAGGCCATTCCATTATGGTCATAATCTTTCTAGGGTCCACTGTGATACCTTCTTTCGTGATTATGTGCCCCAAATACTGTATTTCCTCTTTAAAGAAGTCACACTTACTGAACTTGGAATATAATTGGTGTTCTCAGAGGGTTTGCAGCACCAGCCTGAGGTGCTCCCTGTGTTCTGCCATCGTGCGAGAGTATATCATCAATAAAGATCAGTACAAATCTGTCCAAATATGGATGAAATATGTTGTTCATTAAACACATAAAGGTTGCAGGGGCATTAGTTAACCCAAAGGGTAGCACCACAAACTTGTAATGCCCATACCTTGTCCTAAAAGCAGTCTTGGCTATGTCTTCCTCCTTAATCCGAATCTGGTGATAGCCTGATCGCAGATCGATCTTGGAAAATACTGTTGCTCCCTTCACTTGATCAAAAAGTTCGTTGATTCGGGGCAAGGGATACTTGTTTTTAATGGTCAATTTATTCAATTTAAGATAATCTCTACACATTCGAAGGGTTCTGTCTCTTTTCTTAACAAATAGTACTGGTGCTCCCCATGGGGACACACTGGGACGAATATAATTTTTGTCTAGCAATTCCTGTAACTGCATTTTTAATTCTGTCAATTCAAGTGTACTCATTCTGTAGGGGGCTTGGGATACTAGTGCTGCCACTGGTACCAACTCGATAGTAAAATCTATATCTCTCTTAGGTGGCAGTCCAGGAATCTCCTCCAGAAACACATCAGGAAATTCTTGTATCATAGGGATGTTGTCCGAAGTGGCTGTTTTATCTTTCAAATTAGCATAGCCTACTTGGATGGCATAAATCTGACATCCCTTCCTGATGCACTTAGCCAACTGAGAGGTAGTTATTGGCCGAACCTGTACAGGTCGTTTAATCCCTTGCATTTCTTATCTTGCTCCCAGCTCATCCCTGTAGTAAATAGTCTTTGTTTTGCAGTTGACCAGGGACCAGTGCTTCTCGAGCCAATCCATACCAATAAGAATATCATAAGAACCAAGGGGAAGTACATACAAATCTACCCTTATTGACTGTTCTGGTTTCTTTAAAGGGCAGTTATCGACCTTAGCCTGTACTCTCCGCTTTGCCCCTGTAGTCAACTATACTAACCATGGATTCCTAAATTTAATGGTTTTCAATTTACATTGCTCCACAATATTAGGACTAACGTAACTTAATGTGGCTCCAAGATCAATTAAAATAGTGACAGGAAGGTCTGAAATTTTACCTTCAAGTTCCAACATGGTCGACTGGTATTCCGCTTGGCGATCTTCCAGGGAAGTATTAATCCTTGGCAAACTACGTCCTACGTCACCGGCTATCGATGCTTCATGGATCTGAGAAATCTGTTCAGCTCCTTTCTGTTATGGGTAGTTTTTGACGTAATGAGGGCCACCGCAGCCCTAACACTACACGGGAGGCCTTGTTGTCCCTTTGCTGTCAAATTTTCTAGGTGGTTCACTGATCCTTGATTCACCAGTTGGTTTTGATCTTAAGGAGCTTTTCTGGAAATTCCTACCAGTTTGCCCTTTGACAAGGCCCTTACCCCCACCACCTCGACTCCCTTTACTGTTCCCAGCCAACTTACTGTTCCTCTTATCAGCCCATCTTTTACCTGGGACTTCCCCCTTCTGCTTACTTTGCTGGTAACAAATTTTGGCTTTGCGTATTACCTCGTCCATTGTTTTCGGATTGTCAAACTCAATCCTTTCCCTCATATTCGAGGGTAAACTGCTGACAAACCTCTGTACTTTAGCCTTTTCCTCCTTGATATAAGGTACATAACGAAGTAATGATGTAAAACGAGTGATAAATTCATCCATAGTTTGTTGTCCCAACCGCAAGTCATGGAATTCCCTCGCCTTCTCGTCATAGAAACGCTCCATCAGGTACCTTTCCTTAAAGTATTTCTGAAATTTGTCCCAAGTAACATTCTGCTCACTTATTCCTTTCACAATTTTAACTTCCTCCCACCACAGAGTGGCCTTCCCTTGTAACTAGAAAATGGCTAATCGTGCCTTGAGGTTATGATCATATTCGTACAACTGGAAATATTTGTTCATATTAATCAACCATGCTTCAACAGCTTCCTCTTGTTCTCCGTCGAAGTGTGGCAGTTTGATCCTACAAAATTCCCCTTGCAGCTCTATTCGTTGCCTTCTTGATGTCTGCTACTTACAGGGATTATCGGATCGCTCCTCCCGTTCTCCATCCTTTCCTTCCGACTCCTCCGGATCTGTAAGGTGATTTCGATCTTCTGATTCTCGCTGCTGCTCAGCACTGGGATTCAGCGGCTGCTGGTTCTGTTTGTCTGATAGGCTCTTTAAAATTCTTTCCTGCTCCATGGTTAATCTGGCGTTATCTTCCCGCAATCGGGCCATTTCATTTTTCAATTCCTGTACAGTCTCCAGTATTGCTAAATTTGTACTGCGGGTATCTTCCCCAAGCTGAACTCATAATTCTAGGTTAACTCCAGGGTCTATTGCAGGTCCCTGACCTGCTACAAACGATGGGGAGCACTGCTCGACTTCCGCATAAGCTGTCTTTTGTTTTTCCCTGCTCTTAGCCTGAGAACAGAACCAAAAAGAAGGATTAACATATTAACGACTCCTTAAATATCAGAAGAATTGTAATTGCAAACATATAATAATTTTGACATTGTTTCTTTTCTCTGGTGTTTACCCTAGAGGCCACAGCTTTTGAAACCGGGATCTGATACCACTTGTCACATACCCAGTTGCAAATTTCTTTTTCCTAAAGTATCAAGATTACAGATATATGAAGTTACCAACATAACCGAGCTTGTTTTATGTATTATACGGTTGACAGATATACAAGCCCTATCCTAGTATGTACGTTCACATGCCGGCTCATTTAAACGCTTACATAATTCTAGTCCTGTAGTTGTACCACCATCCAGCTTGTTAGACAGGACTGCAAGGGTTCCCACATGGTTGTCTATGACTCAATCCTATTGGCGAATAACACGTTCTCTTCCTGATGATTCATGTAATCTTTCGGGCAGTATGCAATAACAATGTTATGGTTCTTATATTTTTTGTTACTCCTTGATATTGGTTGACATTAATTGAGCATTTAACTCTCCTGTCCCACCCCAGGTACGTGGCGGGGTAGACCCAACTGCCACTCTCGGGATCCGTCATGAATCAACGGTTACAAATCAGGTGAGGCGATCCGACGGCTGGCCTGGACACTAGCCACCTACACTACTCCCGGCGCCAAGTCGTTGGTCCATTCTCCTGTGGAAGGACCTGGAAACTGCTCTACCTCCTGCCGCAACAATGGGCTGGGCAGTCCCGACTCTAAGCTCTGGTTGCAGAGGATGAGAATACGAGGTCTTGGAGCTCACTCTCACTACCAAAACTCTTCGGCCAGGTAAATATACTAGCCAGTTTCATACCCTAGTTATTGGCACAGTCATTTGATTGCTGGAATACACATCGTATGCAGGTTATATGTACACAGATCTTTAACACGGTGTTTTTATTCACTCACAGGTACCCCCACCCTTCGGTCTGGTTTGAGGAGAGCTTAGATAGAGTGGTGAGCGGATAACCACCTTGGCTTGCCATAGGTAAGAAGAACTTTCACTCTCTAAGTATTAATAGGATGGGGTTCGGTCTACAGGCTGTTGTGCCTGGTCTCTGTTGACTGCTCGCCCTGGCTCACTGATGGTGGCCCGGATTCGGGTATTTTGAGGCCATCCCTAGGGGGTCTGTTATTATTTCATTTAATGAATATGAGGCTTCATCCTCTTGTTATTTTCCCTGAACCGCGCTGGTGGTGCATGTAGTGTTTTATGTTAACTTGCACTAGGTCTGCTTGGAATTTAACTTATGACCCTGGCAGACTCTCTTGTTTCAGGGCCTAGCTTATGATAAGAAATGTACTTTGTGCACCCGTTTATTAATCTACAGGCTTGGAACTATACATGGAAAATTCCATTGAATGCTTGAACATGTATATATTGTCATAACTGAATGAATTTGCTACTCATATTGTTGTTCTATTATTTGTTTAAAACTGGTTCAGTTCCTATAGTCGTGGCTCTGTACAACAATGTTTATGTATACATTTTTATTCAACTTCCAGCTCTGTATTTCATTTGAAAGAACCATTTCCAGTATTTAAGTATGTCGTTGTTATGTTCTCTTCTTAACCCAATAGGGTATTTACTATTTTTACTCAGGGGGGGGGGGGTTGGCCCTGCACAAGGGTTCAAGGGTTCTGGTCCAGCCCCTCCCAGCCACGGTAACCCATCTTCCAGTTACCATATTTCAAGCGGCTGAGACTCGAGGCCCCACCCCAAGAGCTCTACACCCCCTAAACCCTACATTTTTTTAAAGAGAGTGCATGCAGTATAATCCACAGAACTAGGATCTCACTGGATTCCCGGTTGTGGTAATTTCCCTCTTTCGTCAGAGAACTTGTTCCATTGAAAGTCCGTATTATTAAACATCACTATTTTGTAAATAAAATGTTCTACTATGCTAGTCCTAGCTCGCAGGGAAGTTATTTGTTTCTCTTCTTCTTATATTTCCCCATTCGCGGCTTAAGAGCCCAAAAACTTTCCAGTCCGACCCGACTCACAAAGGTTCCTTAGCTTAAGACAATAAACCAAGAGATGATTCTATAATGGGGCCATCCTGGCTTAATCCCTGCTTATTGTTTGGAAACTGTAATGCTTAACACCATTCCTATTGTGGCAAGGTATTATAGTATCTAATGACCCTTGTTCCTTTATTAATTCACTGCACTAAATCCTACAGGACGTGTTTGCTACAAATGTTTAACCGGGATGCTGTAATAGTTTCTTTTTTTTAAAAGTAACCATACTAAACAGTCCCTCTGTATTTATGATTAGTCCACTACGGCCGTCCATTACAACCACTCAGCACCATTCACAGCATTTGCCATCTTCGTGGAGATTCTCGTTTATCACAGTCATTATGTTTTTTTTTAAAATAAAGAAACCAACATTTAATCATCATCAAAGATACATATACTATGTATATTTTCCTGTTCTTCAGTTAACACCACCTCGGTGGCAGCAGCAAATTCTTGAATTTTCTACAGTAACAGGCATTCCTATACAGTGTATTACATTTCCTAAAATCTTTCACAGAAATACTTATAAATATTACTCGCTTACCTGCACTGCACAAACTTACGAATACTCCAGAGTCGGGCCTCCTCTATTTCTCCCGCTCCTGTTATGCCACCCAACCTTGAGATTTGTCCTCCAGGACCAAAAATCTCCCCCCTAGCTCCCTTGTCGGGCCATTGCCCTCAGCAAGTTGTTGCACCTTGGTGCATGGCTATTTGGTCCTCACCAGACGTAGCCTTTCTTGTGTGTCTCTTTTTTTTTTCCTCTGCCTGTCCCAACAGCGCAGAAAACAAGACCCAAAAACCCCCTTTTCCTGGCTCCTTTTCCTTCGGGATAACCCCCGTTAGGAAAATAGTTAGGGTATATGGAACACACACAGCAACCACCTTCTTGGGAAGTTGCCAAATTTTCAAGAAACCTTTTCTTAAAAAAAGATACCACAATAATTATTATTAAATCCAACAGATAAATAACAGTCAATTCAGTTTATCAATTACCACAGTAAAATCAATATTTACATTTATCCCGGGGCATCACATATATATATAGTATCAAATAAAATTTTAACCATAAAAAAAAAATTCAAGATAAATATATAAGTTTTTTTAAATGATATATAATATATACATGGTTGACATTAAAATATTTTACATAACATGTAGATCTAGACATTTTATTATTAATATATTTTTAAGTATATATCAATATTAATTAGTATTGAAATATTTTATTGATAAAAGTACATTGAATATTATTAAAATATTTTAATATTATATTCTAATAATTTATTTAAATATTTAATTGAAATATTTTTTAAAAAATTTACAACATGTTCATTTTTTCTATTATCAACAATATTATTTTTCTATTTAAAGCATAATGGACGCACAGTCTATCACATCCCTTATACAAAACTGTAAAATAAACTCTTCAACTCAATAATTAAAATAAATTACTAAAACATTCAAATTAAAATTTAGATAGAAATCATTCTCTATTTAAAAAACAATTACTAAATACATACCACTTCCCTTACTAAAACAGTGATAAAAAAATAGAAATACCGCAAAGAAATACGCTAAAATCAGGAGAAGAAATGCCACGAGAAAAACACTAAAATCGGTAGAAATAATGTGAAGTAGAAACGCTGTGAAGTATCGTTACTTTTATCTCTTTAAATAAAAAATACCACAAAAAGACACTAAAATCAGTAGAAGAAATTCCACGAGAAAAATACTAAAATCGGTAGAAATAATTTGAAGGAGAAACGCTGTGAAGTATCGTTACTAATTATCTCTTTAGCCGTTATATTGATCATTCTTTCACATTTTATTTAAAAAATCTACATAATCACAATAAATATTAAACAACACCGGACAAACACTTAATAATAATTATTAAAAAATCAAAATAAATAAATAAATAAAAATCTTACAATTCTGCATTTCACTTGACACTAAATATCGCTGTTCAGAAAATTCTCACATGCTTAACAACTTACCGTAATAATAATTAAAAAACAAATAAAATAAAAATCTTACAATTCAGCATTTCACCTAACACTAAATATCACTATTAAGAAAATTTTCACATGGTTAACAACCGACAGTAATTCATGAAAGAAATAGTTAAATGAAAATATTTTCTTTAGAAGTGCAAGTTATATGTGCTCTTTTATTTTCCATCCCTCGAGGGGGAGAAGTCAACCAAAGCTTTAAAAAATAATAATAACAACAACTTTTGCATTATCTTATATATAACTAGCAATTGTCCCAAAAGGTACAAAGAGAGGCCGATAGGATTGTTAAATTGGATTTGTTGAATTTTTCTAGAAGAGTTAATTGGTTTGTGGAAAACCTTGTTTTATTGCACTGGATCATTGTGCAATACTTTTCTTTAGATGTTTTGTTTATATCTATATTACAAGGAACACATTGAATGTCTTATTTCATTTTAGAGTAAGTTAATTACCCAAAATCAAGAAACTTCTATAGATGGCCAAGCATATACGAAGCTTGCTAGTGACCAAAGCAATAACCACCATGATTACTACATTGAAAACCATAATTGTATATTGCGATTAGAAAGTCAAAATATAATATTCGAAACCATGCTAAATATGACATTGCAAACCTTAAATGTCAAAGGGAGAACTTAGAAGTTGGAAATTAAATGACCACAGCGATTTCGAAGACCATGTCTATAGAGACGTTAAAAAACCATGGTCAATGCCAAATTAGGAGGCCGGAAGGCAAAAACAAAACTAAGAGAATACCAAATCGTTGCTAACATTACAAGTAGAAAGAATAAAAGAAGCACTTCTTCCACATGGATGTCTTCTTGATTGTGATCTCATGCTCGCCTAAAGACGACCATCTAAACATGAACACGCATGCTCACCTAAAGACAACCATGTTTGAAGACGACCATCTAAACATGAACATGCATGCTTGAAAGGAAGAACAACACACCGGACACTACTCCATCGGCTCCAACCTCCATGGTCACTTCCACCTTCACCATGATTCCCGACACACACCTCGACTGTAAAACAATATAATTCCAGGAGCCCAATTCAACCTTCCAAGCACATAAACGAAGAGAATACAGCCGTCCCCTTCCCCGATCTTAGAAGATAGCGGAGAATATATGGTGGAGAAGATTTCTTGTTTTGCTTAATGAATAGAAAGCACGGGAGGATTCGGATTGAAGCTTGCTAGAAGTGTTTCAATGCACAGTGAACTCGGAGGTGAAAAGAAAGCAATTCAACCGATATTTAGAAAAAACAGTTGCCAGATGTGATGTGTGGCAAGGGATAATGAATCGAACACTTCAAATCAAAGGATGAAAGTGTCTCACCTGATCGAATGGAGCAGGGTAAAAGTGTAGACGATTGTTGATGCATAGGAAGGCCTATTAGCCTAAAAATTGTTGGTTTAAAATTTGATGGATAAAAATCTAGCCATGCTAAAGGTCCACCTAATTTTGATGGCTTATATGCCTTTGGATTGTGATTACTCAAGCCATATATATAATAAGTGCATTTGATTGAAACTATCTTTGGTGAAATGCCATGATGACAATAATGAGTTTAGAGAAGAAAATAATTACTCAAGCCATATATATAATGAGTGCATTTGTTTGAAACTGTGTTTGGTGCAACGCCATGATGACAATAATGGGTTTAGAGAAGAAAATGTGTTCGCCATTCCAAAATGATTTTGATACTTAAACCATATATATAATAATGTTATCTCCAAATAATTTGATACTCAAGCCATATGAGTATATTTGATTCAAAGTATATTTACTACAATGTCATAATTCCAAAATGATTTTGATACTCAAACCATATATATAATGATGCTATCCCCTAGTGATTTTGGTACTCAAGCCATATATTTGATTGAAAGTATCTTTAATACAATGCCATAATAACAATAATAGGTTTAGAGAGAAAATAATTATATCTGTGGATAAATGAAGATTATATCTTTCAGGGAAATTAATTATTAAACAAAATAAAATTATGACCTAATTAATTTTATTTAAAATTTCATTTTATCGAAATATTAAATTTTAATTAAAATATTAAATTTAAGCCGTGTAATCTCCAAAAACATTCCAGTTAATATATATATACATCATGTGCGAACCACTTGCGTAGCAGAAAAGCATGGCGCATGGCATTTATCATAGCACTTCGTGGACTTTGTTTAAAACACTTTATAATGTATAGCAGTTATATTTCTCTTTTCCATCCATCCATTTGTTTCGAGAATGATTATAGACCTGTACTTGATCGTTGAAGGAGTTTTCATAATAGGCTGCTGTGCATTTTTGGGAATGTCTTAAATAGTTTTTAATACATATCTGTATGCCTGTCCAGAATTTTGCAGAGACAAAATTTGTACGCGCAAAGAACCTGTCCAACCTGTAATTTTAATACGTATAACACTTGCCCTGTGGAAAAGTTGACAATGAATTTGAAATTTTTGATGGACAGATACATGAAAGCAACTAGACCTGACACACTTGTTACTGCAAAATGGTTTCTTGCGTCGAGTCACTTTTCCTTTGAAGGAACCAGGATTTTATCTTTAAACCAGAAATATTACATCATGTTTACAACCCGGTGCTCTTGTTTGAAGTGAGACTACCATGGGTGCATGGGCATATGATTTCCCTGAGGCAGTGAATTAGCACAATAGGCCATTGACTTCTGCAAGGAAAAGTTTTGCAAACCACAAGAGTTATATAGTGATAATTGCAGTGTATATATATCTGTACATTTTTTTTCTCTCTTTTCGAGGGAAGCCAAATCTCTAAAAATCTGACCAAAAACTACCACTGACAAATGATATTTTACACAGATAAGCTTTGCAGGCAAGCCTGGCCTGAGGAAGCCTCTCAAAGTTAGCAAGCTGCAGACTTTTGGGCAAACTGCGAAATCCGGGACATGGAAAATGAAAGCTTAGGCTGTTTTCCATGGTAGCCACCCTTTCACAGGAGAGACACATGGTGAGCGTTGTGGCAAGCAGCGGCATGTAGTAATTATCCTGTCCTATCACGCACTGAGGAGGAACCGCCTTCAGAGCCCTAAGCTCTTGCAGCTCTTACTGTAGCCTTCTGTTCTCCTCCGTTAGATTCTCACAACACCGCTTCAGAACCTCACAGTCTACTTCTGTCTGCTTCAACTTTGTTCTGCAAAAGCAAAGACCTCACGTTAATGGCCGCAAAATCACAAATACGGTACAGTCTCTTTTTTTAAAGGTCCCTAAAATGAATTCTTACCGCGCTCTTCTGTTCTGAAACCAGATTTCCACCTGCCAAGGTTGTAAATTCAATTCCTTGGCCAAAGTGTTCTTCTATTTCTGCTAAGATCCCGATCAGAAGACCAGATCAGCGTGTAATCTTAAATCCATGATCTGCCAAGGGTTCAAAAAGAAAGCAAACGATAAAAGATTACTGCGATTAAAGATTCAAGGATGCATTACAGGGTTTAGAGTGCTGTGCTCCAAGAAACTTTCCTCCAATAGTGCAGACTGCTCCTTGGAACGCCGAAGATTTTTCCTCGTCGAACCTATCTCCTCCTTGTCGCTTGTCCTGGAACTCACGTCGCAGGTTCGATCCCTCTCCACCTCCAACTCAAAGGTTCTTTCTCGCTCTCACTTCACGCCCACGAAACCGGTGTCAATCGTCCGCAAGGTATCGACCTGGAAAACCGACGAATACTCAGACTCATTGGTAGCCGGAACCCGATTCATGTCTATCCCTCCGCCGCGTACGATCCCAGACAGATTTGACTCTGCAACCGTTACCTCTTCTCGGCCTGCAAACAAAGAACGGTGTCAAACACAAGAAAAGGCAAAGCATATACACAATCCAAGAAAACACAAACGCGCAACTGTGGACGTGTATTCACCGTTCTTGCACATAAGAGAATCGGAAAAATGAGTGAAAATATCTTGTAGAAAGAATGGGAAAAAGCAGTAAAAATATCATGTCATGTCAAGAAAGCAACTCAACAGATATTTGAAAAAAACGGTCAAACTTCAAATCAAAGGTTGGAGGTGTCTCCCCTGATCTAACGGAGCAGGATAAAAATGTTGACGATTGTTGATGTATGGAAAGGCCTATCGGCCTAATTACACTGGATTGCACGGATTGCACCAAATTTTGTTAAATTCGGCTTTGAGGTGACATGGGGCCTAATTACACGGCAGTTCCTATTTCCAATCCTATAGAAACATAAATGAGGCCTAAGTACCTGTGACAGGACATCCGTGCATCTGAAGGCATGATACATATGCATATGAAAGCCATACATCTCCATGCATATTCCGGCTACTCGATCACCCTACCTCCGGCAAGCTCCAATATTCAATGTATCTTCGACCACTGTCAGACCTGTCCCGTCTCCTCCTGCAACCTCCGTTGGCTTCCTCGTCTACCACCGTTTTCCAAATTCCGTTTTATTTTGAATTTAGTAAAGGCGCTAAAGGCTGCACCTTTTCTTCTCCGCTTTCATCCGGTCATGGGGTTGAGCGGGACCAGCAGTGGCTTCCGGGCGAGGTTGCGAGGACGCTTGTGCACTACGTGACGAGCAGGATCCTGCGCCAGCGGAAGAAAGCCGAAATCAATCTCACCCTGGAAGTACTTTATGTGAGAAGCCCCTGCAATTTCCTCGTCTTCGGCCTCGGCTACGACAGCCCCCTTTGGAATGCCCTCAATGCCCATGGCAAAACCATTTTCCTGGAAGAGGACTCCAATTGGATACGGAAAGTCGTGGAGAGCCAACCAGGAATTGAAACTTATCACGTCCAATACCAAACGAAAATGTCCATGGCGGACGCCCTGCTGCACAACTACAGAAGAAATGGATCCTCCTACAGCCCCACCCGGGCCTTGAGGTCCTCCAAATGCGAGCTCGCTGTCACCAATTTGCCTGCGCTCATCTACGAGACGGAGTGGGATATGATCATGACCGTGGTTACTTCGATGCCGCGCCCGGGAGAATGTCTGCCATTTTCACGGCAGCCGTGATGGCCAGTAACAGGAAGAAGGAAGGATCCACAGATATTTTCCTTCATGATGTTGATAGGAGAGTGGAGCAAATGTATGCCGGGGAGTTCCTGTGCAGCAGCAATCTGGTGGGATCTTTGGGGAGGCTTTGGCATTTCAGGGTTCCCCCATTTTCCAAGATGAAGCCCACCAGCGGTAGCACTGACGGCTTCTTCTGTCCATCACCTATGAGCAATAAGGAATAATGGTTGCAGTGTTTACTCATCATCAGCGAGCTTTGTCTAAATAAGGAATAATCATGCCCTTCATGTCCTCTTCAGTGAGCTTTGTCTAAATGGTAAGATCACTTACTGCTTTTCTTGGTTCACAGTTGTTTAGTGTCATTATGGTTTTGCTGAAGTATTTCATTGTAATCATTCTATAACCACAATGGTCGTTCTCGGCAATGGTACCTCAACGACGGTGCAAGTTATTCCTTCCACAAAGGTAAATATTAATTTATTTTTTTATTTGTTATCTTGTAGCTCGGCAAGGTGTTCAATATTTTTCTTGCTTTCAATGGTCTTGAGGGTGTTAGAGTTCAACTTTCCCTACATAGTTCCTCTCTCAGTCTTTACAGGTATTACTCTTTTAACATTTCCCAAGTTAAGTATTTCAGGTGGACGCTCTGAGATTATTTGTAATATGTCTCTTTATTTGTTTGCAGGTTTGGAAGGATTCTTGATTTTCCTTCTTATTTTCTAGTGGTCAGCTCAATCCGTCCTCTATTAATTCCAAAATGTTCCTTGTTCTAGGTTAGGAGCCTGACTTGCATGGTTTACTGGCTCTCTGGATGTAGTCTTAGGTTGATGGGCCATCAAATATATCTCCCAATTACTTAAATGGATTATGTATATTTTTGGTTGAATTTTAACAACCATACAAAAATCCCTCTTGGGGTTTCTTTTACTTTTACTCCCCTTGAATGTTTCTATCACGGTCTAAGTAATTTTTTAGGGTATTTAAATGTGGTATTGTTATAGAAGTCAACATATATTTTACTCATGTGGATTCTTAGTATTCAAGTTTTGATTAAAAAATGTATTTATGATTCATGCATTATCAAGTTCATATCAAGAATATTATTTATGATTCATGCATTTTGTACTCTTTCCATTTTGTATTGTTGGTAAATGGTTAAGTTGTTTTCCTTCTTAAATAGTTACCATCTTGTTCTGAGTTTGATGGGTTTCCCCTAGACTCGTTCGAGGGTAATTTTGTTCGCAGTCTTCTATCTTGGCCTTACTTGGGATTCTTTACCCATCCATGATTCTTCTCTGTGGTAACAACAATTTTTTTGGTAACTGCATAGGACATTGTTCTCTGTCACTTAGTGCTATATGTTTATATATTGGCTACAAACATTCTCTGTTCCGTATTGTGTGTTCTGCTAGCACATATTTTATGATTTCGTTGCTTTTTTTTACCGGCAATGCGGGGTGTTGGATCTCTGAGTTTCCTTTTGAAATATTCACCTGCATGTTTGTTCTTATTATTGTTATTGTTTTAATCTTCTACTTATATAGATGCTACAGAAAAAACCACATACATTTCCTCAGTTTGGTTCCACATGACTCTGGTGTAGTTACTTATTAACGTGGAGAGGGACTATTTTCCAAGGAATCCATTGGCTCACCATCGGAAAACTAACCATCGAAGCCCTCTATAATTATTTTCAACATATTTTGGAAGTCATGTATCCTGGTACATGCAAGAATTAGTTATTACTATTATTATTTTAATTTTCAGAGATTTGTCTCCCTCATATTGCATTACTTGAGTCTAAGTTCTTCTTAATACCGACTCTTTCTTTTAATATCCAGAAACTCAACCAACATAGAGAGTTAATTTTACCGAAGAGAGGAAGTATATCTCAAGTATATCTCACAAAAGAAGTCTACTCGCCAAATTTTATATGCAAATACAGAAAGGGTTTATGGCATATTCTTTACAACATTTATTCTCAACAGTCAATTTGGTTTCTTTTTGTTTACCTAATAGTCATAAGAAACAATATACCAATATGTTTAGACTTCTTTTCTTTTACAAGGAATAACACACAGATCATCATTTGTAGATACAGCTTGAGTGGGCCGAATGGTTAAGAGCATGTGTTTCCTCCTAAGAGGTCACGGTTCAAAACCAAAGGGGGTAGAGTATGTATGCCTTAGTAGACTTAATCAGTCAAATCTCTACGCGACAGCTTGAACAACGTCTTGTCACAAGCACTTCTTTTTCCTCTTTCCTCAGGCCACTTGTGGCCTCATCCACCTGAGAGATTTCTTTTAATCCCAAGAAAAAGATAACTGTCTAACTACCTAAAAACTAAAGATTTTCCTTTTAAAATCTTTTCCCCTATAAAATAACAACACAATGAAATAATGATAAATATACTTTGTTTTCAAGTTCACTTACCAACCTATAACGAGTTACCATGTCTTTGCATAATAAAAAAAAGTAAATAACTATTATTTACATAATCAGTAGTGTCACACCATCCATTTGACAAATTTAAGCGAGCATTCTTCACCATTGTGTTACACCAATAAAAAGATCACATTAAAATTTTATTTTATCATCCGTTTCAAAGTACATTCTGAGGTCATCCAATTAACAATGTCGGAGGAAATGAAAAGTTTGTTTCCGCAAAGGAGAAAAAGAATGTCGTGGACAAAGATTTTATGCTTAAGAGAGAACTATTTTTGAAGTTAATACACCAGTAAATGACAAGAACCCATTAAGAGTAGAGTTAAATATTGAAATCTCACTTTTTAAAGGAGATATAAATAATAAAAATCCATTAAGAGTAGAGTTAAATATTGAAATCTCACCCCTTAATGGAGATATTAATACAAAAAAATTTATCTTTTAATGGAAATATTAATACAAAAGAATTTAGAAACAAAATTATAGTCATATTTTTTTAATAAAGAAAAGCTTGTATTATTAATTTAAAAGGTGTGAAATTACAATTTGAAAATATAAATATCAAATTTAAAAATGGTAAAATATTGAATTTTAAAATATAATATAAAATTAAGTAAAAGTACATATGTAATATTATTAATTTAAAAATTCATAATATTAATTTAAAAATTCATAATTAATTATTCATTTATAGATTTTAGAATTATGTGGTTTATTTTGTAAATAATATATATATAAAGTTTTGAATTTAAAATATCATTGGAAAATTTAAATTCTTTGTATACGATAATTATTCATTGTTAATTTATTTCATAAATCCATATTTGTCTATAAAAAAAAATTACTGATTGAAAATCAATACTATTTCATTATTTTTAAACCAATATTATAACAAATTAAATTAACTACAAAAATATAATGCTCTATCTTAAGGAGGGAAAAACAAAAATTAACACATTTACCCATCTACGAATAATAGAAGTTATACTCTTTTACCCAAAAGGATTTTGGTTATTTTAGTCATGTAAAAAGAAGACAATGATTACATTAAATTTCCATGTTACCCATTATTTAAACCACTTTCTTCAAAAGTTTTTTACAATAAATTTCCATGTACTACATTATTTAAACCATTAAATATTATTTACACTTTCCTTGAGTATTAATAAGTATTGTAGCTATAATTGAAATTATAAGTTTATTTTATTTATATTTTGGGAATATTTTTCAATTATATCTATGTTGAGTATTGTTTGATAAAATTAATAATAGTTAAAATTATATTTGTATATTAGATATTTTAATTTATTTATTTTGAAAACTTTAACATATTTTTACTATTTATTTTATGTATAATTATTGTATAACTATTTTAGGATGGATTGTATAATCCACAATAAGTGGATGTTGTATTATCACTATCCTACTAGAGACTCGAGAGTAGACGTGGAAATGCATCTTTCCAAATGAAACATTTACTACTCCTCCCATGGTTTTATATGGCTTTTAATTGTTTTATGACAGTGGAGGATGCTCATTTCGATATTGGTTTAATGTGACATTTCACTTAGGGATTTATCATATCTTGGTTGGGATTGCTATGTTTTTTTTGGTCACTAAATGTCCCAGTTTGGCCTAGCCTTTGCATATGTATTAGTCATTTCAGAAGGTGGCAAACACTCATGCTACATGGTGCTATCATCCTACATAGGAGAAGAACTTATTTTCACATGGAAAGAGATTTACAATGAGTTTTATGGTTCCTCATGAAAAGGTTTAGTTCTATATAGTCAGTGCCACATCAAGTAGTTCCTTAGACTTCCTTTATATATCTTCTAGTTCTAATAATTTTGAATTTTTGTTTCCCTAGCTCTTTGGGTAAACCAATTAACCCTTTTTCTTTTTCACATCAATTGTCTAGAAAGATTATGTGGTTGGGATCGGGGAATTCTATTGGGAATCACGATTGTCGTTAAACCAAAAACTGCAGGTGTTAGTCAACGATCGCATCGCCAGAGATAAGGATCCACGAGAGGCTGTTAGTCCATGTCACAAAACACTCAAGGAGCGTTGGTTTATCCAATGTCCAACAAATTCCTCTCTGCCCTATGTCACAAACCCATATTTCCCACCACCCTAGTTGCATCTTATGAATTTTTCTACTTCTAACTCCTCACACAATCTCACATATTCTAGTATTCCCTATCCCAATCCTCACAAATGTGCCTAGTTTGTAAATGCTCCTTCCCCAACCACTCCATGCATTTACTTTATTGATCACTCAGCTCAAACATGGGAAAGTATTTCTTCATAAATATGCCCTATCAACAAGTTTGAAGTCGCAAAGGAGTGGCATAGTTCTAAGAGAAAGGTGGCTCTCACACCCAATAATGGGTTGAGTTGTATAATTATGGTGATAGAATTGCAAATGCTTAAGAAATTTTAATCTAAATCAAGATACATAATTCTACTCTACTAATCTGTGGAATTTAATTCACAATTTAGAACAACATTCACAAACATGCAATAAGAAAAAACACACATGCACGGTATTTTTTTCTAGGGGAACCGAACTGGGAAAAACTCCTCAAGACTCTTTGCATTAATCAGAGGAATAGAGATGTATTACAATTCCTTGCCCTCTCTAAGCAGAACCTGCAAGTGAATAACCTCTCTCTCTACTCAATGAGAAGCTCTAACCCAGACTTAGTCAATTTCTTCCTCTTCTTGAGCCCTTATTTCCTTGCGCAAATCTTGAGGGATTAGCACCTATTTTTAGGAGTTTTCCTCCAATTGATTGTGAAATTCCCAAGGATTGATCATTTGGCTACATGCAACACATGTACACTCAAACTATTTATAATTGCTTGTTACATTGCCTTGGAATCTCCACCACAACTGGGGAACTTGAATTCCTAGCATACACTAGCTATTTTGAGATGATTGATTAGCTAACTAGATGATCATTGAGTTAGACTACTATCCCACTACACAACTGACCTTCCACTATTTCCATTAACTATTATAACTAGTTTAAATGAATACAATGAGATATAACTGAACTGGATTACTAAAATTTAGCAATCACGCATGCTTAACTGAACTCCAAGACCTCCTACTCGAATTTGCTAAGCTAACTAAGTGACAAGAGCCATGTCACACAAGTTAACTACCTCCAAGTTGTTTGTCGATGTGGAAATTCAAATTTTCTCAATTTGACAAAGGCAAAGTCAAATTGATACTTTCTTACTACACTTCTCAACACTTTCTCTTAGCAAGAAAGGGATTATCAGCCACCCCCATCTTTGCACCTATGGAATTCAAACTTCCCTCTTGACAAAGCCTTTGTCAAGATGTTAGCATCTTATTCCTCTATCACAATGTATTGTAGTAACATTTTCCGCCTCTACACGCAATCCTGTATATGATGATATTGGATATCTATATGCTTGTCTCGATCGTGAAATACCAAGTTCTCGAAGAACTGAATGAAACTTTGATTATCACAATAGATCACAATTGGATCCAACATATGACAAAACAATCTCGCAAGTATCTTTCTCATCTAGATCGCCTCATATATTGCTTGAATGACAACCATGTATTCAGCTTCTGTCGAGCGGAGCACCACAGATCTTTGCTTCCTGTTGTACTAGGAAATTATTGTTTACCCAACATTGAAAATTCCACCTGATGTACTCTTTTAGTTGGATGGATTCTCTGCCCAATCTGCATTTGTGAATCCACACAACTTCACTCCCTTTGTCCGTCTGTACCATAAACCATATTGGGTAGTGCCTCTGAGGTACCGTAAAACATGCTTCGCTGCCTTCCAATAAAATTTGGCCGGCCTAACCATAGCTTAGCTCAAATGGTTGGCTACATAGCACATATCTGGTCATGTTTTCACAAGATACATCAGTGAGCCCAATAGTTATCAGTGGTAGCATCAACCCCTTCACCTAAAGTGGCTTCCTCCTTCCTCCAATTGGTCATTAGATGTGTCTCCATGGGTTTATAAATATCCATGTCAAATCTCTCCAGTATATCGTTGGCATACTTGCCTTGAGACACAAAAAATTCCCTATCGCCTTGCCATACTTCCAACCCGAGGAAGTAATGCATGAGACCCATGTCCTTCATTTCAAATTCCCTTGCAAGATCCACCTTGTAAGAGATGATAAGTTGCTCATCACCTCTTAATATTAAATCATCAACATATAAACAATAATAAGAAATTTACCTTATAGAAAAATAGAGTTCCGCATCCTCTTCACTTTTGGTGGAGCCCAAACCAATGAGATAATTGTCGATCCTAGTGTACCTAGCTAAGGGTTCCTATTTGAGACCATACAATGCTTTCCTGAGTCTACACACACAAGTCTCCCATTCATATGTCTCAAAACCTTCTAGTTTCTTGATGTACACCTCCTCCTCAATAACACCATTGAGAAATGTTGTTTTTACATCCATTCACTGGATTTTCCACCCCATCTATGTAGCCAGTGTAAGAATTGATCTAATGGATGAATACTTTGCTACAAGAGAAAATGTTTACTCATAGTCAATTCCCTCAACTTGATAGAATCCTTTGGTTACAAATCTGGCCTTATACTTCTCCATGCTTCTATATGATGCATGCTTAACCTTGAAGATCCATCTCGAACCCACAACTGATTTAACTGCTGATCTTGGGACCACTTTCCAAACACAGTTCTTCAAGATGGATTTGTATTCTTCCGCCATTACATCATCCCAAACATGTTTCTCTACTGCTTCCTCCAAGGTGGATGGCTCAGTCTCTACAAGCTCAGTCATTAGAGCCATGTAGCCAATGTATCTCTTAGGTAACCTCATTTTCCTGCGCAAATTTGGAGCTCTCACATTCTCCCTCACATCATGCACTAATTTATCGACTTCCTTGGTTCTTTTTCTTCTTTCTGTTGGGTGTGGGATCCCCCAAGGGAAGTTTTGGGGCTTAAAGCCCAGATTTTGGTCAATTTTGTAATTCCAATGTAAAGTCTCTACATTTTGTGGGCGCGGAGCGCGTAGTTTGTTAAAGAGTCATAGGGTTGTGCGCCCTTATTTTGATAATGTAATGTCAGCTATAGAAGATCTACCCATGGTCCGCAAACCATGGGATTGTATAAATAGAGCGAAGCTCTAAGTAGTTAAGGCATCAATCATAGAATTTCTAAGGAAGAATGATTTATGCGAGATAGATCTGTGAAATGTAAAGTCTAGTTTTGGGTAGTAGCATAGGAAGAGGCTCCGCAGCTGAGTGCATAGAGGCCTAGTAGTCCGCAGCTGAGTGCACGAACCCTTGCAACTGAGTGCGCAGGGCGAGTCGAGTCTGTAAACAATGGAAGTATTAATAAAGAGAAATTTCTATCAATTCCACGTCTTTATTTCATGTTTTATGCTTCTGTTATATTGGGTATGAATTTCACTTTTAATGCTTATATGATGCATGAATGTGTATAACTGTATTAGCTAAGTGAATGCAATATAGAATATATGTTTATGCGAAGATAATCAAGACTTGTTAATAAGATAAGTAAGATACTTGGCATAGTTTAGGAGATATTACAGTTTGCTACCTTAGTAGTGCGAAGGACTTCATCCCCTGGTTAGGTTTGCGCGAAAGTCGATTATAATAAATCATGAAGGTACTGAAGGGTAGAACGGTGCACAAAGCGACCTGCGAGATGGCAAGTTTAGTTGGACTAAACGTGGCTTAAACTGACATCACATCCATCTCAAGGGTGTGGAAACTTGGTTCTATCATCCCCCCATACTGCTTCGGGTGAGACTTCAGTCCACGCTCCGTGGGCTAATGCCGAAAGGGCCAGTAGTGTAGGTATTTGTTTGGCTAAATAAATCTGAACCTGGGTCAGGCCCCCATAAGCTAAAAAATGGTTCTGTTGTTGGGACCAGAATCTGCATGAGAGATGTGTGATCTCGTATCATTGGAATCCAACTAAGAAAGAAATTGAAGGCTGGTTGGATAGAAGAATTCATGAGTTCGCGGCGCAGGAGAACAAAATCCCGTGACTATCAAAAGAAGAGTGGCCAGACAACTACCTATATACAGATATCCACAAAATCTTTTTTGCGTCCTTCCCTACTGAGCTATACGAGTGGACCGCTAAGCTAGAAGATAGCCAAAGAAGGTGGGAACTTGACGGTCATATTGTGTGGACCCCAGAGCTAGTGCGGAGATTGGAAGCATCAGAGGATAAGATCGTACACATCGTCGATCATTGGCTTGATGGTATTATAGGAGGATTCGTTACTAAGTTCGCGGTTGACACCTCAGTCAGCTATAGCGAGGCAGAGTGACGCTTTCTCAAAGGACCGCGAGGTAATTACGTAAAGTCTTTGAATACTTGGATTAAAATATTGTTCTGTGAAAAGCAGGTTATGCAGATACCTTGATGTGGGGCTATGCAAAGCAGAAAGGTTTATAGGGACGAAGGAATAAGGGTCCAGAAAATATCCCCTTGATTTCACCTCCGCGAGGAGACGAGGAAGAGCTCGCGAAGGTCTCTCCGCGAAGTATTATTCATCTGATAAGACAAAGAATTCCACGAATACCACCTCCACCCACACCACCACCAACTTCACCTCCATATTCACCCTCACCAACTCGACCACCACCGCAATTCAATATGGCAATCACTGTGAATTTTCCTATGTTCAAAGGTTTGGGAAATGAAGATCCACACCAACTTTGGTTCGTTGCAAGGGATATATGGGAAGTGCAAGGTGTTACATATGACCATATAAAGAAGGTGACATTGGTTAACACCCTTCAGGATCGCGCGCTGACATGGTATATTAAGTACTCCAACGATAACCCGAATGCGAGAGTCATGGATATCCAAGCAGCGCTAAATAGAAAATTTAGCAGGCCCAAGTCTGAAGCGCAGTCGATCATTTGATTTAACGAGATTACGATGCTACTAGGTGAGACTCCTTAGGAACTAGATCAGAGGCTGAAATGTACGATTCGTGAAGCATATATGAATCTGACAGATGGACAGCATCGCGAGTGGTTTGTAGCTTCGCATATGCGCAAATTCAATATACAAAAATTGCGCATATATGGAAACTGTGTATATACAGAAGATGTGCGCATATACGGAAACTGGGCATATACTGAAGATATGCCCATATCCTCCGTATATCCCTAACTTTCTTGTATGTGCATATCTTCCGTATATGCACGTCATTCATGTATCTGCATCGCAAATGCGCAAATTCCATATACAGAAATTGCGCATATACGGAAACTGTCCATATACGGAAGATATGCACATATCTTCTGTATATGGACAGTTTCCGTATATGCGCAATTTCTGTATATTGAATTTGCGCATCTGCGATGCAGATACATGAACGACGTGCATATACGGAAGAAATGCACATACAAGAAAGTTAGGGATATAAAGAAGACATGTGCATAACTTCCTTATATGCCAAGTTTCCGTATATGCGCACATCTTCCGTATATGCACAATTTTCGTATATGCGCAATTTCTGTATATGGAATATGTACATATCTTCTTTTATGTATTTGCATCATATATGCGCAAATTCAATATACAAAAATTGCGCATATACGGAAACTGTGCATATACGGAAGATATGCGCATATACAGAAAATATGCGCATGTCTTTCGTATATCCCTAACTTTCATGTATGTGCATATCTTTCGTATATGCACGTCGTTCATGTATCTGCATCGTAGATGCGCAAATTCCATATACAGAAATTGCGCATATACGGAAACTATGCATATACGAAAGATATGCGCATATACGGAAACTGGGCATATGCGCATATCTTCCGTATATCCCTAACTTTCCTGTATGTGCATATCTTCGGTATATGCACGTCGTTTATGTATCTGCATCATATATGTACAAATTCCATATACAGAAATTGCGCATATACGGAAACTGTGCAGATACGGAAGATGTGCGCATATACGGAAACTGGGCATATACGGAAGATATGCGAATGTCTTCCGTATATCCCTAACTTTTCTGTATGTGCATATCTTCTGTATATTCACGTCGTTCATGTATTTTCATCGTAGAGCGCAAATTCCATATACAAAGATTGCGCATATACGGAAACTGTGCATATACGGAAGATGTGCGCATATACGGAAATTGGGCATATATGGAAGATGTGCGCATGTCTTACGTGTATCCCTAACTTTCCTGTATATGCATATCTTTCGTATATGCACGTCGTTCATGTATCTGCATCGTAGATACGCAAATTCCATATACAGAAATTGCGCATATACGAAAACTGCGCATATACGGAAGATATGCGCATATATGGAAATTGGGCATATACGGAAGATACGCGCATATCTTCCGTATATCCCTAACTTTCCCGTATGCGCATATCTTCCCTTATCACCTCCTGTTGCTTCCACATCAAGTCTTCAACATGCTAAGTCAAGATAGGATCTAAAATGTTCGTCGTTTTTCCCAACTATAACAGCTCCAACTCGTTGGAAAGATTCATGGCCAAAACAACTCATAGAACTGAGTCTCCAAATGAGGAAAGTCTCCATCTCTTTGTTTTGACCGTTGCCATGAAGATTAACATCCTTCATGCTATTCAAACACTTTTCCCCCTCCTCTGGCAACGATTTCTAATCCTTTAATATAGAGGGTGTGCAGTAAACATTTTTTCTTCTAGATTTATTGTCCCAAAGGTAACCATACCTAGAAAAATGCTTCCTTCCCATGACAACCGATCTTGACTTTTGCAACCTCTAGAAATCTCGACGCCATTAGCAGAAGACCCTATGGCAATAGGAACCTATTTCGGTTCCTTTAAAGAATCACTATGATTGCTTTTCCTCTGCTTAAAACAAATGACCAGATCTACATTCTGTGATATATCTATCTATCAAATTCCTCATACAAAGCTGCTACTTGGGTGTTTTCTAATATGCCTACATCTTCCGTATATGCCCAGTTTCCGTATATGCCCACATCTTCCGTATATGCCCAGTTTCCGTATATGCCCACATCTTCCGTATATGCCCAGTTTCCGTATATGCCTACATCTTCCGTATATGCCCAGTTTCCGTATATGCCCACATCTTCCGTATATGCCCAGTTTCCGTATATGCCCACATCTTCCGCATATGCGCACATCTTCCGTATATGCCCAGTTTCCGTATATGCCTACATCTTCCGTATATGCGCACATCTTCCCTATATGCCCAGTTTCCGTATATGCACACATCTTCCGTATATGCCTACATCTTCCGTATATGCCCACATCTTCCGTATATGCCCAGTTTCCGTATATGCCTACATCTTCCGTATATGCCCAGTTTCCGTATATGCCCACATCTTCCGTATATGCCCAGTTTCCGTATATGCCCACATCTTCCGTATATGCGCACATTTTCCGTATATGCCCAGTTTCCGTATATGCCTACATCTTCCGTATATGCCCAGTTTCCGTATATGCCCACATCTTCCGTATATGCGCACATCTTCCGTATATGCCCAGTTTGGGCATATGCGCACATCTTCCGTATATGCCCAGTTTCCGTATATGACCAGTTTCCGTATATGCGCACATCTTCCGTATATGCGCACATCTTCCGTATATGCCCAGTTTCCGTATATGCCTACATCTTCCGTATATGCGCACATCTTCCCTATATGCCCAGTTTCCGTATATGCACACATCTTCCGTATATGCCCAGTTTCCGTATATGCCTACATCTTCCGTATATGCCCACATCTTCCGTATATGCCCAGTTTCCGTATATGCCTACATCTTCCGTATATGCCCAGTTTCCGTATATGCCCACATCTTCCGTATATGCCCAGTTTCCGTATATGCCCACATCTTCCGTATATGCGCACATCTTCCGTATATGCCCAGTTTCCGTATATGCCCACATCTTCCGTATATGCCCGGTTTCTGTATATGCCCACATCTTCCGTATATGCGCACATCTTCCGTATATGCCCAGTTTCCGTATATGCCTACATCTTCCGTATATGCCCAGTTTCCGTATATGCCCACATCTTCCGTATATGCCCAGTTTCCGTATATGCCCACATCTTCCGCATATGCGCACATCTTCCGTATATACCCAGTTTTCGTATATGCCTACATCTTCCGTATATGCGCACATCTTCCCTATATGCCCAGTTTCCGTATATGCACACATCTTCCGTATATGCCCAGTTTCCGTATATGCCTACATCTTCCGTATATGCCCACATCTTCCGTATATGCCCAGTTTCCGTATATGCCTACATCTTCCATATATGCCCAGTTTCCGTATATGCCCACATCTTCCGTATATGCCCAGTTTCCGTATATGCCCACATCTTCCGTATATGCGCACATCTTCCGTATATGCGCACATCTTCCGTATATGCCCAGTTTCCGTATATGCCTACATCTTCCGTATATGCCCAGTTTCCGTATATGCCCACATCTTCCGTATATGCGCACATCTTCCGTATATGCCCAGTTTGGGCATATGCGCACATCTTCCGTATATGCCCAGTTTCCGTATATGCCCAGTTTCCGTATATGCCCACATTTTCCGTATATGCGCACATCTTCCGTATATGCTTAGTTTCCGTATATGCCTACATCTTCCGTATATGCGCACATCTTCCCTATATGCCCAGTTTCCGTATATGCACACATCTTCCGTATATGCCCAGTTTCCGTATATGCCTACATCTTCCGTATATGCCCACATTCCGTATATGCCCACATATCTTACCATGTGAAGATACAAAATCTTGGCCCTTGTTGATCATAGACTTATTGGGCAACTCACTAGGATTTGGCTCTTTCACAAAATTATGAAAACTTGTTTGAAAAATACCTATAAGCCTCATATCAAAAGACACAATGTTGTTGATCTCGTTTCCCGTCAACGATAAAAGTCAACATCCTAGGGACTTTTATATATTCTATGGTGTTTTTATAGAGGTGATACTCCTCTTTCACACACTCACATTTTCTGATTAACTCAAAAATGTGGAATTAAACATTCAACATATTCACCTTTGAGTGGACCATGTGATTTTAAAGAAAATAAATAAAAACAAAAAGAAGTAGATACTATCTAATTAAGTCATTCCATGGCACATATCCATTCACATATCATGAGGGAGACACATTTGAAACAAATACATAGACAAAAAATAAAGAAATGGTCCAAATATTTTAAAGAGCTCTAAAATGATTTCATTCAATATCATAAACAATCATAGGAGAACATTCATGAGATTTCAATGCTTAATTAAAAGTATACGAAACCACAAATTCCATGCGCTCTTGGAAATAGCTCTCTATAAGAGTCAAAAAGACATTACAAACTTTAAGTTCAAATAGAGCAGGTGTGTAAAGTACTCTACAAAATTCCTAATACTTAAATGTAAATTGAATGCATTCATCCTTAAGGGACTAGAATGGAACTCGAATGGGACTCTTGAGGAACAATAAATGGTATATATTAAGCTAGAAGAAAGCAAAAGGAATGCAGACAGAATTACAAATGTATAACAAACTTTACAAAGTTGGATGATTTAAGACTAGGGAGAAATAAATGGGAATTGCTTCAAATAAAATATAGAACACTCACAAAATTGCAGAAGGATGACCGACTTAATGAATTATCTATCCCTACTCAATATGAAGATGCACTAGGGACTAAAACTAATTGAACCAAAGTATGATTTCTTATTAACAAAAAATTAATGCTATGAAAATTACCTACATGTTTTTTTTAGGCATTAAGGTTCAAAAATTGATTTAATGGAGGTATGATTCTTTATTATCAAAAATACAACCTTACACAAGTGTTACACGGAAGCATAGTCCTTGCCATTGAAAATAGGGATTATGTTGCTAGAAAATTTGCACATAGAAGGTGATAACATGATACATATAAAGTATACTATGAGATATTTAAACTAATATTAATATAATATGGAGAATATTAATATATATCTTTCATAACTTGCTAGTCATCTGGTTGCCATTTCTTAGCCAAGATTGTTTCCCGGATATTCTGGATGGTTCCCTCCCATACTGCTTCCTAAGATTGTTGGCTATTCTAAAAGGTCCTACAGTTCCTCTCTTTTCATATAGCCCAAAGTGTGGAGTCTAGAGATAGTCCCCAAGCGCGATTAAGACCAGGCTTGAGAAGAGGCATGTCCACCATATAAGGATGGTTTCTCTAATGCTTTGATGGTCTCTATCCATCCTTCCAAAGAGATCTTCCACTTGGTGCCACTTTTGAACTACAAAAGGACATGGATTTAATAGGTGTTTGAGATCCTCATTATGTTGACCACACATGATACAATACAAGGGTCCATAGATACCCCTTTTTTGTAGTTGATCCCAAGTGAGGATTCTACCCCTATATGCCAACGAGAGAATGTATGCAACTCTCGACCACCACCCACCTTTTCAAAGCTTCTTCCAAATTGGATGGTGATGCCCCTGCTCCCATCTTGCCTTTAAATGGTAAGCCTCTTTGATGGTAAATATTCCCTTTGTAGTATATCCCTATCGAAGAATGTCTGGTCCATTTTGGACTGTAAGCTTCCTGGATTCTAACTCTCTGTCCAGTTGCTTCCATTGAACTGACTCAGGGGGTTGAGGTCAATCCTGACGTTCCTTCCATTTCCTCCAACCATCATTAGTCAGGGCATCTTTCTAATAATGATCCACCGTGTAGAAGTTCCTGCTAGTTATGTACAAAAATAAGTCACTCAAATCTTGTCTCCCAAACATTTTTTTTCTCTAATACTATAAGTCTAACCAGAACAAAATTATTTTCCCATTTCTAATTTCCCAAAAAACATATTGTTTGATATAATTGTTATTCAAATTAGTATCAACTTTTTAAATAAAATTTATAAAAAACATTTATAGAGACTTTGTTATCATTTTTTAGTAAATGAACTACATCCACCGGCCTTGCATCTAACTTTACTTATTTAAACATAGAGTAAGCATGTATCACCATTATTGCCCAAAAGTTTCCAAAAGTATAAAAGCATTTATGACCCATTTTAGCATTAAAATAAAATAAATGAATGACATTCATGATCCTTAGCATCTAACTTTACTAATTTTAATAGTATCATTTGTACATATTCTCGGTAGAACATGGAATACGAAAAGAATCGACAACTATACCCTTCCATTTATTCCTTTTTAAGTAAATTAGGTTATATATTTTTATATAAATTCCAATATCTTAATTATATTTTTTTAATATGTCAGTTAGTTGTGTTATCTATAATTTAGATTTTGGCCGGTTGTCTTATATTTTATACTATATATTTCGTCTAGTTGGGTTATTTATATTTTATACTTTAATTAGTTGGATTATTTATAATTTATATATTTGCTCGTTGTTATTGTTTATGTATATTTTAAATTTAAATTAAATTATAGAATTTATGAAAGTGAAAGAAGAGACATATTATGAAAGTGAGAGAAGAGGCGTATTGATATTGTTTATATATGTTTTAAATTTAAATTTGATTATTAAAGAATTTTTTATTATTATAAAATTTATGCAAGTGAGAGAAGTGATTTATTGAGTAAAAGATATTCTAATAATATGTTTTTTTTTTTAATATTTACTTTCATCTTTATTATAATATATTGGGTTAAATTTTTTGATATTATAATAATATGTTTTTTGAATATTTATTTTTACCCTTACTATAATATACTAGGTTCAATTTTTTGATATTATAATAATATGGTTTTTCCAATATTTACTTTCATCCTTACTGGGCTCAAATTTTTTTTCCATCTTACTTTCACTAATTATGATATGATTTATTATATTCACTAATTATAATATAATTTTTTATATTAGGCTTAATTTTTTTCTATCTTAATTTCACTAATTATGATATAAATTTTTTTTTTTTTTTTTTTTCTAAATTTAAAAAAAATTATAAAATATATGAAGATATAAATAGGGTTGAGAAAAATATTGAAAAACAAATATTATAATAATGTTTTTTTTTTTTGAATATTCATTTCATCCCTACTCAGAGTCTCATAGTGTAAAGTTTAAAGAATTGTAGAATATATAAGAGTGACATATTAGTATGATATGTTCTGCTCAATATTTTTTTTACCACAATTTTCAATATCAAATATTAAAAGATTTGGGTGGAGGAAAATATTGGGCAAAATATAAATGAGAATGCTAGTGGAAATATTGGCTAAAATATGTGGGTGGGGAATATTTGGCATTTTATTTTCAAAATATATTTGAAAGTTATAGTGTGGTTTGGGGAAAATATTTGGCATTTTATTTCCCCATCATCATCCCCAAACATAGTTTTTGCCCAATATTTTCCTCAATCCCTACCCACAAGTACATTTTTTCCAATATTTCTCCCAACCCCACTCTAAAATATATTGAGGTGGGAGTTGACATTGGGAGAGATATGGGCAAAACATTCTAGGAGCCAGAGTTAAGGTTAGGGGCAAGGTTAGGGGCAATATTGAGCAAAACATTCTATATAATGGTAAGGATAAGAGTAAGGGTGGATGTAAATATTGGTCAAAAACATATTATTATAATTTTTTTTCTCAATATCTTTCTTTCCCTCCACCTTCATATTTAATTATGTATTTTATTAATATTTTTACTCAATTTCACTCTTATACTTAATAGTGAAAAATATTAAATTTATTTATTTATTTAAAAACATAATTTTAATATATTTTTTAATATATTTAAAAATACAATTTCAATAATTAAAAAATACCGTGGAATAAAAATTATATAATAAATAATAATAATATTAATCCTTTAAATAATTAAATAATATAGTATTTACATTTTTATTTTATATTATTTTTGGAAAATTATTTATAAATTAAGTGCTAATTTTGATATTAATCCAAACAAATCTGAAATATATATATATATATATATATATATATATATATATATATATATATATATATATAGTATTTAGTGTGTGTGAGTGAGTTTGGTTGGACTATATTTTCATCATGTCCAATATATCAACCTATGGGGAATTGAATTGATCACTTCATGTCAAGAAGTACTTTAAGAGAATGTCCACTCACCATCTATCCAAAACCCTAGAGACAATATTTTATATTAATTTAATAATAATATTACAAATTAAATAAATTAATATAAATAATTCTGAATTATATATATATATATATATATATATATATAATTAATTTGAATAAATTATTTTCAGTCACTTAGCTATTTCAAAATAATATATTTTATTAAAAAATAATAATTTTCATTTTCATTTAAATTAGATAATGGATTAGTTTGAGTGGTTAAATATTGTGAACTACAAGTAGAATGCTATATAGACAAGTTCCAAGTTTAACTGATTTTGTGAATAATGTTTCGTTTCACATTGATGGAGAAGTGAAGGCTTAATATTTGAGCTTTATAACAAGGGATCAACATATCCCTCTATTTTATATAGGTTTGAAAATAAACTATTTTCCCAACTACTATAATTACATTATACATTTCAGAGTATTAAAATAAAAATAAAATGATAAAAACTAATTAAATGATAACTATATTTTAAATAATTTTTTTATTTATTATAAAACCAGTAAGTATGTCAAAATTTAATACATTTGAAATAAAACTTGGAACATGAATTTTTAACAACAGAGGTTTGCATTCATGTTTCCATGTACCTTCATAATATGTAAATAGACTTTGTTACAATATCATGAGCTAATACCATGGCTTATCAATAACACATGCTCAAAAAAACCATAACTCACTTGATATGACACTTATTTATATGATATTTTTAATTAATCAATCTAATTAAAACAAAAAATGACAACTACTTTAAAGATAAAATTTCATACTAGAATATTTCATAGAGATATTCCAAAATAAACATGTCTATGCACATATTTATTTTACTCTTAAAAATTACATATAAAATTTTCAAAAATATATATTCTTTCAAAAAACAATCAATTTTTTATAATTTTATTTTTTATTATATTTTTATTTTGTTAAATATTTATAATAAATGTCAAACATGTCCACTAAAGAGAGAATGTAAATTCTTAATTAGTGAATATTGAATATTAAATAAAAATTATCACGATAAGCCACACTTTATTCCATGGACTATAAAAATCTTGATCTCAATAACCTGAAAAGTGAAAAACTAAACTTTAATGCTTAGCATTAGTGTAATTTATCCGCCTAATAATTTAGTGAAGGGAAAAAATCAGCATTAAAAAAAGCACCTTTAAAACGCGAATGATGAAGGGTACCAAATGGAAAGCATGAACATGGATGCCATAATCCTACTCCTTGAAAAATGAGGCATTTAATTGTAAAATATGAAACTCCACGTACTAAGTGTAAACGGTAAGGATGAACATGTAGGCCATATCCCCACTTCAAAAATGTGAGAAATTTAAAGTAGAAATTATGAAACTCATCGCACTAATCGTGAGTGGTAAGCATGAGCATGGAGGCCTTCAACCCAATTGGAAATGTAAGCCATCTGTTATCCCGTAAAGAAGGATTTAATGCTCAGATTCGATCCACCGCTAATTCCACAGCAATATCGGCCACAACAAAATATTTCATCAATGTATTAGGGACATGGAAGAATGGGCAACCATAGATTGGATTGACATTAATTTTCCAAGAAGGGCAACTATATATATTAACAACAGGTTCACCGAAAGCACCACAGATTGGTACAAGTTCGACGAGTTTACATGACAACTAAACACTTATATTCAAACTAATTTCCTGGACATTATAATACAAATTACTTCACAGAACTTAACTGTCTACTATCAAATGTTTTGCAATTACCGCCCACACTTCGGGTAGTGCTCTAATGGAAGAAATGCAGTTACCTACATCCGCTGAAGGCAGGCCCAGAAATGATACAAGGAAAAAGGGAAGAATCGTTTAATTGGTCTAACAGAGACGGACCATGTAACATAAGCGGCAAAGGCATGTCTGGAATTTCAGGAATGTCACCCTCACCCTCCAGCATCCTCACAACGTCCACCATTCGAGGTCTGGATGCCACCATAACATGTGCGCACAGAATACCGATTGAAACAACTCTCTTCATCATGCTCTCCGCCCCGCTTTGCCGGATTCTCTCGTCTATTATTTCACTGGTTCTGCCTTCTTTCACTAGCGTCCATGCCCAATCCGTGATGAGATAATGAGGTTCCGAATACGAAGTAGCTCCCAGAGCTTTTCGGTGCCAAGAAATAATGTGTTCAGCGGCTCCCCTTAAAAAAAAAACAAACATGAACCAGGAGCCAAAAAGCTGCCTTCTAACCAATATGGACTGAACGAAATTACAAATTCAAAATTCAAATTTGATTTCCTTTAGCGCCTTTAATAAATTCAAAATAAAACGGAATTTGGAAAACGTTGGTAGATGAGGAAGCCAACGGAGGTTGCAGGAGGAGACGTGACAGGTCTGGCAGTGGTCGCAGATACATTGAATGCTAGAGCTTGCCGGAGGTAGGGTGATCGAGTTGCCGGAATATGCATGGATATGTAGCATGCCTTAGGAGGCACGAATGTCCTGTCACAGGTACTTAACGCTCATTTATGTTTCTATAGGATTGG
Source organism: Pinus tabuliformis (assembly GCA_031772625.1). Taxonomy (NCBI): domain Eukaryota; kingdom Viridiplantae; phylum Streptophyta; class Pinopsida; order Pinales; family Pinaceae; genus Pinus; species Pinus tabuliformis. The sequence continues at coordinate 755,959,106 of CM062808.1, read as the reverse complement.
AATGTCCTGTCACAGGTACTTAACGCTCATTTATGTTTCTATAGGATTGGAAATAGGAACTGCCTAATTACACTGGATTGCACGGATTGCACCAAATTTTGTTAAATTCGGCTTTGAGGTGACATGGTTGAGTAGGATAAGGTTTATCTTCGGCACACTTTAATAATAATGTCTCGTTGGGATATTCAAACTATTCCGTTTGAGTAAAAGTGACCATTAATTTCACCAAATTTTATAAAAAAAACTATAAAATTTATTTAATTAGATATTGAATATAAAAATATAATCAGAAGAAATTTATTATATAAATTAAAAAGGAGCAAAATGCAAGGCGTTGCTTACCATATAGGCCACAGCTAGATTAAAGGCAGACCTATGAGAGTAGGAGCCTGATCTGGCCGCCAGTTTTCCTGTCACGGAAGGTATCAATGTAAGCACTGTGTATCCACAGGCAACTGGGTTCGCTACTACAATAAATCTACAAAACATTTGCAGTATGTAAAACCGGGAGTATTGGAAACCAAAAAAAAATAATTTGATGACGTTAGCTGGGATATATTATTTATCACCATTACTCCGCAACGTACATGAAGGCAGGACAGTAGTGATATTTGGCAAGCAACGTGCGCCGCGAGGACAGAGAAGGAGGGGAATGATCATCGTTTGCTTATTCGTCCCATCAAGATTGCAGCGTCGGCAACCGTGGCGCCTATTGCCAGCCGAAACCTCTGAGAAGAAGTTGCGCCGTTAGTTCTCTGATTTTTATTTTCCTAGGGAGCTTTATTTTATGTGTAATCCCTGGTACCAAATCCAGCAGAGATTTTTTAAAAACTTGAATAAGTGGTGTAATATATAGATTTAAAAACATGAATTTAAGTTGTGTAATATATAGATTTTTAGTGTTTAAGGGGTTTTCTAGGGGTTGAATCCATTTATATATTTAAAATAACATTTTAAACAATAAAAAATCATATATTTTTTTTAAATTGTTTTGTCAAATTATTATGAAAAACTCTATTTTATCTATAAGGTAGACTACACCATTAGTAAATCATAAAATTAATTTGAAGCTCTTTCCTTTTATAACATGGCAATAAATTCAAGTGAACTAAACTAGGAAATGAAATAACATACTAAATAAATTGACAAAGAAAAACTATATAACTATATTAAAGTATGTAAATAAAACCCTCAATAAAATTAAATCATACAAGTAAATAAAAATAATAATTTGTTTTTATTTTTCATTTTATTTTGACATGGCTAAAATGTTTACCATGCATTACATTATATTAAAACTCTACCATGCTACTTTAATGCTCATGCTAAAGACGTTATTCATCCTAAAAATCTTTAACTCTAATTGTTATCTATTCCAAGATTAGCTTTGGCATGCATGGTACATGCATGTGTGTATTTGTTTCTCTTGTTGTCATTGACATGGGTTCTGACAAGGGTGACAATGGTTTCAACCTTGCCTTGGCATTTCTTCATAGACATAGTGTGATGGTGTTCTCTCTTTGGTTGAGCTTTGATTTTCAGATGGTTTTGGAACCAGGAGAGGTGGTCTCATGAAAGCTATCAAATGTCCTAGAAATCCCTTGACCGGTAATGGCAGGATACATGGTAGAGGCCCAGGGTGGAGATGAGAAAATTCTTCAAGGTATTGGTGAAGAATTCAAGAGGGATCCATGCTTGTTTAGGGCCTAGTGATCCCTTGATCATTTTTGGTAGGATTGTGATAAATCCTAGTAGTGTATGCTTCTTTTTTTGGGCCTAGGAATCCCGTGATCGGTAATGGTGGGACTATTGTAAAGTCTAGTTGGGTAGGTGTTGCTTCGTGTCTAGAAATCCCTTGATCGCTAATGGCAGGATATGCAGTAAATCCTGAGGAATTCGTGGTTTTTTTGTTGTGAGTCCCACATTCATTCTTGGAATATGGCACGAGGTTGATTGTCTGAATGAAAATTTTGGTTCAACACAATCTATCATCGGCTGGTACATGGAAGTCCCTGACTTTGTTGGCTTTTACATATGTTAATAAGAGTTATTTTCCTCTTGTATTTCAAGAGTATTTATATGTGTTATTTGGGTGGCTTTGATGGTTTTTCTATCATTACTATTATTTTGATTATATGTTGGTTATAAGCATGGTTTTAATATATACTTTAGTTATGGATCTGATCATGTTTTGATTATTGAATGAATGGTTAATGAATGTATGACCTAATAGATGATAATGCAACTATTATGAGGGGGCATCATACATTCTTGATGATTCTCAAATAAGTATGATACCCTTATGTTCAGATATGTAATTATGACCCATAGATTACATGTTCAAAATGTGTTTTACGAAATGTATGTCATCGTCAGGCCTTGTTAGTTCAAGTTCTTATCTAAGTTTTGCATTAATAGATTTGTCCTTATGTCATTCATCATTTTGGAAAGTTCTATCAAGTTTTGGGCAGAGGTATGTATCCTAGCCCTGAAAAAGTGGCTCAGATCTTGGGGTTGCATACACAAAACTATGTAACTAAGACTACAGTCGTTGGGAGGCAAGGTTATCCATGCAACTCAAGGCTTACATTCACTAGCTTGCATTTTTATGTAAGTGAATGGGAGTCACGGTTAGTGAAAAAGCAAGTTAGCTCAAGGTTCGGCCAGCTAGAGTGGTTGTTTAGTTCCTAGGGGTCTTGTACCTCTTAAGGAAGGTCAGTAAAGTTTTGCTTGGATGATTCCACTTCCTTAATTGTACCAAGGAGGTTCAGTCATATCATACTAAATATTCGTCACATATTTACCTCAGTGGGCCAGTGAAATTAGGTATGTGTGGAAGGAGATTGTCACAGATTGGTATCAGAGCATGGTTCAACACTTGGACTCGATGGTTGAAATGGGTTTTTCATGCATGCATGTTAGTTTCTATATCTTCATATGTGTTCTAGTTTCGAAATGTTGTGGAGAGACTAAAATACATGAGATCTTAATAACCCAAATATTGTTTCTAGAAATTCCACCTAGAAGTGTATTAATTAGATTATTAACCTATTTTTTAATATTTCCTAAGTCTAAACTTAGGAAATCTGGGTAATTAATAAATATTAATTGAGATAAGGTGAAAATCATTTAGAAACTCATATGGATCGATTCTCATATGATCTTGACCCTTGATTAAGTTTTAATCTTGATCGTTGATGTTCCAACAGAGGATTATAAGAAGAAGTTGATGAGTAGATGGAGAAGACACTTGAGTCACTTGTGAGAACCATAGAGAGTTTTATTTCCTTGGAGATTTCAATTTTCCAAAGAGCAAGTAGTGATGGAAGAGTTTAAGCTTTAGCAGGGAAGCAGAGACAGACAAGGGTACAGACAGTGAGGCTGCAGGAAGATTTCTAGATTTGGCGAGTGCATTTGTAGAGTAATAGGTAGGCACAATAAGGCTAATGCAGGGGTTGTGCAGAAGCCTCTACAACCAATTTTGCTTGAGAAAATTCGATTTTTAGTTCCAAATGTCGGGAATGTACTCCAGAAGGCCGAAGTGACATTTTCTCATCCAATGGCATATAAGACAAATACAGGAGTAGCTGATTTAGGCAATGCATGTGAAGAAACTAGAAAAGAGTGATGTAGACCTGCATAGACCAGTTTGGACGGCTCACTTGGAGGTGCAATGATAGCCTAGATTTGTTTGTGGGGTGAGTAGAATTCCTCACTATATTTTTACCAGTATTTTTCTCTGTAGGATAGTTAGATTCGGCATTGAGTTATACTTTAAATTTCTCACCGCTACATAATAATAAAAACCATGAGCTACTGCACCGATTTTCCCAAGTTGGGTTTTTCATGGACATTTGTCCAAAAATAACTGTGCTTATTTTTATGTGCCTGTGTGCTAATATTTTCTCAGTTTCCAACACTATTTTCTTCTACTGTTTATTTGTGAAGGTTGCGGTGTGAATTATTTGATATTTGTCGTAGCAAATAGATTGTTAAATTAATTAACAATTAGAAAATAATTTTGAGTTGTTGTAATAGGATTTTAGTAGTGAAATTTTCTCATGGTATCAAGGCATGAGTGATTAACCGGGAAGCTTAAAAGAGGATAAGGGAATTTCTTTTTTCAGAGGGAGCAGCAGGTGAAAAGTCTCAGACGCTGCATAACACCTAGATAGACAGATCAAATTGTTGGGAAAGGGTTCGATTTTCAGTTACAAGTTGGTAGAAAAATTGATATGTCCAGAATAATGATTCCAAGAGTCACAGTGACCAACAACAAATCATATTTTCACTTAGAAGATTCCTTGGTTGGATGTAGAGGTTTTCGCAGCAATAGAATTAGTGTCGATGTGGAAGAGAAAAGCACACACGTGGGAAAATTTCTCTCATGGGACTTCAAGTTTTAGAAGTTTTATTTTTGCAGTTGCAAATTGGGAGTAGCTGAGGGAAAATTTCCTCACTCCAAAAGGGAGAGTGAATAACATAACAATAACCAAGAAGATGGAAAAGAGGGACTTTTAGATAAGTTTGTTAAGATGGCCAATGTTAGGCTTAGAGATTGGGATAGGTTGGAGGGTCCTCCAACTATGTCATCTGGAAGCCTAGGATGTCCTTCCTTCTAGATGAACATGGTCTAGAAACATATATAGATAATGTGGTAGCAGTACCCCAAGACACTATTCAGATGAAGGAGTACATTAGAGAAATGGCGAAGGAAAAGTGAATAATCTTGGATGGACTTTGAAATCATATAATCTCACATATATCTGGCTAGAACATGGCCAAGGAGATGTGGGATAGCCTTCAATGTTATATCATACTTCTTCTGAGCAACAGAAGATGTTTATCCAGGAGAAGCTGAGAAGCATCAAGATGCAGAAGGGCAAGAGTACATATGGCTTCCTCACTAGGATTTAGGATGTCTGTTATCAGCTAGTAGCCATTGGGGAGGATTCCAGATCTACAGAGCTTGTACGACTAGCACTAAATAGTGTCTCAGAGGATTGGAAGGTATTTTTCCAAAGTATCTTGGGTGGAGACACATTGTTAAGATGGGATAAGTTGTGGATTGATATACAACATGAGGAGTTTAGGTGTGCTCTATTGGTGAGTACCATCAGTGGCAGTAGTAGTAAGGGTGTGAAGAGGGAGAAGGAAGAGGAAAATGTGGCCTTAGCATCCAATGGTCCCAGTCAGGAGGTAGGGGGAGAAGAAAAAGAAGGACCTGTCAAAGATCAAGTGCTTCAGATGTGGTGAGTTCGGTCACTATAATACTTAGTGTCATCTTAAGAAGAAGAAAAAGGAGGAGCAGGACTAGAAAACAACATCTATAAATATTTGTAAGTTTTCCTCCAAGCTATAGGAATTTATCTCGATTTTTGGATCTATATCTCCAAGAAATTGGTGTGGCAATCTATACCATTTGTCCCAGACCAATGTAGACATGGGTAGGGTCCATTGAGGTGTCCTCCTTAAGGATCATTACATGCTATGAGGGCCCACATTATTTGATAGAAGGATGGATTGGTGTCGGTGATGCAGTCAAATTCCAAGGTGACAGTTGCAGACTAGTAGCAGTTAGATGCTAAGGAGCGAAGTGTAGTGTTGGAAGAAGTGTAGTGTAGAAGAATGCAGAGTCAGACGCAAATTATTCAATGGACACTATAGTAGCCAATAGCAGTTAAAATTTAGAAGATAGATGCATCTTAATTCAAAAAAATTATTTAGTATATTTGATTCTTATCAGTTGTAGTAGTTGGAGTCGCAGCAACAACAGTAGAGAGGGAGTTCCAGTGCGGATGCAGGGTTGGTAGTAGTATGTAAGTGTTAGTAGGAACAAAAGTGTAGCATCAAGGTTGTGTAGTGGTTGGTGGGCAATGGCCATACATCAATGATGTGATAGAGGGTTGTACAAAAATAAGGTGTTGTGGCAAGATGTGCCACACTAGAGTTATAGAAAACACCTTCCTTGCTAAGAGGGAGTGTTATTTTTTGTAGCATTAGAGGTGTTGTAGTCTCCAAATTTTGTGGAGAGGCTAAAGCACATGAGATCTCCATAACCCAGAAATCATTTTTACAATTTCCATGTAGAAGTGTCTCAATTAGATTATTAACCTATCTTTTTATATTTCCTCAGTCTAAACTTAGGAAATCTGGTTAAAAAATAAGTATTAATTGAGATAAGGTGTGAATCGTCTAGAAACTCACACAGATAAACTCTGATATGATCTTGACCCTTGATTAACTTTTAATCTTAGTCGTTGGAGATCCAAAAGAGGATTATAAGAAGAAGTGCATGGGTAGATGGGGAAGACACTTGAGTCACTTGTGAGAATCACAAAGAGTTCCATTTCCTTGGATAGTTTTATTTTCTAGAGAGCTAGTAGCATTGGAAGAGTTCAAGCTTCAGTAGGGAAGTAGAGACATAGAGGGGTAGAGATAATTAGGCTGGAGGAATATTTCTAGATCTCGTGTGTTCTTTTAGAGAGGAAGAGATAGCCATAGTAAGGATGAAAAAGGGGTTGCGTAGAAGCCCCTAGAGGCAACTTTATTTTGCTGGTGAGAAGCCTAATTTTAGTTTTAGAGGTTGGGAAATTGTTTCAGAAGGCTAGAGAGATAGTTTCACAGCCAGTGGCAAAGAAGACGGTTACATGAGCAGTTGATTTAGCCTATGCATAGGAAGAGACTACACAAGAGTGACATAGGCCTGCATGGACTAGTCTGGAAGACTCACTTAAAGCTACGGTCAAATCCCAGATTTGTCTCTAGGGTGAAGAAAATTCCTCGCTAGATTGTTTCAAGTATTTTTCTCTATAGGATGCCAGATTCAACATCCATTCTTACTTCAAATATCTTACTACAACATAATAATAAAAACCATCACTTGCTGCACTAGATTTCCCAAGTTGGGTTTTTCTGGGGACATTTGTCCAAAACTAGTTGTGTTGATTTTTATGTGTGGGCACTAGTATTTTCTCAGTTTCTAGTGCTATGTTCTTCCGTAGTTTATTTGTGAAGGTTACAGTTTGAATTATTTGGTTTTTGTTGTAAAATATATATTGTTAAATTAATTAACAATTAGAAAAATAATTTTCAGTTGCTGCAATAGGATTTTAGTAGTAAACTTTTCATAATGCATATCAGTTGTATATGTATTTTTTATGGATGTCAGTGTCTATATGTTTTTTATGCATGAATTGTTATGGTTATGGTTGTCATGCATGGGGTCATCATATGTAGTTGGTATTGTCATTCATGATGTTGATATATTGATGTGATTATGATTATACATGCATCGTGCTAATCTGGACTGATTTTCTAGATGATATTTCCTTCCCTGAACTTCATTGAGGTATGTTGAGTACGTTTATATTTTGGTTTATCTAACATGATATGTTTATAGGAAGTATAAGATCAAATATGACTATCGAAATTGTATATTAAATTTCATGAGACTCTCCCAACATATCAGATGAACAACATGTTGATGGGTACTCCCTTGACATAGAAAACACTTTGAAGAGTTTGAAGGCAGAGATAAGAAGTTACAAAGAAAATAATGATCGGATGATTCAGTTAGAGGAAAGACTTGCTAGGGCACAAGAGAAACAAGCAGAGATCAATTCAATTATCCTTCAAGGCTTGTCATATTTGTAGAGATAGGGACCTCTTAGGATCATTCATGTACAAGTAAACATGACTAATGGACCATATGGTATTAGATCTCATAGTGGGTACAGGTCGGATAGAGATGAAATGGTAAGAGATACCATATTTTTAGATACACCTGATAGGAGTGGCAGTGGACATGGGCTTTATTCTAGATCTAGTTTAGACAAGTATTACGGTCATCATCGCTATCATCCTTATAGGAGAAGTGGCAGGGGATATTTTCTAGATGAGTTCAAGAAAGCCAAGACACCTACATTTGATGGAGAATTGAACAATTTGAAATATGCAGAGGCTTGGTTACCTGGAATGAATTAGTTCTTCAAGTTGCATGTTTACACCGAAAACATGAAGGCTAGGATAGCTAATTTCAAACTCAAAGGGAAAGCAGACATCTATTTGGAAGATGTGAAGTGGGTGAGAGACATCACAACATAGGAGTTGAGTTGTCATGAATTCAAGAGACTTTTGAGGAAGAAGTACTTGTAAAAGAGGTGTTATGACACTAAAGCTAAGGATTTCTATGAGTTGAATATGGGATCGATGAAAAATGAGGGGTACACAGCTAAGTCGCTGGAGTTATTGAGGTTTGTACCATATATTAAGGATGAGATATCAAAATTTTAGATAGTTTTTAGTGGATTACCATTATCATGAGTATGATAAGCCTCCATGACTGGAAGAAGCCATTGGTAAGTTGAAACACTATTATGAGAAATTAAAGCGTAAGAAAAAGACTCATCAAGATTGGAAAGGGAAATACAAAACTAAAGGTAAATGGCCCCCAAAGCGAACAATAACTCAGGATGCAGGTGAGAAAAATATTTTTATTCCATACAAGAAGTTTAATGTACTTGAGAAGGGACACGGGGTCGCAGTCTGGAGAGAAAAAAAATAGAGATGGTGGTAGGGGATAGTTACAGTGTTGGATATGTGGCAAGGAGAATCTCAAGAAGAATTGTTCAGTGTATCAGGGTGTTAAACCTTAGATCTATAGTGTATTGGAAACACAAATACTTGGGGATGTTGGGGAGAGAATTCCTCAAATATTTGTGGCATTGGATAATAGGAAGGAAAATCACAAGTCATCAATTATCGATATTGATGGTAAGCTTTGCGATCAAGTTGTTTCTATCTTGATTGACCCTAGATCTATTTATAGTTATGTTAACACTAACTTGGTGGATAAGTGTGGTTTGAGAAAAGAACTGCATGCAAAGTCTTGGTTAGTGTAGTTACCTACAGGTACTAAGAAACGAGTTCATCACTGGGTAAGAGCTTGTGCATTTGAGTTTAATGTATGTCTACATCAGTGCATTTGAGTTTACTTCCATTAGGATCATATAATATAATTTTGCATATGGATTGGTTGTATCTTCACAAGAATAATGTGGATTGTTATGAAAAGGCCATTGAGTGCTTGGATGACAATGGAGAGCAAATAATATTGAAGGGTAATAAGAAGGCAACATTGGTTAGAATGGTTATAGTTATGAAAGTGAAGTGTAGTTGTGAGAAATGATGTGTTTTTTTTGTAGTTCATATCTCCAGTGATAAAGGTGAGGACGATGAGGATGCAGAACTTTAAGGGGTACCCAGTCTTGCAACAGTTTCAAGATGTGTTTCTAGTAGACATTTTAGAGTTGTCGCCTAACAGGGAAGTGGAATTATTTATTGAATCGGTACCACTGGTAACACCAACATCAAAGGCACCTTACATGATGAGTACTCCGAAGCTAGTGGAATTGAAGTTGCAGTTGAAGGAAATGCTTTACAAGGGATACATTAGGCAAAGTGTGTCACCTTGGGGTGCACCAGTGTTGTTTTTGAAGAAGAAGGATTGTACTCTCAGGTTTTTCATTGATTATAGGAAGTTGAATAAGGTGAAAATTAACAACATGTATCCATTGCCAAGGATCAATGATTTGTTTGATCATTTGAAGGGAGCAGTAGTGTTCTCGAATATTGACTTGAGATCCAGATATCATCAGGTATGCATCAAATAAGAGGACATCTACAAGACTATTTTTCAGACCAAATATGGGCATTATGAGTTTGCTGTAGTTCCTTTCTGTTAGACTAATGCTCCAGCTACTTTCATGTGTTTAATCAATAATGTGTTGCGCCATTATCTAGACAAGTTTGTGATTGTATTCATTGATGATATATTGATATATTCTAAGAATTAGGAAGAGAATTCCAAACACTTAGTAGCAGTTTTGAGATTGATAAGAGAGCATTAGTTGTATTCCAAACTTAGTAAATGTAGTTTCTTTTAGACAGAGGTACATTACCTGGGACATATTGTTTCCAAGGAAGGCATGTCAATGGATCTTGACTATATAAGAGCTATCATGGAATGGGAAACTCCTAGAAATGTGGATGAGGTTAGATCATTCATTGGGTTAGCATGGTACTATAGGAGGTTCATCAGTAATGTTTCACAAATTGCCAACTCTATTACATCATTTCATAAGAAATGAATGAAATTTGAAAGGATAGAAAAATGTGCAACAAGCTTTGAGAAGTTGAAGCAGCTTTTCACCAATGATCCAATTCTAAAGATTGACATCAGAATATATTGACAACGGTGAAGAAGTTCTACTATTGGCTGAATTTGAATAAAGAGGTGACAGGGTCTGTTGTGATATGTTTGGTGTCAATAGGTAAAATCAGAGTGTAAGCATATGGGTGGATTACTATAGCTGAGTCTGATTCCAAAATGGAAATGGGAGGTCATTTCCATGGATTTCATCACAGGTTTTCCGAGGACATATAAACAATATTACTTTATCATTATTGTGGTTGACAATTCAGCTAAGGTATCTCACTTCATAACAGTTAATCTTACTTATTCATCAAGTGAGGTAGCATAGGTCTTCATTAGAGATATTGTGATATTGCATGGTATTCCTAGGAAGATTATGTCAGATAGAGATTCCAAGTTCACTTCCAAGTTTTGAAAAGAGTTCTTTGCAGGTTTGGGTACAAATTTGGCCTTCAGTACACCTAATCATCCACAGAAAAATGGACAGACAGACAGGGTCAAAAGGATTCTTCCACTGGTTGAGCTTGCTTACAACAATGAGTATCAGAATTCACTGAGGATGAGTCTATTTGAGATACTATATGGGTGGAGTTTTAATACTCCAATCAGTTGGAGTGATCCAATGAATAGGGTGTTGTTAAGAATAGACATGTTGACAGAGATGGAACATGAAATATAGGTTATCAAGAAGAATCTGAAGGCAACACAAAATAAACGAAAGCGTTATGTAGATTATCATAAGGCCTTTAAGGATTTTTAGGTTGGGGAAAATGCGTACTTGCGCATCAATGCCAAGAAGAGATCTTTAAGTATTGGTTCATGTGCAAAGTTAGAATCTCGATATTGCGAGCCTTTTAAGATCCTTTAGCGTATTTGACCAGTGGTCTACAGACTTACACTGCGTTCAACAATGGAAGTCCATGATTTTTTCCATGTTGCATTGCTTAAAATATATGTAAAGGATGTTAATCATGTGATTGATTGGTCTATATTGCAGTTGGAGCTACAAGGAAAATTCCATCTAGAACCTCAGTGCATTTTGCAGCGGAAACAACTCATACTCTGAAACTAAGAAATCAAGCAAGTCTAAGTGCAGTGGAAGCAATTTTGGCATGAAGAAGCTACATGGGAGATGGTTGATCATACGTGGGTTATGTATCCTTCATTATTTGTCGATGAAGGAAAATGAGATTTGTTATATGTACATATTTATGTATGGTTGTTATTCTAAATACCACAATGAGTTTTGTTATAAGGCTCCAATAAGCAGTATGGCAGTCATATTGGTTTTTGTTTTCAACAAGTTATTCATTGTAAATATTTCATCGAGCTAATTTATAAAGCTCCATGCGAAGTATGTTTTGGTTTTAAGTGGTATCGCTTGTTGTAAGTGTCATAGAACATTGAGGACGGTGTTTCCCTAAGGGGGATGGGTATGTAACAACCTCAGGTTAAACTTTCATGTATGAAAGTTAATAAAGGCATGTAATTTGGTTATTTTGATGTCATTGGCATCAGTTTTGTTAGGTGTGACATTGGTTTCAACCCCGCCTCACAATTTCCTGATAGCCATAGTATGATAGAGTTATGTCTTTAGTTGAACATGGATTGCTGGGATTGATGGATGGTTTTTAAAGTGGATGAGGTGGTCTCAGGAAAATTACCAAGGCCCTGGAAATACCTTGACTAGTAATGGTGGGATATGTGAGGGGAGACATGAAAATTCCTTAAGGTATTGGTGACGAAATCTAGAGGAATCCATTCTTGTTTAGGGCCTAATGATCCCTTGACTGGTTCTGGCAGGATTACAATAAACCCTAGTAGTGTATGTTTCTTTATTTGGGCCTAGGAATCCCTTGAATGGTAATGGAAGGATTGTGGTAAACTCTGGTTTGGTAGGATATTGCTTTGGGCCTAGAAATGCCTTAACTGATAACAAAAGGATATTTGGTAAAGCTTGAGGAAGCCCTTTTTATGTAAGTCCCACATTCATGCTTGGAATATGGCATGGGGGTGGTTGGATAAAAGAAATATTTGGTTCAACCTAATATATTGCCGGGTGGTACGTGGAAGTCCCTGACTTGGTTGGCTTTTGCATATGTTAATAAGATCTATTTTCCTCTTGTATTTCATGAGTATTTATACTTGTTATTATGTGGCTTTGATGGTAATTTTATCATTTTTATTGTTATGGTTATATGATTGTTATAGGCATGGTTTTATGATAGAATTTAGTTATGGCTCTCATCATGTTTTGATTAGTTAATGAATGGTTAATGAATGTATGACCTAGTACATGATAATTGTACAATTTTGAGGGGGAATCATACCTTCTTTCTGATTCTCAGATAAGTATGAGACCCTTATGTTTAGATATGTAATTATGAATTGTAGATTACATGTTCACAATGTATTTGAAAACATGTCTGTCATGTTCAAGCCTTGTTAGGTGAATTTATTCTCTAAATTTTTCATGAATGGCTTTGTCCTTATGTCATTCATCATTCTCAAAAGTTCTATCAAGTTTTGGGTAGAGGTTTGGATCCTAACCTTGACAAAGTGGCTCATATCTTAGGGTTTCATGCCAAAAATTGAGTAATTTAGACACTAGTCATTGGGAGGTAGGGTTATCCATGTGATTGGAGGCTTAATGTTGCTATATTTCCTTGTTATGCAAGCGACTGGGACTCTAGGTCAATTGAAAAGCAAGTTAGCTCAAGGTTTGGACATCTAGGGTGGTTGTTTAGATCCTGGGCATCCTGTAGCTTCCGAAGAAGGTTAGTAAATTTTTTGTTAGATGATTCCACTTACTTAATGTACCTATGAGGTTGAGCCATATCATAGTAACTCTTCATCAAATATTTACCCCGATGGACTGGTGAACTTGGGTAATTGTGGGAGGAGGGTGTTATAGATGTGAAGGTGATACAGAAGCCCAAAGGATATAACTATACTAGAGGAGTTATTAGAGTTAGGGAGAGTGGTTTATATAGGCTAAAGACAAAACCTATAGAGAAAGGGAATAAAAAGGTTTGTAAGACTCAAATGGAGTTGAGTTCGAGAGCGAGTTTGCAATTCCTAAGGGAGAATGTACAACCCAAGATGAGTGCATTATCAGAAGGAAGAAGGAATAATTCAACACCCTACATGGAGGAACCTTGGAATGTCATGAAAGCCTATGAGGAGAGGAAGAAATGAGAGGATTCTAGTGGTGAGGAAAATTCCAAGAAGGGTGTTGTTCATAACAAGTGAAGCCTTTGTTCAAAATTTCTTACAGCATTCAGAGATGGAGTTCGTAAAAAAGGGATATCATTCTCCTTCCCCAAGAAATTCAATTTAAATTTTATTCCATAGGATTATATATATATGAAAACTAGATTACAGGGAAAACTATAGAAGAATCCTAATTGAAACTAGTCACTAACTATGAATATTCTCTTTTAGTTTTCTTGAAAAGATTGAAAAAATTGAATTACATTTATTGCATGTACAATATTATTTTTCTCCATAAAACAAGAATCACCAGCCAAAACAACATCAAAAGATTTTTTTCAAATTTCCAAGTCAACTTTCAAGATATGATAGTCTACACCATCAATTTTATTAGTCTGCCAATATTTCATAGCTCAGATATCTTCAATACACATTTTAATTTTTCAAAAGGAAATAAAGTGTTTTTACAGTTTTATAATCCTTATCAACCATTAAGGGAATCAATTACAGGTTCCAAAATTCATTAGAATCATATAGTAAGCTCAAAATATTAGCTCCAACAATGCATAGTCGACCAAAAGAGCAGTTCAAATTAAGGACTTTTTTTTTAAGATTTGTCAAAGGAAATAAATGTAACATTTTTATTGTTGTTATTAAAGGAATTATAAGCCATAATATAAATGGACCCCTTTTACCAACAAAACTCAAGGAGGTATAATATAAAAGTCTGTCATCATCATAAATGGTACCAATCATTCCATAACCACTTTATTTACTATATATGATTACCACCTATCATGCCATAAGACTCAATCCCAAAAATCATTATGAAATCATACTATTGGTTTCATCAATGATTTAAACATGATAATTATAAAGGATTTGATTAGTTTTTATATTATTATTTCCACCCCTAATAGTGCTCAACCATCATCTTCTACATTCTCCATTTCATGCACCCTATCTAAATTTACTCCATCGCCATTCATTGTTATTGTTCTACCACACTGTCATGCAAAGAGACTAAGATAAACATCTAAAACTCATATTTCTTGAGCACAAAAGATTGTTATAGTTGTAAGGTTTGAACCAGTTGGCAAGAATTTCTTAGAAGCATATCCAAAAATGAAAAAAGTGATTACATAAGGTGGGATGCCTTAAAGTATTTGAGAAACTCCAGGGGCATAGTGTTGAAGTGACTCAAGAAAGTTTTAGGGAATTTTATGGAGTATAAGCCAAAATTGGTGATATTAGGTTGAAAATATAAGAGTCTATACTTGTAGAGGAAACTGGACATACCACGACTTGTGAAAATTGGTTTAAATGTTAGATATTTAAATATGATTCATGGGAAGAAATTCTCATAAATCCAAAGATATTGGTGACAAATTGGAAAAATGTCAATCCTATATCAACATTCAAGAAGAAATGGCAAGACCTCCTCCTAGTCCTTCAACATTTCCTGATTAGTAAAAGGAGGTATGGAATAGTATTCTTTTACCATATTTGACTTCTAATGCATTTTAAAAAATGACAAGAAATCAATTTAGCATACTATATTATCAATAGTCTTTAAAATATGGCATTTAATATTCAGATGAATTCAAAAAACATTGACATGAGTTTATATAATTTTCGCCTTGTCCAAAATTTGAATGAAGAAGAGTTGTGTCAAAAGTGATATGATTGAGAGGATTTCATCCTAAGAAATCACTTCAAAGAGGTTTCTGAAGAAAAAACTGACATTAACAAGTAAAGTGCTTATGCATGTGGTCAATTAAGCCATATGTCATCGGATTGTCCAGAGAATGCTACAAGATGGATAGGGGCACAAATACTACAAATTGAAGTTGAACCTCCAAAGACAGAAGAAGAAGAATGTGTTAATGATACAGAGGAAGGAGAAGCCTTAATGATGAAGAGAGTTTTGTTGAAGACAAATGAGGATTTATGTGGACCAGTTCAAAGGAGAATTTTCTCAGAACCAAATGTAAAGCAGAAGATAAACATTTCAAGTTAATTATTGATAATGGTAGTACTGAAAACTTTATTTCTACATAAATGGTAGAAAAGTTAAAGTTGGAAAGGGTGCCACGTCCTACAACATACAAAGTTTCATGGTTGCAGAAATGTCATCAAGTTTTTATGAATGGACAGTGCCAAGTGGAGTTTCATATCGATGAGTATAAAGAACAAGTGCTTTGTGATATTATACAAAAGGATGATTGTCATGTTTTATTAGGAAGACCATTGAAATATGATAGGAAGTTGAGCTATGATGGCAGGAAGAACACCTATGCCCTTGAGAAAGATAATATTAAGCATGTATTATTGGCTATAAAAGAGGAAGGAACCAAGGAAAATTTTGAATTAAGAATATTGTTGATGAGTGGAAAGAAGATGGTGACGAAAGACACAGATAATGTGAATTAGGGATAAGAAGATAAGACTGAGGTTGTAGCCATGGACTTGAAGGTAATTGACTCACCTTCAAAAAATCAAAATGTAATTAATTTTGATATTGTGGAAACTAATGAAATGTTTAGTGGTCGGTTTTCAATTAGAAACAAGGATCAACCAAGCATATCTATGGTAGAAGTTGTTATGAGTGAAGAATTTTTAGTCAATGAGGAAAAGGAAGGTGTCAAGGAGGTAAAAGGTTTTTTGGAATGTTGTGAGGAGATACAAAGAAAGGAACTTCAATCATCATAAAACCACTGAAAAGAGACCTATGAACACGAAGTGGAAGAAACTAAGAATACTAATTCCCTGGAAACTATAAAAATTTCTTTTCAAATGAATTATGATCTATTTGTTTCATGTGCAAGAAAAGTGTTCCTTATTATATAGGTTCAAATTTTTATAAAGAAATCGTTGAAAGGATTTATTGGAAGGATGGTCAAGTTTTTAAAAGTAGGTAAAAACAAACTGAACCTGTTGAATTGTGAAGCATGCAATACTTTAGGAAACACTTTGACAATTGATGCAAGGTTACATAAAAGTACCATTCCAATAGACTTCATAGACGAGATTCTTTGAATATCTTCAAGCCTGGGAGTATGATGTGGTGCCATTAATTATTTTTTGTGGACTTCTATAAGGCTAGTTTAATTTTCTTGAGCTGAGTTTGCTTGAGTTAGTTCCTTAATATTAGTGTTGAGTATTTTTTAATAATGGTCTTTATTTCCAAATGGGATATCAAGATGTTGAAGGGAAATTTATGAAATTTCTTACTTAAAATATTATCGAGGATCTAGCAGTTACTTGGAGATCATATTAGTTTGGATCTTGAACAATATTCTTGTGCATTTTAATGGGAAAATTGTATTTGCCATTATGGGATAGAAGAAATAAAGAAACAAATATATCATCTCTCTATATTCTGCTAGACTGTCAATCTAGTTTGAAGTAAGTGAAATAAAATATGTGAAAATAAAGGGCTTTGTTGATCAGATGTTAAATGGAGACAATTATTGTTGTTAAATTTGTGCTTCTGAATTGTTGAGCTAACTAATGAATCTTGACTAGTTCAGTTTCATTGTAAATCTAATTGCTATTGTATGAGGAAAATTACTTCAGTATGGATTTGTACAAGAAATATAAGGATATTTGTATGTTGGAGACCAATTATGAATTTAACTTTTGTCTTTTGTCTTGATCTATTGAAAAACAAGTGAATCCTAAATTAGATTTCCAAGAACGTTGGGGATCACCAAATTATCAATGCAAAGATAAATTTACCAGAATGATTTCTAATTGTTAAATACCCTGCTTGAATGGTGTAGTTGAGTGACCAACTAAGAGTTTTATTCTATGCATATTTGTTTTCAATTGTTTTGCTACTTCGAGATTGTCTAGAATGGAGATTATTTGGTGATACTGCCCCATTTTTTTTGTTAAAGATCGATACATTTGTGCCAAGGTTCGAAGTTTGTCATCTTAAGCATAACATGATTAATTAGGTTTAAGGATCATTGTGTTTGAGGGGGGCATGTTTTTCACCCTCAAGAATGTTGTGTTGGGTTTTGAGCAATGAGATATCTTGGTGCCATGGATTGGGTGTTTCCCTTTCTTAATCTACTTGATTACGGGAATCAAATTTGTTCCATGCCAAACATTCCTTCTTGTTATAGGGAAATTATTAAACTTTGGAAGCTAATTTATTTGGCTCAATGAGGGCCTTTAAGTCCAAATCCATTTCCTTCCTATGTTCTTTTGGCTATATTTAGCTCGGGGGAACCCTTTCTTCTTTTTGGTTTCTACCACTATTCACATTCATTATTTTTTTTGGATTTCTTTCGTTTTTTGTCATATTTGAGAAGGATCCAAATGTTCATGATAGTTATTACATTTAATTGGTAGTTGATCATAATCCACATCCTACTAATGAGTCCAATTATCTAGCTGGAGATTTATTATTGTTGGGAGTCTCTTATGAAGATACACTTCTACACAAATATTGGCACAAGATTGCATAAATTCTTAGGTTTTACTGAATCAATATAGTGGATCATAGAACTTCCAATGTTCCTAAAGAGGTCCTCATTCCAATAATGAAGGGGAAAATATGGAATTTTAACCCAAATAGGAACAATTAATTTGGGTTGAAAAGTGAACTCCATTTGTTTAGATGCAAGCCTTTGAGCTCCCATAAAATATGGCCCACTTTGGACAGCTTCTAAAAAGTAGATCTCTATCTCTTCCTTTTCAAAAGGAAAAGAGAAAAACCCTCTCAAATAAAAGGAAACATAAAGATTCCATTCAATCATGGGTCTCCAATTTGTATCCACCCAAAGATTCAAAGAGAGTGATGACAACAAGAATCCCATAAACTATATGATTAGGCCTCTATCTTCTAGCCTAAGAACCATTTCCATGGATTTATTGGTATGACACACGATTTAAAAGACTATCTTCTAGCCTAAGAACCATTGTCATGCATTGGTTGGCATGGAAGGCAATTATAAAGACATCATCATATTTTTCACAAATTGTGCCGGCTAGGAGCATTGGGAGCATTAAAAGCATGGATATCAAAATTAGGTAGAGGAGGCATAGGCCCTCTAAAACCTAAAACGATTAGCTAGGTGGTTAGAATTTCTTTAGTTCTTTCTTTCTCTTCACTATTTCATCTAAAAGTTTTAAAATAATTCAAAAAAATATTAAAACATTACCATGACAATAATTTGATTTGTATAGTTGAACAAAAACCATTATATATATATATATATATATATATATATATATATATATATATATAATTCTATATTTATTTTTGTTTGTAAATATAAATAAATTCTTCATTTTACCTAATTGGTTTAATTTAAAATTTTACCATTTTTAAAATTTTTAAAAATCTCACTGTATTTTTTAGATTATAATTTATTATCTATACATAATAACAATAAAATATGACATTTAGTTTAGTTATTTTAATTTATTTTTTTATAAAATTGTGCGGGTTTTAGATATATGGTGATTTAGTGCTTTGTAAAAGCCTTCCTTAATGTGAAGTTACCGAGTGATCCGGTGCTTTGTAAAAGCAGTGGTGAAGTTACCGAGTGATCCGGTGCTTTGTAAAAGCAGTGGTTGACGTGAAGTCACGGGTTCAATTTATTGCCCGATCTAGGAGATATATTGGACATGATGAAGATGTAGCCCCAACAAATTATATATATATATATATATATATATATATATATATATATATATACTAATAAATAAAATATATAAATACAAACATGTCTTCCTCTTACCAAACTTGAATTTTTTTTATAAAATTAATAAATAAGATATATAAATATAAGTTCGTCTTCCTCTTATATATCAGTAGTTGTTGGGTCCAACACTCTCTTCCTAGATGCTTTCTTCCTTTTTCCCCTTCCTAGTTTTTTGGCTCCTCTTATAATTTATTTATTTTTATTTTTTTATAAAAAATTTGATTACTTGTATTATAATAAGTTATTTTAACAATTAGATATGCAATTAATTTTATCTAGTTATCTAAAATACATTTATTTTTATTTTTCCTTCCCTTGACTTATTCTAATAATATTATATTATCTTAATAAAATTAATTTATTATATATATATATATATATATATATATATATATATATATATATAAATTTTTACAAAGTAGTTTAAACCTTTAGGTGTATTCATATAAACAATTAGTTAATATTTTGTTAATTTATTAAATAATCGTCTACGTTAATTTAACAAAATAGATAAAATTAACTTATATCATTTTTCTTATTCTAAAATTTATAGGTTTTTTTATGTATTTATTAAATAGTTATTACCTTTTAGAACTAACTATTAACATACATTTAAAATTACTTTATGTTAATATATATATATATATATATAGTTAGTTAGTTAAAAATTAAAGGTATGGTTATTGTGTCTTAATATAACCATCTTCCTATTTAATATAATAAATTAACTTATTTTTATGATCTAGGTCTCATTAACTCATCCCTGGTCAAATTTTAGACATTGGTCAATATAGCCGTTACCCGATCAAGAATTGTAGTTGTTGGAGGTTTGCTCTGACTATTTAACATGCAAAAGCTTGATCTGATTCTTCAACTTGTCCCGACGATGAACCACACTGGTTGGTTCTAAATGCTTCGACAAATGACATATCATTTGATTTACGCCGAAAATTCTCTCATAAACTTGTTATGGATCACAGAAGCCTCAATTCAACAAATATTACTTTTAATAATATAATATCTTATTTATATCTATTATAAAAATTTTGATTTAAAAATAAAGAGATAAAAAATTAAATATTAAATAAATAAATTTAATTTAAATAATATAAGTGATTAGAAACTTCCACAATTCATCATATTGTTAGATATTTCCATAATAACATTGTGTAATAAGAATGGCTCGTCCAATATTTCAAACTGTGACTCTATCTAAAAGGTTCTAAAATCACCATATGAAACGTTGTAGGGATCATACATGTTAGACATATCATATATATTACACAGTGCTATTCTAGCAATCTCTAACAATTAAATAATATATATTTTAAATTTAATAAGAGATGTACCTTAACTTATAATTCGAAATAAAAATTATGGATCATACATGCTAAATGGATCATATATATTACGCAGTGCTATTTGGGAAATCTCTAACAATTAAATAATAATTTTTTAAATTTAATAAGAAATGTATCTTAATTTATAATTTAAGTATAAAAATTTTAATAAAAACTTTTGACCGACACAGTTTTGAACCAAGTGTGGTTCCTATGGTCATGAAAAACTCACTCCCAAACTTAAAATGTAGTTTATTTATCAAATGACAAACATGTAAAATATATATTTGAGCGAGTTGATAAGTGAATTCAGCACGTTCTTTTATTACTTTATTTTTAAAATAGGCGTAACAACTTCAATTTTTTATGATTTTATTTCATAGACAGCCGTGTAAATGAAACCACATATAAGTCTCTATATATATAGTTTTGTAAATCAAACCATGTATACGTTTATATATGGTTTTTCAATTGGTGTTGGGAACAGAACGCCAGGAAGTATGTCTATATCTATGTATATATGGTTTTCCAGTCGGTGTTAGAAATATAACGCTACGAAATCCAGAAGTCATATATACAAATATTCAGCGGATCCATGGCTTCAGACGGCGATCATAAGAAGCAACAGCTCAGACTGTTTGGAGTGGATCTCACCCAACGCTACACGAATTTCAGCCGCAACGACCATAACGTGGTGCCGCAGTTAGTGGCTTCTGCTTCCAAGAACACAAGGACCGCTCAGGGCCCTAAAGGCCGCGTCTTTCGTTGCCGCTATTGCTCAAAGGTGTTCCACAGTTCTAAGGAACTGGAAGGGCATCAGAATGCCCATATCAATGACCGAACTGCAAGCAAATCGAATCCAGTTCTCAATAACCCGCCGACTGACGGCTTTCAGTATCCTCCTGTCGTAGGGCAGCAGCCTAGTAATGCTTTATTTGCTTCCAGTGGCACAGTTTCTCACAATTTTGAGTTGCAGAGAGTGTACCTATCAAATTATAATCAGCGTCACTTTGAGCAGTGGCCTATCAAGTTGGCCTCCAACATTTTGTCGGCCAGAAATGACATCGAATTGGTATCGACCTCTTTATCTGCTGTGAAAGAGGCCAGAAACGAAGACTCTCAGAAGCACAATACAAGAAGGGCCAGAAATGACATCGAAATGGTGTCGACCTCTTTATCTTCTGTGAAAAGGGCCAGAAACCAAGAGTCTCAGAATCACAATACAACAAGGGCCAGAAATGACATCGAATTGGTGTCGACCGCTTTATCTTCTATGAAAAGGCCCAGAAACCAGGAGTCTCAGCAGCACAATACAACAAGGGCCAGAAGTGACATTGAATTGGTATCGACCTCTTTATCTGCTGTGAAAGGGGCCAGAAACGAAGACTCTCAGAAGCACAACACAACAAGGGCCAGAAATGACATCGAAATGGTGTCGACCTCTCTATCTTCTGTGAAAAGGGGCAGAAACCAAGAGTCTCAGCACCACAATACAACGAGGGCCAGAAATGACATCGAATTGTCGACCTCTTTATCTTCTGTGAAAAGGGCCAGAAACCAGGAGTCTCAGCAGCACAATACAACCAGGGCCAGAAATGACATTGAATTGGTATCGACCTCTTTATCTGCTGTGAAAGGGGCCAGAAACGAAGACTCTCAGAAGCAAAATACAACAAGGGCCAGAAATGACATCGAAATGGTGTCGACGTCTTTATCTTCTGTGGAAAGGGCCACAAACCAAGAGTCTCAGCACCACAATACAACAAGGGCCAGAAATGACATTGAATTGGTGTCGACCTCTTTATCTTCTGTGAAAAAGGCCAGAAACCAAGACTCTCAGCGGCACAATACAGCAAGGGCCAGAAATGACATCGAATTGGTGTTGACCTGTTTAGCTTCTGTGAAAAGGGCCACAAACCAAGAGTCTCAACACCACAATACAACAAGGGCCCGAAATGACATCGAATTGCCGTCGACCTCTTTACCTTTAGTGAAAGGGACCAGAAACGAATATCCTGAACACTACAATACAACGCCTGGCCATATGGTTACCGTGAGTACAAAAGATGTGGATCTTGACTTGTCCTTGCATCTTTGACGTACCGACAATTTTAAATTCTTTGATTGCATTTTGGAACGTTCTCATTCGTTTGAGGTTGTGTCCAGAGCTTGCTGTTTACTACCCAGAGAGACCATGAAATCTGGAACAAAAACAGAAAAATAACTTGCAGTTCTGGAACATAACATCTGTTTGAGATTTATCACTGTCAAACAAACATAAATATAGTTTCTGTTTGAGATTTATCTGATCTTTTCGCCTTCCTATGGTCGCATAGATTTTCCTTCACTCTTCCAGCGTCGATCTATGGGCATTCCTTGCATAGTCGCACAAATTTCGTCCTCGTTTAACATTTATTTTCAATTGTAGATAACTTTGAAAATTACCTTTGTATACTAGGTATACTGGATTTACTTTGAATGACTTTTGAAAGATAAATGGTATGAAAATTACTTTTCTCCATTGGAAATATTTTTGGCATTTCCAGAAAGGTATAATATGGGTTTAGTAACCAATTTTTTTAAATATTAGAATTTTATAAATTAAATAGTTAATAAATAATTATATTGTTTTTAAAAAATGTAAAACTCAAAATTTTTTTGAGTGTGAGTTTGATTTTCTTTAGTGTTCAAGAAATCTATGATTATAATGCATTTATGATGAAACTTGACCATCCTTCCTCGTTCTAAGCATGGTCCTACCAACTCGTGAATTCGATGGAATCAGTCCCAATCAGTGTCACAACATATTAGATGAGGCCAGCAACATTAGCGTTCCTCTGATTCAAACGTGGTTGGTGACGATGTATGAACACGTGTTATGCTTTTAACAATGTATTTCAATGCACAACGAAATGGTCTACCTTGTTCTCCGCTATAGTACAGATCTCAGCTTTTTGACAACTGAAAGAATGTGCAGTAAATAGTCATAAAGGTCTGTTGCGTTTCTCTTTCGTGGATACTCAACTACTCATGTAAGAGGAGGGGAGTGCCACACGAAGTCTGAGCACTACCATTTATTAAGGCCACTATTTTATTCCTCTCTCTATGGGTTCGTGTGAAGACTTGATTTTGTCCAACCACACTTCTTTGTGCCTACCCCGATTGAGAAATCAATGGGATTGTCTGGTGGGTTATGGAAAAGGTACACAAACCCATTCCCTAAATAAAAAGCCTATTGACATTTGCACCCATATTCCCTTGGCATATTCCCTTAGGAGGAGCATAGGCTACCATGGCTACAGGGTCTGAAGGCTTAACCATTTTAGGATACGATGATATAACTTACCAAATATTTAGGAATAGGGTTACACAACTATGGATGGTTGGAACCACAAATGGACCGAATTCTTAAAAAGAAAAGGGGAATAAGGCGTCAAGTTTGGCTTCCAGAAGTGCCTTTATGAAAGTGTGTAATCTAAGAAGCTCTTGAATTAATAGAATGGATTATGTTTTATTACTCTTGCTTTGTGTGTCAACAACGCATGGAACAATGTGATAAGTTGTAGAAGAAGGCTATGACACATGTATGAGTCACTCAACTATTTCCTCAATAGAAGGCATGTTAATTTCTATGAGATGGTGGGTAATGGCTATGAGAGGTGGAAAGGGTTCCATGCATTTTTATATTAGAATTATACTTATTCACAAGAATTTTCTAGGGCTCTTTGTCTGGTTCAAGAATGGGAGGTGGATGATGGAAATGGACAAAGAAGGAAACTTCTAGGCTGGACTTGACAAAAAGATCTGGTCCAAAGTTCAAGGAAGCAGTCGTTATTGTCTTCAGTATAGGCCATTGGTGGACTCATAAAAGTACTTCTAAGGAAAAGGATTAATACCAAGAAGGGGATCATGTCTATCCTAAATTGAATGTATAGAAATCCTACATAAATGTTCTCATGACATGGGTGAAATGAGTTGACAACAAAATCAATCTCAACAAATCCCTATACCTGCTTGAATATCACAAGGATAACAAGTTACAGAAAGGGTGCCCGCACTTCTATATATCAGAGACAGTATCCCTCACAAGAGGAAAGATTAAAAATGTATCAAGATTGTAGTCATTGGTGCTTTCCTAGGGTCCTTGATACATGGAATGAGCTCTTGTATGCTTCAATGTTGATCAAAAGCAAAGGATTGAGGACATGAATATTAGTAGTGTTAATTGAGGACATGAATGCAGGTGTTTTTTGGTTAATTAATAAGCTTGCTCTCTTGATTAAAGCAGTAAGCAAGCTAACATAGAATCTTGTTTTAGCTGGAGTATTTATGGTAATGCAATTTCTTTCCATGCCAGAATTTATAGACAAGCTCAAGGTCAGCCAGTTGTGGATATCGACAACGAAAAATGAGGTCCATTTCTCGATTGTCAAACCATAATTTGTTAAATGGAAGTTATTCTGTCTAGGAAGAAATGAGTTGCAAGGATAAATATTTGGGCAGTTGAAACACTCTAGAGGTGATGTATATGTTGTAAATAAAAGCTTCGTTATTAATAATGTATCCATTTTTTTAAAATTGTAGAAGCATATTCTCTAAGGAGTTCTTCAAGTTCATTGATGTTTGTTGTCCTGCTACGAGATTCCTTGTTTGGGAAAACTGAATTCAATAATTTTTTACCCTCTGAATGTTGCTATATCACATATCTAATCACATCCTTTGATGTTTCCATATTAGAGATCTAATCTTGTCCTTTGGCATTGTGGTGGTAAGTTTTTCTTTTCAAATTCACATTCTTCACAAAAGAATCATATTGCAGTTTCACACTCCATTGTTATTGTAAAATAAACTCTCACTGTTATGATATTTTTCTAAAATAGAAAGAAATAACAAAAACTTAACCAATTAAGGTAAAACACAGAAGATATGAGCAGCCAAAATATATCTTGTACAAATCTTGTTCTTCTCTAGAACTTAAAATATTTCATATTAGAAAAAATTAGCAAGTCCAAATGAAAAACAAAATATGAACTTTACCAATGGGGATGGTGGCATAAGGTTTTTATCCTTTCAGCAAAACGAGATAGAAAGTGATTAGATTAGAACTTGGAATAGGTCCATAGCCCAGGTAACATTGTTGCCCATGTTTGCATGGCCATGATATGTACAACTTTAATGACTCTATTTTTGTATATATTGTGTTGTAGAGCATCACATCTGGATACAACTGCAACAATTGTAATATGAAATTATAAGTAAGAACTAAAACAATGTCATCTTCAACACCATATAAAACAACTTATAAAGAATAGTGCACCAAATGATTAAGAAGACCTACCACATGTACCAAGCATGTTTTGAATTTTCCATTTAGAAAAGCAACCTTAATTCTATTTGTGTATCAAAGCTAACAAGCCCATAGAAATTGGCTCCATATATCAAACTCGAGAAAATATTTCTGGATTACTTGCACATGATGTGGAGCATAAGGTTTCATACTATGTACGTAGATGTTGTAACTTAGAGAAAAATGAGGTAAAAATTGAGAAATTGGTAGGAAATCAAATTGAAAGGCCTTCAAAATATGATATTTCTTCAAAAGATCTTATTTCTTATCCTTGAACTAGCAAGGAAAAAATATGTCACTTTCATAACTAGAATACTCTAGGATAACCTATTTTCACTGTATAATTTCTTCTAGCATAAGTGTACTTTCAAAGTAGTCAGTGCATCAATGCTGAAACTCAGTCCTATCAAAAAATAGGAAAAGACTCAAAGCTAAGACTTGCTAAATTGGACCCCTCCCTATCAAACTAAAATATGGAAAATTAGACTTTGACAACTAGTACTTGTGTGAAATGATTTTGGGAGTGCAGCAAAATATGGCATAAATTCTGAGTGCACATTATGATGCTCCCTCATGCTCCATAGAAGTGTAATGGTTTCCAGTGCAAGTCCATCAATCTTCTCTAGCATTTGTCTCTGAGACAACATGTTGTAGAAGTGAAAGATCCAACCACGGGCAACGAGATTATGCTGAATGGGGATCCTAACAAATCTTTGAAAACAATATAATAAACCACTGAGTGATATATGAGACTAAACACACCCTCAATGCCTACACTTAAAATTCATTAAGAGTTTAACTTTGAACTGCACAGAGGAAAAACTTTTAAATTTGATGCTCAAATACGATGGGAGAATGTTACACTAGGGGAAGAATCAAATGTTTACATTCGATGGAACTACTTGAAAGAGAGATGAGGTAGAGAAATTCTTGGAGGTAAAGTAAAGAATCGATCCATTTAGGTTCTTCTCAAGAGAATGGTCAGATGTTGTGTTGGGAGCGTGGGTATGGACCGAAATAATCTTAAATTTGAATCTTTGTTAGCAGAATTTGTCATTCTTTCAGTTGAGCATTTCCAATGACATTTTCCCTTTGGAATGAAGGAAAGTAGATGAGGAGATTGGGACTGTGTGATTTTTATGAAACACTAAGTCTGAATTTCCATGTATTTTGTGAGAATGGAAGTTGCAGTGGTAATCTAATACGCAATGCAAGAATCATGACAATTGGCACAATGCCAATGTCACCCTTAACAAAAGTGCCATTCATTCCCATTGAATGGTTGATCTAAGATATCCTTATTCAATAAGGTGTACTATCTATGATATGCCTCATTACGGAGATAGAGTAATCAATACATAGTTCTTATTCATGGAACACATTGCTTGTTATTAGTTAGTCATACAGCATAACACCCAACCCAATCCTCCAAACTCACTTCCAACTAGAGGCTTTCATGAAATAATGAAAAATAAGTGATCAAAATAGTACCCAAGGGAAGCAAAAGAACGAAACTCCTTATATATTCTATTTCTTATTGAAGAATCCAGGGAAAAGTAGTGTAGTGTGATTCTTAGTTACTTGATAAAAATTTGTGGAGCCTTTTAACTTTTCTTTTTATCTTAATATTCTTCTTATTCTTATTAATGCATGTGCATGTACTTCATCAAATTGCTACCAAAAACACAAGAACAAGAACACAAGATATTGGTTCTCTGTGAGGGCTAAAACCTCTCTTCTCTTGAGGGGAAAACCCTTTAGTTAATTTCTATTATCGAAGCTTCTATTGATCAATGCAAAACCATAGACCCCTGACAAGAGTATCCACCAAGCACAAGTCAAGTCTAGGGGGTTTTTCCAGGGTCAAGTTGACCAAAAATTTCAGTGTTTAAATGTGTTTTAATGGTTGTTTATGATTGCTGATTTTTATTTCTGCAATTTCCAGCATTCTGTAAAATTTCCAGAATTTGTGTTTTCAGCAATATTTATTTTTTCAGCTTGTTAAATGTATGGTTATGGGAATGGGCATTTAACTACATGGGAGAAATAAGGTGAAACTGAAAACCGGGGTGGGAAGACATAAATTTTTACATGGTATCAGAGCTTGAGTGCTGAAGGGCAGTTTGGGACAGCAAAAAGGAAAAATTACAGCTGCTGATTTTTTCACTCGGAAAATTCCAGCAAGCTGATTTTTCATAAACAACAGTTTTATCTTTACCACAACAGTGCTATTTTTCAGTTTTAGGACAACAGGATGTCATTGGGATTGAGGGTGGAGGATAGGTTGGATGGGCATACAAATTACAGCATTTGGAAGGAGAGAATGCAGAGTATCTTTGAGGTGGCAGAAGTCTGGGATATCATGGTGCATACAGCACAACACCCTGTTGTTGTGCCTACTGATGCTACTCAGTTGACAGCTTATAATAGAAAGAACAACAAGGGTAAGAGGCTGATTCTAGACGGAATCAAAGACCATTGCATTCCTCATGTGAGAGGAAAGAGCAATGCCCATGAGATGTGGACAGCATTGTCCAATCTCTACCAGAGTACTAATGAGAACCGGAAGATGGTCCTGAAGGAGAAGCTGAAGAACATTAAGATGGGTAATGATAGTGCAGCTGGATATCTCACAAAGATTACCAATGTGAGAGATGAGTTGGCAGCGATTGGAGAGGCCATTCCACCCACTGAGTTGGTGCAGATTGTAGTGAATGGCCTCCCCCATTCATGGTTGAACTTTGCTGATGGGGTTTGTGCATGTGAGACCCTTCCCACATGGGAGAGGTTTTGGGATGATTGCATTCAGACAGAGATCAGGAAAGGACAGCTTGGGGCAGCCAAGCCAGTTGAGCAGGATGAGGACGTAGCACTGGTGGCAGGAGGCAAGAAAGGCAAAGGGAAGAAGCAGGCTTCCACAAGCGGTGGTGGGGGCAAAGGCAAAGGTAAAGGTAAACAAGGGAACACATAGAAGGACTATTCCAAGGTGAAGTGTTGGAATTGTCAGAAGATGGGACACTATGCAGTTGTGTGTCTGGAGAAGAAGAAGAAGAAGGGGAAGAACCAGGACGTGGTAGCTTCAGCAGAGATTGAGGACTTTGCAGGTCGGTTTGACCGGGAGTTTGCGTTCACTATGTGTGAGTCCTCTAGTGCAGGATCACCTGCCACACAGGTTCAGAGGGAGCATGCTTTTCCCTCGATTAGCAGAGCATCTTCAGGTATCTGGTTTGTGGACAGTGGGGCTTCACGTCACATGACAGGAGTCCGTGAGTACTTCTCAGAGCTTTTAGAGAGTGGCACTGATATAGAGGTAGTACTCGGTGATGACAAAGTTGTTAGAGCAGTCGGGGTGGGGACATTGACATTTCAGAGGGAGTCCAAACCTCCCTTGAAAGTGTCAGATGTTCTTTATGTGCCAGGGTTGAGGAAGAACCTCATATCCGTCTCAGCTTTGGAGGACAGAGGATATGAGGTACTGTTCAGGGGAGGACATGTGTTGATGTATCCCAGGGGCACTCCAGCTGATTCAGCTAGAGTGATAGGTGTACGCCATGCAAAGGTGTACAAGTTTTCATTCCATCCCCTTTTGGCATTGAGCAGTAGTACCGACAGCAGAGCTAGCAGTTCTGAGCTGTGTGAGATTTGGCACCGCAGGATGGGACACATGTATCATGGAGCCTTGAGGACATTGCGGGAGATCACTACAGGTGTGCCAGATTTCAGTACTGATCACTTTGATACTTGCAGAGGTTGTGCGATGGGCAAGTTTGCCAAATCCTCTTTTCCCAGCAGTGACAGCAGAGTGACTGGGATACTTGATTTGATTCATTCCGATGTGAGCGGTTGGATGTCTCATGTTTCCTTGAGTGGATATGAGTACTATGTTTTATTCATTGATGATCACTCCAGGAGGACCTGGATTTATTTCTTGAAGACCAAGAGTGAGGTCTTCAAGCGGTTTCAGGAGTTCAGAGCTCTTGTGGAGACACAGATAGGTCGGAAGATCAAGTCTCTGAGGTCGAACAATGGAGGAGAGTACACCCTTGGAGAGTTTGTTGATTATTGTGTGGAGGCGGGCATTAGGAGGGAGTTCACTGTTCCCTACAACCCCCAGCAGAACGAGGTTGCGGAGAGGAAGAACAGATCCATCATAGGGGCTACCAAAGCTATGTTACATGATCAGGGGTTTCCATTGTTCTTGTGGGCAGAGGCCTGCAACACAGCTTTTTACTTGCAGAAAAGGAGTCTGCATCGTGCCTTGGGGCACATGACTCCAGAGGAGGCTTTCTCCGGGAAGAAGCCTGATCTTGGTCATCTTCATATCTTTGGATGCATTGCATACTCCTATATACCCGAGAAGACGACCAAACTAGAGCCCACCGCAGAGAAGGGTACCTTTGTGGGCTACAGTGAGACCTCAAAGGCCTTTCGGATTTACATTCCTGCACAGAGGAGAGTTGTTGTCAGACGGGATGTGAAGTTCGAGGAGGACAGGGCCTTTAGGAGGTCACGAGAGTTAGAGTATCTGGATCAGCCAGACCCTCAGCAGCAGTTGAGTCAGTCGCAGGGATCCAGTGGGCAGGGATCAGGAGGATCCGGAGGTACATCTATGAGGATGTCAGGTCCATCAGTGAGCAGTGGCTCGCCGAGCCAGAGGGGTGGTGCTCCGGGCAGCATGCAGAGCAGTTCACAGAGCAGTTCACTAGGGAGTCCACTGATGGACAGTTCACACGGTACCTCAGCTTCTACAAGTTCAGGTGTAGGCAGGAGGACAGCAGACAGACAGTCAGGAGTTCAGGCTACTGATGGTGATGAGGAGGAGGAGTTTCATTCTCCTATGGGAGAAGCATGCTCAGGGAAGAGGAAGCCCAAGTGGCTTCAAGACACCTTGAGAGATGCCACATCTGTTGCTGAGCCGAAGAGGCCAGTCAGAGAGAGTAGACCAGCTGAGAGGTTTTGTAGCTATATGGCGATGGTTACCAGCATCCTTGACTCTGAGCCTTCTAGCTATGAGGAGGCAGCTAGCCAGCAGGTCTGGAGAGAGGCCATGCAGGAGGAGTATTCTTCTATCATGAAGAATGATGTTTGGGAGGTGGTGCCGAGGCCTGAGGGCAAATCCGTGGTTACTTCCAGATGGCTTTACAAGGTA
This sequence comes from Pinus tabuliformis, assembly GCA_031772625.1. NCBI lineage: Eukaryota > Viridiplantae > Streptophyta > Pinopsida > Pinales > Pinaceae > Pinus > Pinus tabuliformis. The sequence goes on along the minus strand of CM062808.1, from coordinate 755,928,121 downwards.
AAGCATGCTGCAGATGGCAGCATTAAGAAATTCAAAGCGAGGTTTGTGGCTAGAGGGTTCTCCCAGGTACAGGGAGTTGAAGACCTTCGCTCCCGTGGCTCGATATACTTCGATCCGCTCCATTATATCGATAGCAGCAGAGATGGGTTGGAAGATCCACCAGATGGATGTGAAGACCGCATTTCTCAATGGCTTCATACAGGAGGAGGTGTACATTGAGCAGCCAGAGGGCTTTGAGGTGCATGGGAAGGAGTCCCATGTGTGCAGATTGAAGAAGGTCCTTTATGGCCTGAAGCAAGCTCCCAGAGCTTGGTACTCCAGGATAGATACTTACTTGCAGGGGATGGGTTTCACAAAGAGTGAGGCAGATCCAAACCTTTACTTTATTGTGATTGGTGAGGAGCCTCTCATTCTGGTGCTGTATGTGGATGACTTGATCATTACAGGTGCAAAGAGACTCATAGAGCACTGCAAGAGAGATCTTGCGGCGGAGTTTGAGATGAAGGACATCGGCTTGATGCATTACTTTTTGGGTTTGGAGGTGTGGCAGGAGGAGGGGCATTTCTTCCTGGGGCAGGGGAAGTATATTGTGGACATCCTTAGCAGATTCCACATGGAGGATTGTAGACCCATGTCGACACCGATGATCACCAACTGGAAGAAGCTTCATGCTTCAGATTCCGAGTTGGTGGATCCCACATTGTACAGGCAGCTGATTGGTTCCTTGATGTATTTGGTCAACACTAGACCAGATATCTGTTTTGCAGTCAACACGATGAGTCAGTTTATGTGTGAGCCTAGGAAGGTTCACTGGGTGGCTAAAAAACACATTTTGCGGTACTTGCAGGGGACAGTGGATTATGGTCTGGACTACAGGCAGGGAGATGGAGTGAGATTGGCAGGATACACTGATTCTGATTGGGCAGGTTGTGCTTCTGATAGGAAGAGCACTTCAGGGTGTTGTTTTGGGTTGGGTTCAGCAGTAGTGTCATGGTTCAGCCGGAAGCAGCAGTCAGTAGCACTGAGTTCAGCAGAAGCAGAGTACATGGCAGCCAGTCTAGCTAGTTGTGAGGCCATCTGGCTTCGCAAGATGTTGTTTGGCTTATTTGGTCAGCCGTTGAGACCTTCAGTGATTTAATGTGATAATCAGAGTTGCATTAAACTCACGGAGAATCCAGTATTTCATGACAGGTCAAAGCATATCGGGATCAGATATCATTTCATCAGAGACTATGTTCAGAAGGGAGCTGTGAAGGTTGAGTATATTTCCACTGATGAGCAGGTTGCAGATATTCTTACCAAAGCCTTACCACGGGGCAAGCATGTCTACTTCAGAGACAAGATGGGTGTGGTGAGGAACACCTTCCTCGGTAAGAGGGAGTGTTGAAATTTGGTACCGGAGGACAGGTGGTTCCCTTAGGCTTTGATCTTTGGCCTAGGGAAAAGTGTCCAAAAGAATTTAATTTTTCTCCTAAGGTAACTTTATAATTTTTTATAAAGTTAAATCTAATTTAAAAGTGACTTTAGGTGATAAAGTTACTAAGTCTAATTTTAAAGTGACTTTTATAAAGTCAATGAAAAATTAGAAATGAAAAGTGACTTTGGAAATAAATGACTAAGTGGGTCTTTATTAAAGTGGGGTGAATTAAAAAAATAGAAAGTGAGATTTAAATGAGCATTTAATCTCAGCCATTGATCTAAATCTATTTCAGCCATTGGATTTAGGGATCACCCAAAGTCATTTAGGGTTGGGTTAAGGGAGGAAAAGGATGAAAAGATCATTCATTATTTCATGAGCAGATTGGGAGAAGGAGAGCAAGAGAGCAAGGGAGATTTCTGGACAAGGAGGAGAAAGAGGTAGCAGTTTGGCACACATACCATGGCAGCACTTCAGCAAATCCGAACAGCATAAAGAACAAGCAGAAAAAAGGCAGATTTTTGTGAGCAAACAGTGAAAAATTGATTTTCAGCACGAATATCGAGGAGGCGATTTTCTGCACAATTTTCGAGGTCTGTCCGTACAAGTCCGTACGGCCGTCCGTACGGTCCGTACATCTGTACATCCGTACAGTCTGTACATCCGTACGGTCCGTACAGCTCGTACAACACATTTTCAGATTGTCTGTTGGCTGAAAACAGATAAGTTTGCTTGCTGGAAAAATTCTGTTTTGCTGATTTTTTTGCTGAAAATTTTCTCTCTGTAAAAAGGCATTTTCCAGAAATAAAGAAGAGCTCTCAAACTGGTTTTCCCCAAGAGAGTTAGGGGGTTTTTCCAGGGTCAAGTTGACAAAAAATCTCAGTGTTTAAATGTGTTTTAATGGCTGTTTATGATTACTGATTTTTATTTCTGCAATTTCTAGCATTCTGTAAAATTTCCAGAATTTGTGTTTTCAGCAATATTTATTTTTTTAGCTTGTTAAATGTATGGTTATGGGAATGGGCATTTAACTACATGGGAGAAATAAGGTGAAACTGAAAACCGGGGTGGGAAAACAGAAATTTTTACAAAATAGACATTCTTGAGTGAGTCTTTTAGGTGATATGTTCCTCTTCTATCCATTGCACAAGTAGACTTCAATGTTGACTAACGAAGATCCTTATTGAGATGAGTGTATGACAATGTTGTTTTTCTGCTACCCTAGTTTCTTGCACGTGTGAGAGGATTACTAGGTGTTATATGCTCTTCTCTCCATCACTTGAGTGTCTTCCTTCCACGATGGATTAGGAGCCCATGTACCTAGTTTTAGCCCAAACAATGAAGAATATACAATTGTGATTTCACTATCGGTATAGCCATATAATTTCCTTTACTTTCTCACACGTGTGACTGTGTATACCCTGGAAAATAGTCCTTTAGACTTCATTATTCTTCCTCCTTATCTCACTGCCTAGTAGACCCTTTTCCTTGGCTTTCTTCTTTCTTCTAGTCCTCTTTCTTTTGTGGATTTCAGAGCTCAATTGAGGTGTTGTCTTGGAGTGTACAACCTCTATAAATACAGGTTTGTCGCTTCATTTACGCTGACTAGTCAACTATTTGTAGGCTGACTTTGAGGGCATATTGGAGGCTAATTTGTTGAGAAGTCTGCAGAGAGCTTCCATGTTGGTGTAGCATGCTTGAAGGATCTTTTTGAAGGTGTCATTGCATAGGAGTAGACTTGGCTTTTCTTGGAGGTTTTCCCTTTGACTTTAATATATATTTATACATGGTGTAACATGCCCTTAAGGCCTTCAATATTTTCTCTTGACTATTGAGTCACCTATAGCACTATGACATGTGGTAGACCTACTTCAATGAGCAAGAAACACATTGACATATACTATAAAAATAATATTTATTTTCTTGAATAAGTACAAATATCAAAAGTACACTTATGAAGACCAAACCTAGTTACACTTCCCTCAACAGTCCCTCTTAACTAGGGAGGTATTCATACAACATTACAAGGTGTTTGACTATTATCGATCTTGAAGAATTCACATAAGAGAAATCGGATTAGAAATCCATCTGTTATAGCGTCATATCCGTCAGCATTGTCATAGTGCAAGGCCTTGACTAACATCTCCATCTCTTTACGAGACAATAAGCTATAATGCTAGTGAGACCAATGATTTATAGGCACCTTCATCATTGTCTCTCAAGGTACATACCCACCTGGGTGTTCTTCGAGTATGGCCTTCTAAGACTATTATTATTCTAGGTTCCCAATCCTCAAAGAATGTCGGTCCTCTTGCCTACTCTTTTCTTGGATGCCCTACACATCCTCAAAGAGTGTCAGATCCCAGATGATTACCCAATCCTCCCATTCTTTCTTCCCAAGTGAAGAGAAGAATGTTGTGTCTATCTTGTGTCTACATTTCCATTCATGGCCTTCATCTAGACTTATGGTTGTTAGTCGTGGTCTAGTGCATTAGGCATGAAATGGAAAACACAGTTGTCACTCCTTTGTAATTAGGGGTGATCCAAAACTCCGTCTTGATCAAGAACCTATCAGAGATCCCTCTTAACTGGGGACTCTTTACTTCATCAGTAACTTCTTCATGGGTCCTTCAGTTGTTTGATCTCCTTCCTTTCTTGATCTCATCAAGTCTTTGTTTAAACTTCTTCTAGGTAGGGTACCATCCATCAATCACATTCCTCCTTGGTTTTTCATGTCATTGCTTCCTTCAATGAAAGTGGCTTTCATGTCATATATCAGGTTTTCTTGTCATCTTAGCTACTCCTTTGTCATCTTGTCCATGCTTCAAAATATTATTCTCATGGATGCTTCATTGTACTTGCGTGTTTACATGTTCTGACCTAGTAGCCCATCATGAATTCATCTTGATATTGCTTCAACTTTGCTTTTCCTTTTATTGGATGGCTTCTTCATCATGACATATTTATAAAGTAGAATCAGTTATTTGCACCTTTTATATCTCCAAGGCCTTCATAGGTGTCAAGGGTCCTTTCTTCTTTTATCAGAGTTGTCCTTCCTTCTTTTGGAAGATATCTTCAAGCATTTTGTCAGATAGTGATTCTTAGGGATCATGGTGTTCTTCACATGCTTCATCTCTTTCCTCATTTTCTTCTTCTCAGATGGATAGGTCAACCATATAATGCTTCTTGTGAGAGAATTCCTTCATTGCTTGCTTTCTAGACTTTTCAACATTTCTTCTCGCTTCTTAGTCAGCAATCTTATGCTCCTTATGTGAGCATATTCTTTTGTTGACCTTCATTTCATTGTGGTAGATACCTTCAAGCATATTCTTGGTGAAAGAGATTCCTTCATGCTTTATCATGTTATAGAACTATCCGTGACTCAATAATAATAAAAAAAAGATAACATCACTAAACGTTTATGCATACATACCTCATCTTGATTTTCCTTTGATCATCTTTTGGTGTCGCCCTTCTTGCCTCATCTTAGCTTGCCTGCATATCATCCTTTTCTTGAATCCCATGAATGGGATTCCGAATGAGACATTTACTTTGGTCCATTAACCTTCTTGTGAATATTCCATCATAGGATCTTAAATATCCTTGCCTTGCAAATGTTTCCTTTCTTTTGATGATGGAGGTCTTCTAAGATTCTTAATCATGATCAATTTTTCTTTCATCATGGATGACTTCCTATACTATGTATGATTCTTCTTCATGAATATCTTGAGTGATATCTACCATGCTCATATATTCTACAAGATACTTCTACTCATTAATTTTTGTTCTTATCATAAATGCTACACCTTCATGAGTATCTAGAACTCTATGTACATTATGCTTCTAGATTCTAGATGATGTTTCTAGCCATGCAATTCGATTCTATTCATACATGCTCCTATACTACTCAAAACTTTGAAACAAGTCTAGAAGTAAAGATTTTAACCTAGTCATAGTACAGATCCGGAGGATCTTCCTTCTTTTGCTTGTTTCCTTCTTCTTTCATCTCTTGAGTTATATGAGCTTCTCCCTGCTTTCTTTTGTTGTTGTTGTCCTTCTTAAGCTTAGGAAAATTACTTTTGTAATGTCCATATTCTTGCTATCCAAAGCATTGGATCTTGGACATTTCTTCGTTTTTTGTTCTTCGTGGACCAAATTGGCCAAATTTACCCTTTGTCTTGGCCATGGTAGAAAATAATTGCTCCTTTGATCCCCCATATTCCTTTGCCTTAAGTCTGCTTTCCTATGTTCTTCATAGAGACCTTATTTCACTGAGAGTGGTTGCTTCCTTCTTGGGATATATGCTTGATGTGAAGTTTCCCCACTCCTCAGGTAAAGCATTGAGTACTATAGTTATCATTTCTCTATCGGACATGACTTCCCCAAGCTCTTGAATTTGATCTCTCATTTGGGATATTTTCATGAAGTAGGGAGCTATTCCTTCCTTAGTTATCTTCATCTTGTATAATTCATTCTTGGACATATTTCTTCTCTAGTTGTGGATACCGAGAATAATTGTACTTTTGATGTCTCAAACTTGGAGGCATAGGGAATGAGAGAGTCTTTGATTTATTCTATTAGAATCCTTTGAGCTCTTGTCTCATCCTTATTGTTCTTGGCTAAGGCTTGAGTTTGTTCCCTAGTAGGGATAGTCATATTCCCTTTGTTATGTTCTAGGAGTTCATTCTCCTTGAGTAGTATATTAGTCCTGTTCTTCCATGCAAGAAAGTTATTGGTTCCTACCAATTTATTGCCTTCCTTGAAAAAAGACATTGATGTATATTCAGAAGCAGGCATGTACGTACTTGACAGATTTTGAGATGTAATGGATTTTCTTCCTCCTTGAAGACTTGATGACTTGTCTTCCCTAGATCTTGATGTTCTTCAAGATTCCTTCTCCAAGTGGACTTACTTAATGATGGAATTTGCTTGAAGACTTGTAGCTTGATGTAGGTCCTACTTCAATCTTCTTTTCATTATAGGTGCCTTTATGTAAGGCTCTTCTTTTACCTTTGTAGACCTCCTTAATGAATGGTGGATTGTATACCCTTATTTTTCTTGAAGTGATTGATACTTCCAGGCTTGATGCTTCAACTTTGTTAATGCTTCTCCTTGATGAGTGTTCTTGAGTTGCCCTTTCCTTGATGTGTCACCTTAGCTCTGATACCATGTTGAAGAATCTAGGGAAAAGTAGTGTAGTGTGATTGTCCGTTACTTGATAAAAATTTATGAAGTCTCTTTATTTTTCTTGTTATCTTAATCTTCTTCTTCTTATTATTAATGCATGTGTGTGTACTTCAGAAAAATACTATGAGAAAATAAGAACAAGAACACAAGATATTGGCTCTTTGCCAAGGCCAAAAACTCTCTTCTCTTGAGAGCAAAACCATTTAGTGAATTTCTCTTATTGAAGCTTCAACTGATCAATGCCAAACCCTGGACCCATGAAAAGAGTATCCTCTAAGAACAAATCAAGTCATTCCTTATTTCTACACCCTATTCCCTGACACTTCTTCCAACAGTTCTCCTACTATGAATCTTGTCTAGAAATAGACCTTCTTGAGTGAGTCTTCCAGGTGAGGTGTTCCTCTTCTATACCTTGCAAAAGTAGACATGAACGTTGACCAACTGGGATGCTTATTGAGATATGAGTGTATGATAGTGCTAATGTTCTGCTTCCCTAGTTTCTCACACATGTGAGATGATTACTAAGTGTTATATGCTCTTCTCTCATTCGCTTGAGTGTGTTCCTTTCATGCTAGAGTAAGAGGACTTGTAGGCATAGGTTTAGCCCAAATAATGAAGAATATACAACTCTGATTTCAATTTTGGTATAACCACCGCATTTTCTTTACTTTCTCTCACATGTGACTGTGTATACCTTGGAAAACAATCCTTTAGACTTTGTTGTTCTTCCTCCTTATCTCGTTTCCTTAGTAGACATGTTTCCTTGCTTTCTTCATTATTCTAGTTTGCATTATTTTGTGGATTTCAGAGCTCAATTGATGTGTTGTCTTGGAGTGGACAACCTCTATAAATAGAGGTCCTTCCCTTCCTTTAGGCTGATTAGAAGCCCGATTAGTCAATTATTTTGCAGGACAACTTTGAGGGTAGATTGGAGGTTGATTTGTTGAGCAGTCTATAGATAGCTTCCATGGTGGTGTAGCATGCTTGAAGGAGCTTCTTAAAGGTGACATTGCATAGGAGTAGACTTGACTTTGCTTTGAGGTTTTCCCTTTTACTTTAATATATATTTATGCATGGTGTAACATGCCCTTAAGGCCTTCAATATTTTCTCTTGACTATTTGACTCACCTATAACACTTTTACATGTGCTAGACCTACTTCAATGAGAAAAAAAATCATTGACATATATTATAAAAATAATACTTCTTTTCTTGAATAAGCACAAATATAAAAAGTACATTTATGAAGACCAAACCTAGTTGCACTTCCTTCAACATTTCTGAACCTTTTGTTATTGCTGGGAAGAAATGGGTTATTCAAGACTATAGTCTACGAAGAGGAAACTTGCAAACCACACGATCATTGAGTATCTTCCATCCTTTGGAACTGATGAGTAATACGGTCATACAACCAAGTGAAGATTGAAAAATGAATGTCTTCCGAAAAAGTGCTACTTGATAAACCATTAGGTAAGACAATGGCTATACGTGTTTGTGGCTAGTCTATCTTGGTTTAATATCATATTGGAATATTGGTTAATTTTTGACGAAAACAGAATAGGGAGACAAACCAACACTTTATTTGTTGGAGAAGACAACTCATCAAACATATTCAAAGGTCATTTACCTACATTTTATCACCCCTTGATCTACCTAGGTAAATACATTGAGTGCACAAGGCAGCTCAACTCAACGGATGTGAACTCTGGGGTTGCGAACTCAGTGTTAGGTACGAATTAGTTATTTAAAAATATATAATGTATGTCAAATTTATAATTAAAAATAAAAAAGATAATAAATAAAGTAAAATTAGATAATTGTGGTGATGTTGACCATGCATGCATGGCAGGTGTCATAGGAATTGATTCCCAAGTTTCTCTTTAGATGCACATTTTGACACACTAGAATTGCCCCAAATACAACTTAAATATTCGAGGTAAAAATTAATGATCTCTCAAACTCTTCTAGCACTCAATATAATAGTGTCTGGGTGCATTTCTTGTGCCATTTCATGCCCATTGATTCTATTTAGAGGGAGGGAATGAGTGCATGCTTTCGGTTCGGAAAGAATATGAATCTGACTCTTCGATTAATCCATTTCTTTTTTGCATATGCTGTCATTACTTCGCTAGCATTAAATACATTTTCCAAAGGCTAAAAATAACCATCCACAACCTAATTCTATTGAAATCCCACCTACATCGGCATTCAAGTGCCACCTTCATGGACATGCAAGTGTTGGTTCCAACTTCACCATAGAAGTGTTGGTTCCATCTATAGTGCCATGTTAAGTGCGATTAAAGGAATATATATATATATATATATATATATATATATATATATATATATATATATATATCAGAGAACATTCTCTTAGTGATTTCAGTTGAAGCAAGTTGCAAATATCAGACAAAATTCTTGGGTTGCATAGTCTCTGGCTGCATAGTATGTGGGTATGTAGTTCCCAGCTAACATGATAGGAGATCCCTTCAGGTATGACTCTTCATCATCTCTCCCATAGGAAAGAATAGTCACCGAATTTCGTAAACATGTAGAAAGGTTCTTTGGAGCTCAAGAAAATGGCTTGATGAGGCATGGTATGGTGGTGATAAAATATGGCGGTGATCTGGAAGGCACTAGTATTAAGGCTAGCAGGCTAGATCTAAGTGAAATATACAACCACCCTACCGACTAAGTGAGAGTTACAACCATCCTAGAAAGGCCAACATATGCCCTAGAATACCTTGGCACTTGTTGTCTTACAGTCTTGACTAATTATTTCCAACAACTCATCTGAGGAAGAGGTGGCTACATTCTCATTTCACACTAAAACCTTTTTCGTGATTCACCTTGCTCGTTTATACTCATCGTTCGATCTACCACAATTTCCCTCACTTCTGCAATGGAATGCAATGGTTGCTTCTGTGACAATAGCTTGAATGTTGTGCGGAGACAAAGAAATGGGTTGTGGAAGGTGATCAATGAGCTCTGGATGGTGTTTTCTCTCCTACTAGTCGAGCATCCTTACGATACAAACACCTAGAATTAAAAAAAAAGTATAAAAGTGACAGAGCATGAGAGTTCTACAATATAGGAATGCTATAGGCATGTTATACACACAGCTAAGATTTATTTATCTACTGTCCATCTGCCTAGTTTCTGCCTTCTACCCAACATACTAGGTTTTTGCTTGCTATCTTACTTGCTAACCATTTGTCTCTTCTTGCTAACCACTGCCTCTACTTGCTAACCATCTTCCTGGTTTTTACTTACTATCTTACTTGCTTTTGCTTCTAGTGAATTGTCCTTCTATTCGAGCTCTCTTAAAAAATATAATCTTGTTAACGTGGAGAGCATCAAGGAGGTGAAATCCCATTCAGGAGGTGTTTATTTCCTTTGAAGTGTCTTGATTTCTTCTCTTCTTGGGTGGATAGAGCACTCAAGTGGAATAGAGGGTTCAAATGGAAGTGTTTGACAAAGTGCTTCCAACTTTCAAGTGTATGACACTTGGTCACATGTAAATAGAAGATAAGAAGAGTTAATGACACCTCGAAATGGTGGAAGGCATACATACAACAATGATGGTTCCTCTATTATATGATGTAGTCCATGGAAATATACTTTTATTAACATAAAAAAATATATTTAATGTTGACATTAGTTCGAAGCGAAATTTCCAAATGCGAAGTGAAAAGATGATATAACCTATGCCTTTAGCCTCCCCACATTGGGAAGAGGCCAAATAATATGATCAAATGAACTAATTTTAAGAAATTTGGTTATTCGTGATAGTAATTAGGGTAAATAAATGCTAAACACCACCATTTTTATTACTATAGTCCTTTCCTTGCCTTTGACAAGGACTAATAAGGATATGGGATATGAATTAGCCGAAGCCTCTCGAATGTCACTTGGCCACCCAATTGAATGACGCATTGGAGCTTTCCACACTATTGATTATCCAACGATCTGATGACTAATTTGAATGGGGATACGGTTAGGGTATTACCCCCTCCCAAAAATTCTCCAGAGTTTCATTCTGTCACCGCTCCAAGGACTAGTGCCACTATGCAACTTCTATGTTCATCCACCTTGGTGCATACAACTCTTCCACATATCGTACAACCTGATCAAACTACGATCTGAGGTAAGGATAGTGTATTATTATAGACAGATGTTGGGTGCTCACATTCATACTCATCTCTGATTATTTTTCGTATTGTGAACAGATCCCTGTGGATGACTGTTGAGTCATGGACTGGAGCAAACACTTGGGTAAAATAAAACCTTCCTACCTGAATGCAGTTTTTCTGCAACGACTAATCTATTTTTTTATTTTTTTTCTCTAAATATTGTTCGGTCTTTGATCTAATTATTTTCCTTCTATTATGCAGTGGATCAACCTCTCACTACGTAGACTAGGTGTGTGGGTTACGGGGGTTTCAGGGTTACATCTTAGGTTAGTCCTCTCCTTCCTACATGAGTTAAATGGACCTGTTAACATCTAAAGAATCATGTGATGACCAAACAGTCTTCTTTTGAAATTCCAGTCTATGATTGTTTCATCTATACTAGCTACAATTCTCAGGTAATTTTACGACTCAGTTTATCATCAGAATTTAGTCTGATTTTTCTTACATCAATTCCAGCTTAACTAATATACTATTCCTTTTTCTTTTTATTTTTTTCAGTCTGCACAGGTATCCCATATCAAGTAAAGTTGGTTTGAACTGTTTTCTCAACTACCAAGGGTTTTCATGTTGTTTCTTCTCTGGTTTCTAGGTGTGTTATATTGTGAGACGACTCCAATAATAAAGGAATGTCTTCCTACTTCTTCCAATACCGAAGTTAGACTGTTAGGAACGTTAATTGGTCTAATCTTCTGGCTATTTTTCTTATGGGATAATTTCCAATGGCAAAGAAATTGTGGCCGATCCAAACACTGTCAGCTCCTATAATTTATTAGGGGAATTTCTATTGTATAGTTTTTGAGATTGTACTTCTGAAATCGATGTTCCAATTTTATAATGAAATTAAATTGGGGTTTGAATTGTACATGTACTTTAAGTTATTATAACCACATAGTTCTTGGATTCTTAATTGAATATTGTAATATTATAATATACTTAATTTTACAGTGTTATTTAATCAAGACTTTGTATCAATCTAGTTAATTGTGTCATTGAAGGTTATGGCTCTTAGAAGTTACAGCTTAAGGAGATGATGTAGAGTTTAAGCTAAATCTTAAGGTTCATCTTTTACGATGGGTTTGGTTATTGTTGTTCACTAACTTGTAATTGCCATTACTGATGTGTCTTTGAATTTGTTTAATTAATTTCTCTTTGTTCTTTTATCTATCTATCTATCTATCTATATATATATATATATATATATATATATTCTTAGAGAACTATCTATTCTTCAGATATGAAATCCACCACATAACATATGTTACTTTTTTGTCTCTTACAACACCAAAAATTGTTTTCCCTATTTCAGCCGAACAGTTAAGGGACTGCTTCTAGGTTCACCATCCTCCTGCCATGACCCAAAACTAACTCTTACCTACCAAATGTTACAATGTGATTATCTCTTTGTTTTGATTTAATTTATGAATAATTAGATTGGCATTTACTATAGCCTTTCACCACCCTATTATAGTCTGATTCTTTGACATAAACTGAGGGTTGAAGTTACTAGACTAGGGATTCTAATTGGCTCCCATCAACTATTTTTATTATTATTTATGTTTATAGAATATGTAACAATTACTATTGAATACAAAAATGTTCTTGTCGATTGTAGCTAACCAGTACAAATCTTCCTAGGATTTCCTTTAATGAAATCCCTTGACTCTACATTGCTTCCTTGAATTCCTCTTTCGCAGGTTAAATTTTCCTATTATTAAATGTTAAAAATGGCAACAAGAAATGATAAAAATAGCATTGCTATATAGAGTAGTTCGGGTACCAGTGTTGGACATAGCAATAAGGAATGAAAAATGGAAGTGCTAAAAATAGCATTTCTATAAATAGCATTTTGGGATGGATTCTAATTTTAATTAGTCCCTGAACTAAAATTGAGAAGTAAAATTCGAATTTGATCTTTGCAGTTGTTTGTAAAATAATTAATTAATTCACCATGAGTTAATTAGTTAAGGAAAATCAAATATGAAGTCTATGTGGGGACATAGAACAATTTCTCCATTAATTGAGGAATTTATCCCTTAGTTAAAGAGATAAGGATGAGTTGTAAATTTGAGTTGTAATTAGTTAGCTCAGTTAACTGAGTTAAGTCCAGTTAGATTAATTCAAACAATTTGTTGAATTAATTGTAAGTTCAGTTAGTTAATGCATGCATGCATGTAACTGCTGCACTTCAAATAACTGAATATTCTCTCATAAATAACTCATGCATGTCAGTTTAGTCAGAGACCCAGTTGAGATTAAAGGAAGGGACAATGTACTATGAGTTGGAGGATTTTTCCTATAATGGAAACTCATCCATGCAAAAGGAATGATCTCCTTCGGGTTTGTGTAGTTATTTCAGAGGTCAGAGCAGTGTGTGAGGGATTATTACACACAGGTGGCAGCTTGAGGACCCAGGAGAAACTGTGCAATTAAATAGGAGGCTTGGAGGGCAGAGGAGAAGGTTTGTGAGAAGCCTTTGACTGCCAGTGTGGAGCAGAGGGATTGTACTGAGAGCTAGATAGCTTGTGAGCTAAAGCTTTGGGTAATCTTAAGATATTTCCACTTGTATGATAATACAAAGATAGGGGTTTTAGGCTGAGGCTTTCCCCAGAGTATTCTTCTGTGTTTCATATGTGATTTCATCTTCTTTTCTATTATATATGTTCCGATTGATCTAGCTCAAATTGATTAAGCTTCTGCAAGTTTGTTGTAGAAGTAGATCTTGTATTTTGCTTTAGTATATTGCATAATCTATTGATCTATATTGGGAATTTCTACATGGTATCAGAGAAAAGTTGATCGAAGCAGCAAACAGTATATGAAGAAGAAAAATCAAAGAAAAAAAAATCGGGCCGCGAGTTTTCAGAGCATATCTGAAATTTTTTGTGCAAAATTTTCAGAAACAAATAGTAGATCTGGATTCCTTGCAGAAAAAGACCCAAATTTAAAAAAAAAAGAACTTATAAATCAAATTTTGGATGAGGGAGATATCGCTGATTTAAAATCAGCTCTTTTTCCAAAAAAAATCATGACGGCGAGAAAGATGAAATAGATAGGTGTGCTAGCCAAGAACCTGTATGCATTTGAGGTACAAGATGCATGCAAAGCCTTGAGGAAAAAGGAAAAGGTTAGATACTTGGTGGTTGAGAGGGAGAGTACATTACCTCTCAACATGCAGTGGTAGAAGAAGTCTCAAACAATTGTGGAGGAGCCAAAATTGGTGAAGCAGCATCAGGAGGTTGTGGAGCAGCCACAACTGGAGAATACAGGAGGAGATTGAGTGGAGGCATCCACTCATGCAAAGGCTTCTAGTAGGGGGAAATTTCGATCCAATTGGGTAGAGGGATCACATGCATCCATACCTCCAGGTCATAGGTGGGGCGATGTGGAGTGACAGTCCCAAGAAGGCTGGAATAGGGGCAGGATCGTTGAGGTACCCAACCTCTTCGATTAGAACTTACTACGGGATCCCTGATGAGGAGTAGCAAGACTCTCTTAGTGGGTAGAGGCAGATGCGGATGGAGCGGCAGAGAGAGATACAGTGCATGAATCCCAATATAGTGCAGAGCGAGCAGGTTGCAACAATGTGAGAGGCACACGAGTGTTGCACCAATGCAGGATGGTACAGAGAGGTGTCCAATAGTGCAAGATACATGGAGTGTTGTGGCAGATCATAGGTCAAATATGTAGCATGTGTTAGCAGAAGAGGGAGCTTCAACATCAAATGGTGTTTCTAGCCCAACAAAGAGGTTAGTTGGGAGATTTTTTTTGTTTCTAAAGTTTTTGGAGTAATAACACTTGGGACAAGTGTAGCATACAAAACATTCCAAAGGTTCAAGATTGGGTTCGAGTTGAATGCCTTTCTTGTTGAGAGGGAGTGTTGAAAATGGCAACCAGAAATTCTAAAAATAGAAATGCTAAAAATAGCATTGCTATAAATAGCAGTTTGGGTACCAGTGTTGGACATAGCAACAAGGAATGAAAAATGGAAGTGCTAAAAATAGCATTGCTATAAATAGAATTTCAGTATGGATTCCAATTTTAGTTAGTCCCTAAACCAAAATTGAGAAGTAAAATTTGAATTTGATTTTAGCAGCTATTTGTAAAATAATTAATTAATTCACCATGAGTTAAGAAAAATCAAACATGAAGTCTATGTGGGGACATGCAACAATTTCTCCATTAATTGAGGAATTTATCCCTTAGTTAAAGAGATAAGGATGAGTTGTAATTAGTTAGCTCAATTAACTGAGTTAAGACCAGTTAGATTAATTCAAAGAGTTTGTTGAATTAATTGTGAGTTCAGTTACTTAGTGCATGCATGCATGTAACTGTTGCACTTTAGATAACTGAATATTCTCTCATAAATAACTCATGCTTGTTAATTCAGTCAAAGACCCAGTTGAGATTAAAGGAAGGGAAAATGTACTACCAGCTGGAGGATTATTCCTATAAAGGAAACTCATCCATGCAGAAGGAATGATCTCCTTCAGGTTTGTGTCGTTATTTTAGAGGTTAGAGCAGTGTGTGAGGGATTATTACACACAGGTGGCAGCTTGAGGACCCAGGAGAAACTTCACAAGGAAATAGGAGGCTTGGAGGGTATAGGAGAAGGTTTGTGATAAGCCTTTGATTGTTTATGAGCAGCAGAGGGATTGTACTGAGAGTTGGATAGCTTGTGAGCTAAAGCTTTGTGTAATCCTAAGATATTTCAACTTGTATGATAATACAGAGATAGGGGTTTTAGGCTGAGGCTTTCCTTAGAGTATTCTTCTGTGTTTCATATGTGATTTCATCTTCTTCTTTGTTATATGTGTTTTGATTGATCTAGCTCAAATTGATTAAGCTTCTGCAAGTTTGTTGTAGAAGTAGATCTTGTATTTTTCTTTAGTATATTGCATAATTTGTTGATCTACAGTGGGAAGTTCCACATTAAATTCATGTGTAAACCTTCGTAGTATCATTGTACAAAGCCATAGTTTCATTTCTTCCGTAGTTAATAATTCTGGGGCTTCATCCTTTATGTATCTTTATTATGAAATTATAGGACTATAATAAAACAATTCTTGATCATTTGGTAATATTTGGTCTACAACATGTTGTGTTTATGTCTTTTCTCAAAAGGTGGACTACACGACCTAATAGTTATTCACTCATTAATCTGTAGAAAACATAATAACATTTCGAGAGATCCCAATTTGGTAACAATCTTCATTTTTGTGGTTGTTATTGTAATAGCTTTATTTTGGGTTAAATTTTGTATCAACACTATGAATACCCTCATTTAAGTGAGGGTATGTGGAACATGGTTCCTTCAGAACCTGCCACTCACTATTTGGAGTATTCTAAATGTACCTATGTCTAAAAAATGGACCATTTCGGATAACATATTTCTTTACCAACTGGGCTGACCCTTATTCACGAGGATCCTTATACCATGAATACATTAATAATTTATTTATTCTAAGTGTAATTTTATATGTATATATGTTCCTGATTCTACTTCAACCAACCAATTGTAGTTTTTCATTCACAGAAGAAACTCTCTGTTTCGTTCCCTATCTCAACTAGTAAAACATACAGCAATATTTACATACAAGTTTATGGCACTATAATTACAAAAAAATTATTTCCATTTCATTCATTTCCAGCAATGTAGTGTTGTAAATTCACATAGTATACTCATTTCACAATTATTACAAAAGAAATAAAAGTTATGGAGAAATACAAAGAAAAACTTATATGTTTGGTTTAGGCTATCAAGGAATTCACAAGGAGAATTATCGCTCCTCCCAACCAATGAGAACGACAATCACCACTTCTCCCTTATGCCAGTTTCCACTTCCAAAATAATAATAGGTAGAGATGTCATCAGGTCTTTTCTTAGTCTCCAAGTCTAATCAGGGAATTCCAATGGCCAATCAGCTCAAGAATGCCCTTTCTAGCAGTATCCTACCTTCCTGGAAAGCCTCACGCCTTCCTCAAAAGTATCCTGGTGAGGAAATTAAATTATTCTTGTTATTCTCTCTTCTTCGACACCTCATTTTTTTCCTCACACCCTCATCGGCTTCTTTTTCCCAACATAGATAATTTAACTTTGGGGATAGGAGTAACTATCTCTAACTTTCTTGTAAGTGAAACTTTCACTTAGTGACTTTTCCCTGTAAATTCCCTCACTAACCCAAACCAATTTTTATTTTTTTAAATTAAAACTTAGAACATTAAATTTTCTCTAGGCTTCCAAAAATGCCACAATTCATTTAATTATTGTAGTAAAACTAAATTAAATATTTACAATTTACTGAGGGGTGTTACATATTTTTAAATTAACTGAAAAAGCTAAAAGGGCTAATTTAATTGAAAAACTAAAAAGTTGTAACCAATTTTGACATAAATGGCAGACCTCTATCTCTCACTAGTACTAAAACTATTCTATGAGTTTTTAATCCCTACTCTCCACCAAATGATTTTTTATAATAGATCAAGATTCCAAAAGTTCTATTCTTTGATAATTAAATCAAGATTCCAAAAGTCCTATTCTAGAATAGGCATGCACACCAATCCATATAGTAAGCTTTAGTGTTTAGCTAAAATATAATTTAATTAAAAGACAAAATTCACCAATTCATATAGTAAGCTTTAGTATTTAGATAAAATATATTTTAATTAATAGGTAAAATTGTATTTTTTTCAGTTTGATTCGGTCAATTTTGCTAAAATTTGGTAATGTTTTAGAAATTATACATTTAAGCTATTTAAGTTGTAAATTTTAAGTGTTGTGGTGTTTTCATTGTGTTCAATCCATTTATGCATTAAAAAAAGCATATTAAATAATAATAAATTACACATTTGAGGGGAAAAAAGCATTTTATTTATTAGTTAAACTATGATTTTAGATAAATGTATCCCTTCACTTTGTATGATATTTAGAAGTGTCATCTTTTTTTACAAAGTGCCAGATTTTTAAAAGTTTTCTTGATATTAAATTTAAAATTTATTTTATATATGGGAGCTTTTTGATTTTTTCTATTTTTTTTGTAACCTTGGTGGTACCTTTCTATTAATTTTCGAAAATAAAGCGGGTTACATCCATATATTTGAGACTTAAGTGGCCTCAACTTGCCCAATGCAAAATCAGGTCTGCTGGCCACCTAAATGCAAAATATGCCATCCATAAGAAAAAAAAATAAGTTTTTCCAACCATGCTATATATACATGAGAGTCTTTATACTTCCTATACTCTAAAGAATGATAAATATAACTGATAATAAGTCTAAAACTATAGGACTAGAGCATTCAAAATGAAAACCATGGGTGCATTATCACTGTTCATTATTAGTAGAACCACCTGTTAGGTCCCTATACTACTAGTGTAACCCCTTATTGTTATTAGTACAACCCCCTTATTATATTGTTGTGCCCATGTAGCCCCCATATTGTTATTATTGTGCTCTTACATTATTATTGTTATGTCGGCTCTCATTATATTATGACCCCTTAGACTCCTATATATAGAAAGGATGTCTTGTCATTTGTATCATCCAATAATTTTTCATTTTTGTAATGTAAAGTAGGTTTCCCCCTCGAAGAGGCTAAATTCTAAGGCATTGATATTTATTTTCTATCTTTTTGTGAGCTAGTTTCATAACATTTGGTATCAGAGCCAAGGAACTAAATTGCTTCCTATATCAAGCACCAGAGTATCAAGTGATGGTTGAAAGTGGAGGAACCATAAATTGCTCTAGAAAGTGCCATAATGTCAAGCTATCCATGGGAGAATATGTATTGAATAGCCAAATGCTTTCCATTGCAATGGGTGGTGCTGATGTTTTACTAGGAGTCCAATGGCTACAATCTTCGGGTATGATAGCTTTTAATTTTCAAGAACTTCTCTTGAAATATTGTTGGGAAGGAAAGGAAATTGAATTGAGGGGTGTTGAAGGGAAACCAGGAATGATAATAAACTCCAACAGCATGACAAATCTTCTAAATAAAGAAAAACTGGGCATAATTGCATAGTTATGTTCATTGGAGGATCCCACATCGAAATCAAGTATTTGTCTAGATCTCCAAAACGTTTTGGACAATCATTCTAAGTTATTTGAGACTCCCAAAGGCCTCCCACCTATTCGTGATCATGATCATGCTATTCATTCAATTCTAGGAAGCGTTCCTCCAAACATCAAGCCTTATAGGTATCCATATGCCAAAATCAGCGGGAACTCATTTAGAAGTTGCAGAAGATCATAGTTCAAACAGTATTGTGAGAACTTGACAAGGAAGAAAAAATCATATTGGAACTTGAAGTAGTCACAGAATCGAGAAATCGACAACTGCAAAATAGATCAATTTCGGAGTATCTCATTAAATGGAAGAACTTACCCGCTGAAGATTCCACATGGGAGGACAATAATCTATATAGAAGCATCAAGAACTACTCAAGCGTTGAGGACAACACTTTTTTAAGGATAGGGGCATGTTAGGTCCCTATACTACTAGTGTAACCCCTTAGTGTTATTAGTACAACCCCCTTATTATACTGTTGTGCCCATGTAGCCCCTATATTTTTATTATTGTGCCCCATAGAAGCCCACTATTTTTATTGTTGTGCCCTTACATTATTATTGTTATGTCAACTCTGATTATATTATGACCCCTTAGACTCCTATATATAGAAAGGAGGTCTTCTCATTTGTATCATCCAAGAATTGCTCATTTGTGTAATGTAAAGGAGGTTGACCCCTCGAACAGGCTGAATTCTAAGGCGTTGATATTTCTTTTCTATCTTTTTATGAGCTAGTTTCATAACACCACCAGAGCAAGGTCCTTCATAGTAAAGCTAGGAAGCTCCAAGTGAGGTATTCAAGGGATATGCTTCTCAATTCGGCTCAGCCAACCACTCTGTTGTTGCAGTTCGAACTGAATCTTTTCAGTTCTTTTGTAAAATATGAATGCCCCCAAGGGGCTAAATGCATGTCTGAAGAACGTTGTTATAGATCTTTCATCAGAATGCTCTTCATCATCCAGAATAGATGCACTATCTTCTTTTACTGAGTTACTCTTCCACGGGTATGGATTGGATCCGGGACCATTACTTGCCACTCATCCATGTCCAAATCAAAGTCTTCCAAGGTCTATTGTATTTCTTCCCACTCTGGGATCAGCACCCTAATGGGGTTGGAGCTACTGGCATGGTAAGCTTGGGTTGACTTTTAAATTATACGTGATACTGGCTTGTGCCCTTGTCCTGTCCCTGCCACCCCATTGGAAGACCTGGGTTGGCTTCTTGGCAATAGGGCTGCCTTTATTTGTCTCTCCCTTCCTTGGCTTCCACCACCATTGTTCTTTGTTTCCTTTGCTTGAGCCATTCTTCTACCTTTTCTTGTCAATTGATTTTCTTTTTGCCTCACCCGCATATTTCCACTAGCCTAGGACTACAGTTTGGGTGCTCGACGCTACCCAAGGTCACTCCCACACTACAAACATCCTTCAAAATCAAACGACACTAGCTGAGTAAGGAACCAACTCCACTAATTGCAAGTAATTTTATGGCAACACAAGATTATATTTCCACTATTTTTAAATGCCTTCCTCTGCCCAGTGTAGAGTCTAAATGAACTAGCCATGCCAAATATTACCAAGCTATCAGTAGTATAATAATGATCTAAAACAATAATTGAGTTCATCGACTAAACATAGTAACATGAATTAAAAGGGGATTTGAGCCAGATGTGGGACTAAGCCCATAGCCCGTCAAACCTATTTGTCCATAACTAGCTTCAATTACTCGACATCATTCCATACCCACCACTGATACCTGAGATGAATTTCATATAAACAGAGGTTCTTGACCCAAGATATTTGAGTCCACAGAACCAGACTAACCCATAAATCGACCAAGAGGGATTCTCTACCTTCGCCCCTCTTCCACCAGAGGGTATATTAGGATTTCCTTGAACCCCTAGCTCTATCTACGTTGAGAAAATTAGGATCCCCTCCTAATTCTCGCAAACCCAACACCTCGTCAGCACTTCCAAACCCGTGGGAGGGGAATTTCCACATAACCTACTCTCTACGATCCTAACCTTGCATTCACCCATGAGAGACAAACATATCCTGAACTCTACTGACACTGGGATGAGTAGAACTATGGACACAATGTTATGTAACTAGCTCACAAAATAGAAGAAAAGATAGATCAATGACTTCAAAATCAGTCTCTTCGAGGGGTCAACCTCCTTTAAATTACACAAATGAACAATTCTTGGATGATACAAATGAGAAAACCTCCTTTATATATATAGGAGTCTATCAGGTCATAATATAATCAAATCTGACATAACAATAATAATATAAGGGCATGACAATAACAATAGTGGGCTTCTATGGGGCACAATAATAACAATATGGGGACAATAGGGGAAAAACAATAACAATAGGCGCTACAATGACAATAGTAATGTGGGAATAACTAGTATTTTAGGGACCTAACATCCCCCTATCCTTCAAAAACGTGTTGTCCTCAATGCTTGAGTAGTTATAGATGCTTTTGTATAAATTTCTGACCCTCCCATGTGGAATCTTCAGTGGTTAAGTTCTTCCACTTCATGAGATACTCAGAAATGGATTGATTTTGTAACTATTGAGTTCTTATTTTTGTGACTACTTTAGGTTCCAATATGATTTTTCCTTGCTTGTCAAGTTCTAGCAATATTGTTTGAACTAGGAGTTTTTCACCTATAACATTCTTTAAGCATGAAACATGGAAAATTGGGCACACTCGGGAAGCTAGAGGAAGCTCTAATTTATATGCCATAGTACCAATATTTTGCAACACCTTGTACGGAGCATAATACTTTGGTCATAATTTATTATCCTTCTTAGCTTGCTTTATGGACATTTTTTTATATGGTTGTAGCTGTAGGAATACCCAGTCACCTACATCAAAACTTATTTCACTGCAATGTTGATTTGCCTGTTGTTTCATTCTATTATGTGCCAACATGACGTTATCCTTTAAGAGTTGGAGAACCTGTTGTTGATTCTCAATGTGATCTTCCACTGCTTGAACCTTAGAATTGTCTCTTAAATATGATGTGATGGACAATGGATGATATCAATAAAGTGCCATAAATGGGGTAATTTTGCTGCAGTATGGAAGGAAGTGTTATATCACCATTCACCTATAGGTAACCACTTGACCCATTATGTTTGTTTATCAAATAAAAAGCAATGAAGATATGCTTCCACACATTTGTTTACTATCTCAGTTTTCCCATCAGATTAAGGATGATAAGATGAGCTCTGAGCTAACTGAGTACCAAGGCAAGAGAATAATTATGTCCAAAAATTTCTAGTGAAAATGGGATCTCTATCACTTACAATAATCTTTGGGTTTCCATGTATCTTATGAATTGTTTCCATAAATGCAGTAGAAACTGTAATTGGTTTAAATGGATGTGGTAATGCACAAAAGTGTGCATACTTGGTAAGTTTATCAACTACCACCATGATGACACTCTTTCCTTTGGACTTGGGTAAACCTGTGATAAAATACATTGAAACCTCCTCCCATCCTTGGCTTGCAATGGATAAAGGTTGTAATAGAACTAGAATCTTAATTGTTTCAACTTTATTTTGTTGGAAAACCAAACATTCCGCCACAAACTTTTGAATATCCGATTTAAGGCCATCCCAAAAAAATTCCTTCTTAACCTTGTGGTAAGTTTTTAAAAATGCAATTCCATAAGAGTCTTTTGTTTGAGTTCGGAATTCTTACATATGTATAAGCGATCTTTGAACCATAAAGAATCATTTTTCTAGCTAAATGTATCAGATGTACTGGGATCTTGTTGTAGATTTTGAATAAGTGCCTACACTTCTTTGTCATTCTTCAATTCATCCTTTGCTTCATTTATCCAATCCAGTTGGATAATAGAAATGGCACAAAGAAATGTTTCCTCATCCTCATCCTTTCTTGAGAGTGCATCTGCCACAACATTTTGCTTACGTTTTTTGTGGATGATTTCAAAGTCATAACCCAACATTTTTGTGACCCATTTTTGCTTCTCTTCTAAAGATAATCTTTGTTTTAAAAAGTATTTAAGACTATCATGATTTGTTTTTACCTTGAAGTGTCTTCCCATTATGTACGGTCATCATTTCTTAAGTGCATGTAGTATTGCCAACATTTCCTTGTCATAAATAGCGTTGTGTAAATATTTTCCTTTGTTTGGGTGAGTTTTGAAAGCAATGGGTCTTTCTTCTTGCATTAGAACAACACCACTTACATTTCCTCAAGCATCACATTCCACAATAAAGGTTTTTCTGAAGTTCGGCTTAGCTAAGACTGATGATTGGCACATTGCCTCTTTAAGATGTTCAAAGGCTTTCATTGCTTCTAGAGTCCATGGAAATGCATATTTATTCAACCATGTTGTTAGAGGTGTTGTTATTCTTCCATAATTCTTAACAAACTTGCGATAATACCCTAGCAACCCGAGAAATCCTCATAGATGCTTTATAGATGTGGGGATTTTACATTCCTTAATGGCTTTAATTTTTCTAGGGTCTACCTTAACACCTTCATGAGATACAATATGAACCAAATATTCCACCTCTTCTACTCCAAAGAAGCATTTGGAGCTTTTTGCATATAATTGTTTCTCCTCTAATAGTTTGAGAACCCTGTCAACATGTTGAACATGATCCTTCCAAGACTTTTTGTAGATTAGTATATCATCAAAAAATATTAACACAAATTTTCTAAAGAAGTGTTTGAAAATGGAATTCATCAAACCTTGACCTTATGACCTTCATGAGTTCTAAATGTTTTTTTTGGAATGTCTTCAGTCTTCATTCTGATTTGATGATATCTTAAATGAAGATCCCACTTGGTGAAGTAAATTGATCCACGAAATTGATCCAATAATTCATCAATGACAGCAATTGGAAATTTATCTTTAATAGTCATCTTGTTGAGCTCCCTATAATCCAGACACATGCACCATGACCCATCCTTCTTGTGCACCAATACTACTGGAGCAGAGAAAGAACTTTGACTAGGTTGAGTTATACTAGCCTCTAGCATTTCTGCAATCATAGATTCAATTTCACTCTTTTGGGCATAGGGATATATGTAAGGCTTGATGTTTGGAGGAACACTTCCTAGAATCAAATGAATAGCATGATCATGATCACAAATAGGTGGGATGCCTTTGGGAGTCTCAAATAACTTGGAATGATTGTCCAATACTTTTTGGAGATCTGGAGAAATAGATGATTTCAATGTGGGAACCTCTAGCGAACATAATTGTGCAATTACGCCTCATTGTTCTTTCTTTAGAAGATTTTTCATTCTGTTAGAGCTGATTATATTTCCCAGTTTCCCTACGATACCCCTTAATTCAACTTTCTTTCCTTTTGAAGATAATTTCATGAAAAATTATTGAAAATTAAAACCACTTGTACCCAAGGATTGTAGCCATTGGACTCCTAGTACAACATTAGCACCACTCATTGGAATGGAAAGCATTGGGATGTTCAATACATATTCTCACATGGATAGCTTGATCTTATGGCACTTTCCTGAGCAATTTATGGTTCCTCCACTTGCATTCATCACTTGACACTCTAGTGCTAGATATAGGAAGCAATTCAATTCCTTGGCTATCTTACAATGAATAAAATTATGGGTACTTCCCGAATCAATCAACACTATTGCCTTTTACATCTTGATATGTCATTCTATCTTCATAGTTTGAAGAGTGGTAATTCTAGCCAATGCATTACAAGATATGGTCAGATTCATTTCTTCTTTCTCTAGGGTTTGTTCCTGATGTGTATCCTCTTCTTTTGACATTTCATGTTCCTTTTCTTCCTCCTCTTCACAATGTATGTAAAATAATTTCTTCTGATCAAACTTAGGACCTTTAGTGTATTTACTATCACAACTTTAATAAAGCCCTTTTTATTTTTTTCTTCCAATTGTTGTAGTGTCAACCTTGTAAGTTGTGGAAGGATAGGAGTAAGAACACTTCCATATTTATAGTTCTAAGTGGTAGGCTTCCTTGTTGCCATAACTTTTCTTTCCATTTTTCTTGCCAACCTGGATGCCTTCTCCAATGAATCAGGTTCTGAAAGGTGAACCTCATGTTGGATGTTATCCTTTAAAGTCCCTATGAACACATCAATCCTATGCTCCTCTAGAATAACTTTTACCCGTATATTCAATTTTTGGAAGTCCTTAATGTGCTCCATCATTGAACGCTTTTGTTTGAGATTTATCATTTGGCTAAAAAAAGGTGTTGATTTTGTATCCTCATAATGTGCTATCATTTCTTTGGTAAAATTTTCCCAAGTGACAATTTTTTTATGAGAGAAAAGCCATCGATACCATACAAACTGATTTGGTTCCAAATATAAAGTTGCAATGCTTACCTTTTGTGTGTTTTGCACATTAAGGAGATAGAAATATTGTTCCATATGTAGTATCCATGTTAAGAGATCCTTGCCATAAAACTTCCTCATATTGATATTTGGAACGTGGTGGGTCTTTGTTCCAACGTTAGAGTCTATGAAATCATGATTAATGTTTCTTTTCTTCTCATCATGAGTTTCCTCTACTACCTTTTTGCCATTAAGAAGCATTTCTTGTAGCAACTTTGTCAAACCCTCCTTCAAACCTTCCACATCTTTCTTCAAATCTTAAATGTTTTCATTCTTCAAATCATGATTTTCATTTCTTTTGTTCTCATTGTGAGTTTCTTCTACTACCTTTCCGCAATTAGGAAACCTTTCTTGTATGAACTTTGTCAAACCTTCCTTCCAACCTTCCATGCCTTTCTTCCAATCTTCAATTTTGTCTTTCATACCATCTATCTTAGCTTCCACACATTTATTTAAACCATCCATCTTAGCTTCTATTAATTTTTGTGAGAGTGAAATTTGTTGCACTTGGTCTCGTAATTTAGATATATCATGTTGCATTTCTTCCTCTTCTTCATGAGTCATGCTAGAGCTTTCAGGTTCTTACTAGGTGTTTCCATTTTCTTTCTTCGGGGCATCAATTAATGATTATAATGCTTCACTATGCCCTTTGATTTCCTTCAAACTAATTTTTCAAACCAAACATATGCAAAATTTAAGAAAAAAAACTACACACCTTTTTTCACTTTGTAGGAGCTCGATATTGAATCTGTTGTATCTATGTAATTTTAGATCTGCAAGGTCTAGAATTTCATCTTGTGGTAGCACTCTGAGTCCTCTTTATAACCCCATAAGTTTGATCAAGATTGTTTCATCCAAGGAAGAGTTATGCCAAATCCCCCACGATGACCTGATTATAGACTAGTTCAGTAAAGCAAACTTGTATGAAATTCTGCATGTCACTGTTTTCGACCTTAAGACCTGAAATTGATACACAAAAAAATAAAGGCCATCCCCTTTTTGTAAATTTTTATGAAATTTTAATCTGATGCTCAGAAAACACATTATCACAATTTTCCCCAGGTCACTTGTTTGAGATATAATTCGGGATCTCGTAAAAACCCTAACTTCCTTGGATCATATCCCCAAAAATATAGCGATAAAAGATCTGAAATCTAGACCCAAGGTTCAAAGATATTGCGGCAAAAATGGTTCTTTTTTTAGCTTCTGAAACATCATAGGAAAACGTTATGGCAAAAACTCCACGATGACCCATTTGGAGTAGAGAAACCCTAGAATCCAAAGCTCTGATACCAAATGTTATGTAACTAGCTCACAGAATAGAAGAAAATCTAGATTAATGACTTTAAAATCAACCTCTTCAAGGGAGAAACCTCCTTTAAATTACACAAATGAAAAATTCTTGGATGATACAAATGAAAAAACCTCCTTTCTATATATGGGAGTCTAACAGGTCACAATATAATCAAAGCCCACATAAAAATAATAATATAAGGGCACAACAATAACAATAGTGGGCTTCTATGGGGCACAATAATAACAATATGGGGAAAATAGGGGAACAAGTGGGGCAATCACTAGTATTATAGTGACCTAGCACACAGACCTGACCTAAAACCCAATGAAGCCATGCCTCTGGATCTTCTAGAACCTATCACCCTATATCCCATACACATACAATTCCCTGACCAGAGGCCTAATACAATGCTCCATTCTAACTAAAATTGTGAGGCTAAGGCTGATAACATACCAGGAATCACTACTAGTTATTGAGGATGTCAGTTGTCTCAGTTTGTCACGAATTCCTCTCACACACCAATTCCAGGAGTTCACCAGTGCCCACATTACTCACCCCAACAATCCAAATAGATTATTTCCCTCTCCAACTATCCTTAACACTCTTCCACCGTCATGAATTAAACCTCGCATGCTTTTCGCCACTGCTCCAAGTCCTAGATATATGTAGAGGGTGGCAGTGATGCTCTTAATGAGTCACATTAATCTTTGAACCCGTACAATCCCACTAGGGCTGGCTCGCACCCCGATCGAGGATGGTGAGTCATGCTTACCTCATATTATTGATTTTCTTTGTTAGCTTTCTCTAGGATACCTTGGAGTGGAATCATATCTTTCTCCAAAGAGTTTGGTGGTCATGTCATTTCTACCATACTTCCTAGATGGGTACAACTCCAGTTTTCTAGGAAATCAACAGCTCTATTCCCTTCATATCTAATGTGAGAGGTGATTAGGTAGTCAAATGAGGGCATGATTTCTCCAACCTCCTACACTAAATGGGCTATGTGCAAACTATGACTTAGTTTTTCTCTATGGGAGCCTTGAATTAGCTTCTTAATTGTGTCCACCACTAGTCACAAATCCCATTCTATCACCAGTCTTTTGAACCCAATTTTCTTTCCAAAAGCAGGCTTGTCTGACTATAGTGAAACATGCCTCATTATTACTGACATACCCATAGTCTGTTGCGAAGACTAGCTTGGTTTTCATTTTATAATCCCTAAATAGGCCACCAAAACAAGTATTTCTTGGGTTTCCTTTCAAAGCCCCATCAAATCTTAATTTAATAAAGCCTTGCAAGGGGCTCGTGAAATGGAGTGGTGATACTGTGGGGGATTTCAAGAATTTCCATGAGCATGGGGCCATCATGATTGCTTGTAAATTCAACAGTTTTAGGATTCTTGCTTCTACTATAGCAACTTGTGAGTCATCTGGGTGCCATTTCTCTTATAGGATAGTCTCTCTTATTGTTCTATATGATCTCTATCCTTATTATCTCCTGAGAGTTTTTTCTATCTTTGAATATTATACTATTTATTTCCTTCCATATGGCCCATAAGACAAAATCTAGGGCTAAATTCCATGCTCTATTTACGATGTGCATCGAGAAGGTCCCTTTACACCATTGGATTATAGCTTCTTTCAGGCTCAGGGGGTCTCTCTCTAAATGGCCAAGCACATTCCTGAGTTGGTTCCATTTCTGGATTGCAAAGGGGTAGGTGTTCAATATATATTCTACATTTTCATTGTGTTAGCTGCAAATAACGCACCAAGAGGGACCCTACCAACCTCATTTCTGAAGTTGGTCCCATGTGAGGATTCTCCCATGAGATGCCAACCAAAGGAACTGCACAATTCTTTTCCATAATTTTCCCAACCATCTCTTCTTCCATAGAAGGCACTGGTGGTTTTGTGGTTCCTACACTCTAAGCTTATAAGTTTCCTTAATGTTGAAGGTGAGTTTAGTCATCTACCCCCATCATAGGATGTCTTCCCCCTCTTGGTACATTATTTTCCTTGATTGGAGTTCTTGATCCATGATTCTTCATTCCTCTGAGGGTGGGGGGTTTGGCCAGTCCCCTACAACCTTCCATTTATACCATCCTGCACTTTGGGGAGGGGTTTTCTAAAATTGGTCCACTGTATAATAATTTCTATTATTTGTATACAAGAAAATATCTCCAAGATCCTGTCGACTGAATAGATTTACTATTTTCTACCAATAGTCCTACGAGAAGAGCGATGTGTGACCATTTCCAATTTCCCAAAAGAAGTCTTGATTAGTTGGGTCCCTATTCTTTACTACCGAATTCGAGATGGATGATCTTTGAGGAGGATCGCTATATCTAAAGATATCTTCATGTTAGGTCAACATTCCATATTTTTGGGTTAATATTCTTTTCCATAACTCAGGGCCACCTTTTATCCATCTCCACCATAACTTAGCTCCCATAACTTGGTTTAATATGTATGGGTCTATGAGAGTTAAGCCTCTAGCCAACTTAGGGAGGGTTAATGTGTTCCAATATACCAGGGCCCATTTCCTTATTTTCTGAGCCCCTTTCCATAAAAATTTCCTAAGAATATCAACCATGGAAGAACATGAGGTTTTAGGGGCCACCATACCAAATAGCTCATAGATCGAGATAGATTGAAGGACATCTTTTAGCAGCATAGTTCTACCCACCAGGTTCAGAGCATGGAATGCCCATCCACTCCACTGTGATTGGATTTTAACAAGGAGGTCCTACCAGCATGAGGTTTTGAGGGAATTAAATGCTCTAGGCATACCCATGTATTTCATAGCATTGTCCCTATTCCAAACACCATTAGGTGGGCTCGGAAAGCTTGAGTAGCTCTAGCAGTATTAGAAAATAAAATATTTCATTTCTCATTGTTAATTAGCTTGCTTGAGACCATATAAACTCCTATAGGATTTCCTTTATCTTTCGGGCTTCCCTTAAATAAAATTTGATAGAAAAGCATGATGTCGTCCACAAATTTTTGATGGGTGAGGAGTAAATTAGAGCCCCAAGGCCTAAGACCCTTTAGGTGGGAGGAGTGGATCAATTCTTTCAAGAATATTCCCAATCCCTCAGCAACTAAAGTGAAAATGAATGGAGAGATTGAGTCCCCTTGACGAAGGCCACAAGTAGGATTAAAGGTTATGGATGGGGAGCCGTTGAGCATAATGGAACACACCAAGGTTGACACAAGAGATAACATCTAGTTTACCCAATGATGCTCGAAACTGAAAGATATCAAAACCCTTGTCAGGTAGGACCAAATCACACGGTCATAGGCTTTGGAAAGGTCAATATTAATCATCATACTAGGATATTTGAGATTCTTTAGGTAGTGAACCATTTCTTAAGAGGTAATGATGCCATCCAAGATTTGGCGGCCTTCCACAAAGTCTGATTTCTCTAGAGAAATCAAGGTTGCACGGAGAGGTTTCACGCATTTGATAATGACAGTAGAGATGGATTTATAGATGAAATTCCATAATGCAACTGGTCTAAACCCCTAGCGGTCTTCTGATTTGGCCGATGTCGGAATTAAAGCAATGAATGTAGAATTAAGACTCTGACATACCTTCTAGTTTCCCCATGATTCGTCCACCACTTCCAGAATATCCTGACAAATAAATTTCCATGCAACCTTGTAAAATTCCACTGTGAATCCATCTAGTCCTGGAGCTTTATTCTTCTCCATTCCTTTAACAACCTCTTCTATTTCCACCAGTGGCATTGCCCGCATTAGGGCCATGTTCCATTCCTTGGAGACTAGCCGAGGGGTGTGTCGTGTGACTCATGCAATGGAATTTGATCTATCCTGGTCTGGTTTTGAGAGTAGATTCTAGAAATGATTGACCACCGTCTCTTCCATCTCTTCATGTTGTACCAGTCGATTCCCTACCTCAACCTTGAGTGAGAATATGTAGTTAGGTTGTTTATGTTGGATCATTGCCTTGTGGAAAAATCATATATTACATTCTTCCTATAGGGATTAATGCACGGGTGTTTAGTGGTGGTAATACCCTCAAGGATCTTCCTAGGATCCTTAGCAGATATTTAGATTAGCTGCAATTGGCCCAGAGATACATGCACATATCCATATTAGTGAAATGATAATCAAAATAAGAAGAAGGATTGTTACCTTAGATCTTGGTGTGGTGTTGCTAGAGAACACAAAGTAGCGGAGTGGAAAATCCCTCAACTAGCTCCAATAACAATACCTTCACATAAAAAAGATGAGGCGTAATATCACAACATATAACTTCAACAATGAATATAATAATGCATAGGGATATCTAACTGCATACATCTAAGCTACTCATAATAATTAGCGTTGCATAAACATGTAAATCAATCACAATACCAATGCCATGGAGTGGACAACACAATTGCGGGTCTATATGAATGACATAAAAGAGTGATTACAACCATCAGTTGCATCATTCTTCCCTTACTCCTCCAGCTCCTCTCTCTCTCTCTCTCTCTCTCTCTCTCTCTCTCTCTCTCTCTCTCTCTCTCTCTCTACTTTAGCTCTTGAAGAGCCAATGTCTAATACAAGCTTCAATAGTCAATAGGAAATCCTTTCAATACTTTCAACCTCTTTCACAATGGTTGTAGCCTAAAATATATAGCATGAGAGGATAAGCCTTGCCAAATCATTCATGAGTTCTTTTGTGCAAAATCAGAGATGTTTCCATTCTTTATCAGTCTTTCCTTGTTTGTAGACTCCATTAGGAATAGAAATTCCCCCAAAAAGGTCGAATCTGGATGTTTCCCTGCTTAATGAGCTGACATATGAGTGAATATAGGGATATTTCTCTGTCAAATTGCTCCATTGACCTCCAAAAACTCACTTAGGTTGACTCCTCCCCAGGAAATAAAAAGAGTTACCCTGGGGACTAATGCACCTGATGCATGGCTAGGAATCTTTGTAAAGCATCTTGCTAGTTCCTAGAGAGCGTTAGCTTGGAAAATAGGCCTGTGAACTTGGTTAATATTTTAGTCATCTTGCCCTTCTCCTCTGAGTTGATGGGGAGGTCATTTTTTAGTGTAATAGATGCCCCCTAAAGTGTGAGATCAGAGGCAGAGATGATGGCTGAAATAATTTATATAATAGTTGTTTTATTTGTAAAGAGAGAGAGAGGATCAAAGCTTCGGGAACATGAGAAACCTGATACAACACATATATATAAAACATCTAAAATCATGTCCTGAGTTGGGAATTGCCACGCTTAGTAGCTATGTCAGAGAGATTTCTCAACAATGTGATATGACGACGATGTCTATCGATAAGAACAATGTGGAACTTGTGTCATAATAAGATCATTCTGATGAGTTGCCTCCAAAAAATAATATATGCATCTTGGGAGAGGAAACTAGGCTGAGTGATGTATGCCTCTACCCAAGGTCTTGAATCTCTTCTTTATCTTAATAGCATAGTTCAGTACATGTGAATAAATGTGTTGAGGTCGAACATGTACAAAGTCGTTTGATTACAAGTCAATAATGGAGACTCATAACTGATGCGAGGATGGCCACTGATAATGGTGATGGCCTCCAAAATGCATTGTACAGTATAGCGAGTGTGAATAATGTATTTTTGCCGTCAAACACTCGTAGAATCATTTAACTAGGAGCCAAATAATGAAAACCCCTAAACAAGCACAAGGTAACCTATCACTGATGTCTGCAAGTCTTGAGGCACTGTAGTGTTTCTGGGTCTACTTCCTAGATAGAGTGTTGAAGTTGATAGGAAAAGACCTGTCGAAAGGTAGGCAATAATGTGTCCTACATCAGTTGACATGAAATGGGACAAGAATGATTTTTTTTGAAGAATAGTTTAAGAATTCGGTCAAATCAACAAAGGGCATGATGGAAGGATATGTTTGATGGTTGATGGAGAAAACAGAAGATAAAGAGTTTCCCTTGAACAATAGAAGGCATGACACAAAGGTTTTAACCATGCAACACTAGACTCATGAAAACCAAAGAGCATTATGATACAAAGATGTAAGAACATCAGGGTATATACGCTAAACTCATAGGATGGTAAGGTTCATTTTGAGAGACCATCACAAAGAAGGTTTTGCTAAGGGAGTGCCATGTTTAAGGGAGCAACTACTACCAAAAAAATATTTACAAAATACTGACATAAAGAAATTGTATTGTCCACTTTCACCATCTGATGAATTAATAATTCCAGGCGGGTGAACTCAGTGGTCTTTTCATATTTCGAGAATCTGAAAAGATCGTAAAGAGCGACTCCAGGGTGGTCACTTTGTAATATTTTTTTAACCAAGTGTGACAAAGGTTTAGTAGTATACCCAAAAAGGTTCCTTTTCCATAAGTTAGTCTACTGAGTCCAGATAAAGAGATAAACCTACCCCCAATAGACATTCACCTCATTTTTTTACAAGTACGAGGGGACTGAGTAAACTCAATATTTGTCATGAAATTTTAATGAGTCATGCGATGACAAACTCAATAGATCTTCATCAAATTTTAATGAGTATAATGAAGAAAACTTGAGGCATATTTTTCATTTTAATGAGCAAGGAAAAAGAGATAAAATAACTTCTTATTCCTTCTTTGTAGATTTAACGAGCTCAAAGAAGGAAAAACTTGGTATTTTTCAATTTAAGAGCGAGAAAGAGTCCCAGAAAAGAAAGTGCTCATGTTGTCGTCGTAGGAGTTTTATAAGCCTGATGACGAAAAATCAAGGATTTTTCAATTCAAGAGTGAGGGAAAGATCCCATAAAAGAAAGCTCTCGTAGTGGATCGAACATGGTCTTTTATGCAATTCAGCCCTGAAAGTCCCATCATCAAAGCATGAGTAATATTGACAATATGTTGACATGGTGCATGATAAATATCATAAGAAATGAACTACATCTATTTAAACTACTTACTTAAGATGAGTCATACCTCCAGAGTGACTATTAGGAAGTTTCTGGAGCCTCCATTTTCACCATATGCATCATTTGAGTGTTGTGAGTGTGTTCAGGAGTGAAAGAGGAGTAGATGTTGCCCAGATGATTGTGAGAAATTGAGGTGACCATTCGACTTGCCGTTTGTTCCAGGTAGATCGAAAAACCCTTATCTTGTATTCTGTAACCTTTTTTAGCTACATTTGGGGTGGAGTTTTGGATTCTGGGGAAGCCCTAGGACATTAAATGTGACGAACGCTCCCCTCTAGGTCTGAAGGGGTGTTAAATGCCCTTCATGACCTAGTGGAGGGTGTTAGTGTGCCCTGTATGCCATAAGGGGGGGCGTTAGTGCATGTGAGTGCATTCCAAAACCCCAAAAAGTGATTTAGCAAGCTTTTTTTCACCATTTTGACTGATTTTTTGGGTTGATTTGTGCAGTTTTTGATCCATGATCATGAGTTTATGGAGAGAACGAGCTCATGATCAACATGAATTATAGATGCGGAATTATCAAGCATGTATACTTGTGCTGCATAGATGTGGTTTAATGAAATCTGCAAGGCTTGACCTAATGAAAGGTCAGGAAGAACTCCTAAGTTGGATAATTCAACGTTGGGATGAACACCAAAAGGTGTTCCAAATCGGGGGTCATGAGCTCTCAATTGATAGAGATGATATATACTTTTTGATTGGTTTGTCATGCAGAGATGCAGGAGAAAACTTGACTGACGACATGATAGATCCACAGTCCACCCTAGAGTTTAACCAAGCTTATTGCATACCTGAGAGTGGACGAGTGAGCATCCCCATCAAAAGGATCAGGTCTAGGTCCATGAGTGCCATATTGTGGATGATCATATGCTTGGTAGGGTCCAAGAGTCCCCATGTTATGATGAAGGC
The DNA here is from genome assembly GCA_031772625.1 of Pinus tabuliformis. NCBI lineage: Eukaryota > Viridiplantae > Streptophyta > Pinopsida > Pinales > Pinaceae > Pinus > Pinus tabuliformis. Next base: position 755,893,741 of record CM062808.1, on the reverse strand, counting down.
CCAATTATTTCTCACTATTTATTGTGTCCAACCTCAGAGCTTTAACTAGTGTGAGGTTGTTATTCATCAGTTGAAGGAAGAGTTAATGACATGCAAGACTCGAACACAAATGAATTTTGGGTATCGTACTCTCATCATGTCGTTTATACTTGAGAGGGTTCCCGTTATGAGACCGCAGATGAGTGTAGGTCTGCTTGATCTAAGGGAGCCTAAGAACAGTCGATGGGCATTTCTCGATCCTCACACTAGAGGGGGAGAAATTTGACATTTTCTCGAAGAATATTTCTTCGAGTGGCTCAACAGTCATATCTTAATGACTGTTGACTATTCCTATGAAGACATGGACTTTACTGGAGATCCAGACTTGATATTGGCAACTATTCCACATTGGGGGCCTCAAGGTAAGAAGGTTTTTTTAGAGTACCTTAAATTATTTTTTAGCTTTTGAATATTTATGTAATGTATTTTGTTGTTATGGGTGAACAAGTACTCACATCAAGCTTTTGCTTGACACAAATGTGGCACCAGTATGACCTGCAAGCATGCCTCACCAAGCGAGGGGAGGGGACTAGCTACCTGGAGTTGGCATAGTAGCAGCAGCTGTCAATGATGGGGATGATGGACAGAGTCTTCACGAGGTTCCGAGGAACCTCAAATGCCTGAGCATGGGTGTTTGCCCACTTCCCATGAGGGAGATTCCAGCTCATATGCAGTGACACACCGTCAGTGTGCCTAAACCATTTCTAGTTCCTCTTCGGAGGATAGCTACAATTGTTTTGACTTTTCATGAGCAATAATCTCTTTTAGCAGGCACGTGGTATAGCTAGCGGTTGTTTATAATGAGGCTTAGTAGCCATTTTGTACTTAAAAACACCAAATTTTTGGGAAATTTTCTAAGGTAAAAGACTGGATTCGATATATATATATATATATATTGGCATTTTATGATGTAAATATTTCTAAATGTTTTTTGTAAATTTTTAGCTGTATAAATATTTACTTCCATACATGTATCTATAATAAATGAGAGATATGGAAATATAATACATGGCTTTCTAGTGAATTAGCAATTGCATTAAATTCCTGAGGAATGTCTTCATATGTAATAAAATTGAATTGACATTCCAAAAGTCGTACCCTTAAATAATGACGTAACAAGATTGGATTGAGAATGTGATAATGATTTGTCAATTGCATAATGACAAGATGAGAGTCTAACATCAGCATCATATTGGAGATATCTCGATATGGTGCTTCCATGAGAAGTGAAGTTACAGACATATACTCACTAATATTGTTGGTGGTAGTACCAAGAAAGACTGCCCCGGAACAATGTAGTTCCAACTCAGGTGTGTAAATGACCCAAACAACTGATGCAATGTGACGTGTGTGACAACTGCCACCATCCTCATATCCTATGTATGGTAAGGGTAATGAAGAAATATACATGACAAGAAACATGTATGAGACAAATACTCAAAAATTCCAAAAAATCCAGTCACATCAAAAAGAAGCAAAACTTATAAATACATAGAATTACAAAGCACATGCTTAGTGTAGTACTAGCCATAACACCTTTTCATATAGAGCCCATTTCGAGGCTCTACGAGAGGGATTCGTTTGCAGTCTTGAAGTTCATAGGCGCCTTTTGAGAGGGTGTTAGTGACGACATATGGACTAATCCATAAGGGTCGAAGCATTCCTACCCCCAAGACATCATTTTTTTATCATAGAGAAAAACAAGATCACCCTCTTGTTAAGAATGAGGCTTTACCTTTTTTTCATACTGGGCTTTCACCCGGCACTTGTGGGCTTCAAGTGCCAATTTGGCGGTGGGTTTCATCTAGTTGATTGAGGTATAGAAAGCACTCTTCTTCAGCAGTTGTGTTGAGTAAGAGTTTAAAAACAATTTTTAGGGAAGGAATCTGACACTCGATAGGTAATATCGCTTCCTGGCCATAAGCTAGTTGAAATGGTGTAAAGCCTCTAGCAGTTTTGACTAAAGTTTGATATGCCCACAACAGAGGATATAACATGCAGTTCTAGTGGATTTGAAGATTACCTACTAACCTGTGGATCATGTTTTCTAAGACGCCATTAATGGCTTCTACTTGGCCATTAGCCTGGGAGTAGTAGGAGGACGATTGGTCCTGGTGAAAACTGACCAACGATGTTAAGTTAGACATCATGTGTTTCTGAAAATGAGACCCATGGTATGTAACTATTGTGTGGGGCACACCGAAATGACAGATAACATAATTAAACAAGAATAGTGTTGTGGTTTCTCCATCATTCCAGAAAGTGGGAAGGTCTTTAGCCCATTTAATGAAATAGTCCACACCTACAATAATGTAGTTGTGTCTAGTATAGTAAGTGGGGTTGCATGTGACAAAGTTGATACCCCATTTGGAAAAGGGGCTGATGGAGATAACTAGGCATAGTAGTGTTGGGGGAGCACACATTTTCTTTGTAAATACTTGACAAAGGTGGAAGTGCTGCATTGCCTTGATACAATATCTGAACAAGGTTGGCCAGTAGTAGCCCGGGTTTAAAATGTTCTAGGTAGTAGAAGAGATTTTCACGAAGAGAAACATGTATGAGAAAAATACTCAAAAAATGCCAAAAAATCCAGTAACATAAAAAAATAAGGAAAACTTATAAATACATAGAACTAAAAATCACATGCCTAGTGTAGTACTAGGCATAATAATTTTTCAAATAGAGCCCATTTCGGGGGGCCATGAGAGGGATTCCTTTGTAGTCCAAAAGTTCATAGGCCCCTTTTGAGAGGGACTTGGTGATGACATATGGACCGATCCATAAGGCTTGAAGCGTTCCTAACCCCAAGAGGTCAAGTTTTTTATCATAGAGAAAAACAAGATCGCCCTCTTGGTAAGAACGAGGATTTACCTTTTTGTTGTATTGGGCTTTGACCCGATGCTTGTGGGCTTCAAGTGCCAATTCGGCATCTCAACAGGTTTCATCCAGTTGATTGAGGTATAACAAGTGCTCTTCTTCAGCAGTGGTGTTGGGCAAGAGTTCAACGTCAATTTTTAGGGAAGGAATCTAACACTAGAAAGGTAATACCACTTCCAGGCCATAAGCTAGTTGAAATGGTGTAAAGCCTCTACCTGTTTTGACTAAAGTTAGATATGCCCACAATGAAGGATATAACATGCGGTGCAAGTGTGTTTTGTGATTACCGACTAACCTGTGGATCATGGTTTTTAAGACGCCATTAACCACTTCTACTTGGCCATTAGCTTGAGGGTAGTAGGAGGACGATTGGTCTTGGCAAAAATCGAGTAACGAGGTTAAGTCAGACATCATGTCATTGTGAAAATGAGACCCATGGTTTATAACGATCGTGCGGGGCACAACAAAATGATAGATAACCTGATTTAACAAGAATAGTTCTATGGTTTCTCCATCGGCATGGAAAGTGGGAAGGGCTTCCACCCATTTCCTGAAATAGTCCACATCTACAATAATGTAGTTGTGTCTAGCAGAGGAAGTGTGGTTGCATGTAATGAATTCGATACCGCATTTCGAAAATGGGCCAACTGAGATAACCAGGTGCAGTAGGGCTGGGGGAGCACGCATTTTCTTTGTAAATAACTGACAAGGGTGGCACTGGTGCATTGCCTTGATATAATTTTTTAACAAGGTTGGTCAGTAGTAGCCTGCACGTAAAATTTTCTGAGCGATAGACATGCTAGAAAGATGACCGCCACATACCCCATCATGGCAGTCATTTAAAATGTGTTTTGCCTCTTCATGAGTGAGGAAACATCAAAGAACTGTGTCAATTCCACGACGATATAAAGTATCATTCAACACTAAATAGTGTCGAGCTTGGTGGTAGATGCGATGATGGTCACCTTATGATAGTTCAGGGTGGAAATGTTGTTCTTGGAGGTAGAAAAGAATGCCACCATATCAAGGGTAAGTAAAGTGAATCAGATAGACATATTCATTCAAGGAGAGGATCATGAGCTATCTCATTTGGATCGAATGGGAAGATCTGATAATAGTTCGGCGAAGACTAAGGATTTTTTTTTCTTTTGCAATGGGGCAAACCAAATCAAATTACTGGAGGATAACTATCCATTTGAAATATTTTCCTCCAATGATTGATGAGGCAAAATGTGTCTCAAGGGATTCTCCAAATCGATGATGGTAGTCTGTCGCAGTAGTATATAATGTCAGAATTGATTAACACCAAAGACAACTGCCAAGGACAACTTTTCCATATATGAAAATCGAAGTTCGAGACCAACCATGCCTTTTGACAGATAATAGATCACATGCTCACTCAAATCATCATCAATTTGGACCAACACCATTCCAATAGAGGATGGTGAGGCTTCCAGATAGAGGAGAAATTCACACCCATAGTTGGGAGCACTATGCAGTGGGGTTGATATAAGTGCTTGTTTCAAGGCAACAAATGATCCTTGGGTTTGATCATCCCACAATTATGGTCCTCGCTTCTTTAGTAGGCACATAAAGCCTTTCACCAACTTGACATAATTTACGATGAATCATCGTAAGAAGTTTGTTTTCCCTAGTAAACGTTAGAGCCGCAAAATGGATCGTGGTTCAGAAAATTGAGTAATTTCCTTTACATTATCAGGATCAACCCTAATCCCGTACTTCGAGACAATGAAACCAAGTAGGCATCCAAACTCGATAAAGAAAATGCTTTTTTTGATTCAGACATATGTTATAGAAACAACACCTAAGAAAAATTGCTCGTAAATGAGCTAGGTGCTGAGTTTGCTTCCTGGAATGGGCTGGAAGCTCATCTAAGTAAGCCTAATCAATATGTCTTATATCATGGAATGCATAGTCCATGGCCCATTGAAATGTTTCTCAATAATTCTTTAAACCAAACGGTAGTTTTCATTATGAAAATACTCCCCAAGGGAAAATGAAGGTTGTTTTTTGTTGTTCTGTGGGTTTTAAGGCAATCTGGTTATAGCCTAAGAAACCATCCATAAACGAGAAGGATTCACAACCGGTGTAATTGTCGATGATTTGGTCGATGAATGGTGTCAGATAATTGTCTTTTAGACATGTAGTGTTCAAGTCCTGGTAGTTGACACAAATGTAGATGGTCCCTTGTTTCTTATCTATAGGAACCAGATTGGAAACCCATTCTATTAAGGGAACGGGGTAGGCAAAACCATCACACAACAATATTTCCACCTCAGTCTTGATGGTTGCAGTTTTGTGGGGCTGGACTAGTAGAAGCCTTTGGCAGACAGGCTTGGCGTTGTCATAAACGTTGATGTCATGCTCAACAATAGATGGATCTATGTCGGGCATTTCCTTGTAATACCAAGCAAATACATCGAATAATTCCTTAAAAAGGTAGGTGAAGTTTGCAATTTGCTTAGGAGTGAAATCGACTCCAATTTGGATGTTTTCCATGATACCTGTCTTGACTGAAATATCGATGAGCAATGTCTTTGATATATTTCCCATGTTTCCTTCTGAATCTAAAGCTTGGATGGTCATATAAATTGAGGGAACGATTTTAGGTGTGTCAAAGAACAGGATTTGTATGCACATTGTCTCCGAATCAGATATCAAAATGCGATGGTGAGAATCCTCCGAAGGTCGCTCCTTGAAACACATGATCTCTCAAATAGCTTCATTCAAAGGTAGGACTGGACTGAGGAGATCGTAAGAGGGATCATTTATGGGACAAGATGTGGTACTATTGGTCGTGACCAAAGTGACCAGAGATTTGGATTAAGATTGAATGGCTTGGTAGGCCAATTTAGCTGGTCACAATGGCATTTGTTCTCCATAAGAGTCAGTGTTTGAAGGGTCCGGGAGGATCCAAGGATTGGTTGGTTCATGAGGAATAGATGAGACCATAGAGACCCTCTGTGGAACTGCGGGCAACAGGAGAGGAAAACAACCCATCAGGGAAGTACCCTTCAATAGACTGGTACTGATACTAATGTAAGAGTTAGGAATGAAACCCACTAAGGGTACTAAGCCACTAGGTAATGGGGAGTAATCTGGGGTGCAAAAGGACATTTGGTCCACTGTAACTTTCCTTCCATCCAATGGAAATAGGATGACACGAAAGACAATAGACACAATGGTAGTCATGGCATAAGTCCAACTACTATCCAGCAATAGATTATAGTCGAGTTTTCTATCCATGACTACGATATTCACAATTACCGTTTTCCCACTCAAAGTGATGGGGTAGCTGGAAAGGTAACCTTTTGGGATGAAAGTGTGGCTGCCAAAAGATTTAATGGAATTTGATAGTGGTGAGAGGGTTGGGGATCCCAAGGTGAGCCAACATGAAGCCAACGTGATGGAGGTTGAAGCACATTCGTCAATGACAGTTCTGTGTACCCCTATCCCTTTAAAAAATATTTGCACCTAAAATGAAACATGGTGTGAAAGGGGAGGTTTAAGTTTTTCCATGTCGAAAATCGCAAGCATGGAATCCTGAGGGTCGACCCCACCAACTGCAGAAAGTAGAGCTTTCCTTTGTGCTGGACATGTTTGCAATACTTCGAGCACTAACATAGCTGATGGTGCTTGCGTCAAATCTTCTAAAATACTGTAGTTTTGGGCAGCATATGCAGATGTATTATGCATTGTGCGATGAAGTGCCCATTTTGGGTGGCGAATCAAAAGATCAACAACTGGCCTATTAGTATGAAGATCATTAGGCGGCGGTGGGTTTTGACTCGAGGAGGCTTCCTCAGCATTAGTGACTGAAGCTCCATAAGCTTTGCCTCTAGTTTGAATATCTACTATTTTAAAGGTGTAAATGGTTGATGGACCTTTCCTAGCTGAAGGATGATGTAGACCATCGTTACCCCCTTGTGGGGGTTGAGGTTGGTTTGCAATAATATGTTTCTGTTGTTGAGCAGGGAAAGGGTTTTTTAGGACCACAGGGGTCTGGCGAGTGTCCTTTTAAGCAAGGATATCTATGCATTCGTACAACAATGTGTCATATGGTCTTCAACATAGATCTTGCAAGGGAACTTCACATCCTTGTCCTTTCCACTATCAAGAGGTGCAACAACATTCTGCTTTGGGTTGGACTGCTTGGCTGACTGCTCTTCAAAAGGAGTGGTTTTTTTCTTGTTCTTCTTATTCATACTACTAGGTTTTTATGTAGACTGCACAGAGTTTATCATGATGGTAGGAAGAGAAGTTGATTGGGTATCATGGTCAACTATCAACTAGGCAATGTGACCACTAAGTTGTTTTATAGTAGCCCCACAAGTAGCTTCGATAATACCATCATCATGCACTCTAGGTTGCTAAGTAGCGGGAGAATTGGAATTTCTAGGGGCACTAGAAATGATGTCATATAATGTTCTAGACTTCGAATAACTTAAATCTAAGTGTTGGGAACAATGAATGGATTGGTCTTCCGTGACCGCACCACCTAAGGAAACATCCTTACCGATTTGAGGGAGAAGAGATTTGCAGAACCAATCCACTAATAGATAATCTGGGAGGGGTGCTTTGGCTAGCCTCTACCTACATCTCCATTCATGGATGTGATAGGAGATGTGGGTGGCAGTGTCTGACATAAAGAAGTAATGAGTTTTGTCCCAGTTTCATATCGGATTGGTCACTGAAAGTGATTTAAAAATTCAATCACTAAAGCACCAAAGGTATTAACTGATGTGCGTGGTAACTCAATGTACCACTTGGCTGCATTGTTAGTAAGGGTGCAGTCAAAGAGATGAAGCTAGATCCTATCATCCACCATGCAGTTAGAAACGTACGATAAATGGTAGGTGGTGATGTGCGTACTGAGATCCTCCCCTTGTTTCACCTCGAACTTTAGGATGTTTGTGGGAATTTTGTATGTCATTGGAGGCCAAAGTAAGTTCTGATAGATGGGGTCATTGACGAGTTTGTATAAATCAGGGATGTCAAGTTCTGTCAAGAAAGGAAAGGTATTTGATTCCCTCGATTCAGACCAAGGCGATGACAAATGACTTGAGGGTCCTTGTGTTCCTCCCATCATATTATTCCCAACATTATACACAGGATGCGTGGAATAATAATTTCCTTGGGGAACAATCATATATTGTGGCTATCTGTAGGGTTTGTTAGGCTGCAGGATATAAGTGCCCCTAGGATAAGGAGTTCCCCCTTGACTCATTTGAGGTTGAGAGTGGGGTGCCCATATGGATTGAGCAAGACCTTGTTGATGAATCCCGCCAACCACGTAATTAGCCATCGGCCCTTGATTGACATAAGGAGGATTCATGTCAATCAATGGTTGTCCCTATTGTCATATAAATGGAGGGGGAACAATAATGTTTAAATCCGGTATATACATATTAGGCACAGTGCCCCCAGGAATTTAAAACTGGGGGTTAGAACTAAATAATGAATTCCAACCAAAAGGGTTGCTGAAGGGACCCTTGCTAACCACACTATATGGAGCGCTATATGGAGCACTTGCCGAAGGTCTAGGAGCTGACACAAAAGGGGCAGAAACTAGTATGTACTGGGTTCCACTATTGTTGGGTGTAACTATGGTGCTTGGACCAGGCATAGTTGTGATAGATGGATTCTCTATCAGCAGTGTGGTGTGGATTGTTGACTAGGGAAGTGGAGGTGAACCAAAAGTTTCCATAAGAGCTCATGACCCGTTAAGTGTTGATGGGATGGTGAGTATAGGTTTAGCAGAAGACATAGGAGGTACAGGTGCAACTAGAATCAATAGCGGTCCAAACGGATTCATGACCAGAGGATTATAAGGAAGAATTAAACCTTCAGTAAAGAAATCTTCTATTAAACTTGAGTAGTGGGATGTCTAGACTGATTCAATTTTAGATCTTGGAGATTGATTACCCGAAGATGGGTAATATAGCTCATTGGAGCTTGGCGTATCCTCCATAGTTAGTGGGGGAAGACCTTGTAGCCATCTAGGTTAACGATGAGGGATGTATGTAGCCACGGTGACCGATAAATTTTATTAATAGATTTTACAGTGATATGTATGAAAGTCTCAGTGATAATAAACTGGCACCTAAAAAATAAAAAATACTCTAAAGAAGTCAATCAACAAGCAGAGGGTATAATGAACTTCTTTGATAACCACCATTGGCTAGAGATGAAACCCAATATCAAAATGGATAAAAGAGAGAGTTGGACAAATGTATAGTTACGATTACTCTTGAGCTTCACCCAAACCTCAGATTAAGCGGCCAAGTACTCTCATGAATATGAGAACCGTCAATAAAACTGAAAATAGAGTAGGTTCATTTGTTTAGCTACAAGGGAAGCCTACCCTAGTAACCTTATGTTCATCTCTAAAATGTATGGCCACTATGGTAGCCTCAAATCAAAGACATTACCGTGGGGGACATGGTCGTAGATAGTATGTTATGTGGGCAGGATACCTGACTCCCCAACTCAACTCTGATATCCCCGAAGGGATCCCTGATACATAGAATGCCCAAAGGAGATATAAGTAAAGGCGGGCTACTTTTTTTTTTTACAGCCAATGTTGTCGCGTATTTAGCTCCGCTTTGACTAGAGTGGTCCTGGATAGTATTCGTGCAAAAGGATTTCCCTCGTTAATGACACTAGTTTCGGTGTATGATCTTGGACATTTAACTCACAACTACCTAACCAAAGATCCTAGCCTAAACTAATATCTGTTTACTCAAAAAAAGGTTGATTAATTTTATTAAGATGTAAATTTTAAATGTAGTTTGTTAAAGTCTTCGATGGGGGTGTTGACATATGAAGTTATGTGGAACTTTGACTCAAACCATGGAGAAAAAATGCTTTAAATTTCACTTCGATGAACGAGTTGTTTCTACAAGGAAGGAGTAATTTATACATCAATATATACCATGCATATAGTACAGTAAAACACAAGCACAACCGAAAAAAATACAATGCTCTGTAACAACTTTAAAAACCAAATAAATGCAGATCTAACCAACTAGTAGAAAAACTGTAAAACGATTTGTATTTTCTTTTTTATGAAAAAATTCAAGTAGTAAAGCTATTTTCCTAAAAAGAAATTTTTTTCAGGAGACATATATCAATCCAACATGCACAATTGTAGATCCCTGATCAGTCTACAAGCAACTTTCCCAACCCATGAGGTCATAGAACTTGCTTCTTATTAAGAAGTGGCTAGCTAACGCACTATAACAGAGGACATAGAGAGTTAGTGGTTGCACTAACACTCTATTTGTAAGGTCACAGTGCTTTATAGAGCATTTTTTGCACTGGTAGGGTGCATTATTGAGGAATAGGCTTGAAAACAAGGCTATGGGGATCATATCTAAGGCTGAGAACTATGAGAAGGGTGTTGTATAGTCCTGAGTGGTTAGAAAGGGGGTCAAGAAGTACAGGAAGTCATAGAAGAAAGAGAGACTTGGGAATTTTCTGGTAGAAAACTGGGAACTAATTGTAGTCCCTAACGAAGTTTCCAATTCTTCTATAGGAATTAATGCCCAGATGTTTGGTGGTGGTGATATCCTCAATGATCTTCTTGAGATCATTGGCAGACAGTCAGATTAGCTGTAGCCAACCCAAAGATACTTGCACATATCCATATTAGTGAAATGATAATCAAAGTAAGAAGAAGGATTGTTACCTCAGATCTTGGTGTGGTGTTGCTGGAGAACACAAAGTAGCAAAGTGGAAAACTCCTTAGATAAATCCAAGATCAATACCTGCACAGAAAAAAGACGAGGCATAATATTATAGCATATAACTTCAACAATCAATACAATAATACATAGGGATATCTAATTGCATATATATAAGCTAGTCATAAACATTAGTGTTGCATAAACATGTAAATCAATCACAATACCAATGCCATGGAGTGGACACCACAACTGCAGGTCTAAATTAGTGATAGAAAAGAGTGATTACAACCATCAGTTGCGTCAGTCTTCCCTTACTTCTCTAGCTCCTCTCTCTTGCTCTCTCTCTCTCTCTCTTCTTAACCTCTTGAAGAGTCAATCTCTTATACAGGATTTGACAGTTAATAGGGAATCCTTTCAATACTTTCGACCTCTTTCACAATGGGCCTAGCCTCAAATATATAGCATGAGATGATAAGACTTACCAAATCCTTCATGAGTTCTTTTGGGCAAACACAGAGATGTTTCCATGCTTTATCACTCTTTTCCTATCTGTAGACTCCATTAGGAATAAAAATTCCCCTAAATAGGTCAAATCTGGATGTTTCCCTACTTTATAAGCTGACATTTGAGTGAATATAGGGATATTTCTCAGTCAACTTGCTCCTTTGACCTCCCGAAAATCACTTAAGTTGACTAATGCTCCTATCGAGGCAACAAACAGAGTTACCCTAGGGACAAATGCACTTGATGCATGTCTAGGAAGCTTTATAGAGTAGATTTCTAGTTCTTGGAGAGCAATAGCTTGGAAAATAGGCCTGTGAACTTGGTTAATCTTTCAGTCAATTTCCCTTCTCCTCTGAGCTGATGAGGGGGTCATTTTCCTATGTAACAGTTCTCCCACCCGAAGCCATTAGATGCGGGATTTTTGTTTCCATAGGATTTATTTTTGCTTCCATATCTGGTTCATTAGCCGACCTTCAGTCACTACTAGACTCTCTGAGTTGCCTTTTATTATAATTCTTTGTTGCATATATTTCATGCTCTCTTCTAGTTTCTTCTGTTCTTTCTGAATGTTCCCAAACTCTTCTTGGTTCCGTTTCTTGATTTTAATTTTGAGGTATTTTATCTTGATTTGAAAGGTATGGATGTGATTGTGCCCCTACACCTCACTTCCATTCCAACATCCCTCCACTTTTTTCATAAATAGCGGGTCCCGTAACTAGAAGGTTTTAAAGTGAAAGGGTCAGTTTTTTTGTGCCTAGTTTTAGATCTAGCTCCATCATGATCAGTCAATGATCCGATCCCATGCATGATAGGATAGAGGCCTCTAGAAGTATATCGTGACTTATCACCTTTTCAAACACCACGAACTGGTCCAGTTTTGATGCTACCTATTTCACTCCTCCCTTCTCGTTGTTCCAAGTTAAAATGCCATTGATTATGGATATATCCACTAGATGCAATACCTCTATTGTGTTCTAGAATGCCTCTGTATCTACATCCATCTTTTTGAGTCCTCCTTTATTTTCATTGAGTGAGGTGATAATGTTAAAATCCCCTCCCATAATCCATAAATCCTCATATAATTTCTTTAGTTTTCCTAAATTTTGGAGGAAAAATCCTTTTTCTCTTAGAATGTGAGGCAAATAAGCCCCCATCAATAGAGCCTAATCTTTGGATCCAATGTGCTGAAACTTTCCTGATAGTATCCTTGGAAATCTCACCCATTCGTCAAGTATCACCTCCACTGGGTCCCATAGGATAGCTAATCCACCCATGCTCCCACTCGAGTCCTAAGCCACCACTTCGTATTGTAGTTTCATGCTTTTCACAATTTCTTTCAGTCTAATTTCTAAAATATTATTTCTTGAATGATCATTATACTCAGATGATCCTTGTGAATCCTATCTTCAAACTACCTTTTCTTACCCCTTTATTGAGGCCTCGAACATTCCAAGATGTAATAATCATTGGGAAGGTTTGTTGAGGTGGTAGAAAACAACTGATAGTAGTACCACCCCTCTGCAATTTACCAACATATCTCCCACAATCTAAATAGATTCTTGTAAGTTTCTGCGACCTCGTTTATTTCCTTCTTTCCCTACTATGGTTATTTGTTTCCCCTGTCCTGGTTGTTAACTCAAATGATTCGATGGATATGGAGCTAGAGGGTCAAGCTTGGCTTTAAAATGCTGGAAGTTTTTTTAATATAGTTGTTTCTTCTCTTCAAGAATGAATCTCTCATCTAAATTATTCCATTCATTCAATAAGCTTATCATCACTCATTCCTTTCTACTCAATTCTTCTTTTGATCCATCTATATCCATATTCTCTTGCTTCTCTTGCATTGTTGGTGCTTCTTTCTCTTGGGGTTCCTCTTCCATTTTTCTTTTAGGTTTATGTCTGCATTTTGATTTTTTCTAAGAGTTATCATGGTTTACCAAGCCCTTGGATCTATTAACACTCTCCTTTTCCTCCTCTGTTAAGGCATCGAACCGATTTATCTAGCTTGGCCCTTTCTTTGGTTGTTGTTGTGTCGAGGTTACTAGGGCTTTTGCATTCCTTTTCTTCTTTTGGAACTCTTGAAATCCTTCCTTATCCTAATTCCCTTTCCCATTTTCTCTGGCTTCTGGCATGTCAATCATCTCACTTTTGTGTCCATGCACATGACACCATATGCATCAAAATAGAATGTGTTCGTAATCCGAGGTTTGCTGCCATACCTCATCTTGATACTCCAACTCTATAAACTCTGGTAATGGTTCCATTATATTCATATATACGTAGATTTGTGTGTAGGATGTGTATCTTCCTCTCTTGGTTGAATCTATAACCTTCACAAAACTTCCTATTGAGTTTCCTATGCCCTCTAGTGTCTCTAGATCCAAAAAATCCATTGAAATTCCAAACAATCTGATCCAAACTGCGGCGACCATCAACCTCTCTTGATTGTGGTTATATCGTTCTTCCCAGTGACACATAAAGAGTCCAACATTGTAATATAAATAAGGGTCGTTCTCAAATATATGTTCCTTGCCTTTGATGCTGGTGAATATCACTATAAAGAAGAGTTTAGTCCCCAGCTTTAGATCTATATGTCATTTTGGCTACCACTTTTATTGTATCCATTTCACCAAGTCCTTTTATGAAGGCCATACCCTAATGAACTTTCATATTAAGGCGTGGTCCTTCATATACTTTCGGTATGTTTCTAGTTCGTTATTAAGGATTACAAATCTAGGTTTCTTAGTATCCCTAGGCATGCATTGTCCTCTAAATTTGTTCTGCCATTGAGCCCCTACTACTGGCATTCCATTAACTCCACCATATCCTATTGGGTTGTCTTATATTCTTTCCACGACTAGATACCCTATTTAAAGGGGGGTTAGAGGGGTGGTGCAGCCCCCATTTCGTTACACTGACTACGCAGTGGGGGGGTCACAGGTAGGTGATTAGCCCCCCTCTATGTGGTCTAGGGCAGCACCTATGGGAAATTGTTTTTGGACCCTGTATTAGGTGGGTGGACCTACCTATGGTTTTGTGCATGGTTTTCGCACATGGTTTTGGGCGTGATGGTTTTCAGTCCATGGTATTAGATGCTTCAGCATGTATATATATGTATTGTAACATTGAAAGGAACATAATGAAAAATCAATCTGATAGTCCATGTTTTGGGATCAATGGGAAAATCTCTGTGTATATTTGTTTTGTGTTATTCTCTCGCATTGTTTATTTTTTGTGTTTTTAGAATTCGTATGCAGGTAATTTTTGTATGTGGTTAAAACCTACATTTGGTATCAGAGCTATTTGGGCTTCAAGGGGACGCCTTTGTTGCTGAGGGGTTTCACTCGGGCATGTGGTAGACCTATTCAGTGGGAGATCTATGAGATTGATTCTTGTGGTGAAATGAAATGGTGGGTAGAGGAAAGATAGAGGTCGAGAAATTTAATGGTTAGAGTTTTGAGATGTGGAAACTCAAGATGGAGGATCTATTGGTGGATAAAGATCAGTGGATCATGATAGATCTGGGGACTAAACCAATGGGAGCGTCCGATGAATAATGGAAGAAGTTGGATCAGAAGGAAAAGAGAACAATAAGATTATGTATCTCGGATTCAGTATTGCATAATGTATCAGGGGAAGCCACGGCGAAGGCTTTGTGGGACAATTTAGGGACTTTGTACCTATCTAAGTATCTCGTGAATAAACTGTTCCTATGGAAAATGTTGTATAACCTAAGGATGAAAGATGGAGCCTCAGTGAAAGAGCATCTGAAGGCATTTAATACTGTGGTAAGTCATTTATTATGTGTTGATATTAAAATTTCATACGAAGATAAGCGCATCAGTTTGTTGTGTTCTCTACCATATTCGTGGGATAGCCTAGTTATTGCAATAGGTAGCAATGAAACTTCCTTGCAACCTAATGAAATAGTCTCATCCTTACTAACAGAGGAGATGAGATGGAAAAATATGGAGAGACAGAATGGTGATGCCTTGTCTATACGAGGAATGTCCCAGAACAGAAATAGAAATAAGTCATCGAGTGGGAGATCTAAATCTCGAGGAAAACCTATAAAGGTGTGTTGGAAATGCAGAAAGGAAGGGCACTACAAAAGTGATTGTATATCTAAAGCTCCTAACAAAGGAAATGGATCTGATGATGCTCCTTTCATAGAGGCAAAAACCACCTTAGATGAAGGTGGGGATGTGTACTTGGATTCTTCAATTACACATGTAGATTAGGAGGCATGGTTGATTGACTTAGGTTCATCCTTTCAATTCACTCCCCATATAGAGTGGTTTCACAAGTATGAGAAATATGATGGTTGTGATGTCTTCTTAGGGGACGACCGGAAGGCTAAAATCATTGGTCGTGGAAAAGTTAAGCTGGATTTCCAAGGTGGAAGGATTAGAACACTTCCGAGTGTTCTGCATATTCCTGCATTGTCCAGAACTCTGATTTCTGTAATCAACTTGGATGATGCAAGCGTAAAAATAGTGTTCAAGAAGGATACCTGCAAGATTGTTCGAGGAGTAGTGGTATTGATGTGGGGAGTTTGGATTGGAACTCTGTACAAGTGGCAAGGTAGCACTGTTGTTGATGGGTGCAACGGTTCTGTGGTTCCTGAAAGCGGAGCAGAAAATCTAGTGTTCTATGGACAAAAGACCATGTTATGGCATCAAAGGCTTGGAAATATTGGAGAGAAGGGCCTTTGAATACTTCATGGTAAAGGTATGGTAGAAGGTATGACTAATAGCTCTATGGATTTTAATTTCTATGAAAATTGTGTATATGGGAAGAAAAATTGGGTGAGTTTCCCCTCTAGTGGTAAGAGGGCGAAACATATATTAGAGCTTGTGTACAGTGATGTGTTTGGACCTGTGAAGGTTCCATCACTGGGTAAGTCTGTGTACTATGTATCGTTTATAGATAACTTCTCAAGGAATACATGGATATATTTCCTCAAGAACAAATCTAAAGTCTTTGACAGGTTTAAAGAATTTAAGGCTTTGGTGGAAAACCAAACAGAGGAGAAGATAAAGGTGATCAGGACAGATAATGGTGGAGAGTTTAATAAGAAGCAATTTGAATAATTTTGTAGGAAGTGTGTTATAGCATGACACAAGAGTACTCCATACACACCTGAGTAAACTAGAGTTGGAGAAAGAATGAACAAGTTGTTGATGGAAAGGGAAAGAAGCATGCTTAGTGGTGACAGGTTAGGACAGGAATTTTGGGTAGAGGTGGTGGAGACACCATGTTACCTGGTCAACAAATCACCTTGATCAGCATTGGAGGATAAGACTCTACAAGAGGTATGGACTGGTAAGAAACCCTCTCTGTCACATCTGAGGGTATTTGGATGTGATGCATATGTACATGTTCCAAAGGAGAAAAGAACAAAGTTGGATAGTAAATTTGAAAAGTGCATATTTATTGGGTATAAGGATGGTTTAAAAGGTTATAAGCTGTCGAACCCAGTAACAAGGAAGGTTGTGTGTAGCCAAGATGTGGTGTTCAGAGAGGTGAAAGATGTTATTAAACATGAAGTGCGATCAAAGGAACCTGAAAAGATAGAGTTTGAGCTTAAGGAGGAAGAACTAGACTCTACAACAGAACAGGAATCAGAAGATGAAGAGCCACAAACTCTGATTCTGAGAAGATAAATTCGGGAAAGAAGGTAGCCAGAAAGGTATAGTCCATCTAATTTCTATTCAATTTTTTCTTTATCTATTACTCATGATGATCCCAGAACTGTGAAGGAAGAAGTAGATTCAGAGGATGGAAAACTGTGGAAAGAGGCCATGGTTGATGAAATGACATCTTTGCACAAAAATGAGGCTTGGGATCTGGTGGATTTTCTAGCTCAAAGGAAACCCATTGGCAACACATGGGTATTCAAGAAGAAGACAAATGTAGAAGGAAAGGTGGAGAAATACAAAGCTCTGTTGGTAGCAAAAGGTTATTCCCAGGTACTAGGAATTAATTTTGGTGATATTTTTTCTCCTGTTGCCAAGGTATCTTTTATTAGATTACTTTTATCTGTTGCTGCTACTTTTGATTTTTAGGTAGAACAGATGGATGTGAAGACAACATTTCTTCATGGGGATCTAGAAGAAGAGATATACATGAAGCAACTTGAAGGCTTTGCGGTGAAGGGTAAGAAAGAACTGGTATTGAAGTTAAAAAGTCTTTGTATGGGTTAAAACAGTCACCAAGGATGTGGTATTAGAGATCTGATACATTTATACGGGGAATTGGCTTCCCTAGAAGCAAAGTAGATCACTGTGTGTATTTTAAATTAATTGGTGATCATATTATTTATCTGGTCTTGTATGTGGATGATATGTTGCTGGTTAGAAATGAGAAAGAAATTATCTAGGCTATGAAGACCCAATTGTCCTCCAAATTCGACATGAAATATCTTGGTGTTGAAAACTATATTTTGGGCATCGAAATTAAAAGAGATCAGGCAAAGAGGAAGATCTAGTTAAACTAGAGGAAGTATGTTGAGACAATACTGCAGAGGTTTAATATACAGGATAGTAAACTGATGAAGGTTCCTATTCCTGTAGGTGTGAATTTATCTGTTGAACAGTGTTCAAAGACATAAGAAGAGGAAGAGTACATGTCCCATCATCCATATGCAAGTGTAGTTAGTAGCCTAATGTATGCGATGGTTTGTACTAGACCAGACATTGTACATGCAATGGGAGTATTAAGCAGGTTGATGTCAAAACTAGGGAAGGAGCATTGGACAACAATGAAGTGGGTTTTAGGTATTTGCATGGCACTAGTGACTATGGTTTGTCCTACCAAGGAAGACTAGGATTGGATAGAGTGTTGGATATTTGTGGCTTTGTTGATGCAAACTGGGTTGGAGATCTTGATCAGCGAAGATCTACAAGTGGGTATGTGTTTAACCTATTTGGAGGTGCAGTCAGTTGGATGAGTAAGAAACAATTTGTAGTGGCACTATCAACTACATAAGCAGAATACATGGTAGCCACTCATGCAAGAAAGGAAGCAGTTTGGTTGTAGAGATTGTGTTTAAGTATGGGGTTAGTATAGGGAGTTATAAGGATATACTGTGATAGCCAAAGTGCAATTTTCTTGGCAAAGAACCTTGCTTATCATTCAAAGACAAAGCAGATTGATGTTCAGTATCACTTTGTGAGGGATATGATAGAAGACAAAACATTGTTGCTGGTAAAGGTGGACACTTTGAAGAATACTACAGATGCATTGACAAAATCTGTGAGCTCTGAGAAGTTCTCTTGGTGTAGAGAAATAATGGGCATTTCAGTGTTGGATAAATGAGTAAGATCTCTTGTGGCCCCTTGTGGAAAGAAAACAACAAGTGGGAGAATGTTGGGTTGTGTTATATTCCTTCACGACTAGCTCCCCTAGTTAAATCATGGGGTTAGAGGTGGGGTGGAGCCCCTGCTTCATTGCACCGACTGTGCAGCGGCTGGGTCATAAGGGGTTTGAGGGTGGTAGTTAGCCCCCCTCTACGGGATCTAGGGTAGCGCCCCAGGGAAAATTTTTTTGGACCTTATATTGGGTGGGTGGACCTACCTATGGTTTCTTGCATGGTTTTAGCACATGGTTTTGGGTGTGATGGTTTTTGTTACATGGTATTAGATGCTTCGACATGTGTATATATGTATTGTAAAATTGAAAGGAACATAATGAAAAATCAATCTGGTAGTCCCGGTTTTGGGATCCAGGGGAGATTCTCTATGTATATTTTTTTTATGCATTATTCTCTCGCATTGTTTATTTTCTGTGCTTTAGAATTCGTATGTAGGTAATTTTTGTATGGGGTTAAAACCTACATTTCCATCCTTTCTTGTTGTTGTTGCTCCTTGCATGTTTGTTTCGCCTGCTGTAACGTTTTTATAGGAGGGGACCTCCCCCACGTGAATGATCATCCCCGTTGTTAGGGCCTACACGGATCGCGTCGGCTCTGCCAAAATCACAATGTACTTGGATGGATTGCAGGGTTTGTAGAAACTTTAACAGAGCATTGCATCACTATTATTATATTAGTATAATTGTAATATAAACACATGTCTTTGGAGTTTATTTTATATGTAAAATTTATTATTATTTTTTTAATGTCAAATTATTAATAAATAACATAAATTTTGAGTTTTTAGTTTCTCATATATACATCTCTCTCTCTCTCTCTCTCTCTCTCTCTCTCTCTCTCTCTCTCTCTATATATATATATATATATATATATATATTTATATTTATATATATATTGTAAACTTATTTAAAATTCCAATCTTTTAAATTTTTATAAATTTATATCATAATTTTTTTTTATCTCTTTTCATATTTAATAAAGTTGGATGATTTAGAGGAATCACGGATGTTTTGTTTTAGCTAATTTCGGATAGAATTAGAAAATTATTCAAGCATAGAGTTTTGACTATGTTGACCCCTCACACTTGAGATACAATTTAGAAATTTATATTCACCCTCATACTACTAAGTAACAACATTTCTTATTGTTCTAAAAATGACATGAAAGAGATTTAATGTTGGTCCGGCTACTAACCTAGTAGTGCTTGATGGGGGGAATTTTAGATTCTTTCTCATGCACGATCATGAAGTCGTAATATACCACCTTTATGTATTTCATATTTTGGGATATAGTTAATACCTTAAGTATGTTTCTAGATCCTATTTTATTTCATCCTACTTTATCTCTTTGTTAGGTGTCAAGCTAAGAGAAATTGAGGTGGTTTCATAATTGTATTATATATTTATATCATTGGAAGATGAATACAAAATGAGGTAATGTGAGAGTAGATATTATAGCATGAGGACTTTTACAACAATTGTTTTTCCTCTTATTCTTATATTTCTCGATTTTTATATTTTATCACAATTAGACCCTAGAAGCCCCAACAACTAGGAAATAAGCAATAACCTACTCAAAAATTTCAAACTTATCCATAATACCCCCAAATTAATTGGAATACATCATTACTTTAAAAATGTTGGCCAACTCAAGCTGAAATTCAACCTTGGAAACACGGTTGGAAAGGAGAATATGGAGAAAATAATCATCAATATTATCCATCATATCCTCAATATCCCCAATATACTCAATATCAACCCCAACAATCATACCAAGCTCCTCCACTACAACCATGGTTGAATTCTAGCCGTCCTCTCCAATGACGTTCTACACTACGACATCAAAGGCCTACCCAGTTTCCTACTCAACATATTATAAATATGAAAATAATGTAAAATACCCCACTTACAATGGTGATGTACAAAAATTTCAACATATACCATTTCCAGTCTTGATATAAATGAGATTCAACTTAGATAAGGAAAAGCATTGTGAAAACATTCCCATATAATTATGAAAGAAGAAAAAAAGTCCCTAAGAAAATAGATGTTACAATAATAAGCCAACCTTCCCATACTCCTCCACTATATCATTCGTCTACATCTTCACAAAATTCACCATTTCCAAAAAGAATGAAAATAGATGAGAATGTAGAAAAGAAATTATTTCCATCGCATTATGATATGTTGCATGAGTAAAGAAATGTTTGGATTATAATTCCCTTATTATAAGCAATAAAAGATATTCCAATATATGCGAAAACATTCAACGAATTATCCGTAAAGAAACCAAGAAGAAGACAAAAAAGCCGCATGAAGTACATGTCACTGGGAAGCTAGCAAATATAATTATGGGAGAAGATTACATATAAAAATATCTAGATCGAGCATGTTATGAAACCAACTCATAAAAAGATAGAAAAGATAGATCAAAAACTTCAAAATCAGCCTCTTCGAGGTGCCAACCTACTTTACATTACACAAATGATTAATTCTTCGATGAAACAAATGACAAGACCTCTTTTCTATATATAGGAGTCTAAGGGGTCTCAATACAATCAGAGCCGACATAACAATAATATTGTAGGGGCACAAAAATAACAATAGTGGGCTTCTATGGGGCATAATAATAAGAACATGGAGGCTATATGGGCACAATAATACAATAAGGGGGTTTCACTAATAACAATAAGGGGTTACACTAGTAGTATAGGGACCTAACACGCCCCTCTCCTTCAAAAAGTGTTGTCCTCAACACTTAAGTAGTTCTGGATGATTTTGTATAAAATTCTCATCCTCCTATGTGTAATATTCAGTGGGTAATTTCTTCCACTTTATGAGATACTCTAAAATTGATTGATTTCATAGCTGTCGATTTCTTGTTTTTGTGACTGATTCAGGTTTCCTTCCTCGTCAAGTTCTGGCCATATTGTTTGAACTAGGACCGTCTCACCTATAACCTTCTTTAATCGTGAAACATGGAAAAATAGGTGCACTCGGGAAGATGTAGGAAGCTCCAATTTTTATGCCATGGTACCAATCTTTTCTAACACCTTCTATGGACCTTAATAATTTGGTGGTAATTTATTACCCTTCTAAGGTTGCTTGAGGGACATTTGTTTGTATGGTTGTAACTGTCGTAGAAATACCCATTCACCTTCATCAAAAGTTCTTTCGCTACAATTTTGATCTACCTATTGTTTCATTCTATTCTGCGCCAAAGTGAGGTTATCCTTTAGGAGTTTGAGAACTTGTTGTTGATGCTTGATGTGATCCTCCACTACTTGAACTTTATAATTTTATTTTAAAGATGATGTGATGGATGGTGCATGATATCCATAAAGTACCATAAATGGGATAATTTTTGTTGTAGTATGGAAGGAAGTGTTATACCACCATTCAGCCAGAGGAAACTGCTTGACCCATTGTGTCTGTTTATCAGATACAAAGCAGCGAAGATATCCTTCCAAACATTTGTTCACTATTGCAGTTTTCCCATCAAATTCAGGATGATAAGATGAGCTACAAGCTAACTGGGTACACAAATATTCCACCTCTTGTACTCCAAAGAAACAATTGGATATTTTTTCATATAATTGTTTTTACTCCAATAGTTTGAGCACCCTATCAATATGTTGAACATAATCCTTCAAAGACTTGATGTAGATTAGTATATCATAAAAAAATACTAACACAAATTTTCTAAGGAAGGGTTTGAAAATGGAATTCATCAAACCTTGAAATGTAGAAGGTGCATTAGTAAGGCCAAAAGGCACGACCAAAAATTCATAATGACCCTCATGAGTTCTAAATTTTGTTTTTGGAATTTCTTCAATATTCATTCTGGTTTGATGATATCTTGAACGAAGATCCAACTTGGTGAATTAAATTGCTCCATGTAATTCATCTAATAATTCATCAATGATAGGAATGGGAAATTTATCTTTAATAGTAATGTTGTTGAGCTCCCTATAGTCCAGACACATGCCCCATGATCCATCCTTCTTATGTACCAATACCACTAGAGAAGAGAAAGAACTTTGACTAGGTTGAATTATACCAACCTCTAGCATTTCTGCAACCATACATTCAATTTCACTCTTTCGGGCATATGGATATCTGTAAGGACTGATGTTTGGGGGAACACTTCCTCTAATCAAATGAGTAGCATGATCATGATTATGAATAAGTGGGAGGCCATTGGGAGTCTCAAATAACTTGGAATGATTGTCCAAAACTTTTTGGAGATCTGGAGAAATAGATGATTTTGATGTGGGTACCTCTAGTGAACATAATTGTGAAATTTCACCCCATTGTTATTTCTTTAGAAGCTTTTTCATGCTATTAGGACTGATTATATTTCCTGGTTTGTTAGTGATATCCCTTAATTCAACCTCCTTTCCCTCCCAAAAAACTTCAAGAAACGTTCTTGAAAGTTAAAATCTATTGTACCCAAATATTGTAGCCATTGAACTCCTGTACAACATCCGCACCACCCATTGGAATGGAAAGCATTGGACTATTCAAGACATATTCCCATGAATAGCTTGATATTATGGCACTTTCTAGAGAAATTTATGATTCCTCCATTTGCAACCATTACTTGACACTCTCGTGCTGGATGTAGGAACTAATTCAATTCCTTGGCTATCTTACAATGAATAAAAATATGGATATTACCGGAATCAATCAATATTGTTACCTTCTTCTTCTTGATATGCCATTATATCTTGAGAGTTTGAGGAGTGGTAATTCCTGTCAATGCATTACAATATATGGCAAGATCCATTTCTTCTTTCTCTGGGATTGGTTCTTGGTGTATATCATCTTCTTTTGATGTTTCTTGTTCCTATTCTTGCTCCTCTTCCCCATCTATGTAAATTAATTTCTTCTAAGCACACTTATGACCTTTAGTATATTTTCTATCACAATTGTAACAAAGCCCTTTTTCTCTTTTTTCTCTAATTTTTGTGGTCTCAACCCTATAGGTGGTGAAATTCTAGGAAAAATGACACTTCGATCTTTATAGTTATGAGCGGTAGGCTTCCTTGTTGCCATAATGTTTCTTTAAATTTTTCTTTCCAACTTGAATGCCTTCTCCAATGAATTAGGTTCCCAAACACAAACCTCATTTTGAATGTTGTCCTTTAAAGTCCCTATGAATACATCAATCCTCTACTTCCAGAGAAACACCTTTCTTATAGAAGCTTTGTCCTACCTTCCTTCAAGCCTTCCATGTATTTCTTCAAATTTTCCATGTCTTTCTTCAAATATACTTCACTATACTTAATATTAGCTTCTATGGAACATATAAAACTATTTATCTTAGCTTTGATCGCATTCTTCAAATCATCCATCCAATTTTCCTTACTAGGTGTTTCTATTTTCTTGATTCAAGTCATTCTTTTTCTTTATTTTTGTAGCTCGATATTGAATCTATTATATCACTAAAATTTAAAATCTCCAAGGTCTGAGTTGATGACCTGCAATAGCCTTCTGCTTCCTATTTCCAATGCCACTAGTCTTATCTAAATTGGATTCACCAAGAAAGAGTTATGCCCAATCTCCCAAGATGACCTGATTATATACTTTTTCAGTAGAGAGAAATTGTACGAAGTGCCACATGTCACTGTTTCGACCTTCAGACCTGAAAAAATACATAGAAAAGAACATTTTGTCCTATTTATGTAACTTCTAGTGAAATTTCAATTTGATTCTCAACAAGAAAGTTCTGACGATGTTCCCAAGGTCACTGGTTTGCGATGTAATTTGAGAGCCTATAGAAACCCTAAATCTCTTGGATTGTATCTCCAAAAATGTAGCCAAACAAGATTTGAAATTTCGTCCCACGCTTCACCAAGGCTTCGTCTCAAATGGGTTTTAATTCCAGAGTTTGAACATTCGAAGAAAATAAATTATAGATAAAATTCCATAGTGACCTATTTGAGATGGAATTCTAGAGCTTGCACAAACCCTAACGTCCTAAGATCATATCTCTGAAAATATTGCGATAAAAGATCTGAAATTCAGACCCAAGGTTTAGAAAGAGTTTAGATCAAAAGGGTTTTTTTAGCTTCTGAAACTTTGTAGACAAATTTATTGCGAAAAGGCCATGATGACCTGTTTGGAGCAGCGAAAACCTAGAATCCCAAGCTCTAATACCAAATGTTATGAAACCAACTCACAAAAAGATATAAAAGATGGATCAACGACTTCAAAATTATCCTCTTTGAGTAGGAAAACCTCCTTTACATTACACAAATGAACAATTCTTCGATGATACAAATGATAAGACCTCCTTTCTATATATAGGAGTCTAAGGGGTCCTAATACCATTAGAGCCTACATAACAATAATATTGTAGGGACACAACAATAAAAAAATTGGGCTTCTATGGGGCATAATAATAACAACATGGGGACTATATGGGAACAATAATACAATAACAGGGTTGCACTAATAACAATATGAGGTTACACTAGTAGTATAGGGACCCAACACAGGAAGTCCCATTGTCAATATTCATATCAATAATATTTCAATTCCAAATGCATTTATTGATCTATGATTGATAAGAAATGTAATTAACAAAAGCATTATCGATGAACTACAATTAGTCAATCTTAGAATAGCCCTAATTTTGGCCGACTTCATCAAGGCAGGGTTGAATTTGTGAGGAGGAGAAAAATAATTTTTTTGACTCAAAAATATTTTTCTTTACACGATATAAAAGCCCAAGAAGGGTTAACAAATGTGAAGATGACTGTTAAGACTCAAGAGAAATAATATAAGCCTATAATTGATGCTTTGACCTAATAATTAAATAAAATGATCATTAAAATCATGCTTAAAAATAATTTTTTCTCCTTTTTCAATTTTACAATAAATACATAATGATAAAAGTACAATAGGAATTATGAAGATTGACCATAGTTACAATTTCAACACTCCCTCTGAACTTGGGAGGTATTCATAATTGTACAAATAGGTACAAGGATGAACTCAAATTGACATGTTTACATAAGAGTTTCAACATACACAATGTCATGGATACGTTAAGTATCAAGGTATACTCCCAATAGGGACTACGGTCTCATCAAGAAAATTGCCTCTATAGGTACCATCAGGCTACAACCTTGGTACCATATAGATACCATATAGGCTTGCATGACCTGACACCAACCCTTATTGGGATCCAGGTATCATCAACACTAAATCAAAGCTCCAAGGTACCCTCCCACATCTGGTTCTAGACATCCTCAACATTTAAGATCTCAATACTAGCAAGGTTAGGATTTCCTCCCAAGTACCATAATATTGGTATTTTAATGGTACTTATTCCTCCCTCTCAACGAAATAAAATATATCCAGCAATCTAACCATGCCTCTAAAATGGGCTAACTTCTTTTTGGGGAGAGATTTTGACAACACATCTGCTACTTATTCATTTGTTGGAATGTATTGTAGCTTCACGACCCCATATTATTGGTGAGCTCCAGTATTGTAGCAATAATGCTACAACTCCTGGAACTCCCTTCTTTAATTTTATCAACCCGGTAGTTCGTAACAAACTTGGAAGCGGCGGTGCTGTATGCACAAGCACTAGCTCTTGTCGCAGCTGTCACTTGGTCAGCTGGCACAAGTCCGCTAGGGCTCAAGCCAACTTCTATATGCTCTCAGAAGAAGCTTGCTAAATGATGGACGAAGGCGATCTCAAAGGAAACTAATCTACTTTGCAAAAATGAACTGAAAGCCAAAAAGAAACACAAACCCTAGCAAACCCTAGCAAACCCTAATTCTACCAGCTAGTCCTACTGATGCAAAGGAAGGGATGCAAATAATGAAAAGAGATGCCATTACTTCTAGGAAGGTAAAATGCATGTGTCTAAGTTATCACTATCTGAAGAAATCATCTTTTTGTATTTTTTATTAAGTTGTTGAAATTATCATGCATGTGCTTCTAACTAGTTTTCCACTGTGCAGGGATGGATCAAGGGATGAAATGCTTTGGGAAAGGTTGGGATGGTAGAAAGAGGGTCTAAGGGATCCCTCACACTCTTTCTGAGAGTTTCACAAAGTCTGGATGACATGCAACCGTGTTTATGAACTTCTACAGGAAGTCTACAGGGGCTTCTACAGGAAGGTTCTACAGGATGTTCTGTAATTCTTCTACAGGATGTTTACGAATTGGATTTTTGAGGATGGATGGTTGATGGAAGATGCATGGATGGTTATGGAGGTAGGATGGGGGTCTGAAGTGACCCAGGAACTGATGGATGGAGTGGTGAGATGATGTGGAAAGCTGACTTGGCTTGAAGGTAGTTGAGACAACAATGGGGAAGAAGGTAAGGTTACTTGGCAAAAGAGAAGATGGGAGATGAGGGAACAGACTTGGTGATGGAGGAGCTGATCTGAACAAGGCTCAAATGAACGAGGAGGTGATGAAGATGCCCTGCATAGTGGTTACTTGATCAAACCAACTACATCTTGCATGCAATCGAAATATCATGTGATCTATCTAACAAGTTAATGAAATCGGTGGACAACAACCTTATTCATGAAAAGAATCACGTACAACCTGTGAACAAAACATTATCAAAGAGATATAAACGCATGAATAACTCCTACCAATCTATCTTGAACATAAGAAACTACTTTAACCATCAAAAGCAACCTAAGTAACAAAGCATGAATTAAATCTAAAGAGCAGATTTTTTCTCAAGAACGCAGCAAACACACATAAAGAGAAACAAGGGAGGTACTGGGCGCTTGAGATGGGCCCAACCCCAAGAGCTACAGCCTCCCATGAAAGATTTAGAGCTGGTGCAAAGCTGGATCCATCTTTATTAATCAAGAAATGAAAAGTTACATCAAAACTGTCCACAAGGAGAGCTTGAGCATGAGCTGAAAGCAAAACTAATCTATTGCCTACAAATCGAATTACAAAATGACTACAACAAGGCTATGAAATGACTAACTATCTATTGGCTACACTGGCTACCAACTAGCTAACCAAAATGAGGCCCCAAGCCTTCTTATTTATACAATTTGAGGACCCAACAGTCCTCCTAAAAGTTAGGGACTTGGCTGCCCAAGACTTGTAGTTAACAGCAGTCCTACTTGACTTGCTTGGCTGCCCTTGTGCTGATTGGTTCGGTGGCCTTTGAACTCCGAGCTGATGGTGGAGAATTCGAGGTAAGGGCCCATAAATGAGGGGGACACCTTCCTACAAATCCTCTAGCTTGTTCTCCCACGAATTTGGCTGCCAAGGGCTCATTAAGACCTTCAAATTTGTCTCCAAATTGAACAAAAAGGCTACACAAAGCACCCATTAGACTTGTTGGCATAATGACTAACCAAATTCACTCTATTAGCATAAAAATAATAAAAAACATGCAATAAACTAATGAGAATGGTGGATTAAGTCAAATTAGGAAGTTGAATGAGCCCAAATAATTGTACATTGTTGGGGCTCATCAATTATATCGGACTTCTAATATCGTGGCACTTTTTATTAATATTGTTAGTTTTGGAATGGAAGATATGGTATTCAAATATTTTTATTCTACTTAGTTCATCACATTATCCAAATAAATCTCCACAAACAGTTCCTAAAATTCATTAGCAGCACCAAACTCAACTTCAACACTTTAAAAAAATAGAAACTTATTCACAACACATCAATACAAACCATCATTTAGTGCCTTCTTTATTCTCTAATTTTATTCCTTATCGATAATTTTGAAGATCGTGTTATTTCTCTTTAATATGGTGGATATATAGTTTTGTTGATCAAGCTCCCTCTCAACTTAGGGAGGTAAACAACTTTATTTTTTCATTTACACAGTCTCTTTCTTTCGAATCATCATATCATCAGATAACTTCGATCTTCTAAAAACGTATTCCTTCATATGTAATAAGGTCATCATCCAATCATTGATGTAATATTCAAAGTCATCAGGGTTCTTGCAACACCCTCTTTCCATCATGCTCATTATCATCATAGTGTCATCATCAATTATGAGGTAGCTATAACTCTTTACGATTTCTTGCAAATTATGTGCCTTCAAATGTCAACAACAAGTACAACCGGGCACACAAATATATATGTACAAGAGCATGAAATTAACTTTATCGATAACACATAATGAGTATCTAGGGTTATCAAAACTTCAAACAAGAAACTAAATTTTACATATTCAAGACCTAAACCTTTTTAGCATTTCAAGAGTATAGAAGAATTTACACCTAGGGCTATAATTTTATGCCCTAGACTCTTACAACAACCTTTTCTAGGGTTTTTTGACAAACCTTAGATAAAATTATCAAAACATAGATATCCAATAATTAAATCCTGTCAATGTTTCAAACATACCCAGGGCTTCATTGTTCATGCTTTAAGATGTTTTATTAACTTTTACAAGGGTTTTATTATATACCCTATATACTCTCACCAAACCCTAAAAATATATGGTTTAATCATATTCCCTAAATACCATCAACGAACAATAAAAAAAAAAATTAGAGGGTTTCATTAGATAAAAAAAGATAGTTATTACAAGAGTTGATTTAATCTAAGCATCCTAAAAAAATTCTTTATGCTTCTATACCAAAACCCTAGAAATGATCGTACCTTCTTATATCATTGAGATATGCTAAAAAATTTGTAACCTCATAAATAACTTGATTTTCTTCTATTTACAAACCTTCAAGGGCTTTATTTGCAACAAAGCTTCTCAGGCCTTCCTTTTGGAGGCTCCCTCTGAATCTAACCACAATCCTTTCTTCTTTAGAATATACCTACAATCCTTCCTTCAAAGAAAACACAAGGAAAGGATTTTAATCAGGCATAAAAAATAAAGCTAAATATGTATAGAGGGAATCAAAAAAATAATGAATACTTGTATTTTGGCAAGAGGTGGAAGCTCCCTCTTGATCTTGCATCAATCTAGTTTCATGAGGGATTTCATCAACTTATCAAAACAACTTAAAAAAAAATATTAGATCTACAAACCATAAAAAATAAAAGAGAAAGATTGATCCTAGATTCAAAACTAAAAACAGTAACCAATACTATAATAAAAGGATATACAAGGGATCTTAAAGACTTAATATACTAATTATTTGACTTCAAAGTCCTCAATTTTAGTCTTCTTTGGTGGAGCTTCATTAACTATAGTTGTAGCTTGGTCCCTTTCTCTCTTCTTTCTCTTCATGTTTCCAAGACATTGGTTCTTATGGTTTTCCATCTTGAGACAGTGATAGCATCTTCATGATCCCTCTCCATATGATTCAGAGTGCCCAACGATATATCTTGATTACCAAATCTTTATTCATCATACTCTTAAAAAAATCAGCATATAATACTTATTAAGTACTTACAATATTTATTAACAAGCACGACCAAGAAAAATATACAAGTATGAAAGCTCGAATAAAATTTCATTAATCCATGGAATTCTTAGATAGGAAAAATTCCTAAGGTTTCCAGATCCAAGCCCTAAGTTTCATGATGTTATCTTTCGAAACATCAACTCTAAGGATTGAATCTCAAATCCACTTTTACATTCTCTATGGATTGCTATTTCTCTCTAGACTACCTTCAAATCCTAGAGAGCAAAGGATATGAATTCTTGTAGTAGCCTTACTTACCCTTTCTTGAAATTGATTGCTTCCTATGTTATACATCATTTAGTGTTACCTTCAAGATATTATTCACAAGATATTTGATTTTATCTTTTCTATTGAGATTCCTTGAAATGATGACAAATGATGCCTAAAGAGTGCTTTTTGGCACCTATAATTTCTTTATCCTTCTAGCTCAGGTCTATGCTCTTTCAAGACTTCCTTAATCATTTCAAGAGTCCTAAAATTCTTCTTATTTCTCCTTAAATAATTTCTTGAACCCTTACTAAATGATCTTCAAGTTTCCATTTTCTTCTTCTGCTTCACGTTAGCTCTGATACCATGATGAGAAATAAATGCATGTAGCTATTAGGGTTTTTGTTCCTCTTTTATTCATAATTACTTGTGATTTTTATCGTCTTATTTACCTCTTTATTATGTTATATTTCATTAATAAATTAACAAATAAAAAATGTATGAAGATCACAAGAACAAGAGACACAAGATGTAGGCGCTCAACAAGGGAAAAGCCCCTCTTTAATAAAACATCCATTCAAACTCTTCTTCTATAATTGAACCAAGTAAAAGTGAGACAATCCAAGGCCTTTTGGCCTAGACAAAGACCTCCTCTACTCACCAAGTCATCCTTCCTTCTAAGTAGATAAACATTTTCAAAGCCAGCGAGAGTAGCTTCCTTCAAAAGTGCTTAAATCTGGAACTTATCCTCCTTGCAACTCATAATTTTTGCCCTTGCAACTTGCCCAAAAACCCTAGAAAACTTTCAAATGTGAGAGAGAATATGGCTCGAACTTCTATTTTTGTCATTGCTTTGTTTTGACCTTCTTCATCTTGACTTCGTACATTTGTTTCTCTTCCTCTACTGCAAATAAAACTTATTGATGGATGAATTATAAATAGGTCAAGATCTTCTTCTATTTATACTACCTCCACAACGTTGATTAACCCTAATCTAGGATGACTTTATCAAGGTAGGGCCAACATTGCCAGGAGGTGAAAAATAACTTTTTTGACTCAGTTTTTTCTTTTACATGATAGAAAAGCCGAAGGAGGGTATAACAAATGTGACAATGACTCTTAAGACTCAAGAGAAACCTTAGAAGACTATAATATAGGATTTTACCTAATAAATGAATAAAATGAGCACAAAGCCCATGCTTAAAAATAATTTTCTCTTTCTTCTTTTTCAATTTTATCTTAAATATGTAATGATAAATTACAATAGTAATTATGAAGACCAACCATAGTTACATTTTCAACAACTATCTTTAATGGAAATGAAATAAAAATGTTTACACTTTATCCTTATCGTAAATCAATTACTAAAATAAAAGAGAGTGAATGGATTGATGATGATAATGATCATGAAGTAATACAACCTCTTCCAACAATTTCAGAAGTAATGTCTTTGAAACAAGATGATGAAGAAAACCAAATAATACATCTGATAAATAATTGTGATTTTAATCAGTATCCTAATGAACAAATGAAAATTTATCATATCAGGATGTTAGATAAGGATTTTCAAGAAAATTGTAATATAGAAGATTTCCCATCATATAATTCCATTTTATTGTTAAATCCTATAGAAAAATTTGGTGGTATTCTTGTAGAAATTAATCCAAATAAAACTTGAAATAATAATTCTAAAGTGGAAGAATCTTCAAAAGTTCAATTGACAAAGATGCTACATAAAAATTCCTCTCCTTTTGCATGCGAATATATAGATATTAAAGGAATCAATCCTAACACTTCTATGCATCACACACACATACACATATATTATTCGATATGATTGAGGGAAAAAGAAAAAGTGTTAGCTAAAGAACAAAGTTTATATGAATCTAGGGGAAAGCATGATGCTATAAATCACAACACCTAGCCCATTGATGTTTTAGGTAGCTTCTAGGGATCAAGTGTCATGAATTACAGTTCAAATTACCATAAATGACATCTCAAAGGAATGTTTGGCCTTCAAGTAGGTATGTAAACATCATAAGGATATTTTGAATGGTAGCAATAGGTGTTGGCTCCTTGTAAATGATTGTGAGGAAATTCATTCCTTAGGTATTAAAGGAAGCTTCTCAAAATCTAGGGCCATCAACATATGATGGACCACCATAAAGGGAAGTTTTGAGGTATCCTTGGTCTATGGATGGGAATAATCAACATTATTATTTTTTGAACATTGATTATGAGCCTTCTAAGCCAAGATAAGGGTAAGGGAATAAACACAATATTTTTTCCATAGAATAATATTATAGGATTTAGAGGGATAGGAATGACACCTTCAGCCACAACAAATGGCTTATTGAAGGAATCCCTTACCTCTAAATATTTTTTCACTAAGAATGGGTCTCAAGGCCCCATTCATGGTGAGGGAAAGAAACATGAATAATAGTCATATTAAAATTATTGCCATCTATGGGAAAAATGGATGCCTCAAACAACCATATATGACAACTTGAGGGTATCATAGGCCCACCATTAGTGATTTCGATGCCACTAGGTAATTATGAATGTTAGGTATGTGTCGCAAGGACATGTAAATGATCTATGGAGGAAATCCATTTATTAGTTCCTAAACAAATATTTGAGGCATCCAACACCATATAAAATACCTTGAATAATTACCCATTAACTTTCAAGGGTTTTCTTGGCCTAAAAAAAATATGTTGGTCACCTCACAAGATTTTGATCATTATTTATGGTTCATAAGGCCATGATATGGTCAGTTGGTTAAACCACACATAATATATTAAGGTATTAGGTAACTTTTAGGGTGTAAGGGTCATGAATTATCACATAAACAACCATAGATCAACTCTCAAGATGATATTTGGCATTTAAGTGGGGATATGGCAAACAATAGGAGATTTTGAGCACTACGTGTAGGTCTTTGTTCCTTTTGTATGATAATGATAGGAAACTTAGGAATTAGGTCCTAAAGGAATCTTCAAGGCATGTACAACTATCAAGG